>OY743094.1:12061136-13318636 GCA_963555665.1 Dircenna loreta
TAAAGTAATTGTCCGGAGATGCTCTCAGTTCCATAAGTAATAAATCTATAGTGGGAATTCCATTTAACTCCTCCAATAGATGTTGGCTACTTGATGTTGCTATTTCCAATAATTCTCCCAGTTTGAAAGCCCTCTGCCGTACGTTTTCTTGTAGATATTCGGAATTTAGTGAAGTGCCACTTTGAAGGATGGCTGAACGGAAATAAACACTTGCTTTTGAACGAATCAGAAAATCCACAGTAGCAGCGCCCCCTTGCGCACCTAATAAGGTAATTTTTTTAGAATCTCCTCCAAATCTATTTATATTATTAGACACCCATTTTAATCCGGCAACTATATCTTTTAATCCTGCATTACCAGATAGCGTCTCGTCTTCAAATGAAAGAAATCCAAACATTGAAAGACGATGACTTATTGTAACGACTATTACATCTTCTTCTATAAAAAAATCTGGAGCGTAATCTTTGGTTTTATTATAAGAGTTTATGAAACGATCGTTAAATAAAAACACAATCACAGGTCGTTTGTTTTCGTCAATGGCTGGAGTGTAAATGTCAAGGTATAAGCAGTCTTCCACACCATATTGTCCCAAAGGCTGACCTTTAAGAAAATTGTTGTTACTTTGAACACAGGCAGGTTTTATTTTTTGAGTTGGAAGCACTTCACTCCATGGGTCAATAGGTTGTGGTGGCTGAAATAGTTAAAAGAGATAAAATAACAATCAAGAAAAACACAAAAATAAAAAATACACAAAAAATGTATACACAGGTTTGTATTTATTATTTGATAATGGAAGTTATGACACAATATAAAGTTTGAAAGTATCTGGAAGACAATTTACCTGAAATCTCAACTTCTTTATAGGCGGAGCCGCAAATGGTATGCCCATAAACGCGATATACTTTTTCTGTTCAAATATTGTTTTTAAACTTTTTCCTGATATCGGGCCATGTGTAGTTTTTACTTCACTATTATTTACAAAATCTATAAATAACAACCACAGACAACATTTCAATAAGTTGAACATATTTATAAATTGAGTGATTTCGTGTTTTATTCGAGTACAATTAAACCATTTCATACACTGCTTCTTATGATATAAAGATTAACGTATTATTTTTTATTATCTTTAGTGAATTCAGTTTTATTATTTGATATCAGTATTTATAATTATCCAATGCGCTGGTAGGGTTTTATATCTTATATTATTTGTCGACAAAAACTGTACATGTAACAATTTCAATAAAACTGATTTATTAATTTCATATTCAATTTCTTTTTCACAGACAGACAGACAGACAGACAGGGAAAATAACTAGTAATAATTATTTACTTGTATTATGCATATTAGATCCCTCAGTTTAAATCTCTCCTAACTATTCTAATAAACTAAAGACAAACCATCCAACATTTCTAAAAGCTCAGTGGTCCGCAAGTTTGGGTGCCACCGTTACAATTTGTTACTTATATATATATATATTTTCTGTATGAAAATATTTTTTGCCCTATTTAAATGTACGTCCAATTAAATCTAAGCTAAATATAAATTGAATTGTTTTTTAAGTTACAATTGCATCAGAACTATTATTTAAAAATATCTTCACGGCACTTAGCAGAGTTTATACTTATGTGAAAAAAAACACTTTCAGTTAGAATTCTTATCGAAATTCTGTGTAGTAATGTTCCTGTCATGTAACATTTTGTTACTTTTTCTAAATGTAATTAGTAGTTCAATAGTTTCCATTAAGATATACGGATTTACAATAGTTGGTTCAAAATTTAAAACTGTTTTTGGTGGGAATGTGTATTCAGCATTTTATAGAATACCATACGCTACACCGCCAACAAACGAATTGCGATTTAAGGTATGCCATCATTATAACACATCTTTATTTCCTTTATATTAATAAATATCATTAAATATTTCTTTTTAGCCTCCTAAGATGTTTGAAACTTTTTGCAGTAATAAGACATATGACTATAGCCAATCGTATAGAGACAAAATAATTGTTGACGAGGATTGCCTGTATCTGTCCGTCTTTACACCAATTTCAAGCAATGAATCCACATTGTTTCCAGTACTGGTATGGCCTCAGGAGCATTCATGTAAATATGGTCCAGATTTCTTCATTGATGAGGAACTTTTAGTAGTAACTGTTAATTTCCGATCGTCCATATTCGGCTTTCTTAACACTGAAGACGAATTTGCTGAAGGAAATATGGGTTCCAAAGACATTATGATGGCTCTCAAATGGTTGCAAGATAACATCAGCATTTTTAATGGTGATCCGAACAGAATTACGATTATAGGATCCGGAAATGCGGCAACGTCAGTTGCATCCATTATTTTGACCTCAGCTGCTGATTCCTTGGTTAAAAGAGCGATCATTATGGACGGCAGTGCCCTCTCTCCGGCTGACTATAGGATGTATAATTTTGATGTGGCAAATAAGCTGTATTGGAAGTTAGGAGGACATTTTGGACACTTCGATCGAAAAGAGTTATACAAATCTCTTAATAATATTTCTTCTACTGAACTAATCATCGCTTCTCGTAATCTTTACGATAGCACTGAAGTGCGGGATAAACAAAGATTAGCTAATTCTTTTAGTTGTTCTTTAGAAAATTCTGGAGACGAAGCGTTCATGGTAAAATCCCCTGTTGACATTTACGATGAAGGAACTGTCAGTAAGGTTGAGGTCATGTTTGGATATACCACTTTACCATTGTTATTTAAATTGAGAGGACTTTCGGAAAACAGAATACTCTTGAAGTATTTAAATTACAATTTTCAATATTTATTACCATTCGAAGGAAAGTATGATGAGTATGAATCTAAACGCTATAGAAAAATAAGGAAGAAAATAATGGATTTTTATTTCATAAACCGGACCATTTCAGAAGTGAGCTTAAGACGATATTCGAAATATGTTTCTGACCAAGTAATATATCCATTGCTTCGGCAGGCTATATTGCATACTAAAATATCAAAAGGCAACGTTTACTTGTACAGATTTCCTTTCAACGGTTCATTGAATATTAGGTGGAGAGCATCTGTACCCAATTTGAAATGGAGAGGAGCGACGTTAGGGGACGAAATCTGCTACCTATTCAGATGTAAATCCCAAACAGACGTTTATAATAACCTCGGAAAAGCGAATGAAAGATCCTTCATTAGTAGAATCGTTAGACTGTTTGCAAACTTTGCTAAATGTGGGTAAGTTTAATTGGTGAATTAATTAAGGTTCTTTTAAGTTTAGTTTAAATAACTAACGATAAAATAAAGTAAGGAAATTTTAATTATAAGTTTTAATATTCTATAGAAATAATAAAATTGATGACTGGTTGGCATACACGATCACAATTGTCATTGTGTATACTTATGGTAAATTAATAAATATATCGTCCAGAACTGTTTTTATGATAAGAAAACTGGCATAATATATAGCAATAAGGTATATTAAAAAATAACAGATCTTTGCATATGGCTGTTTTCAGGGTCCCCACACCTCAGCCCACTGATCACATTTTGGGTTCATTGAAGTGGTTACCGTTGAAAGATAATACAACTTTACAAGCTATGAATTTTGGTAATACTTTTAAAATGGTGGACTTGCCTGAAAAGAAAAGACTGCAATTTTGGAATCAATTAATGGAAGAATATTTCTAAATTTTTTACCATGCGCAGAAAACCAATAAATAATTATCTGGTTGGAGACACGTCAATTATATCGGAATTTGCCCGATTATTTTCGAACCCTTCCGTACTTCTTACCCGTGAACTCGAAGCAAAGTGGACTCAAAGTAGACTTGTCAAGTTTGAAAGTAGTCGGGCAAAATTCGGATATAATTGACGTAAGTAGAGCCGGGCAAAAATATATTTTATAATAGTAAGTTAGTGAAATTATGAATGAAATATTAATTATTACCGTTAATTCGTTAAATATGGACTTAAAGCTACAATTTGAAATACAAATAATAGCGATTATATTGATGGCAAATTATTCATTTTATTACATATATTAACTATTTTTATATATGTTTTAGAGTTGTAACCATTGCAAACAGCTTACCATGTAAGGGGTAAATAGAAAATGTAATAGATTTCAATTGTAACTTTCCTTTCAAGTAGCCTTTCTGTGGAGCCGTTAGCGCTAAGTGCTTGTTAAGTACATTTAGTTGACAGAAATGTATACCGTTTCTAGTGAAAATAAAAGAAAATAATAGAGTTTAGTGAAAATAATAACTTTTACTTTAGTTAAAGTCTCTTGTTTTAGTCATGTTATAAAGTTTCTTGATTGTGACTGTAATTGTCGATAATACGATAAAAATGAAACTTTCAACACAGAAGACGTGTCAATAATATAATAGCATTAGACCCTCTTAGAGAACAAAAGTTTCCATTTCTAAGGTTGCAAATAATACTGTTTCAAAATTTGAAAACACATTTCGTTGTAGAAGTTTTTTGGAGTGGCTTCATTCTAGTTTAAAAGAAATCTTATTTATGTAACAACTGTTTTAAAAGTCGTGTAGATTATTGAAATATTGCAAACGTCTGGACGATTTTTTTTTCTGAATAAAATTAAATTCGGTCATTTAATTGAGCCTACTATCAATAATAATAGACCGCCATCAATATAACTGGTAAATAGTTTTCAGAAAGCCAACAGCCACGTCAACATACTATGTTAACGATAACATACCGGTGGGAAGGTTGGGAGTAACATATTGGAATAACGACAGAAATATTAGCAACATTACACACAAACTAATAAAATATGACGGTAATATTTCCAAAATAACATACATACATTCAATTTACATCCACTTTATAACATCGAGTATTCAGTTTCAGAAAACAAATCCATTTTCTATATCGATATGACGCGTTAATAGTATAATAAATATTTGTTGATCATTTAGTGACTTTATAAGCTCGTACATATACACATAATCATATATATATATATATATATATATATATATATATATATATATATATATATATATATATATGATAACAATCGTGAAAACTTCAATTTTGACTGAAATATGAGTCATTTGAGGCTCACCTGGGTCTAGTGCAGTTAATTAGAGACTTGTAAGTAAAGAGACGGTTATGTTTCTAGTAATAAGAAAGTAATCAAAAAATAAATTTAAAGATAAGAGAAATAATTAAAAATATGACTTTTATAATAGACATTATAAAAGCCTTAGTACTATTTTTTTTATTTAATAATATTATTCATTCGTTTTATCAACATCTACAATCAACAGACAGTTCTCAATCGTATCTGTTGTTTGTCACACCAACTTTTACATGGTTTCCTATCTTGTCATTTCAAGCTCTGTGTTGTCTTCTCTTCTTTTGTTTTCTAGTTCTTGTATACCTTCATACTGCTCCCATTCAATTTCTTAACACTCGTTATATGGTCACCTCTTATATTATTTCATTGGTTTATTGGACAGTTTCTATTCTTCTTAATTTTCGTTAGAATCAGGTTTGGAAACCGTATCTGAGAATACTGTACTGTACTCCCTGAAAACATGTTAAATGAAGTCTTTTAAAGTAGAGTCATGTACCCTTTATATGAAGTCTTTTAAAGTAGAGTCATGTACCCCATTTATTATAATTTTCTTCAAACTAAAACTTTACAGTTTAGTTTTATGCTATTTTATTTTATCGTTATTATAGTATAAATAAACAATAAGCTATAATATAAGGCATTAAATTATAACCACTACAAATTTCAAGAAAGTCCGTCAATTTTTTTTTTGTTCCATGAGCAAAGAAAGAAAAATATAAAGAAAATAAAAACTAACTTTTGAGATCTCAGTACATAGTACGTCTTAAATACCTTTTTTCAATAATATTCTATGTACAGATGACTCTAATATTTTATTATATAAACAAGAAATGCAGTAAAAAATCATTGCCACGTATTTTCATAACCTCACCGATAATGAAAATGGAACTAATTGCACTTACTGTTTACAGTCTACCCATTAATGTGGTTTAGCTGTTCATAAATATAATGTTCCTAATATAGACCTTACTGTCATACAAACAAAGGCAGTTATCGTTTGAAAGTATAACTCCCATATCGGTCATGGTATAAAACACCCATTAGCTGATTGATGTCATTTATCTGATAATTAATCGGTCTTGGAATTCGTTAGTTGTAAGCGTTTCATGAATGATATTTTCTGAAACATCGTTCACCGCAGAAGCAAAATCTCCCCAAAACTTCTCTTTCATCCTATCATACAACCCGGTTTGAAATTAATTTCGAATTATTTTATAATTGAAGTTTGAAGTTTAAGTATGCCACATACTCAATACATTCAGAATAAAACTTTTAAACATAATTTTCACCTTTCTCAGCGAACACAACACACTTTTCAACATCATTACTTTTTTTAATCTCCCGTATTTTGGGGATGTAGATGGGTTGCGATAGGACCTGGGTATATGGATACCATTGAACCGGAACAGTTTGATTCAGAAGTAGCTCGGGGATCCGCGGTCTCATACGCGTATTCATAATTCTATACCATATCGTACTACAGTAGAGAAAAAAAAATTTTCTTAATGGTCGTTTATAATTGGTTTTCGTGTCTGTCACGGAGAAGTGGCAGTATGGGTGGAATGGGTTAATGGGTGGAAATATCTGTCCATTGCTTCCTGCAGGCGTTTAGAAAGAGGCTGATCTATTACTTAATTAAATATTATTCTCTTATAATTATTTTATAAAAAGCGATATCATAAATTGATATGAAACAAGGAAAATACAGAGAATTATAAATTTTGATACTTATAAATTTGGATTTTTATCAATTTAGAATCGACTTGCATCCCCTAGTTGTAGTTATCAGCAAGCTAAATTTGTTAAAATCTGAGAATTAAAAGTCTAACAATTCCAATGTAGCTTATAATTGAAAGAGCTTTAACTTTTGTATCGTTAGGCTGGCAAAAGCTGAGTTTTGCTGGGTTTTATTTTTAGCTAGTTTTCACTACATTATTTTGAAACCACTTTCAGAGACTCCGTCAGTCCATTCTTGTCTCCAGCGAATTTGTTTTTTTAGCATGCCAAGGCTAGAGCGTCAGAAGAGAGAATGTGACATTCAACGGGTTGGTATTAGTCTCTTGAAAGTTTTTAGAAAATATTTGAAATATTCGGTAAAGTTAAATTACTGGGGACAAAATAAGATTTCACAGCAAAATGCCTCTCAGTTCAGACACATTTGACCATGCGTATAATAGGGTAAATTCTGAATAAATTGGTTGGTTTCTAACCTTCATGCCATGAACGGCTATTTAGTAGCTTACTACTTTAAAATATTAAATAAAAAATTATACATATAAACATACATTATACGATAGAGATATTACATTTTAATAGACTTCATTTTGTTGATAAATAATTCGTAAATAAAACCAAAATAACACAAACTCATAAAGTCTACTCTAGTTTACAGTTAGTAGAATTGTAAAATGTCCAGCATTTAGTAGTAACTAATACTTTTGCATATATTTAATTTTCTATTTTACTTATTTATATATGAATTTATACATATTCTTGAACTGACAGATGATTAAAAAAAAATAATTCTTGTGTATTTATCCAACGTAGTGTCGTGCGCATGTAATAATTATAAATTAATGAGAAATATTTTATATTTCTTGTTATCCATTTGATGACAATATTAAATACGTAAATATAAATTAAATTATTCCATCTTAGCTCTGAGTAATTTAATCACAGACATGAACCAGTTCAAAGGAAGTAGAGCTAAGCTCGATAATAACATTAATTTTCCTCTTGCAGCTGTCTCAGTTTTTTTATTATTTTTAATTTGGAGTTACAACAATATTTTAGCAATGACACAAATGTAGGTTTGTGTGTACAAATTACATTACATACTAAATATACCTATATATTTGTTGGAACGGTATAAGTCTGGATCGCCAAAAAAATTAAACTTCTTTTTCTCAGCTGTTTAGCATTGCTAACCGTCCGTCATTAAGGAGAAGTATATAAATATGTATATATATATATATATGGATGAAATAATTACACAGAATATATAATTTATATTTCACAAACATTAGTAGCTCCGTAAACGGTGTGACATTAAGTGCTCTGGTAATATCAGGTTCCAGCTAACTGCGCTCTCGTCTGACAACCCGCTGTCACTTGTCGACAGTTTATATCTCCTTGTTTACTTAAGTTTTAATATTAAATTAATACATTAAAAAATATAATATTTTACACAGTTTATTTTATATGGACAGTAAACTAACTTAGCTAAGTTTTTGAGAATAATTAAATTTTCTAGAAAAAAATATTATTGTACATTTTATTTTGATTAAAATATTAATGATAAAAAATAATAATACTATTTTTGAATAGATTGAACATATCAACTCTTAACTATTTCAGGACCACTTTTTGTACCTTAATTATATCTAAAAATGTAATAAAACTAAAATTGGTATTGATACCTTGTGAAATATACTAGCGGTACTCACAGAGCAAAATAATACTGTGATAAGAGTATTCAAGCTGTGACAAGTTGCAGCCATCTCTTGGGAAGCTAGATGGCAATGCCTTTGTTAACGATTGTAAACTTATTAAGCTTCGCATATTGTTTATTTAAGTTTTTTTTTTGTCAGATATAAATATTAAAATCATACAAACCTCACATCAATACGTTCATTCTTCATAAAAATATTTGTGTGTGAATATACAATTAAATAGTTTACTTTGAAGACATTCTATTACTTGCCAATGCAGAATGGAACAGCGTGGTGAGGTAAGTTCTACATTTTAAAATTAGAAAAGACCTTTCTACCAAACAATCAGAGGTATATGAGAAGAGAATGTTCAATATATTTTCAAATAATTTGAAAACAATTCTCAGATATACTGTCTGATTATTTATTGACCACCGGGCTTTGAGTACCCTTACAAAGATAGACAGTCGTTATTTTTTCGTTATAAATATTTCAAAAAGATTGTTTTCTAAGTAATATAGACAAAATAAGCTTTAACTAATAAACGATATAGACCATGAGTGTCACAAAAACGTATAAAGGACATCAAGACTTTTCGAGTGTTTGCTTGACGTGGCAGAGAGTGGAAAGAGTCGCTGGACGTGGCAGAGAAAAATTACTGGAATTAAATCAGGCTGACTTCCACGGAACTAGGTTAGAGTATAATATATTTTTGGTTTATTATTTATTATATTATTGTTAAGAGCTTTTTGAATAATAAATATTTCTGACTGGTAACATTTTTAAGCTTAGATTAATAATTGGAAAAAACACTCATTTTTAATTTGAAACGGCTGAATAGTTCCTAAATAAAAGTTACGAACATTTTCGATTACCATAAATATCTGAAAAAACTGTCGGTTTATCCGTTTAGGAGTTACATATACACACAATTTCTTTATTCATCAGGGGATAAAACAGTACAGTTAGAAAGAGACAGATAAACTTAACCGAAATAGTCCAGATAAGTACTTATTCAAATTCTCATTTAGGCACAATTTTAAATAAATTTGATACTTTAATAATTCCCACAAATAAAAATATTATTATATTGATTATTTTTAAAAGCTGAGTGTATTCAATGAAAGGGCAATCGATAGATTAGTAAGATAAAATAAACTCTAATAATTATTGAGTTTTGTCCTTACGGGATACTTATAGTTTCTTTTTAATTAAATTGTATCCGCGACTTTGTCGTATTTTTATTAAATTCTTTCATAGTTCAAAATATTTTTTGGATCGTGGCCTGGATCTGTTATTTCGAAAATATACTACCATTTACGACAGACAGACAAAACATAAAGAAAAAATAAAAAAGAAATGTTCCACAGATAATGTATACTTAATTATAAAATGTATCTTTAAGATGTTCAAAAGTTGTACGAAGTTATACGAGTTGCAATAAATAATATAATGCAAATGCAATAATAATAAACTAAAGCAATAAATTTCCAACAAATATTTTATCTTATAAATGATTGTCATAAATTGCTCTAGATTTATAATTGCATGTATTTAGTTAAGTTTAATTGAAAAAAAATCTGTTTTCGTATAGTTTTTTTTGAATATATATTTTTTTAATAAGAAAAAAAAAAGTATATAAAAATCGAAACAACGTTTACGGTAAGGAAAATAATGTGGACGGAAACATAATTTCAGTAGCCAACTGTTATGAAATTTCACTGTTCATGATTCTTTCATTTTCATATTAGCCATAATTTTCGATTTTATAATAAAATTTCATAAAATAAAAAATTAATGAACCATCATCTGGAAACACTTCAATACACTTGACTCTGGTATAAAAAACACTGTGAGAGTTGATATTTTTAGTTCTAAAACGACAAATTACATAATTCAAATAAATTGCAAATCCGCTCTTGTAACTTTGTTATCTTTATAATTGGTGATATTTCCACTACAATAAATAAATCGAGCACCATATACGCATATTTAAAAAATACGATGCAGCAAAAAAAAAAACAAAATGTTTCAGCGCATTCTGCAAAAATTTTAACTGTGTACAGCCGGCTTCAGAATTCAAAGGCTTAATCCAGTGTAATAAAGATAAATTCGAAGCTCGTTAAACGATATCGTTGACGGTACAATCAGCTCCGTACTATGCACATAACGTACGGAAATCTTTTTTAACATCGTTAAATTTCGAGCAATTTCAACACTCTGTCGCTCACACGAAATTAAACGAAGTTTTAAAAGCGCTTATGAATGCTTTTGTTACGTATTTAACAAAAAATTCAAGAGTTTTTAAATAATATAAATGTAACAGTAATTCAATGCTACGAAAGTATATATATTAATTAATGTGTATATATATATATATATATATAAATGTATATACATTTAAATGTATCTATGTCAAAGTATAGAATATCAAGTTCTATCTGTGACTCTGGAGGGCAATCCCAGTAACATGTATCGTTAGTCAAATGTATGCAAGACATCGTCCAGACATGTATCTAATAAACGAAATAACTCCAAATATGACAAACACACAAACGTTATAATTTATATAAAGAATAACAA
The DNA here is from genome assembly GCA_963555665.1 of Dircenna loreta. Taxonomy (NCBI): domain Eukaryota; kingdom Metazoa; phylum Arthropoda; class Insecta; order Lepidoptera; family Nymphalidae; genus Dircenna; species Dircenna loreta. Next base: position 12,072,238 of record OY743094.1, read on the forward strand.
TTGAATAACCTCTTATGAAGCACAATTTCAAGTTTCATTCAGTATCATTTAATACCTATCATTTCATTTTCAACAACAACATTTACTAATTATATAATTGATTTATTTTATTTATTAAAACTAATAATAACTGATACATTAAAATAAATTCATAACATTTATTCATTAGATTCATACATCATAAATGATTCATCTTAAGGAAAATGAAAAATAAAACATTATTAGACACTAGTTGCTACTATACGTACGTACGTTTTCAATTAAATAATAAATTTAGCAGATTCTAGAACCACTTATTATTAATAAATATTAACTGTTTCTTGATATTGGACTGCAAATATAAGAAATGTAAAATCAGGATATTGTCAGGATATCCTGAAATCCGATTTATGTCAACATTTTGCTTTCCCTTTTAAAAGATTAAAGATTAATTATAAACATGAATTAAAATGAGGATAGTCTTCTCCAATCCGTAATATTCCATTAGATTTTTAAATCTCTTCTGAAGCAAAAACGTAATATAACGTAAAATCAGACTCAGTTTCAACTTAAAAATATATTTTTACGTATAAAAATATATCCAATAACTGCTTGTGACTGGTTAGACGTATTGCTGATTCAGCGGATGTAGCACAAATCTTTTTAAAATAGACTTCTCTGTGACAAAGTTTCCAGTCAATTATTTTTTTTTTCTTTTTAATTTTTATTAACCGCTGTATAAGACATGGTTTAGTTTAATTTTAATGATATGTAAATAAATTAATGCTTAAAATATTATGACAAAAAAGGAAAGCAGTTTGATTAAGAGATAAAATGGCGAGGCGGTGTGTTGTGGTGTGATATATTGTGGAGGGGAGAGGGGTTGAGAGGAGAGAGTTTATTCAACGAGTCTGCTTAGTTTAATGTATGCATTAATTTTCATTATTCTGAACATATATAAAGAAGTGATTTATAGTCTTATTATTTATATACACAATTGGTTATTTATTTATTATAAATAAAAGTAGGACTACCCGCAAAAAGAAAGAAAAAATCCAGAGAAAAAAGAAGACAAGAAAGAAAACGGGGAATACTAAGCAAATTATGTATGATCAAAAAGAAATAGAGACCTGTAAGAAAATGGCAACTACCCTCCATCTTTTAAAAGGTTAATTAATATAAAAGTCGACAAAAAAATTAAAAAGTATTTGAATAATGACTGAGTAATAAAATTTTAAATCGGAAGAATGGAAATCCATGACTAATTATACCTTTTCCCACGTCACAAAGGCTATTCCTCTTTATATAACAAATAAATTGAAAGGAAGAACATATCATAATCGATATAATAATAAATATTGTAAAACTAATACTTCTGTTAAAAAACTATTAAAAAATGGACCAATTATAAAGGCGTTAATACTTGTTAAATACATCCTCAGATCTGATTCTGGAAGTATCTTGTCACTTTCTTTCTTCAACATCATATCTTTCATATCGAAGTCAATTCTTTTTGCAAACCTCGAATTTTACCATATTCTCCGCTCATGATCAAGTTTTAGATTCCTTAAGGTGCGTCATTATAGAATTAATTTCAAAAGCATATATTGTGCTCTCAAATATTAGGGTAAAACATAACCACTTCCAAAATTATTATTTTTAATGTTATTTTTCGACAAGTGCTATAAAAATTCCATTAATTAAAATATAATAATTATCAGACGTGTGATAGAAGGTTCTATAGAGTTCTTATTTTCTATAATCGGTGACTTGACACTGATAAGTTACAAGAAATGACTCCCCTGATTGATCCTCAGAAACATTAACGAAACTGGACGGTCGGTTAATAAATAAAAATATGTTGAACCATTCTACTTAATGCACGGTCGTAACTTAACGAGTAAAATATTCTGAATACGTGCGCTGCAGACTCTAACAAACAGTCATATTTACCTGAGAAAGTTTATTAAGTGGATACATTAGCTTTTAAATCACTGCATTACCTTCATATATTTTGTGATTGCGTTTGAGAATAATAAATGTATTAAGTAGTTGAATAATAATATATATTTTTTTACAGTAAAGTGGTCGCAGTCCATTTCTTTCGATTTACTAAATTTAGGTTGATTTTCGTTTTGTAAATAGATTTATTTATGAAGAATGATATTAGAATTAAGATTTTTTAAACATACTTGAATATTCATGCTATTGGTAATAACTCCAATAAATGTCTGTTTATCAGATTCAATATATATATAAATACGTTTATATTAAATGAGCGACGAAAAGATTCATAATCTTAATAGAATAGTTTTTTTAACCCGTGTATATAAAAGCATAAAATGTTTTCGAAATTTAACGAACGTAAAAATGCATTTTATGTCAGTCGTATTTAAGAGACAAAGCTAACGTCAGAGATGTGGATTTATGAAATTCATAGCTGAATTTTCTCAGAATTGCTTGTAACATTAATGACCTAGGTTTACATAAACCATATATTAATATATTTTTTAAATGTTAAAATGTTCTTGACATATTAAGAATATTTTTTTTGACGTCTACTAAATCGATGGACACCGGCTGCACGCACGAAAAAAAATATGTTTAAATTTTAGCTAAAAATGAATTAAATAAAAGTTTATTTATCGAGAGATTTTTATTTTTAATTTATCTACTTGTTTTATTTTGTTTTGTTGTTTTGTTGGAAAAATGTCATATATACGTTTTTATTCAAACAAATGTTATGTGGTAAATAATATATTAAACGCATGATCAATTAAAACGTTCATTTTTAATGGGTTTTATATATTTTATATTAAAATGTAGAATCATTCATACATAAGAAAGGAAATGAAGGAGATGAATGATAAAAGTAAAAAAAATAAAACTCGGAAATAGTTCAATTATAACAGCTTGTAATAATGACATGTGACTTTTAAAACAAAAGACAATAAGGCTTGCCTTTTAGACGCCTTTTTTATGCTTCAATATAAATAAGGTTTAATATGCTTCAATACTTCATTAAATTATATTAAATATTTAGGTGTATTTATTGTAATAAACAATATTATTTTGTGCTATAAAAAAACTACAACAAGAACTTTGTAATATTCTCTGTTATTTTATTTTTTTTATTTCGAAAGGCACTTCCTTTTTAAACTTATTTTTTAATATCCTATAAGTGTTGTACAAACTGTTTGGTTATTGATTAATAAAACATAATTATAAATTAAATATATATAATAGGATTTAAACCAAAATATATGAGTGTATTTTCTCATTGCGGTAGATACCGTTAACGTACGCTTTTGGGATAAATAAATGAGTAACTGAAACGAAAGAGAAAATGAGATATAAAGCCACGTGTTTTGCAAAATATTATTGAAGCTGTTATTATAAACTATTTTCACAGCCTACATTATTTGTTCAAAATAAATACTTTCATTAAGCTATTCTTAAAGACCCATCATATAACTAAATAAATGTATTTCCATATTTAAACTTTCATGAACCACGACTATTATATTTATATTTGCCCGAACTCCCATGAAATTATATCGGATATGCCTGACTGGTTTCGAACCGTTGGGGGTTCTAACTCATGAGATCGAAACATGGCGGCCGGTCGGAGCGGTCACGCAGTCGGGCATATTTTTCGTGAATATAGCCATGTAAATATATATATAAATGTATTCCCATTTAGAACCTTTTTATTTTGTCATTCATTGTATTGTTATTGTAACTAAGGTAAAATGGTTTGCTTAGAATAATTTATGCTATTTATGAGTCTTGGGACGATTGATTAAATATATCCAAATAGGATTAAATGATATAAATATATTTATAGTTTAATTTTATTTAATTAAAAAAGTGTACAATCAGGCTACTAATAGATTACCTGTAGTATTTTATCACGCTATTTAGATATTTATTTTAAGGTTGATAATCCATTCCTTGTAACCGCTTGTCATGGCAGTGAGAAATTATAACTCATAACTTCCGTTGAAGTTGGAGACAACCACGGAACGGGAATGACAATTAGTTAAACTAACTATAATATTGACACATTAATACATCTTATAATAATACAGCATTTGACAAATATTGAAATTAAAAAAAAAATATAATGCACAAGTTATTGAACGTTTCAAAAAATATCAATATAGACTGTTTTCTTCAATATTACTTTAGTATTATTGAAGAAAACAGATGTATTTTAAGAAATATATGATATTCTAAGTAAGAAGGTAAATTATCATTTTATCATTTATTTCATTCTAACATACATTATATACAGTATTTGTTAATATTACAAGTACGAGACTATCGTCTTAGCGCGCGCTGCGTTGTCGCTTCCAGAATACAAACATAAGCTAAGAGTCTTCATTACCTCAGTAAGTTAAATATTAACGTTTCAATTAGTTGCACTAATAAACTTTTAGCCTTTAAAATGTTTTAATATCGGACTAAAATCAATATATTTGTATTTACCAATATTTGTTAGTATTGTAAAGGCACAAAGCAAAATACTACGGAAAAATATTGGTCTAAAAGCTTCACATTACTGTTTGAAGCTAATATAATAGATTCATACATTAAATTACTTGTGGATGAATTACTGGTTGTTAATAATAATTCATATTTTCTATACATACAGTTGTATAATATTAATACTAAGGATGATACGTTTGTTTGTTTTTTCTTAAAGTAAAAGAGCGCAAACAGTTAAGGTTAGTGTTAATACGCATTTTAAGTCCCAGGAGCTGTTTGCACTCCTCGCCTGGAGCGCGATGGGCGCGGCACCCGCACGGCGAATCCATAGAATGCTAAGAGGCTTCGTCTCTGAGTTATAATTCAATAATACAGAATGCTATATTATGTCCATTTACCTGTTCGGGAATTACGAAAAACCAGCTAGAAGGATTTTATGACATTTTTTAAAAGTTATGATCCAACCTAACACGTGTAGGTAATTTGAACTACAATGCAACTAATAACTGTGAGAGAGTGTGTGAGCTTATCGTTTGAGTCAACGTGTTATATGATACGACCTCTCTTGAACTTTGTACATTTTACGAGGAAACACTAAAAGTCGTTTACATTAAAGTATAATTGATATGGTCAAAGTTTTTCCTGTCGAGATGTTATCAAAGCAATCGCGTACATTTAATTTAATTAAATGTGATATAAGTTAAAAAAAATAAAAATAACCTTACATGGCTTAACATGTTTCTAGACAATTTGAAACAATAATATCTTATATATATATATATATATATATATATATATATATATATATATATATATATATATATAATATAAAGTCATTCTTGACTAAACGTAACATTTGTCATAAGCACGGAATCAGCTACATTGAATTGACGCGACGTTTAAAAATGTATTTCACAAAAGAAACTTCAAAAATGGTTTTTTTTTACATTTTGACAATGTGAAAAAAACAAATTTTTAAATACGATGCCATCACTGATACTGACAATCGCAATTCACAAACGATTTTTATTCATTCTTTGCTACTGAAGATTGAAGTCATAATTATTTTCTTGAATTATCATTGCCAATAACCGATCTGTGGATTATATCTAGCGTTGATTTCAATCTCGCTTCAATCCGAGATCGTCTATTAGTTAAGATCGTAATAAAAGACGTTTTGAAATCTTTTTGGATCCAGCACGATAGTATTTGGTAAAAGTATGATTACGCTGCAGTTTTACTAAATCAATATAAAATTTATTTTGTTTTTCATAATTCATTTGTCAATCCAGTTATTCAATGTTTTTTATCTGTAAGATAAACCTTTCTCTATAAACTTTTACACCAATATTTTGTTTTTTTGTAAGGTTCTCTTCAGTACATGTGATAAAATTAACACAAATAGTTTGTTTGTTATTTGTTCAGGTGTCTTAGTGTCTTGGTGTCTGTCTATTGAAAGTATTCAAATAATACGAATGCAGTAATTATTGTTAAACTTCCTTTTTATAATTATTGTTCTGTGACTTCTTACTTTGAACGACCCGACCATTTAAAATTATATTGACGAATCATATTATACATTTATTTTGTTAAAATTGACTCTTGTAATATATATTGGACCTCTTGGTAAATGGTACATGTCTTAGCCAATTCTCTATTGAAAAGAAACCAATTGAGTCACGTAACGTTTTCTGTAGAGCGGTCGACGATAGAAACTGCAAAATGAGCGGCGAATTAATCGAATGTACTCAAATTTATTGGGTTTAGGAAATTCCAACACTTATTTGAAGTGATAAAAGAGTTTTTTAAGAAATCGTACACAAATTATAATAAATACTCAATGTTCGTTATTCACAAGAAATATTTAGTCTGTATGCTGCCAGTGTACAAAAAAAAATATTGACAGATTGACACAAGCTGTAATTCCTAGCGATAATATCATCAATAATAAAATGACTTTGACTATAGCGGGCAACTAGCTGTTGCCCGCAACTCCATCTGCGAAGACTTCAGAACACAGGGCTAGTAAGAAACTTCTTCGCTCGAGCTTTTTTGGTCAACATTATTTCAAAATAGTGGAATTTTGAATAGCTCTTTGTGGGCGGAATGTAGTAAAATGCGTTCTTGGTAATTTTTGACATGCCACAAGAATATTCTGGCAAAGTCTAATACCTATAACAGCTATAGTTAAAAATAGGTTTTCAAATTCAAATAACATCCAAAATCTGTTCTTAGCTGACATCTACTCATCAAAAGAAATATTATTGACAAATTTCAAGTCCTGGCCCCGGTCCTGGGCCTTGTTGTTCCAAAGGTATCGTGATGACTTTGGACCTGTAAATCTCCTATATGTATATAGAAAATCCTTAAAATACATCTTAAATAAATTTTAAATAAGACGTATAAACAGGATGTTCCATAGTTTATCGGCAACCTCCGTGAAAGAGTCCTTACAAAATGTAGATGTATCGTCAGGTATTCTGATTATTAATAATTGTGATGTTGGTAGATCGGCCGGTCACCTTAGAAACTTAAACGTTACCTTCAGATATGACAAAATTAATGAAAATAATATAAAAAACATTTGTAGCTATGTAAAGCTATACCATTCTTACATGTAACAGACAGACATTAGTTTTACCTTCACCATTTATTAAATTATTAATTAAATATTAAACATTATTTATATTAAAAAAACACCTTTATTTATATAAAATAGGAAGAAATCATCATTCACGTCTAGACTAAGTACGGTAGTTAAAATTTATATTTATTAACGGGCAACAAGCAACACGACCAAGCTGCTGCTTGCGGTGAATGGTCGTGTTGCTGGCAACGGTTTTTGTGTTTTAATTTCTTTTATTTCTTGAATTATTAGGCCTTCCACGCGAATTGATTGCGATGGTTCTAGTTGTTCATAAATGTCTCATTTTACTTATATTGACATTTGTGAAACAGTGATCGCAATAAAAAAAAAACCCGGCTGAGTTTATTGTGTGGTTCTTCTCAGACCAGGGCGCGTTTGGAACCCTCTTAATTTTAACTTTAAGTTCAGAGGTGTTCTTGCAGAAGGTCTTATTTCGATAAGTATGGTATCGAAATAGGCCCTCCTGATACCTCTATTTGACGTACACAAGTGATCACTGATAATGATTCAAAGTGAAAAGATTTAAATAAATGAAAATAAATATATAATATTTGTATTTTTTTTTCTAAATGGACATAAAATAAATAGTACGACCGCATAAATCCACGGGCAATGTGTCTTGCGTCTTATATATTATTGATTTTATTATATTCTTATTTAAATTATTAAAGTAACACAAAATTCAAATTTACAAATGTTTCTTGGTGAGAACTTCATTAGTCGTCCTTATCCAGATTAATTCAGATAAGGTAAGCTGTCCTCAACTGCCGCGTCCTAAAATTTTCAACGAGTTAAAATCCAATTGTACTGAGTACTTAAGCCGGTAAAACGCAAAAGCCAAAACGCTGACGTTGATCGGATCTTACAAAAGTCAAAAGTCAGAATTATGTATTTTTAATCTCTTTATTTTTATGAATACATATCGTTTTAATGTACAATAAATATGGTCAAAATCTGATTTGAAAAATTACTAATATTTAAATATTTATTTTTTTACCCAAAATATTTATATCATCGTCATTTATATCAGATTAAATGTGTTTATCTATCTGTGGCACCCAAGCTCCTCAACAGATGATCACCTCGTTTTAGTTTTTCCTAGTTTCAAGAGTGATCAAGTATGGTCTTAGCTTTTATTAAAAAAACTTTTTAGGGGTTTGAAGAATATCAGGTTTCTTAAATGTTAAATATTAAATTTTCAGACAAATGTTTATAAATCGGAGCTTTTACATAAATAATAACCAAAAGGCCATTATTTTCTAATCTAATTTCTTGAAAATCCGCAAAAAACAATGCTGAGAATTAATTCTAGTGATTTCTCTTTGCCACGTCCAGTGATCACTCGAAAAGTCTAAATGTCTTATCTAAGTTTTTATGACACTTATTTCTACATTTATTCTATTCTATTTTATTATTTTTTTTATTTTTATCTACATTTATTACATTATATTATTGTTAATTTTAGTTTATTTTCTCCGCATAACTCTTTAGATACTTTTTAAAAATTACTTAGTCGAAACAGGACTGTCTGTGTTAATAAAGAGATACAGAGAGACATACTCAAAATAGTTGTCCAATTGTTTAAAGATGCTTAACTTATCTCGCTGTTAAACTGCGACTCAGGAGGTAACATATATGACAGCTCAGCCAATGACATTTGACATACTCAGTATAATACGTCGATAACAGGATGACAATATAACGAATGAGATTTTTTTTTGTGATGTTTTTGCTGTTAGCCCTATTGGCTGTAACAGCGTCACCGGAAGAGGCCAAATAAGAGCTGATATTCTAGCGGAACGTCAAATAAGTGGCAACGAGGTGGCTAAAGATGGCCGCCTTTTGGGTTAGTAAACGCCCGCGCGCCACACTCATGACGCATCGCTAGTTACCGACGGAATCCTTAGTCATAATTATCCAAACTAATGTTTGCCTGATTATTAGTGCCTTTAAAAAATTAATTAAGTTGTTATTGTTAAGTGTGATTAAATAACTTTTAATAATTATGGGACTTTTTGTTAAACTACTTTCATAATGTAATATGGAGAATTGTGATAAGGGGCCTCCTGTTCCTATATATATTTAAATTTCTTTAAAGATAAACTTTTAAACTATTGTATCTATGAGACTTTTTGCCGAAAGGAATCAAACCTTAAACCTTTCAATTCAATTATATTCCTAATCTGAATTTTGTGTAGTTTTCTACATTTATTTATTTAATATAATGTATTTCACTTATATAAAAAACATATGTATCGCGAAGTTTAACAAATAGAGAGTCGTTGTCAAAGCTAATTGTCACAGTTGAACGCTGTCATAATATCCTTACACGTGGCGTCGGCTGTTTGGATTGTTTGTTGGAAGCTTTAGATTTCAATAAGGCAAAATAAAGTCAATTTATAACATAAGAAATATATCAGTTACAAAGTAATTTGTATGATTTACTTAAATCTTATAATATTATAATAAAATAAAATTCAAAAACTCGTTGAACCAATATTCTCACCAAGATAAGTTTACATTCTGATTACCAGATATGAAAATGACGCTGTATCAATAAAATATTTTTAAATTTAATATTTTATTATCTGTGTAAACACCGAGAACGTAATATCAACTGTCAGGTGAAAGCGTGTTGTCAGAGAAGAGTGCGGTTTACTCAAACCGTATATGTACCATGCCATAGTGATGTAGAGTGCACGTTTGCGAAATAGAAATTCTTTAGAAATATTAAGTTAGGTCTGCACTTAATATTTGAATATTTAGAAATGTAAACACTAGATAGGATAAACATTTTATATTGTATACTTAACATATTTTGTTATAATTCATAAATATTGTTTGTTGGTATTTTTAATGTAAAATATATATTATGTTATTTTACATAAATGGCTTAAAATAAATTTTATGATATAATTAAAGTCTTCTGATCTATAATTATCTATTAACGTTTTTAGCAATGTAACACTTATTTTTATTTTGAATAAACATAGAATTGACAAATATTACAGTTTTTAATCCTGTCTGACTCGTTTAATTTATCATTCTATATTTATTTACAGTCTGTATGCATTACACTTTTTTGGTTTTCCAAACTATAACATTTACACTAAAATATATATGAGGTATACGCATTTTGTATGCACGTACATCTGTCATATTGTAAATGATAAATCGACCCTACCATACTATTTAAAATACATAAAAACAAACTGACACTGCTAGAACTAGAAACCTAGTTCCATTATCGAGTTCAGTTTCTCTTCGACCGATCCAGTTCGTATTTATGAATAACTTAGAACTAAGATGGTTCAGGAATTGTTATTAACTTTCATTTAGTTATATGTACTGTTAGTGATAACTTAGATATTAAGAAATATTTAAAAACGTATAATAATTACATTCACACTTAATCTGATAAATACGCGATATTATTTTTTATAATATATTCTATGACTTCAAGAAATCTTAATAAATATGCAGCAGAATAATTGAAATCTATTCAAATTGTTTATATTATTTACGACGAGTAGTCGATAACATGGATAATTGTATTTTAATAAATTAGCTAAAAAGTATCCATGGAGTTTCTTGCCGGGCCTATACTTGGGAACCGTGCATCTAAAATCTGACGTTTCATAAGTGCAATGTATGCCTCTTGCCTCATTGTAATAAAAAAAAATACTTTGACTTGTGTATTATATTCCTATACAATAAACATTATATCACTGATAACACGACGGTGTAATATTTTAAGTATATCTCCTCAGAATACTAGAATGTAATGAGATCCGAAACCGTTTGTTCTTTTTATTTTTCTGTATTTTTTTTAGTTATCATTAAATATAAAGTCAAGAATTTGTATTATTTTGAATATGCACTCAGGCTGTGTCCTCCATAGCTTGCTGTACAGCCATGTTGGAAACCTAAAATCTGAAGGCGAGTTTTTGTTATTTTGTTTTATTAAGCAATTCTAAATTAAGTCTATATCAATATAATTTCTAGTTCTTACATATACACAATGGCTATTCATGGTACGAAAATTTGTAAGAAACCAATCAGTTAAGTTAGTTTATACTCCATTGTACGCAGAGTGGCATATAACTGAACGGGAAGGAATCATCGTGTTAAAAAACATTTCGTCACCGTTACTTTTACTTTACCGAAAACTTTACTTTTATGTTATAAAATCTATTAGAATTGTTAACTAAAAAAGCAATCTGTATGACGGTGATGCTCAAACATAATAAAGTATATCTATCTCACTCTTGGTAACGATGGATCGCCGATACCAAAGCGGTATCAAATTTATGGTATTGCGTACGTTTATCTAAATTGATTTCAAACTAAAAAATGACTATACTGAGTTAATTTATAGCCACATTAGTCGATTGCTATATAAAACCGAATAATGAAATTATTGCCATACATTTTGCCTTTTGGTCTAACTCTACCTACTTTCCTAAACCTAGAGTCCTGTTTGGCGCCGTGGACGTAATCCCGACTATTGTGGCGGTAGTCGTGGATTCGATCCCCACACTAGAAAAATGTTTGCAACCAAAAAAATATATATATATTTTCTGAGTTTTGTTTATATGTAAGCACTTATAAAGAAAAATAGTTTACGATATAACACATCATATAGTATATATTCATTTCATGCACATCTAAATAAATTGTTCAACAATTTCTGTACACAATTATTCGTTCTGTTTATTTCATTTTTTTATCTCTTTGTAAAACGCTGTAGTTTATTTATTTCAACTCAGGAGTTGAAATAAATATATTACGGCATTTAAATCTTATATAACTAAGTAACTAGTTAGTTAGTTAAATACGTCAGTTATCGTGTTGTAAAGAAAATGTATACAAAATTAATTATACTATACAAAAAAATCTCTTACCGCTCGAAAATATTTTTTGTAAATTGCAGATAGTTTAGTATTGGAATTCCCTAATCCCTAATGAACTTGAATACATTCGATTGATTCGTTCATTTGGCAGTTTCTAACATAGACCGCTCTGCTAAAAACGTGACTGAACTCAATTGATTTCCTTTCAATAGAAAGGAGGCTAAAACATATAAAACCTTTTTCGAAAAGACCAATATTATACATAGCCTAAAGTCCTACAATGTAGAAAACAATGACTTTTGTACGTGACTTCGCTCGAATAATGATTATTAATAACTGAGGGTCTAGACAAATGGCTAGCGTTCGTTGTAGAGTTAAATGTATGGACAGAAGCGATAGTGTGGCGTACTTATATCAAACCCACAAATTTATCATTTTATTCGACAAGCGTTAATGCCATTTGTCTAGTCCTAGCCTCTAGGGACACCTAGCGGATCCAATATTTATTATAAAGACAAAAAATATATATTGTGCTGATTGTGAAGACGATCACTATAGGTAGGTCAAATCATTAAGATATAATAAGATAAACCTACAATTATTTTTTACTAAAAAAAAGGGACGAAATTAAAAAAATCAAGCGGACATATAGAATATTTTTAATAGAAAGTTCTGGCTACCTATCCAGTACATGATACAGAACAGCTTATATAAACTTTTGCATTTGGCTGTTTTGATTCTTATTTCAAAATATTCAAAATGGGTGCATTATATTTAAAATAAAAGTAGAAATGAATGGATTTTGCTTTGTTGTGATTGGTTAGTGGAGAGCAGGTGAGGACGTTGACAATAGCTGGTTATTATTAAATTAAGTGTATGAAATTATTCAATCGAAGTAAGGCTATAAATATCACATGACTGTAGCCCTCATTTGTATAAAAAACTATGCTCTATTTTCTCTACTACCGTCTAGAATCTTACAAACATCCATTGGCGTTACTAACTTCACTTTGAAACTAACATCATTCAAATTTAATGTTCTATATACGTCATATTAAACATTCAAGTTTTATGATCCCTAAATTTGAAAACTAGACTAGACTTCACTTCTTTAAGCCATTTTTATCATAACACTGGGAAAGTAATTGGTATTTTCCTTGCCCTCTCGAGCGTTAACTTTTATCAACAAAAAATTACTTAAGATACCCTTATAAACAATAAACAAAGTATGGGTCTAATTTTCCAATACTTGTGGAGTAGAGTAGAGAAAATTATAATTTAAAATTGTTAGTTGCCAAAAACTGAATTGGCAATCCGTTTAGTACTTTTTGTAAACGTCGGTGTCATATGTCATAGTAAAGTCAACTGTCATAATACGAAAGAATTAAAAAACCTTTTTTAAAGTATCGTCATTCAAATAAACGAGTTAAAATATCTCTTTCAATTGTAAGGATTGTCATTCTACCTTTTAAAACGTTGCGTCGTTGCAGAGAAAATGACAAAATTTGCATAGCCTCGTTTTAAATTAGCTAAAACTGTTTGAACGACAACTGTTTTAGTGCAATCAAGATTTTTTTGTGACTCTAAAGAGTTAATATAAAGCCGTCAAATAATTATGTTTGTGTTTTTTTTAAATACTTAGTTATATAAGAAAAAAAAATAACAGTAAAATGGTACCAACTTAAAAATAATAGTGTATTACATGACGAATCGTCTAACCTATGTATGTACAAACAAATCTCTCTGTTGCAGCACAAAAAAAATTGTGCTCAGTTATTTCATTATATGCCATTTACTTGTTTATTGAAAACTTCAAGATTAGCAGAATAGTATTGTTTCCGATATTATTACTTGATCCTTCATAATTCATTATTGTAAGTGTTTCGGTTTAGTTAAGATGTAGCAGCGACAAATTATAGGATATCGTACGTGTGTCGATTTATCCTTGGAGACTTTCACAGAGTGAGGATAATGAGGTCAAAGATAAAAAACTAAATTTTAATAAAATAGCCAATACTAAATTTTTAATAAATATAACACATTGACGTGGAATTATATCGGAATGTGCCCGACTAATTTCGAACTCATTAGATGTTCTTACTCTTGAGCTCTCAGCGTGGTGGACTCGCAGCGTGAACTGCGTGCAGCAGCTATCATGGCACACCGCGAAAATAATGGCGGCGGCGGTGGGAGGAAAGAAGTAGTGTTGTCTTCAGAGGTCTAAATAGATAAATACAAATATAATAGTCATGGTTCACGAAAGTATAAAAATAAATGATTATTTTTTCTTAAATTATATAAATGCTATTAAAAATATCTCATTGCACAATACTCTTCAGGTCGTTGAAAACTGTAAAGGGCCTTTTAATCTAAATGTCATACATAAAATTTACGCGCCCCAATTTTTTTCACATCCTATGTGTATTTACAGTAAACCTACAATCTGTCAGATGAATGTTATTAGATTTATATTATAAATAGAGTAATATTTATTTTAAATCAGAGCAGTGAGTTTAAATATAGATTAAAACCTTTTTAGATCTTATTTATTTTAAGAAAAAGTCTTATGTAGTACATGTTTTTCACTTACGTCAATTCTATTCAACATTAATATTAACATTCGTTTATACAACAAACTGCCAAATTTTGTCAGTGACTCAGCGGATGAAACGGTAAAATTTAAGGGTCTAATTTAACGCGTACTTATATCTAAGGCTTATTATAATACCAAGGAATATGCTGATGATAGGGAGGTTTGGCAATTAACAATTTGTTGACAATTGTACACATGTTACTTTACTGTAATTACTTCCGGGGTGTGGTCTATTGACGTTCGTTCGTTGGTTCGAAGTTAAGGCATTGTATAAATATTATTGTTTTGAATGTTCAACGTTAAGATTCTTTAACTCCTTGGAAATGTTGGTTATTATTGTCTTCTTTACGCTTTATTTGAATTCTAATTTATTCTTGCATATTGATAAGACTTGTGACTGAAAGAGTCAATACCACGGAGTGTTGTTATTTCATAAATAAGTTAAAAGAGTATACATGGAGTTTCTTGCCGGTTCTTCTCCATGGACCTTAAAACCGTGCATCTAGAGTCTGACGTTTCATTTGTGTATGGTGAGCCTGTTTGAAATAAAAGAGTTTGACTTTGACGTTGAAGAGTGTTAAA
Organism: Dircenna loreta; assembly: GCA_963555665.1. Lineage (NCBI taxonomy): Eukaryota > Metazoa > Arthropoda > Insecta > Lepidoptera > Nymphalidae > Dircenna > Dircenna loreta. The sequence continues at coordinate 12,087,383 of OY743094.1, forward strand.
CATTCAATCATAATATAACTAAAATGATTAGAAAGATGAGATTAATGCTGTTGAAATAACGAACTGGACCTGAGAAAACGCAGACAAACACATACGTTATAAGTTAATGTATGTAAAAAAGGATTCGGCTTTGGATTTTTCGTAGTTAGTCTTAACGTTTCGTTGTTAAAAGATTAATCAATTTAAAAAATAATAACCTTTATTGTGTACAAATAACAAACTTTATTGGCACAATGAGTAAAATGGATCGCCAACAATTTACGAAAGTCAATGTTTGCATTGTATACACATAATACAATGCACACATATGCAAAAGTACACACACCACAATTTAATATAATTTATAATATAATGTATCTTACAAAATAGTTATTACTATGAAATTCATAGGTAGTGTAATGTATCTACGTTATTATTTTAAATTTTACGGTAATCAAATATATAAATGATGCCCTAATATTTAATATGAATAAATAATAAAAATCCTATTAGTAGATTTAGCGTGATGAGCGAACTCACAAACAGACCAGATGGTTTGCATGAGTGTTGAACGGTTTATATACGTTCGTCTGGCGAAATAAAGTGAATAAATTACCGCCATTTAGACAGATGTTGCTTCGACAATATATCCACTATCGACTGTCAAAATTCTGAAAGCTCTACTGACAACCCGGTTGTAATGGCATGGTTAGCTATTCCAACCTTCGTTTGTTTGTTTGTTTGTACGATTTAAACGAATTATGATTTGTTCTAACATATCATTTACCATTTGACTGTAACGCTGTACTACTATGTAAGGTCAATAGTATAAAAAAATAACCCGAACTATACAATATTATTGCGTATTTTTCATAGAATAATTGCGTATACTATTCTAGAATACTCTCCCCAAAATCAACAACAAAAAAAAATTAAATTGTTAGCTTTGGTGATAAGATGTATTTGATAAAAGTATGTTATTTGCTAAGATTATAAAGTTTCTCTTTGAATATATTTTGCATTCATATTATTATATCAGTATGAAATATTTTAGCGCATTTTTAAGTGTAAAAATGTTTTAAAAATACTTGGCTTTTAATAGAAGTAGGGCGATTGTAGAAATGTTTAGCTTTAGCAAATTATATGGGAAATAAAAGATAAAATGATATTTTATTTTAAATCTCATACTGAAAAAATATAGATGTATTCCATCCGTCCAGTTGATAGAGTTCTGTATTGAAACCAAAAAAAGATATCTCGCTATAAGAATTATCTTTGTATCATGATTGACCTCTTAGCGCACGAGTTCTAAAACCGGAGTTAAAATTTCTCACTGCCATGACTAACGGTTACAAGGAATGGATTATCAACCTTTCTAAATAGCTTGATAAAATGTAGAGTCACTTTAATAATATATGTAATTTATATAACAGTAGGTTTATGATATATTTTTAAAAGAATAATTAAATGCAATAATTAAATATGTTTGTTTAATTTCAAAATTTATGTCATCAGTCGAATCTTTAAAGTTCAAATACCTGACTCACTTGTCTGACTTACCGTAACTTAAATAATTTCAAGCGAACCCGGATTTAAAGTTCATCTATATGTTTGTGTTTTGCTTAAAATATTATGAAAATTGTTGAAGGATTCCATTCTGAGAAATACTTATTTCATAAGTATGGCGCTGAACATTTTTTATTTTTTTATCTTATTTTTTTTGTATTCTTCAATTTTTAAAAAACTTTATAGCTAATTTTGTGTAGTAATATCTTATTTCTTAGTATGTCGAAACGAATTGCAAATGTATATATTTTTTAAGTGAGGAAAAAGTAATAATTAAAAAAAAAAATTGTCACTCACCGGCAGTCTAGGTCTAATGCTATCAATACTTCAATTATAAAAACAATATAGGATTAAAACAGCACAAAATGTAGATAAGGTAAAGTTCTAAATGGAAATAAACCTAAAAAGTCATATTATGGATATTAGTAAGAACGTATTCACGTTCGACATTTCCATGTCAAAGTATAGTTTATGGAGGTGCTCATTTTAAATCAAAATGAAGTACAAGTTATGGATATTATTTGTATTATCACCGCTGCTAGCCAACTGTATGGCTGGTATATTATGTTTTAGTGCAATAACAGTGAAAATAAGGTTTATTTTATAATAAATTAATTTAAGTATTTGATCATCTCATGAAAGGGCTTATTCATGAGTATGAAAATCCGTTTTAAAACAAAACAATAAACAATGTACGTACCTATACATTATGTCACAATGAGCCTAAATTTCAACAAATCTGATTGCGTGTATTCATCATGATTTCACAAATATTATTAAGCGCATTACGACAAGGGATAATCAAAAATATTTAGTTTTTATTCAAGTAAAAACTTATTTTTTTTGTTTAAAAAATCGCTTCGTACCACAAAGGAGCTTTATTTCTGAAGTAAGTTTTAAGAAAAATATATAACCTATTTATATATAATCTTTTGTTATATAAAAAAAATAATATTGTCAAATACTAAAAACAATTTAACAGTTTTTAAATAATTTGAATAGTCTATGTCAACCTAATTCAATAATGTTAAAAGTAATTCTGAGAATTTCAGTTATTTCAGGATTCATAAGCCGACATCGCTGATGGTCCAGTCCACTTTACGTCGTGCACACCAATATCATGAAATGCGTTGCGGCGTTCGTAAAATTTTGAACGCATTTCAAGCTTTTATAAACACGAGATGCAATAAACTATTCTTTTAAGATTTTATTTTTATAAATTCCTTTATCGTCCATTTCGCCTCAACGTGTTTTTATATATCTACATTATGTTTAAGTTGGTACACAGTCAGGAGGTCATCGGATTATTTATTAACAATTTAATAGCAATTTTAATTTAATAAATAGTATTGAATTACAATTTAATAATCACGGCCAGGACCTGAACCTGTGTATTTAATTATGTGTTTTAAAACAACATACGAAAAAATATCTCATTCTGTTCTACGAGTAGCAAAGTTTAAAATGACAACCTACGAAAACCAAAATATTTTATTTCAATTGTATTTTGTTCAACCCTGAAAATAATTTCACGAATAACTTTGTATGGAACTATGGAACCGGAAAATATTCTTTTGTGTTTGCTTATTGTAAGAAAATATGAATTTTTTAACTCTTTGACCTCGTTTCACTAACGTCTCCTAGGATTAAACCTTCTTATTTCTTAAGTTCTCCTTGTCACCGTCTTAGCACTTACAATGAACTGGGTAAGACCACTTAGTATACATCAGTATGATCTGAGACCGCAAGACATGTATTTTGGTTCTATAGCTCGCCGGATCAGCAAGTTGAAGTGGCAGTGAACCAGTCACTATGTCGCAGGACATATGGCCGATGGAGCACACGAGTCCTGGAATGGAGACCGTATCTTGGCAAGGGTCGAGAAGGACGCCGGCCCGATGGACCGACGACTTGCGAAAGGTCGCTGGTGGCTGGTGCGGGCTGGATGAGGATAGCGGAGGACCGGCATATCTGGTACATAATGGGGAAGACCTATATCTAGCAGTGGGCTGCAATAGATTGATAATGATCATAATGATGAAAGCATATTTGGTATAAATGTTGCATTGTTATATACTTAGTCTGGCCATAAATACTGTTACACTTAAAAATATATTTTTTTTAACTGCAAATAACATTTATTAGTTTTACAGTATGTTAGATTAGTACATAAATATAAAACAATTAAAAATATATAAAGCTTATTCGAAGTGGTCTCCATTGGCTGCAATATAGTCCTTTAAACGTTGAGGCCAGTTATCAATAGAAGCACGCACTCTTTCCATGGGAAAATACTTCACTGCCAATCGTATAGATAGTTTTAGGGACAATAAATTATCATGGCGTTTAGAGCAAGATGTACTCTCTAAAATTGACCATAAATCATGATACAGCGGATTAAGATCGGGACTAGACGACGGCCCGTCTTCAGCTCTGATGAAGTCCGAAAAGTTTGCTTCCAACCAAGACTGCGTGCAACGAGCTTTATGACCCGGCGCCGAGTCTTGCTGGAAGGAATAAAGATCTTGGCCTCTCTAGAACTATCATCAGTACATTTCTAGAACGTACTTCAAAGGCGGCATTGGTCGGTTCATTCCAAATTTGGTTAGGTAGGGAGAGGAGCGCAACCAATTGATGGTGAGCGTGAATGCGCATTTTAAAGGGGCCCCTTAAACCTACACTTGGGTCGCAAGTCCCAGAAGCTGTTTGCACTCCTCTCCCTGCAACGCGATGGGCCCGGCACCCGCACGGTGAATCCATGGAATGCTAAGAAGCTTCGTCTCTTACATATTATCATATCATCTTCACAGGTAATCGAAATGAGTATTAAAAAAAGCCAGCATAGTTTATTTCGTTGATTATCCTCGGGTGTGTTGTAATTAAAATTCTGTTCCGATGGTAGATTTGAAATTGAATTGTTTTGTGAAAACTTTTAATAAAATATTAAAAAGCCTTGCGGGGAACGTTTTATTTATATTTTTGATAAAACTGATATTGTAATTAAATAAATTAAAAACTCTTTCTAATTTTCCGCTTTTTATTAAATGTATCGTGTGTTACATTAATTAATGGGATAATGGCGGTGTGCGAGGACAAGATAAGATTTGAATGCTACCTGTTGTTACCTGAGTTGAATGCTACCTGTTGTTACCCGAGTTGAATGCTACCGGTTGTTACCTGAGTTGAATGCTACCTGTTGTTACCCGAGTTGAATGCTACCGGTTGTAACTTGAGTTGAATGCTACCTGTTGTTACTTGAATTGAATTCTACCTGTTGTTACCTGAGTTGAATGATACATGTTATTACCTGAGTTCTAACGCTACATATTTTCTTCTGTAAGATTATTTCTTTGCATCTTACATTAAAGGTTCGGTCGGTGAAGTGAATTTATTTTTTTATTAAATTAATTTTAGTAACAGTATGGTAACCTATGGTTAGTTTGTATGTATAAAGAAAAAGTAACTTAAAAAAACTCCAATCGTTTGGTGTAAACCAATCTTGCATCCTAAGTCGATGTAAAAAAGTGTATAATGTAATACATGTTTTCCTAATAAATATTTTTCCTTAAGACCAAAAGTTTCCCGAATTCTATTTTTGATGTATGCAGGGTATGAATATAACAAGTAAAAATAGTCGATTTACCTCCGTGTGATGCATTATTTGATATATGGATTGAATCAAAATATTCATAATTAAATATACAATATTGTTAGAAAACAATCCTCGTTGTATTACTTGCGTTAATATAATAATAGAGTTAAATTAAAACAATTATATTAAGTATTAGTAACGAGTTGTTAATAAAATTATTGATATTAAGCTTCATTAAAGTTAGTCTTCTGATTTAATTCTAATATAAATAAATTTACATAATTTATTTGATTTATATTATATATATTAGATTTGGATTTATATTTTATAGTGTATGGACAATGATCGAACACATTTTGAAACGATATGTGATAAAGGTCCAGATGGAGATAACGGGCCAGAGTGACAGATAGAACGTACTTCAAAGATATTATATACTTAAATGGATATACATATGTGATTTATTATCTACAAAGCCGGTAATGCATAGTCGATTTTCTTTAACACTTTATCACAGTATTGCGATTATGAAACTTGGTCATCGGTTTCACAAACATTGAAAGCATTCTTATATATATATATATATTTAAATTTATTTATTATTCATCAAGGCAGGTTGTACGGTAGTTCAAGTACGCAATCGGATCTTACAAAAGAATTACATATTTTTAATCTTTTTTTTTTCATCCATCCATATTGTTTATTTTCTGAATGAAGTAAAAATATTATTTGATATATGAATAATCCTCATGTTTTCATTATTTTTAAATTAAGACTACAAAGGACATATGTTTAACGTGTGGCATCCTACCTTCTAAACGGATGAACCCAATTCGATTTAGTTTTTTCTTATTTAAGGGTAATCAAGAATGGTCTGAGGTTTTATTAAAAAAAAATTATCCATTTAAAAATAATCGAATCTTTGCAAGGAAACAAATAAATGTTAAGTCTAAAAATAAATATTTTTTCAAAAAAACCTTCAAAATATAAACAAGCCCTAAAGACAGCATGCGCTAATATAATTCCACTAAAATTCTGTAAGAAACTATGTACTGTCACGTCCAGCGAACACTCGATAAGTCTGACTCCGTCTATAAACGTTTATATTGGCGTGTCTACCGTCCACTTACCCTTGCAGATATAAGTGTTTTTGGAGAGGCGGGTAGGACGTTACGGAAGTTCACGGAAACTGCACACTACTTGCCACTAGCAAGCTAGTATTAAATAATAATAATAAACTAAAGTATTATTTTACTAAGTATATTATTTTATTGTTATATGCTTAAAGATACGAAATTATATCACAGACATGACTAAGGCGTGTCCACCTAAGTTAGTTTACAGTCCATATAAAATATACTGTATAAAATATTATATTTTTTGATGTATTCATTTAATACTAAAACTTAAGTAAACAAGGAGATAGCAATATAAACTGTCGACAAGTGACAGCGGGTTGTCAGACGAGAGCGCAGTTAGCTGGAACCTGATATTACCAGAGCACTTAATGTCACACCGTGTACGGAGCTACTAATGTTTGTGAAATATAAATTATTTATTCTGTGTAATTATTTTTTATTACTGACAATCTCAGTCTCATCTCAATCTCATCTCTAAACGTCGGTGATACGAGTGCTGAAATTTTGAGTAGAGTTTATTTTTATAATAGGTTTTGATTTTTACAAATTTCAATCCTCGGTGGATATATTATTTATATTTTTTAGTATAATAAAAGTAATAAAATAAGTAATCACACATATCTATGTTATAGTTTGAAATGATATATTATTATTTTTCTCTTATTTGAACTTTTAAAATGAATATATAATGAGACATTTATCGGTGGAGTGACCTACATTTATCTGGCTAACTATCTGTCGTACCTTCTCTGAAATTCCAAAGCAATAGAAACAAACTGCGACGGATAGTTCTAGAGACCTAGTTTCATTAACGACTTAGCTAAAGTTCCTCTGATCTTCGTGTGTCATCGGATCACTTAAAACTAATATAGGGCGTGTTACTTAATAGCGGATACATGTAATATTTTTGATGTTTATTTGTAAGAAGCAATATTAAATAATAGTTTTATTATCAAATTTGTAATAATTACATATTCACGGCACGAAATTACAATAGTAATTTAAACGTTTCCCATACAGAAGTATGTTACAGATCTAGAAGCTGTGTGTGAGCGGTGAGTTTGTGTCATTTTTGCTTTATTTAACAATAATAAATCATCAGAAATATCTATATATATTTTATAATCAGTTATGAGATTCCTATTTTCCATTCAATATTTTGAGCTAACTACACAATGGCTGTTTGTTAGTGAGCTTATATTCTGTGGTTAATTAGTTAGTTTATATTCTATTATACCCACTTTCGAATATATCTGAATATACCTTTGACGTTTATTTCAGCTCAGTTAGTCTAGGGTTCACAGGTTGAGTAAGGCCTGTTTATTATTTTATTTCCAATTATTAAATTAAACCCTAACATAGCTGGCGTGTTCTAAGTCAATTTTATATAAGCTTTAAATTTTCGAAATGCAATATTGGTTAGTATAAAATTTCCTGCCTTATAAAATATTATATAAAAATAGAAATAGGTTTTTTATTCGACACACTTTTACTAATGATACTGTAAATAAAATTGTCTTAAAACAATCGATCAGAAACTTAAAAGTGACTAAACGGGGTTATTTAAACCTAAATGACGCCACATTCATCAAATGCAGCTAAAAAGCTACGAGAAGGATTACGAATTTAAAAGCTATATTAATTACCTTGTGCCGTTCTTTTCCTGTATTTGGCACATTTAAATAAATAATAGTTTTTACCTTACATTTTAAATCATAACATTTTCTGTTTTTTTATCTGTTGATTGAAAAAGATAAATAAATAAATTTAATATTTTTTTTTACACTTTCAGCATCTGTTTCATTTAAATCGAACGTAATTTTAAATACATTTATATCAAATGGAAAATATAATTCAAAATTTAGCTCAAGATAAAACCATTTAAATACAGAATTTCGTGATTTATAATTCCTATTAATAAGAGGTTTCATTGCTTGATGAAATCCGCCATCTTAGACTTTCTGTGTAATCTAATCGTATGAAAACTGCTACTTGAAGTAAGATTGATGACCACCCGTATAAGTAGACTCGTACATTTATCATATTCGACAATTTTATTCTATTATAATTTTACATATAAGTAATTAATATAATTGGTTAATTATTATCAGTTGTAAGTATTTTTGAAAATAATTTTTAAAAGTATTTTGTATAGATTTTAACGAGTAAACATTCAAACATGGCTATGATCTGATAACTTATAATTAATTACATGTAATCAACACAAAACCGTTAACTACTTCTGACCACATGAGTTTGAATAATAAATTATCTTGTTAGATTACATGTAAAATATGCGCTAATTAAGCCTGTTAGTTAAGTTTTGTTTACAAACATTTAAGCTTTTTGATGTCGTTAAAACGACATGTCATGTATTATAGTTTAATTGTAAGTTAACGAAGAATGATAATTAAAAAAATATATTTTAAAATGACGTCATGATCTTATAAATAAGTTTTCAATCAATTAAATATGGTTCAAACACTTCCACGACACCGTGTTTGATTTCATTATCAGATAATCCATCAGCCATAAAGGCTATTGTCGATTAATTCTCAAAACAAGATAAGCCAACCAACTGTAAATTAATGATCAGGTTTTCCATTTAATTTTGGGGAAATAAGTAAATGAAAATCAAACCTTTTTCGGGTAATATTAGTAGTATATGTCGGCGATACGCCAGGTTTTCGTATGCAGAGTGCATTTTCAATATGGAAGTACACACTTATATTTCTTATTTCGTTTTTATTCTATTACTGATACAGAAGTGATTGAATCACAGAACGCAACTCTTAAACAATTTAACTACCAACTGCCTCTTTAAGGAACCGCTCGTTCATCCATTTATTAGCAATCCAACTTCATCAAAGTCGTCTGTCAGTTTGTCATCGTTATCATCATCAAGTGTGCAGTTTATAGACAATTGTAATTCTTGTAGCTAAGGCCTTTAAAGTTCATTTCATCAAACGTTCAACCTGTCCGTTGGCCAAACTAACTCTTTTTGCTACATGGTGCTGAAAGCCATATCCATCAGAAAATTCCTTACATTTTGTAGCAGTCTTATTTTTATCTTGGTCAGTAATGCATCGCATTTGAGGACCGAATTTAAAAATACAATTGTGAATACATTTGACAGCAGTTTAATTTGTAAGTCATATAAGTAATAATAAAGATGAAAGCATTTTCAGCTTCATTGCGTGTTTCATTCATTCAGTTACATGTCCATGAATGTAGAGCTTAGCTACGATGTAGAGCTACCTGTCTAGCGCCCAACACACCACTTCTGACTCTACACAATTCCATTATCTACGAATTTTTAAGCAAATACTGGTGTAGTTAGTAGTATATCAAAGATTTTTCTCATCCAAAATGTTGAAGGTTTGTCTTATGTATTAAATTAATATTACCATAATGTAATGGTTATTTTAATTTAATACATAAGATTATTTTACAATAAAATGTTATTTTAGTCAATGGATCTAATTAGGCCTTTAATCGGTATAGACAAAGAAATAGTATTTCAATCTTAATACTCGATTTATTAAAGTGGAAGTGTCTGATGTATTATTACTCGTAGCTAAAATAAAATGTATTACTGTCATCACTAAACATACATATACAATTTATTTTAAATAGAAACGTGACACATTTCCGTTACCTCCGTGTTCTTAACTAGCACTAAGCACTAACGGCTCCACAGGTCATTACTTCAACGAAGAGTTTCTATAGAATTCTATAACATTTTCTATTAACCCCTTATGTCGTCTGTCGTTATTTGTAACGGTTGCAATGAAATGTAACGTCAATATGTGTAAATATTGTAAAAGTGAACCAATTTAAAATGATGATTGACAAACCCATTCTTATAGATTATAAAACCAAATCTCAATTATTTGTTCATATAATTAAATTGTAATTACTTTTCTAATAACTAACACTCAGATAACTTTTGAAAAATAACATTCTTTTATATTATACATTGTTTGAAAATATTTACAAATATGTATAGCCATGTTAAGCTTTTTAATTTTTTATAAATATAGAATGAAAAATAAGCCGGTGCGGGCAGGGGTTCGAACCCGCGACTACTGGGAATCCGTGTCGTCACTCTACCAAATGTTGTTTTAGTACGCAGTCAAGTTCTCTAATGGCTCAGAAAATGGCTTTTTAAAAAAGTTTTTTTTTTAATTATGTTTAATTGACAAACATTTACTACGACTACCTTAAACAGACTAAACTTAATATTAATTTAATAAAGAAATACAAGTAAAGGGGCGTAATTTAATTGTTATTTCAGAAAGAAATTTCTATAAAAAATAACAACAACTCCACTCACAACAGATTTTTTCGTTCAGACCACTGCAAACTGTTCAGCATTCAGGCCGCCTGCTTGAATAACAACACTTGTTTACAATTGAATAACAAAACCTGTTTACAATCGAATAACAACAATTAAAATTTTAAATTAAATCTATTCATCACACAATTTGTTAAAAAATAAATCAAAATAACGGAATATTTAATATTTTTCAATAATAAAAAATAATAAATTGATCAACACGCAATGGATTTCAACCTGCGACTTCAGATTTGCTGCCCCGTCACACTTACAACTGAGCAGGTAACATTTGGTTATAATTAGCAGAGCAATCAGAGTAAGATTCTATTCTACAAAAGTGGAAATATTGCTTAGATTTTAGAAAAAAGAATATCCGCTACGATATATAAAAAAAACCCCTGCGATAAAAAAATATAATATATGGAATGCTTATTTAATCTAAGCGGGTAGGTTTGTTTTGTTCAGACAGTTCAGACACAATTCAGTTAGGAGAGTTACACGTTTTTTGTTTTTCTTTAGTCACAATATAGTGGGAAGTCTCTGTGTGTAATGAAGAGCCATTAATATCACAGTGCTATCAAATGGATGGAATTACGTTTATCTAAATTGATCGGTAATTGAAAAGTAGCTCTGGGTTGTTTAAACCAAATTGATGCCACAGTTACGTAGCGTAAGAAACTGTGGCAGGGCGAGGTATTAAAAATCACAAAATACTAAATTTAATAAACATAACAATAATCTTAAGTGTTTTTTTGACTCTTTGCCTGTCTTTTGATGAATTGCAAAACATAAACACTTAGAATAAACTTTGAATCAAATAATAAAAAAAGAATCATCAAAATCGGTTCAGCCAGTTGAAAGTTCTGAGGAAAAAAACAAAAAAATACAGTCGAATTGAGAACCTCCTCCTTTTTTTAGTCGGTTAAATAGTTTACTTTTTTCATATTGCTTATTTGAAAAAAAAAAGTTACAAAATATATTTTTTTGTTTAAATCGATTCGAATTATAATTTGATAAGTAACAACTGGAAAATATAATTGATTATATTCAGCTCAAGATAAAATAATTTAAATGAAATTAAAATTGTAAATAATATTTTAATTGAACTTGAACTATTATATACTGTAACAGTTTAACTGTTACAAGAAAACCTTAATTACCAGCATTCTGTGAAATCTAAATGTATAAATACGGCTAGTGTAATTCCAGAGTTAGATTGATGACCGGCCTCAGAGAGTAGACTCATGCATTTATCATATCTGACAGTTTTATTCAATAATAATTACATAAGCCTTTAACTGTTACAATTTGTTCAGTTTTACCTTTAAATTGAACAGTTATAAATATGAAATAAAATTAATTTATAATGTGATATCGAATACTAAATTAAAATTTAGCGAAAGATTGCAATAAACAAAATATTTGTAACATTTTTATTTTTATCTATATACTATATGTTCGAAGACTTCGACTTCGTCCGCGAGGACTATAGTAGAGACGAGAGTATAGAATAATATAGCTTAGATCCAACGTGAAAGTAATTTCTAAATGTTGGTTTTTAATTTCAGATAAGTTACAATAAAGTACAAATACAATATTAAGGTACAGATATCGATGTAAAAGAGAGGATTAAAAAGGATAAGGATAAGGATTAAAAAGAGGTATGATATAATATGGTTTGATAATTGTCGGCACTTTTATTAACTTTAAAAAAGTAGTTACAGTGGCGTAACCAGAGTAGTTGAACACATGGCGTTGTGGACTTTTTATTCAATCTTGATACGTTTTATAAAAGTGTAGAACATTTTTTGTTCTATCATAGTTTATTCATAGATGACAATTCTTTTATGCCTTTTTTTTCACACCTTGGCTTGCATTATTGCAATTTTATTTAACAAATAGGGATATAACCTTTGTCGCTCAGTCAAAAGTCAGTTTTCTAATGGTGAAAGAATTTTTGAAATCGGCCCAGTAATTTTTGTGTGAAAATAATACCAACATACAAAAAACAAATTAACATTTTACTTCTTTATAATATTTGTATTGATTATCATGATCATAAATATAATATATTAAAATTCTTATTGGTTAATTTGTAAATATCATAATTCAGTTTTGTAATGAACAGAAATGTATATTATGTTTCAAACGAGAGCTTGAAATCAAACGGCTAACCGCAAATAGGAACATACGTTCCACGCTTGTGACATTTTGGCTTAAATACCACCAAATGTAATGGTTTGGCTCGGTGGCTCGGTGCATTGAACCGGTCAACAATTTATTATGTACTTTTAGTAACCACTTAATTCCTATGTTTGGACTTGTTTGGATTTTTGGTGAAAACTTGACTCTATATATAGTATATAGGAGGGAAATCGTTCATCAAAATGTTAACCTATAAACATGAAAAATTACTATATTACAATTTATGAACAAATATTTTATTTTATTGACTTATTTTAACAACAGTGCTTCATACATGTGACCCAGATATCTGGACGGAAAATATATAAATCAACTAGCTATTGCCTACGACTTCGTCAGCATGGTATGCTTTGAATTATCCGTTCCCTTGGGAGCATCGGAATAAAAACCTGAACCTGAACTGGTGGAAGCCAATCTTCATAGCCTCGAACATAGACGTAGAGTTGCTAGCCTCTCAGTATTCTATAGGATACATTTTGGTGAGTGTGCGAATGAATTACATGAACTAATTCCCCCATCCCCCTTCCATCACCGGACGTTCCGACGCACGGCGAGCATCCATCCTTTTGTAGTAGACGCGCCGCATGTCCGAACGAAGCACTGCGCTTCATCTTTTTTAAATCGGACAGCGAAGGAGTGGAACAGCTTGCCTGCGTCGGTATTTCCGTCCAAGTACAATGTGGATGTCTTCAAGGCAAGAGTGAATAGGCTTTTACTAAGTTGATGCGCTTTACCACCTACGACTACATTTCCACTTCCCATCAGGTGGAATGTAACTTAGTTTAAGTGTAAAAAAAAGCATGGCATTTGTACATAACAAATAAAAATCCCATATATTGAATATTTTTCAAGTTTTGAGGACACAGACGTACAAAAGTAACTCCTTTAAATATAAAAATCCAGCCGGGTGGGATCCAGCAAAATATTTAAATTTTTACAATTTATTTACGATATATTTTTATCAATCAAAAATTGTATGATTATAAAATATATACATTAGGAATTGGTTTCAAACCAACAACATACCAAGAGAGAGTGGAATTTTGTCGAAAATATCCGAAACTAGCTCCTGTCTTGAAGACACAATTTTACATAGCTAAAACCAAAATCCAAAAGATTGTAGCTTTTCATGAATACCATCACATCACATTCAATCACATGCATCACATCACATATCAATCACATGCATCACATCACATATCACATCACATGCATCACATCACATTCAATCACATGCGTCACATCACATTCAATCACATGCATCACATCACATTCAATCACATGCATCACATGTAATCACATGCGTCACATCACACGCAATCACATGCATCATATCACATATCACATCACACGCAATCACATGCATCACTTCAAATGCAATCACATGCATCACACATCACATCACATGCTGCCAGTTTAAACATTGGTTTTACTAATTTACATCTGCCTATTTTGTCTACCATATCATACGGACACTTAGACTAAAACTTTTAGTCTAGTCTAGGTACAGCGTATGTAGCTTTTATTTATTTCATACATACATTAAAATAAGAAAAACATGGCTGAACATGGGTTAGGGTAGTTTCAAACATTTATTTCAGTTATGGAATTTCCATGTCCATCTATGTTGCATAGTTAAAAAGTTTGGTTTCGATTTTCAAAACAAATATAATAGTTGAAATTATTATATACTCTTTCACAAGCTTCTCCCTTTTAGAAAATGCGTTTAAAGTAAGTGTATAATTATATCTTAGACCGAGTATCTAGGTACTAAGGTACCTAGATACTCGGTCTAAGATACTAAATTTGTACTTTATAAATGTTATAAAGTGAGATAATTTAAATTGGCAAAATAATTGAATATTCCGCTGCTTGGTAATTAATATAAATAAGACGTTACTAATATAACAAATCAAATGTACGAATTTTAAAGAGAATTAGTAATTAGTTAACTTCTTGACCATTAGTTATTATTCATTTATATGTAAATTATTTGAGAACCGCTGGCCTGACATTAATCCTCCTTGCGAAAGCGTTTTCGCCATCTTAAGGGTAAGTTGTGTGACTTAAGGGTAAGTACACACTGTCATTATTCTTGTATATATAATATTTGCCACGCGTGTATAATATTTTTTTAGTTCAAGTATTGATAAGCATTACAATCAATTTCTTATTATCTTTAATTATTTATTTCGTTTTAATTTACGACATTCAATTAGTTAAAGAATAATGTTAAATTAAATAATAAATCAACGTCTCCAAGGAGCAATCGACGAATATTTCTGCTCGTTATGTACTGCCATTTCTCGCCTCGACAGACTCAAACATCAATATATGTTACCGGGAGCTAGTATTTTATTTCTAAAGATAATGAGAAATGTCGATAAAGATTTGTTACTCATCATAGCTTTAAAAATGATATTTTTGAGGTGATATTTTGACGTGTAAGTTTCGAACTGTAATTATATTATATATTTATTATATATATGATTTTAAATAGGTTTAATATTAATGAGTGGAAGCGTTATATTATTGGGTGCTCATAGAATATCTAAAGTAAAACCAAGCGCCTACGAACCGGTATCGACTTATTGCGTATTGATTTACACATTGACGAATTGAATTACGCATCATATAATTTCGACTGTGACGCAATTAAATTTGTTATATTCTTTATATTTATGGAAAAGGGTATATATTGCAGCCTAAAAAAATTATTGATTTTTCACTTAACAGCCGACTTTAGTATCAAATAATTTTATATCGATATTTTTGGAACCTACTAAAAATCCTTTTTAAAAGTAAGTAAGTAGTAAGATTGTTTATTAAATAATATAAAGTTTAGTTATTAGAAAACTAAACTAAAACATATGGACGTACAAATTAAATATAGTTTAGTAATATTTTCATTATAACCCTTTCAGTTGTTGTTAATTTTCACAGATAACAAAGAAAAGAATGAAATTTTAGACTGTTATATATAAACAAAGGACGTAATATTAGACGGTGTTGTATTATATTCAGGAGTAGGAATATTCTATTTATATCTCTTTCAAATTAATCTTATTGTTTAAGTATATTTACTAGTTTCAAAGTTTCGTCGTCGTCTTTGGAAAGTCGTATTTCATAAAAAGGGAGAAATATAATCTCCTTGGTTAACTCAGTTATGAAGTTCAGTTCAAAATAACAAACTAGATTAATAACTACTGTAAGATTGGGCGGGAATCTGGGAGTTGGGAGGGCGGTTTTTTCTTCTTTTTTTATATTTTAATTTTAATGATTATTGTATTTTAATCAAATTTTGAATAAAAACATTCCGTCGGTATCGTCACATAAACAATACTTAATATTATGTATTTAATATTGTTCCAGGTAAAGAAGCAGACGATACACCTGAACACACGTAAAACCATCCACTTGAAATATTTATGTATTTTTTTCTTCTGTTCTAACACCGCAATATTCTTAGTAATACAACATTATTTAATATCATAAAATAATAATTTTCATCAGTCACGTTACAAATATCATTGATATAACATAACAGCCAGCTAACAGGTAACTAACTAGCGCACTAGCTAGCTAACAACTAACTGACTAGCGCACTAGCCAATAACAACTAACTAGCTAGCTAACAACTAACTGACTAGCGCACTAGCCAATAACAACTAACGCATTTCAGTTATAATTGGACACAAAACTTCAAAATGCGATTAATTATCAGATAAATGACATCAATCAGCTAATGGGTGTTTTATACCATGACCGATATGGGAGTGAACTTTCAAACGATAACTGCCTTTGTGTGTATGTAACTAAGGTCTATATTAGAAACATCACATTTATGAACATCTAAAACACATTAATGGGTAGACTGTAAACAGTAAGTACAATTAGTTCCATTTTCATTATCGGTGAGGTTATGAAAATACGTGGCAATGATTTTTTACTGCATGTCTTGTTTATATAATATAAATAGTAGAGTCATCTGTATGTTAATATTTTTAAAATAAAATAGTTTTTACTTATTAAGTACTTGGCTTTTTGTTTGTGTGTGACGCAAAAAATATTAGACGGATATGTTTATACCTGACTTGCCCCCTTGCTTTCACCCAGGTTCAGATTTTCAAACTACAGCTGTTTTGCAGAAAATATATTTTTTTATGAAGTTAGTCTGGAACAATTTTTAAAAGTTAAGTTAAATGTAGATTTTCACACTAATCATGGATCGCATTCAAGAGGCATAAAAGTTATTGAGAAATTGAATCAGATCAATAAATAGACAGAGGTTGATACGATACAGACGTCGAAGAAACAAGATAGAAATCTATGAAAAAGTTTTTGCTGCAAACTATGAAAAAGTTTTTGCTGAAAACGGTTTGTTTATTATCGATATTGATAAAGTCAATGATTGGATATAAAATAATATAAAGGCTTTTATAGTGTTTACTATTATTGTAGTTATATTTTAAATTATTAGTTTTGTCCCTGAACTTTTTTCATGATAATTATTGCTAGAGACGATATGTTTACTTAACAAGGCTCTGTTATTTTTAATATTTAAATTTAAATTATTTCCACAAAGCTCAAGTCTAAGAAGAACCGTATTTTAGTTAAAATTATAGTTCGAATGGGTATAGTAATTATATTTTATGAAATAAGACTTACTAACTGTTGTTTAATTAAAAAATGTACTGATTGATAAGAGCTTACAAATTCACTAACTATTCATCAAATAATTAATATACTTTTTATTCGTCATATCGATGTAGAAAATTTATTTCCTGAAATTTAATACTCGATCTAGTGGAAATGTGATGTGAGGCAAAAATATTAGAAATATAATGTATTTATTTCCGGGTAATTTTGCTAGGATTTCTGTAGTTATTGTTAAATGTAATTCGCAGCTTCCACAGGTATGTAAACGTTATTTCAGTATATTCAGGGCTGTTGACTTTCTGAAAGAGAATGTACTATATTTGAAATTATTTAAAATTATTTATTATTTATAATTCTTGATAGTATTAGTATTGCTTTGAGTATTGATGCCAAACTCCGTAGGGTAAGTAGATCGATACTGGATTAAAATCTTAGCTGCAAATTAACACGTTTTCCGTCAACTGTTACAAATTTACGGTTAAGAATGTTGCAATATTTCAAGAATCTACGCGGATGTTTGTTGTTATATAAATACTTTAATAATAAAAATTTGCATAATTAATTCCAATAATCAAACGTTGAATTTATTAATAAATTCAACGTTTGATTATTGGAATTAATTATGTAATTTTTTTCTGTATTACTTGCAACCCTATAATGGGAGCTTTTGATCACAGAGCGTGTCCAATGCTACGTTATTGTAAACTTGACTCGTCATATGTCTCTTGTGTAAAGAGAAAATTGTATAAAATAACAAAGTAAAAAATCCACAAACAAGTTTATATTCCGATTTAACAAGTACAGTTATACAGACAAAACAACTGTATGTCATAACTTAAATTATTGTAAAATTTACGATTCTATTCAATCTCTACATATGCATATTTTCTTTATTTTAAATAGAAACGTGACACATTTCCGTTACCTCCACGTACTTAACTAGCACTTAGCACTAACGGCTCTACAGGTCATTACTTCAACGAAGAGTTTCTATTGAATTCTATAACATTTTCTATTAACCCCTTATGTCGGCACTTTTTGGCAATGGTTACAATACTACAAGATGAGATCAATATTTGAAAATAGAATAAAAGTTAATCGCAATAAAATATTTTAAAATAAAATTATATTGTTTTAAATTTATCCATATCGACTCAATCGGTTTCTTTTTATCAAAACGAAGTTTGAACACTCATACCATATTTTCAAACGGCTAATATTGGAAACAATGACTTGTACGTGACTTCACTCGTCATTCATAATAATTATTGCGGCAACTATTGAATGCTAAACCTTTTGTAACCCACAGTCAAGATAAAACAAATATATTGTGTCATTTGTGAATAAGATTGACATCAACAATTAGTTTTTTTTATAAGATTGTAATGAGATTAAATGAGTACAAATGAAGTGTTTTTTAATAAATTATAATATAAAGAAACACGACAAAGAAGTCTCACATCATTCCCTTTTAAATGTCTTCTTGCAGGCATCAGTGATGTTACAGTGTCATTATTATAAGATATCTCATCACATGACATGTTCTTATGACATGTTACATGACGTCTCGTATTATTTATGTATATAAAATATATATATTTTTTATTGCGAACTATGTTTTTTTACTACCGTAGTTCAGTTTTTCAGAACTGAGGCAATTTTACGAAGAAAACTTTGTTATCGGATCTACACAATTAATTTACTTTTTAATGCGCTTGGTTTTCTAAATTTTTCAATATTTATATTTCAAAATAGTCCATAATGGCTTTAGCTAGTAATATTAATAAAATATTTAGCTAGTAATTTAATATTTTTAATTGTTTTAATCTTATACACAAAAGATGATTATTTTCCATTTTATAGATTGTATCAAAAAGTACTAAAATAGCAATAATTACGATTCTACATAGTTAATTGGGTATCATTTTATTATTTTTATTTTATAACTAAAATCTATATGTGACATATTTAGTTACTTTTTGAACGACTACTAACATTGTTATATTTTATCAATATGGCAATATTAAATGTTTAAACGAGTCTCAATTAATAATTTTGTACCCTAAAGATATCTCTTAGCTGGTGATTTCAATATTAATACCCGACCGCTAATTATTCTCAATTAGTTGACGCTTAAACTATTAGACAGCAGAAAATTCACAATTTCAAATAAGCTCGCATTCGACATTTTAAAACTTGAATAATTAGTTTCAGATCATCCCTCATTAAAATGAATTTTATTATATAAATTAAATAACAAGCAAGCAATACTGTGGTAAAACGCAGTGAAACACCGTTAATTAATTAATATTTCCATCTCACAGCTCTAGATGTCGCTTTTACCAATTAACGGCCTCATTTCATTAATTACGTACCGCGGGTTATCAAGCTTTTCAATAAGTACACTAATATTAAGGAGTCTGAAATTAATTGGTTGAGGTTTTAATTGTGTGGATGTATTTCATGAGAAAATCAATAGTATTATTGATTCTTTTGGTCAGCTTATAACTCGACAACAGTCTATGCAAAAAGAAGTTGAGAGACGAATTACTGGTACTAATGGCTGGAAAAGTTACTGGGGACTTAAAGAAGCTATGAAAGACAAAGAACTACATATAAGCAAGAATAACAAATTATTGAATACATGTGTACTACCTGTTTTCAAGTACGTCTGCCAAACGTGGACTCTAACTCGAGAACTGACAAATAAGCTTCCAACCTGTCAATAAGCAATAGAGAGAAATATGCTCAACGTTAAGAAATCTTATAAAATAAAAAACCGTGTGATAAGACTCAAAAGCCACATTTTACATTAAAAATTAAAGGACTTAAATGGAAATGGGCAGAGCACATGCTGAGAGGTCTAGACAAACAGAGTAAGAGAATAACTATGCGGTACCTCAGAAAAGATCGGATGGCGATATCAGGCAACATAATGGCTCAGGAATGAGTGGAATGGAAAAAGTTGGAGGAGGCCTTTCCCGACTGGCAAACGGATCCACAAAAAATAAAGAAACAAGGAATATTAGACTGATTAGATTAAGATTATTTTTATGTAGTGCTTTCTTTAAGTTTGTTTTGTAAATAGCTTTATATTAAGATCCGAATAAAGGGCTATATCCATATCTATGAATATTATACTAGCTAAGATAAAGCTATTTCTCAGGTAAATACTATGTTAGCGTCCAGGAAGTGATGATGAAGCGCAGCGTACTACCCTTTGTACTCGTTAAATACTCTACATTTACCGCAGGTGGATTTCAGAAATGCTAAAATTTAATAAGATATATGCAATTAATAATAAAGTAGTAATAAACCTTAATTCTTAGTATTATATTATTTATTACGGATACTATATTATGAAATATAAATCTTATAACGAAAAATAACATTGAACGATATAGAATGATATTTTATAAAATGTTCAATAATTGAGGTCGTAGTATTATTTATTTTTAAAGTCGTAACACGTATTTAATTACGTGTTAGTTAGTACTTAATTTCGTGTATTAATTTATATATTTTTTTATGAAAAAAATATATTCATTAATTATATTCCTGGTACTGTGATTGCGTCCCAAAGTGTAATGACAAGACTTATTTATGTCTTATAATTTCTCACTGCCATGACTAACGATTGCTGGCAGTGAAGGATAATTAACCTTTCTAAGTTAATTAATCAAATAATCTAAAAGAATCACTTTAATATTGCAGGCAATGGCTTCGAAAAGGACAAAAGTTTTGTCATTTGTGTGTGACAACCAATTGTGATGAAACTTTGAATTCTTTTACTAAAAGAGCCACGTTGCCATGCAGACATAATGATATGGTTTAGTGAACAATCCCAAAACACCAAAATTAAAATATCGTAACACGAAAACTTATTGAAAGAGGTTATTTTTTTTCTTTCTTAACATTATCTTATAGCTATAAAAAGATTCTTGAAACGAAGAAATTTAAGTATCCCGTGCCAATTATAATTCCCTTTCTCGCTGTCTCCAGAGCACAGCCCGGCTAGTTTAACTTTTTATATATTTAAATTAAATAAATTACATTGTAACGTACATAATGTTTTATTTCAAACCGTATCCTTCAGATAAATATTTAAATAACAGTTCCAAGACTCAATATTCTTTATCGTTATTGCCTTTAAATATTAGGCCTAATGTTAATCAAATTATTTGCGACTTAGGCCGACATTGCCTTGACAAAGCGTATTTATATTAAACTACTAATATTGGCGCAGTGAGCTTGTTGATGATTTGTCATAGTTTTTTCAAAGATATTTGCATTTGCGAGATTTACATCTAAAATACTCCAAACAAGTAACATTCTAACAGCACTTAAACTGTTATGTTGTAACTTTGTATTTTAGCAGTATAGTGTATAAATATGTTAATATACTTTTTACTGGAGTAAAGGCACCGTAACGGCAATAAGTGTACGCTACGTGTGTGCTCAGTGCTCTGACAGCCCCAGGCTGCGCACACCGCAAGTGTGTGACGAGTTCCGCCGGAAAGTGTTTGTAAACCTAGTTCAAATCTGGTAATAAATATTTATGGATGAATTCAGCTATATTAGTGCAAGAAACGAATCCAAAGCTCATATATGGACATCGCTGATAGCACACGACTTACATGAAACTCGTTTCAGTGCTCATTAAATTTCTACTCCATTTTAAGCTCTCATAACCACGGGAATGGCAAACTAATATTTTAAGAGCGCCTTTATATCCTTTTAACACTAATTTTGCGTATGTATTTTGAAACAATGATTAATTATATATACAAACAGCTATTGTATTATAAATTTATAATAATAGCACGTGTGTTAGAACAAGAAGAGTGTTTAGGAAATATTCATTCACGTACCAGTTAAAATTTTATTTTTTAATGTTTTTTATGGTTAATTAAACGAGCCCAGGATGAACGGATCTGCACCACTCTATAATCATAATAAAATGAAAATAAGGTATTATTATAGTCTACCTTAATACATTAAATGTTTAAAATAATATATTGGCATAGGAATGCTTTGCACGGTAATGTACTTAATATATTTTCTCAGGTGAATAATATTTTGTGGATGAACTATAACGCAGTGGACGTATTGAAAATATTTTACTATTTAAGCTACGACTCTGTGTTAAATAAACTACATGAATTCAACATATTTTTTCTTGTCCACAATCTGGTCTTGTCATTGTTTTTGAAGAGAATTTAAGAGAAATTTTAACTGACAGGTTAAAAGAATTTAATATAATACCCTTGTATTTATTATAATAAGAATTTAATATAATAAATACCCTTGTAGTTATTATATTGATATACAATAAGCGCAATCTTGTTAAATCATTTTAGACCGGAATATATTCGATCGATCGATTAGATTGTAGGTTATGATATATATTACTTCCGTAGTGACATGGTTCAGTGAGATAACGACCCAGTAGCGTCCATCTATGGCAGGCTGGGAGCAGGTCCCGTAGAAGAAGTAGTTGCCCCTCCTCCTGTTCCTGAAGGGGGAATTATAGTTCTGTGGGAAATTCTGGTCTGAAATGGGACCACAACGTTTCATCTGAGCCCCTTTCTCTCAGACGGCGTAAATTGCATCGCATAGTAAACGATTGTTAGTGATTTAGTGCCTGTCTCTGATTGATGGAGACGCTTATTGGCTATTTTTCAGGGTCAAAACGTTTGGTTTAGATCGTATAATGATTTCTGATGATCGAATGATCGTATGATGGGGGTCATTAAATATATCGATGGTACCACTGATTCGGGACACTGATTGCCACATATATAAGAAAAACAGAAAAAAGCTATTAAGACAGCCGAAAATTCCCACTCTCAAATGAGCTCGCGATAGATATTTTTAAACTTGAAGAATCATTTCAAAATCATCCCTGATGCAAATAATACGTATCTATATTTTGTAATAGTTTGGTGAAACACCGTTGGTTAAAGAAAATTTACTTCAGCCACCTCTAAGTATCACTTTTACCAATCAGCGGTCTCACTTGACTACTAATATTACACGGGTTATTAATATTAAACCTTTCAATAATACTACAGTAGTAGTCAAGTAATATTGAGTTGTCTGAGATTGATTGAAGTCTTAATTGTGTAAAACGCTATTAATAATGTATTTTAAGAGTTTATTAACACTATTATTGATAAAAAGAAGACGTTTGAAGATTCGAAAAAACTAAATCGGTAATTCAAACCTTTCGAAAAGCTTTTCTTTATTTTTGATTTTAGAGATTTATTGTACAGGTTGTACAATAGTATGGAAAGAGATGAGGCTGCTATTTTACTTAATAACAAAATAAATATTATAAGTTAAAATTATATTTTATGTTTATCAACTAACAACCTCAGTTTATAAATTACTTTGAGATAACAAATTTATCGAGAATTATAATGTACTTTGTAAGTTTTTATTTTTCTAATGTACAAAGGCCTTTAAGCTTTAGTAGGAAGTAGTATAAAAATAAATAGAACTTGAATGTTATTATTTTTTTGTTTGAAAATAACAGACAGGGATTAAATTATTTTTGATTAGAGATAAAGTTTTGAATACCCTGTTTTATTAGAATTCGAGCTTGATTTATGGCTTGGCGTAACTAGACACACGCCGATAATTATACGGCCTGGCGTTTAAAGTAAATAAATTCTGTAAATAAAATCGTCTAGCTAAATATTTATTTACAGATAATAAAAGAGATCTTATTTAACAGATAAAAACTTAATTAACTTAATGTAAATACTCACTGGGCAAAGCAACGTACTTCCACGATTGGTCAACGTTTACGCAACACGTTTAAGTTTTTAAAAAAATATTACCATTAAATATTCAAAACACCCTTCATTGAATTAACATTTTAATATATTATTCTAATCTAAGCTACGCTGGTGCTAGTTAGCACTCCGAATAGTTGAAAGTATACTAATCCGTTATCAATACTCCAGCTGCATCAGCACTTTAAACTGGGAACTGTCTATGAATTTGATTCCTATTTTTGTGAGCGATAAAATATTGCGAGATGGCACTTCACTAAAATAAAAAAAAAAAAGTTCTCCCCCAAAGGATTTTAGAACCCCGCTTAATTCTTTAGTATAAAGTAAAACCCATTTTTTTAAAAGTGGTAATATTAATAATATCTAGTATAATCACAAATAATCTACGAAATTAGGACAATAGATCAAACAGAACGCTGCCAATTTGCCAAAGGCTAGATATTGAGTTTTTCTATTGTATTGTATTCAGAAATAAGCATTGAATTTTGGTATTTATTATAATAAAAAACAAATTATACACACACACGGACAATAATACGATATGTATGTATATAATCCACACGAGGTGTTATATCAATGTTAAAGTTGTAGGCAATCTAAAGTACCTGCATTATGGGAATATTAATGATTATAAACCTTATAAAAGTATGATATGATATGATATGTTATGATATAAAACTGATAATGTTTATTTTAAAAGGTATTTATTAACTGCTTACGAAATATTTTTTATTCGATTATGCTATATAATACAATACATAAATTAACCTCAATAATCGAATTATTTATGAGACTTGGTCGGCTTGTTTGTTTGAGTTGTTTGTAGCTTTTATGTTTTCCCTTTATTAATAATATAAAAAGCCCCTATAATTTTTTCCTTTCTTCAATATCTCTCGTGTTGATCAATTAGTCTAAACTGTTAGTTTATGGAAATGATAAAAAGGTAAGAAGATTTTAAAACAAACAAGCTTTTTCCTCGAATTATTGTAATGTCAGCTCAGAGTTAGACCTCGGATCAGGCGAGGTGCTAGTATGAGCATTTTAGTAAAGCCATTTAATACTTATATTAAAACGACTTTGAAACACTCATATTCATCCAGCATGTGTCTGTACAGTCACTTCAATATATCTAATTAATCAGACATCAGATATAGCATTTATATTTTAACACGATAATAATTTTAAAAGAATATTTTAGTCATTTACAATTATTTTTTATGGTAACTATTTACATTGACTACTTCTATTTTTAAATGATGTACGTTTTAGATAAAAATAAACGCAAACCAACAAAATTATTATTTCAATTTGAACGACTAACTTTGTTATCGGACTGTATTGGTTTGTGATTGTCTATTGTATAAAAAATATTTTATTTTTCATTTCATCTTTACTTCAACCTAACTTCACCTAAAGTATTCTAGGTTCAATCCACAGACATATTCTAAGTTTTCCTGTCTGAACTACATACAAATCATTATGGATTAAATATGAATTTTAATCAATAATTTATGATCATTAGATAAAACATTTTTTAGGATCTAACAATTGTATAATTTAATTTATATTTTACATTATTTATTTTAAATTTAACCCGACGTGTCGAATGTTTTGCAGCAATCTTGTTCACGGGAAGACAAATGTAGGTGTCGCTCGATAACTCAGTGATTGGTCATCTTCAACGGTAACTAAGATTACGGGCACGGAGTTAACGATGCATACAAAACGTACTGTACAGTATCTTGAATTCTCACAGAGCTGTCACAGACACGGTATTATGTATTATTAATGAAAGTATTATTAAATATATAATATTCTGTTGATAATTTATATTTTATTTTAGAGTTGATGAATATTATTAAGTAAATGTACTCAAGAATCATCAATCAATGATTCATTGATTAATCAATCAGTCAATAAATCTTCGCATTTGTTACTAAGAAAATTTATATAAAAAGATACAGACAGCGCCGCAAGTTCAACCAACGCCCAAATAACATTAATGTTATTGGGGCTGAACTAGGACGGAACATATGTACTGCAATTTCAGAGTTTCGTTCTTCTTTATCTTTTATTATATTAAGAGGGAAATTTCTACCAGTGTGCTCCGATATTCAGTGCCTTGTTTCAGTTTTCTAGAAAGACGGTGAAATTGACAGAAACGTGAGGACCATGGTAATTGTCGGTAGATGAAAGTGACAGGTTTCAGGTAGTATGCTGCTATGGAGATGAGGTTTGAGCGTTGAGAGTAATCCTGATCTTCATTAGCTTACAGCACATTTCTTTGTAACCATGAAAATCAGCATTTTGAAAAAAAAAAATAACCCCAATATGGGTTTACGATTTTTTATATAATGTGATATAAATAAACAGAAATATTTAAGTCACTTAACAAAAATAATCAAATGAGGCCTGATCCATTAAACTAGGATTAATGGTATATTTAAAGTTATCAATATAATTGCAAATTAGATAACTTTTATTATTTATTAGTAAAATCTATAAGCCTTTATCGTTCGAAACCCTTAACTTAACAAAATAGATAATAAAGCGAAAGGATAAATAGAACAATTGGCATGGTTCAACAATAAAGTTAAACGTCCATTTTCTGCTGAACACATATACAATATTACCTTTTGTATTTTAAAACTTATTAATTTAACATTTTTTTTACCAATGCGTTAAATATTGTGAGAATATTTAAAATCATATTCTTATGAACAATAGACAAATAAATATAAAAAAAAAATATATATGTCTAAATTTTATTAACAAATCATATTCAAACATTAAAGATTTAGCATCTAACAATCTACTTATTTCAAATTATTTAAATTACCAAAAAATACTTTTTCATATTTTCAGGTATTTTTAAAGAAATACTACAGTTTAGATTATTTGCTTAGTTTTAGTTTATCTTAATATTTTTTAAATTATAGACTCTTCTTCATTGTTCTAATACAATATATAAATAACCAAATGCGTTTTAAAATAAGTAGTAATAAAAAGTGTTCTGAATTCCGTAAGACTGTTTTATTTCTACACTTTGATTAACTGGATCACGTTGCCCGTCTAACATTGGTTCTTCGTAGCCGGATCACCGAATGAATAGCGAAATGCGTGGACGTACAAAAACGCGAAATGCGTGAGTGTGTGAGCCCAATAAATATCGTGAAAAGCGTGGGCGTTCGAATTTACAATTTACGAAGTGCGGGCTATACGTTTTGCATTCTATAAAGATGAGTGTCAGTGACGTTGATAGGACTGAAACTGAACTGAAATCATGTGTAGTGCCATAAATATAATGATTCAGAATCAATAACACTATTGTAATATTAATTATACATGTATAATAACGATTATTGAACACTAACTACCCAAATATAGATAGCTACCTTGTTATTTAGAATCTTGTTTTTGAACTCTCGAAGTTTTGGATTCATCAAGATCAAACACCAAATTTTATGTCAGATAATCATCGTTTCATACTTCACTCAAAACTTTTTGCTTATTTTATATCAGACATCAATATATTTCCAACTGCGAAAATTTAAACGACTAAATTTCACTGATCTCAAAGTTTAGTTGAAAAACCCGGCCTGAGCTATATATAACTGATTGATTCATAATCACAGCTTTCTGAGATGAAAGTTAAAGCTAAAATATAATGAAGAAGATGTGACATTATTTATTACACCACATATAAAATAAATCAGCATGTAGTTCTGTAATATCACATGTAAGAGATTATTACATTTACAAGAGCTCCCGATACTGAAACCAGTGATTTTTCCCGAATTTCCCGATTATTTGGATCCAATAATTTTTAATTCCGGCTCGTAGTTTCAGAGATAAGCTTGAACAAACGAAAAAACAAAACCCTTACCTTTATTATATTTTCATTAGTTTATACTAACATTAGTTATTTTGTTAGTGTAAAATCTGAAGGACTGGAGATATTTTTTTTAATAGAATTATTTATAGAGTAATATGTATATTTATTTTTAGCAAGACACAGGGATATGTGGAAATCTTTAGAGGAGGCTTTTGTCGACAGACAAGCTGTTACAGACAAACAGCCAGATGCCGATAGTTAATAATATTTAGCAAGTTAGAAATATTGAAACCATTTCATTTATAGAAATTAGGCATGTTATGAAAGTTTATAAATATTAGTTGTAAGGAATGAAACAGCAATAAAGGCTATTTTATTTTATTTATTTATGTATATTTATTTTTTAAATAGAGGATTGTTCACAAAGGCATTTTCAAAAGGGGTTGCTGCAATGCAAATTAGAACAGCTTGATTGCTGTTGTCACAATATTTTTTTTTATGTTAGTCGGATAATTATATTGCACAAGATTGCGAATTATAATTTAATTATTTAATGGAAGTTTTGAATTTCATTGAGGCACATGATTTTCTTTTAATACTTTGAAGGAAAACAATGTCTTTTCCTGACATAAAATATTTTTAGAAACCAACCTTTGTATTCAGTGTATACTCCATTTTACGCACGCTCTAATATTTCGGAACAGGAAGTAATCATCGCGTGAAACTTAATTTTATCACCAGTAACTTATCTTTACTGAATACTTAAATATTTTCTATCTACTTTATAGAAATAATAATTATAATAACTTTGACATTAGGGCAGAGTTCGCGGTTGGTCGAAGTCGGTATCCCGGAGGCAAGTTCCGGTCCTGCTCGTGTTGATAAATTTTACAATTTACATGTCACATTCATAGTTAATTTCGAACTTGTTTTTTTTGGAATGTAATAATTATTAGTACACAAATGTCTTTCATATGTTAAAAAATATTATTTGAAACACTAATTCATTGAATACAGTATATAATCAAACGTTTACTAGTTCAATGCACCGAGCCACCACATTTGACGCCATTTCAGCCAAAATATAGCAATTGTGGAATGTGTTTGTCCTGGTTTGATTTGAGGTTAGCCTTTTAGTTAGGAGCTTATATTTAAACATGTCATAAACTTCTTTCCAGTGTTAAAGGACATTTTATATTTCCAATATAACCATGAAGTTATTAAATAGATACCTACTATTAACTATACTTATTTATTCTAACTATATATATATATATATATATATATATTGTCACAGTAGTTGGTAAAAGATAAAGAAAGGAATTCAGAGTTTTGGGTTGTACCTTTAATAACAATTTCAAAGGTAACTGAATATTGCTCAGTTGCGGTGGTTGTCTTCGGCGTGGAGGCGTCTCTCACGTCTCTCACGTTGTTTTTAACGCAAGGACACGGTGTTCAAAGCGCGGTGACAGAGCGATGTGTAAGCGCGGTCACGTATTTTAAAAGAATAAGTTAAACTGACTTTTTATTCCGCTATCATTTTATTATATATTACCATGTAGTTAAGCAGACAAGCAGTAAATGTTGGTGAAAAGAAACTTATAAAAAATAACAATACATTCTGTTATTTGAATCATGTTGGGCCAAAATACCTAAACTTGGGTTATAAGTAGATATTTTTGCGTTAAGAATTTTCCTGTTGTAGCAAAACATACCTAGAACTTTCCGTTCCCGTGGAAACTTCGATATGAAAGGTATGTAAAAAGTAAAAATAGTATGATAGAGAAATACGAATTAGGATTAAAATTTCAAATCTGTCCATGAAATCTTTTTTGAAATTTGTGGACCCAACATACGAATTAGCCAGAATATGAATTATATTTAAAAAAGGCAATATTAAACGATTTTTTTTACCATTTTTCAGTCAAGTTCAAGTAAGACACACTTTTTAAAAAATTACAAGTATGGTAAATCATGAATACTGTTATGTTTACTCAGCTGTACTCATGATATTATAACAATTGACGGAGACCTGAATGAGACCATCAAAAATCACATAAAACAAGACAACAGACAGAATATACTTTAAAACCCTTTTATGTTAGAAGAGCGATTTGTGAATTTTCACTGAGACTGAATTGAATTTATCTTTTTTAACCCGTTTCTTTGTTACTGTAATGCAGGCTCATTTTGAAAGTGGGAAATAAAATAAAGTATTAATTCAATAACTATTTTATTACAACATTAAGACAATATATAATTCACTGTGACTGAAAGTCTAGCAGTGATTGAACTCGTATTCATGATAGCCACAACTAGAGGGCGTAATGAAGTCGATTGTAATTTGATGGAAGCCCCAATTCAATTTAGTTACTCGACACAAAGGACTTTCAATCACTAGTGATAATAAAGATTGACCCACCTGTATTAAAGATGATATGCCAAATTTAACATAAATGTGATAAAATATTTTTAATTTGTAAAGTAATCTAAATAAATAACTTTTCTACTATATTTAAAATTTATTTTTTGTCCCTTTTCCTTGAAAATTATTGTTTGATGAGTGTAAGTTTATATAAAAACGTATTTTACTTCTAGAAAAATATGGAAATTGTTGTAAAAAAAAACATAATAAGTATTGTTGTTGTCATTATCATAACATATCCTTAAGAACATAAGGATATGTATCCGACATCTTTTTAATGTTAATAATATATTATGCAAAGTTGAACATTGGTTAGGTTTTCGAAAGAAGCTTAATAGATGTCTCTACCATCCAGATAAAGACGAATATGTATAGAGTGCTTAATTCATCGAGGGGGGTAGCTGTATGGTATCTCAATTGGTAGAGCGACAGGACGGTTTCCAATAAGTCGTGGATTCGTATCCTTACCTGTATATACCGATATATTTTTCATTCCATATTTCCTTTAAATTTAAATAAACCTAATATACCTATATATATTTATAGATATTTAACAAATTTATGTCCGTTGTATCTTTTAAATATTATTTATTCTGCAAGTAAGAAACATTGGTTAGGATTTTCGAAGGAAGCCTGGTTATGTGTAGAACGCTTAATTCACCGGTCCTGGTAGCGATACGGTAGCTCAATTGGTAGAGCAATGGCACGATTTCCCAGTGGCCCTATATATAGTACGTGAAATAATCAAACTAACGAAAATACTCTATTTCAGTTCTTAGATATCTCTACCCCGTACGTTACGAAAGATATATTAAATGTAAAAAGGTCATTGAACATCCTTTATTATTTCTTTATTACAATTTTTAATAAGTTTTGCATTCGAATCATGATCAATATCTAAAAATGTTAAGTGTCCTGACTTTTATGTTTTTTTAATTTAAAGCGCTTCTTAGTAACCTCCAGGTGGTTTAAGTTAGTAAGTGTAAAGCTATTAAATATTTACGTTTCTTATTACTAAAAAGATTTAATTACGTGTTTTGTTTTCTACCAAAAAAAAACATTAAAATGCATCAACCTAACTGGACTTAAATAATATACATTTTCATTTGTTAGTATTTGCGAACAATAACTTCACACCTATCTGAATTAAGTGACAGTTTCATGGCCGCCGTTGATTGTTTCTTGAAATATATTAAATTAAACGACAAGTTATGAAGATACTTAAAATAATTGTAACATTTACAATTTACAGTTTTTGTGATAACAAATAAACAGGACGCTTCCTCGATTTATTTATTTTTATTTATACATATAAATCACATTTTTAAAAATGTCGTAAAATATTTTTGTTTATTGATAGAGACAAAAAATGTATCTGTTACAAGAACTACATACAAAATAACTTTTTCATATTGCGTTTTAAATATGTTGAAATTAATTTTCAATAACATGTTATGAAATTTGTTGAAATTAAATTGACTTGGGAGCAAATGTATAAGGTTCTAAGAAGTCTTTTTTGAAAATATCTCCTGGTTATATATATATATATATATATATATATATATATATATATAACACTTTTATCTCTATTCTCACAGAAATGATCCGACAACGTTATTTAAATAATTATGTGAGTTCTCTATTTTTTTTGTGTATATACATATTAAAAATGTAAGAACAAAAGAAAAATTTATTTCATCAGACAGTTTTTTTTTACTAGCAACTAATTCTTTAAGTAGTTTTCCATTTCCCTAAAAATATAGCTTCATGGATATATATTGCTTACAAATTGTCATTAAAATTGTTTTACAAATATTTCGCTACTAATGTATTAGCTTAATTGTAATCGTTCTTGTAAGTCTGTTGTTCTATCACACGCGACTGTTCGCCGCAGGCGTGTCAACGACGCCGAGGTATGCAAACAGGGCTGTAAGCTTTTGAAATAACTATTTACCAGCTGTTATTTATATTGTGATTTATTTCTAGTATCAAATTTCAAACTGAGTTTGCTTAAATAACAGCTACCGAATTTAATTCTAAACTAATAATTATGTGGTATTTTTATTGTCATCTAGAATGTTAATTAAATCAGTTGCATTAAATTTTTCTACTCAAAAAAATCTTTCGAATTAAAATGTTAATGAAATAAGAAATCTTCATATAATATTATTTGCAACCCTATTAATGGGAGCTTTTGAACACAAAGCGCTTCTAATGTCATGTTACTATAAGCTTGACACGTCGTAGCTTTTATGTAGAGCGCAAATTATAGAAAATAATACAAATTTCTGATATGAATTTGATTTAGCGAGTATTATAGTGAGAAGCAAAAATCTTTATACCATAAGTTAAACTAGAACTAAATACTCTTAACCGAAGTGATGTTAGTTAATTTCTTCTCTGAATTCCTTATCATCTTATTTAATTTTAACTACAAACGCGATACATTTGCGTATTTTTTACATGTACTAACTTACTACTAACGGTTCCACGGACTATTCTAAGACTAAACTTTGGTGAACCATGACTATTATATTTATATTTACCCGGTTATATTCACGTAGAAATTAAATCGAGTGGCGAGTCCGCCACACTCAGAGCTCATGATTAAGGACCCCGAATGGGTTCGAAACTAGTCGGGCACATTCCGATTTAATTTCTGCGTGAACACAGCCGGGTAAATATAAACATAATAGTCATGATTCACGAAAGTTTAAATAAAAATATGGAAATTTTATGGTAAATAAAAATATCACTTATCCCAACCAATCAGGCAAACTCTACCATTAACACATATTTAACTCTCGCGAACCATGACTATTTATTTATTTATTTTATATTTATATTTAGCCGACTGTATTCACGTGGAATTATATCGGAATGTGCCCGACTAGTTTCGAAACCTATTCGGGGTTCTTACTCATGAGCTAGAAGCGTGCTGGACTCGCGGCCTGAACGCGCCGGTCGGTTGTCTGGTTCGAATCAAGCACATTCCGATATAATTTCACGTGAATATAACCGGGCAAATATATATAATACCACATAATTAATGTTTGGTAGATGAAATTAAACTGAGCATACATGCGTCCTAATTCTGAACTGGTTGCATATAAATAACAACAATGTTTCAATCTAATGTCACCCCCTCCGCCCATAAGTAAAAAGGGGGGGGGGGATTAATAAGTATGTCACAAATTCATTTGCTTATCGATTTTATATTTAGACTAAACATTCTTCATAACTAACTACAAGGTGTCCAGAAAGGGTATTGGGTAAGTTCAATGAAACGAAAATATTTGTACGCAATAAAAAAGTTTATTGTTTATTATTAGCAATTCTTAGCAACTACATACATAAATTGGAGAATTATTTGGAAAAGATGATGTTATCCAAATGATGATCCATTATGCGCCCGAGCGTATTATCGTAATGGTGATTCAATAGTGTCTGCTCAACGTCTCTATCCTGTGGAATATCGTACACGCCACGCGCCAAGTGACGCTAGCATTAGGAAATGGATCAGGATGTTTGAGAATACAGGTACGACAGTTAAAATTCAAAACTCTGGGCGTCCTCGTTCAAATCCCGATAAAAAAAACAATTGAAGTAGTTGAGGCGTCGGTTCGTCAAAATCCGTCTTTATCCATCCGAAATCGAAGCCAAGCGTTGAACATCAAAAAATCGTCTTTACATTCGATTTTAAAGAAAGACTTACATCTAAAAGCCTATAAAATTCAATTGGTTCAAGTATTGAAGGATACGATGCTAATTGACTGAATTTGGCGAACGAAATGCTGCAGCGATTTAACAACTATAACAACATACTGTTCAGTGACGAAGCAAATTTTCACCTGAATGGTCATGTGAATAAGCAGAATTGTCGGTACTAGGCAGTGGAGAATCCGAGACGAAAGCATGAACGACCCCTGCATAGCCCAAAGGTCGTTGTTTGGGCCGCTATGACTGCTAAAGGCATAATTGGTCCTTATTTTCACGAAAATCTATGAGGCCGAGAAATTAATGTGAACCGTTATTGCGATATGTTGCGAAATTTTTTGGTCCCAGAGTTGCAGGAGTTTGCAGGTTTCAACTCAAGAACGTGGTTCCAGCAAGATGGGGCCACTTGCCATACCTCAAACGACTCAATGGAAAATGTTAACGAATTATTCCCTAATAAAGTCATTTTGTGAAGGAGTAACATCAACTGGCCTCCCAGAAGCGCCGACCTTAGCCCGCTTGACTATTTTGCATGATAACTTAAAAGTAAGGTTTATTAAAACAATCCGACGAATCTAACCCAGTTAAAGCAAAACATCAAGTCAGAAATGGCAGCAATATCAATAGCTATGTGTCAACGTGTTATCGCCAATCTTCGTTTCCGTTTAGAAGAGTGCCAGCAACGTAACGGTCATCATTTGGATAACATCATCTTTTCCAAATAATTCTCCAATTCATATGCTAATAATAAACAATAAACTTTTTTATTGCGTACAAATAATTTTTGTTTCATTGAACTTACAAATACCCGATACCCTTTCTGGACACCTTGAATAATATAAAGTTTTATACAGATAATATAATTTGTGAATAGCAATTCGTTACTTATTGCTACTTTATTTATATCGTATCCGATTTTCAAAATGCCTCTCTTTTCAATTACTTCAGATAAGTGTTGGAATTCCCTAAACCCAATAAACTTGAGTACATTTGATTAATTCACAGTTCATTTCGCAGTTTCTTACATCGACCGCTCTACAGAAAACGTTACGTGACTGAACTGTTTATATTTATTAGGAAAGAGTTTAAAAAACATGTGCCATTTTACCAACTTGCAAAAATATATGTAAGCCGTGTCTTATAACGTAAGAAACAATTTCTTTTGTACGTAACTTCAGTTGAAAAGTTATTATGAGTAACTGGTCTATAGCGACACCTATCGGATCTTAAATGAATTTATTATAAAGACATTCGAATATATTGTGCAATTTCTGATGATAATTTCAATAGCTCAAGGCAGATCAGTGACAATCCAGAATTATTTAAAAAAAAGATACGATATCGAGAGATTCATGAATTATATATTTTTCTTTTGTTTTTTTATGTCTTTGGTATATGATACCATAACTTCTAGTTGATACAGTGGTTTATGATTCACCGTCGATTAAAAACTTTTCAGTGTTAAGTTTTAGGTTATTTTTTTAATTATTTAAATAATATTCTTTTTACACTGAACATTTTGACAAATGGAAAAAACTTCAAAAATAATGGTAATATTCCTTATTGACAGAAATGTTTATTTAAATGAAAATACATTCTGGTTTAATAGTAACCGCATCCAATTGAAATTTCAATTCTTTTCTATTAACATTTGTCAAGTCGTTCACTTTATTTCTGTAATGAGTTATTTTATTGTTCTTTTTATAGTCTACGTGCATGTTTTTTAAAAATATTTAATCAATATTTAAAATGTACTTTTATTTGCTCGTAAAATATCAAAGTAAATGGATTATGTACTTGGACGAGATAAAAAATATAATCATGATTTTAACTTATAAAATAGTATTTATGATTTTCATATTATTTTACAAAAACTTTAAGATAACTGAGAATAGTATTGATTCTGATATTATTCCCTGATAATACCTTCATAATACATTATTGTAAGTGTTCTGAGTCTGGACAGTGGCAGTGAGTAATTATCAAATATCTGTGGATTGTTCCCTGGAGATTTTCGTGAAATGACGACAATGAGGACAAAGAGATAAAAACTGATCAATTCTGATTCAATTGTAATGAAAATAAAATATTAAATAAAACAAGAGAAAATGTTACCTCAATTTGCTAATTACGAGTATGTTCCAAGTACAAAAATTCATATATATCCAGTAGTTTAGATCAAGTCATAATATCACAGTTTTCCTTCGTAAAATTAACTGCATACCATAGCTTGAATGTTATGTTAGTAGACTACTGATCGCGATTAAATTTTCACCCCCAACACTTCAACAGCTGGCGCTCCACCTCTCTGCGCTTCTGGCACATTGTCTCCCGAGGTATTTCAGGAACTGATACGACATTCAAAGAGCGTACTCCCTTCTAAAAGGCCGGCAACACACTTATAGCTCTTGAGTTGTAGGTGTCCATGGGCGACGGCAGTCGCTAAACCCGTATGCTTGTTTGCCTCTTTTATTCTTTTTTTTTTTTCTTAAAAAAAATATCGTCTATTTCTCATGTATAAATTAGCTTAAATAATGGCCAAATTTCATTATAGCACAGCTTTTGCTTAGTATTTTGAAGTTTTTTGACATACAATTATCAACTTCCTTCTAAAAGTTAATTGTATTTGAAGTAATGTCTATGTATTAATGTTTTATTTATTATTTCCAAGTGACAAAAAATATTCGCAAAAAAATATTAATTCTCTTCGGTGTAAATAGAGAGTAGAATATTACTGTTTTCTTGTCCATTAGTTACCGCGAAGGGTCCTTCCTAAATGGTGACGCGTGTTATATTACGCAAAAAATATTCGATCTTAAGTGAAGATTTATTTATTGAGTTATATAATCAAGGCAACAAAAAATCCATACATATTTGAAATGATTACTTACTTACTTACTCCTATTTTCTTATTTTACAAAACAAGAATAAAAAGTTGGATATAACAGCCTTTGTTTAGTTAAGCTCCAATTTGCGCTAATACATTTCCTCCAATTTGTGCTAATACCATTTGTATCTTCGTGTTTATGTTTAGGAATTTATTGTTCAAGTGAAATAATGCTGAAGAGGGACCAGAGATAAGAGTATTATTCTAACTAGCTTTCTGTTAATCAACATGAACGCCAAGGCATAGACGTATAAAGTATCGGCACAGCAAGCCTATTATTATTTTTACGATATTTTTATTGTACACCAACAAAATGCACAAACACAAAGAAATGTATAACAGAAAATAAATACACCTTGTACAAAATGTGGTCTTATAGCTTTAAAGCGATTTCTCCCAAACAACCTTTGAATCTGGAGACTGCTTTTATAAATTAGAAGGGTGGTGTAAATACGTAGTAATTATACAAGTATAAATGAAATACTAGTACGTATAATTAGTGATAATTCTACTACAACTAAACATAAATAGTAAGAACTTACAATCTTATATAATAATTAACATTTACTTTGTAGATAACAAATCTATGTATAATAGTAATGTACCTTATAAACATTTGTTCTATTTCTTATTTTCTAATGTAGAGTTCAGTTAAGGTATAAATGAAGGTAGAGCGAGATTAAATGGAACTTCAATGTAATAAGTTAAAAGTTACGGATAAATATAAAATATACGATCAGCGATAAAGTTTTGGAATAGAGATCCACGATGAGATGAGATAAAAGAGATACAAAAAAGAGTTTTTATTTGTGCTCATCTATGGCTTGGCTTACCTTCATGCGGACCTGCCGGTCGTTAAAAAGAAATGAATTCTGAAACAAAATAAATTCGTTTTTATTGCTTATGACGTTTGCGATTGCGTAATAATGGAAGTTGGCGGTTGGAATCACATCAACAAGCATTTTGGAGCATTACCCGTGACAAATGCGGTTGAAGACTCATAGTAATGCGATTTCTTTCCGTAATGCTAAAATATCAAGTGAGTAGCTTATACTGTGATACCAGTATTACAAGAACAATTTTTTTATAAGAAAATAATAATGATATAAAATATATATTCCTTAAATATTGATTCAATAATTTAATTGGCAAGTGTTTAGTTCACTAAACAGAATCTTAACAATAGATTTTACATTTGTCAATTTAAGCTTTAATTACAATGAAACTAAAATAAAGTTTAAATTTTCATTTTTCATAATTGCGAGCAGCAGCTCTCTGGATGCTCCCCACCACCGCCGCCATATTCGCGGCGCGCCCGGAAAGCTGTTACACTCAGTTCACGTCAAGAGTCTGCCACGCTTTGAGCTCATGAATAAGGACTCCGAATGGGTTCGAAACTAGTCGACTATATTCTGATATAATTCCACAAAAATACAGCCGGGTAAATAAACGTAAGACCTTAAATTATTAATTAAATGTTTAAATTATTAATTGTTCATGCAACCGTTTTATAAAAAAAAAATAACTTCACTCTTCATTCTTTACTACCATCGGGGATTTTAAAAACTGAATGTCAGTAACCTTTACATTAAAAAACTACTTACTTTACATTATTCTTTGAAGTTGTATGATAATTCAATTATATGACAGATCATATAATTGAATTATCATTGAACTTCAATATATTTTTAACAAAAAACCGAGTTAAATCTAATAATAGAAAAGTAAAGTCAGTGAAGATGATTGTATAGGGAATGCTAGATTTATCAAGCGGGGTAGTGACACGGTAGCTCAATTAGCAGAGCGACGGTACCGATTCCCAAAGATCGTACGTTCAAGTCCGGCCTATGTCGATGAAGTGTTCGTTTTATATTTAATTAATATTCAAATAAACTATGTTTATAGACAATGTCAAACATATATTTTTCACATTTATCAGCTATAATCAATGTCGTATTTCGTATTTTTTGAAAAAAAAATATGTAATTTATTTTCCATTTAGATATTATGAAATATACTAAAACCCTTATAATAAACAAAATGTTTGAATTAATTTAATCGTATTTAATCATTACAAAAAAATATCTAAAAAACCAAAAAACTTTAAATTGGATTGCCAGGCGAATCGTGAAATGAAACTGAAGTTAGTTCTACTATTGTGATCGTATAAAAACTAGTCCTATTAAACTAAAATATAAAACAAGTAGTGGAAAATAAAACTTGAAAACTTTTCCAAAAAACCCATTTATTAAGAAACGTAACTATAACATAAGATAGGATGAGATTTAAAAAAAATTGACAGATACAAACATGTTTATAATCTAGGACTACTACGACCTACATTCAAATTTATATTCTAAATTGAAATCACCCTGAGGTAAGAGACAAGTAACGGATTGCAAATTAAATATTTTTAAAGTTAGTAAGTTAGATAGTTAGAAAGTATAATGATCTGTCATAATGCCAAAGTACTAAGAAACATATTATTTATTATTAAAGTATCGTCATTCAAATGAAGTAATTATTTTTATGCTTCATGTTAGTGTTAGGGGCTGTCGTTATTTTTCTTTTTAAAACGTCTCTTTGCTGCTGAAAATGTGACAAAATTTACGGAGTAAACTCATTTCAGTTTTTTACTAATTCTGTCTGAACGACAATTGCTTTTGAGCCAGATTTATTTTTCTATTTCAATAAAGTAGTATGTACTGCTGTTTATTTATATAAACTATAAAAACGTATATAAAGCTTTAATACATATGTAATAGTAAATACTTGAAATAGTAAAATAGTGTCAGCGTCAATTTACTAATATTGAGATTCGTATAACCTATTTACAAACAAATTTCTGTATTTGATTCAAATAAACGAAATTAGTTGAAGGCCATATTTTTAACACTCTTTTATTAGTTTCACTTGTATGTGTATTTGTTTGTAACCGACTCCTCTCGCACACACATTGAATTGACAGATTTCATTCAAACTTTGTACATTTATCAAGAATTGGTAACAAAATAATAATAATATAAGTTTATTTCATTATCCTAAACGGGATCCCTAGAATTGAATAATATAATTACACAATTTATAACATCAAATTATGTTGTCTTTTCGAGAACAATTTTACATCCGTGCACCGTCTGTCAGAGATTAACAATACTGATTCCGATAAATAGAATATATTTTTAACAACAAACGAGTTAAAAAGTGTAAAACGTAATAAAAAAAATAATAATATATAACAATAATGAAAGAAAAATACTACTATTATTGTGAAAAATGGGGTGTTTTGTGCCATATTTGTCGTATTGAGTTTTAGGGTACTTAAAAGGGTCCTTGAGGGCTGAGGCGGTTTTACAATAATGTACTTATCTGATTTTACACTATTAATCTATATCCACTACTGTTATTTGCATTTTTTGCGAACCGTCGATTCGAATTTCATACGATTTTTAGTGCTACCAGTTTTGCCCGCTGTTATTGAATTACATAAATGATAATCTATTTAACCGTAACATGAAAAATATTTTGCTTAATGGAGAAGGCTACTGACAGCAGAAGCATTCTTTAAAAACAATGGTAACTCATCTTACACAAGAATGCTTATTGTAATGACAATACGTTGACGTTGACAATATCCAATTGACGTTGCATGTTTCAATTATTTTCATTCTTCATCTTTTTTTCATTCATTCATTCATTCAAAGTGACATTTGTGAAGTTTATTCCTGTAATGACTTTTATTATTGTTTTTCTTAAAGTCTACATGCAGTTTACGTACAGTGTGTATGTGTTAGTTTTTTGTAATATTTAATTAATATCAAAAATGTCTGTTCACTTCAGCTATTAATTGAAATTCGTTTTAATGAGCTTTTATTATATAATATTAAATATGGAGATAAACTAATTGAGAGCAATAGGTATGCTGTATTGGTACCGTTTTGTAATCCAATGGCTTACTGCATAATTATAATTTAACACAAGTCTATAATAAACTAAATATAGATAAAAGACGAAATGAATACAACTTATTTTATTATCTTAACATAATAACTATAGTTAAACATTCAAATCTAGATATTTCATCTTATATTGTTAAAAGAAAAGGTTATTTAATAAATTTATTTTTATTTATTTAAATCTTTTCCACTTTGAATTATTACCAGAGTTGTGTACGTCAAAAAAACGTAAATGTATCGTTAGGTTCTGTTACGTACTCGTAGATCGTCTTTGAGACGATTATTATATGAAAATATGAATTATATGAAAGAAGTATTAAAATATCATCTCATTTAGTTGGACACAGTTTGCTTACGTGCATATTTTTTAATTCTAGAAATGGAAACCTTTTGAGTACTTTCTATCGGAACCAATTCTTTTGTAATTATCCCTCCGTAATTCTTACTGTAGTAAATATTACGATTTTGGAGCGTTGTTCCTTATCATCATAATTCTTCTTGCTGACACTTCCTGGACAGTTTTAAAAAATGTTGGTATAAAATTTCTATTCGTTCTGATTCGACAATTGAAGTCGACATAGGCTATTTCACCGCTTGTTTACCTTTTTTACTGCATTACATAAAGTATTCTAATTTAATTTGTATTGACGAGTGAGGAATAAGTTTTTTTGTGAACGTTTAATCTGTATATATATTACAAGAGGTTTTTCTGATTTATATTTTTTTCGCGGGTAGACGGTAGAAACGTCGGGGCGTTGACTCGGTTATTGCGGTTTCCAGTTTCCTGACTGAAACTGAATTTGAGGTCTCGTATTATTGTATTCCCGATCTATAATATCGCCGTTATAGGAACTGTATTGTGCTTTTCTTTTTGTTATATTTTATTAGCACAACTTATTTATTTAAAGAATAAGTATTTCACTGCGATCTTCTTGTGTTACGCAAAAGGGGTGGGGGAGGATGGGGGGGGGGGGGTCTTCATCTGTCCTTTGTCGGTGGCTCCTAGCTATTTAATAAAATAGTTTATAATCTCATAGTAATAAAATTGGATTAATAAAATGGGATTGAACTTTAAAGAGTCTTTACCTCAAGTAATCCACCGCTGAGTCTAGCTGGCACATTTTCAATTATTGATTAATTTCAATATAAGCTTTATACGAGTATTGTAATAAAATAGTTTAGAGCGTATTATGATTTTATTATTATAACTTTCCAAGTACCATTAATTATTTTAGTGTTATTTTAAAAAGATGGAAGTCAACTTAATTGTGAACTCTTCTGCTACAAGAAACGTGAAAATAATTTATTTACAGAGTAAAGTTACATCTATACTCAAATTGGTTGTAAATTTAATAAATAAATATGATTCCACTAGTTACATATATGGAGACAAGTTTTTTTATTTCAGTTAATGGGTCATAATTAATTTAAACTGGCAATAAAACTAAATTATTAATCAAGTAATTTAATATTATAGAAATATTGCTATTATCAAATAATTAATAGAAAATATTGCTATTATAAATTTAGTTTATCTGAAAACTAAAAAAATATAACATTAATATTGATTCTAATATTATTACTTGATCTTTCACAATCCATTTTTATAAGTGTTCTGAGTCTGTACAGTGTCAGTGACAAATTATAAAATATCTGTGGATTGTTAATTGGAGACGTTCAGGACTCATTTTTTATACAATGGGAAACGATTTTCAAGATAATTCTAATATTATATATTATGTATTTTTTTACAATAAATGACAAAACTTCCAAATGTTCGATGATTAGTGATATATAATAGTATTATATACATAGTGTGTTTATATACATAGATAAATAAATTAAATAATTTAAGAGGTTATTTATTTTGTTTATGAAGTCATGTTTAGACTTTCTTGACTTCCTAGATAGCATAACATATGGTACTGCTAAGCTTGCCGTGCGCTGGAGACTTCTCAAGCTAAATACCACGCCTACTTGCTTCAACACGGCAACGTTAACTGCTACTTCTAAGAGCTTTTTTTTTCTGTGTGCCTCGTACTTTGGCAATGGCATATTTTCAGCTAATCTTTGTTTTTACTATCTATTTATTATTTAAATATGTCCTTCGCAAAGAGCCGTTCTGTTGCTAATAAAAGAAATTACCGGTTAGTCTTCGTTTTCACCTCCTTCGCAAAGAGCCGTTCTGTTGACTTATATAGACTTTAGTTTCAAACAATAAAAATGATCCCAATTCTGTGACAAATTGACCCAATTTACACAATAATAACATTTCGCTTAAAAATATATATATTTATGATTACT
Organism: Dircenna loreta; assembly: GCA_963555665.1. Taxonomy (NCBI): domain Eukaryota; kingdom Metazoa; phylum Arthropoda; class Insecta; order Lepidoptera; family Nymphalidae; genus Dircenna; species Dircenna loreta. Next base: position 12,130,786 of record OY743094.1, read on the forward strand.
AAAGATATTTTAACAGAACTGTAATGTAGCTGTATGTTTTATTCATCTTTGTATTTATTAATATAATAGCGTATCAAAGCTTATAAATAATAGCGTTATAATATAATAGCGTATCAAAGTAGTACTTTAGTGTTCTTTTAAATTTTAGTAAGATCGTCCCCGCGCTCGTTCTCTGTAGATCCTTTATAAGCTCTGACCCAGTAAAGTGTCACGTTTTTCTTTCTATTTTTACTACCCTACTAGTTTGCACACATATTTTAAAAAGCCAGGCTGCAAGGTATTGCTGTTTTAAATATGATACATTTCCATATTAGTTGTAACTAATATAAGTTGTAAACTAATAAACTAATATGAGTTAACATTCCCGTTCTGTATATGCCTTTAATATTTTACTGTTCCTTGGCTTTCCTACTATACAACCTTTTACTATTTCGAAAGTATATTATACTATTTATTCATTTTAACTGTAGATGTTTAAGTATATGTGACGTTTTACAAAAGAAAAGTCATTCATATTTTTTACAAAAATTATTGCGCTACTCATTTAGCAGCGTAAATATATATGCAAGTTGCATCAGCAGTTTTTTTTATTAAACTTTCGTTTTGCAATTTCTGTTCTTTGTAAGTCTTTGTAAAATAGTGAGTGCTTTCTTTCGAGACACCACGCGTTCTTTTACACGGACTTGAGAGATAAGTGTCCGATATGTGTAAAGAAGACGACATCAATATTACATATAAATACTACTTTCATGAAAATGTATATTTATCTTTTGCTTGATGTTAACTGGCTTTTAGATGTCGGTTTGTATTAATTAAATTAAACCGAACGTGAACAGCACATCTAAAACACACTATTACCTACGAACCAACTTTTACCATACAACAAATTAACTTCAAACTCACGCAACTCCTATCGCAAAACAGTTTCAGAAATTTAGACGCATTTAGTCAAAAACAGTTAAAGTAAGTAATACTGCATAAGGTTCAATAGTGTGGGAATGCATAAATGACAAACAGACAAAAAAACAAATTGTATTGATTTAGTATATGTTTTGTATTCTAAAATATATATTTTTTCTCCATGAAGATAGAACGGACAATATGGAAATATATGAGCGCATAAATCCAGATGAGCTCCGGACTAATTGCTGGACTTTTCTTTATCGTTCTATTTATTGCACACAGAAACCAATTAGTTAACAAGTTGTGCTTTACCTTAAAATTCGAGAGGATAATATAAATTAAACCTGGGTTTTAGAATATGTAAAGATATGAAAGAAACCTTGTTGGCAACTCGTCCAAAGTAAAAAAAACATGTAAAAAGCACCCAGAATGTTCGAAAATAACGATGCTTACGAAGCTTTATAATTGGTCAGTTTTGGTAAACGCTTTTTATCATAAAAATAGTGACTACAGAAACGGAACATTTCTACTATATAGAATTATTATTTCGATTTTGAAAACCTTAGTCTGGGCATATATGAGGATTTTTTCAAACTAATCCATCTCTCTAACTGGTTTTAACTGGACTTAGCGCAAAAAGTCAAATTATAGCATGGGTAAAATATAATGTGTCTTCTTAACCACTACTGGAAAAAATAAATTTCATTCAATTAAAAATATTATAGCTTAGAAGCATTATAGCGGAATTCTCGACTCCATCCGTGGGGACTCCACAAGGGCGTGACACGTTTGTTTGACCTCCTTGGCTAAATTCAAGTATTATCTGAATTTGAAATTGTCCTTGCCGTCACTTTTTTATTTTGGTTGTAAGGATTGTAATATAATGTTATAAAGACCAAAATTTAAAACAAATATAAAAAAAAACATAAAAATTTAACCCATATAACACTATTAGTTAAAATAATAATTCATTGAAAATTATTCAGGTTCAATTAAATTATGAAATTCAAAATATTTCTTCATTTATAATTGTGTTATACTCGTATTTGACGTATTAATTAAATGATATATTAATTTCCTTCCATTGATCGCTCGCAAAATTATTATACATCAATATATGGATAAACGAGTAAATTATATATAAACATTTGTATATAAAGATAAATCGCTGTTCACTAATATAAAGAGTAATTAGATTCGAATATGAAAGCAATTTCACTGACGGATGCATTACATTCATTTGTCTTTATACACTCGTATATGAATAAAACTTTATCTTTCTGTATATATAAAAATATATCTAACCAATAACATAAATAAAATGAGTATACATTAGCTTCATAATTCTTAAATTAAATTCCATGTTATTTTTAATTTTCTTAATATTGTGATAATTGTAAATGGCATCAAATATTATATAAAATTCCACCCTCACATTGTTTTTTAGGTTATGTTTAATCGTCTCTAAAGTAAATGTTATATTGGAATGTGTATTATTTCTAGCAAATTTTTGAATCAATGCCTGGGTCGTAGGTACACATTTGATTTATATTCTATGTATAAAAAATATATATTATTATTACTTCACGACACCTTCCATTTAAATATATTTTCTACGGTAAGAGTCCAGTTTTTTCCACCGACAGTCATTAACTCCTTTGATATGTCTCTCTACTCTACTCCAGTAGAAGTTGGGAGATCTCCAATCTCCATGTTGTGACTGTCTAAAACCACCTACCATCAGGCATTTGACCAGCCCATTTCTAATTCCAGCTCAAAGTGAAGAAGACGCTGTTAATTGCCGTAGACTTTTATTTTCCTGCAGTGTTTGAATTTGTAAGCAAGTATTTATTTAAGCGCATAACGTTCAATCGCTCTCTTTCATGAATAAGGTTTTCTCTTTGAAACCGATTAAACTTCATTCTATGCTGATTTTTATGCTTCATTTCTAGGCTTTTTGCTAAAGGTCCATTCCTATGCTGATTTGTTTTTTGAATATCATATTAAGAATGACAATTAAGCTAGTAAAAAACAAAGAATAGAGCGTTGACCCGAAAAATAAGATGCAAAACATATTTGTAAATGATAATTAAAATATTTAAAACAGTGCTGTGCTTAGTAATATTTGTGTAAACGGTTGATTCAAAGGCGTGGTTGTCGTCGTCGTCGGTCGTCGGTCGTCGTCGTCGTCGTCGGTCGTCGTCGGTCGTCGTCGGTCGTCGCCGGTCGTCGGTCGTCGGTCGTCGTCGGTCGTCTAGCGTCACAAATCACAAGGGGTTGCCACCGTTATAGCTTGAATGGTGTTGTCACAATATCCTTTTGCTTTGTGAGACGGATTATTGTATTATTCAAGTTTATCTTTACATTTCATTAAGGCAGACAATATTTATTATCAATCATTATATATTTCTTTCTATTTAGTCATTAATAAGTTTTCTATAAATTGTTATAACAAGAAGTTGTATTTGGCAGTAAAAGTAGAAATTACGTCAATATGATCTGAATTAAAAAAAAAATGTAACAAGCAAATTATATATTTATGAACTCAGCACCAACCAACAATGAGGTAGATGAGCGAAAATTAAACATCAAATTTTTAAGCAAATGGCTCATAAACATAAAAACTACTGCCGTGTCCTGAAAAAAAAAACATAAAATATTACCTCGCCTTAACGACTGCACAGTGACAATTACATGTTTCATCACAGTTTAAAATTACTCTTCAAACTTTTAGCACACATTAGCTGATTAAAATAATATAACTTACCTGTATATAAATAGGATTTTACGCACTAGAAAATATCTCTAGAGAAACTTTAATATCTATATTGTTAAATGTTAACATTTAATTTTAAACTCAAAATATCTTTATTCTAGTCGGCGTTTACACTTACTTTGAATTGTCAATTATTACATTATAAAAATGTCAGTGTAGTCAGTCCGTGAGTGAGTACAACTCCAAGCCAGAAACTCAACAGTTGCTCTCTTTAAATTAATTTAACAATGTTTGATATATACATTATAAAATCGACCCTACGAATGAGAATGTAGAAATATAAAGCACTAAATGTATATAAAATTAAACAATTAAACAATACGGTGCATAAAAAATCCCGTTAAAACGGCACGATAATTTGGAGTTCAACAGTCCATAAGACTGGCAATAAAGAATTTTCCCTTGAAGAGATTGTCGTATTTTTATTGATAACCGGCCTCAAAGAGAAAGCAGATAAAATTTAATGAGCTTCATATATTTTTAATGCTATAATATTACTTTATTAACTTAAACTCATAACATTATTATGGAACACTCGTCCCTACGAATCCACTTGTACCAAACCACTGCTCAGCTATCAACAAACTGACACAGTACTTATTGTAAAATGATTTAAGTCATTTAAAAAAATAAGTGTGTCGAAAACAACTGATCTGAGTATCATTATAAAGATGATAAATGATTTTGGAATGCATTTAAAACACACAGACAAACGGACATTTTTTTTGTTGATGGTGTTAAGTGGCTAAATATAATAGTCATGGTTCACGAAAATTTAAATATTAAAATGACTAAATATTGTACCTTTTTAAATCTATATATTTGTCACCTTCATGGTGATGGAACGGACAGCTTGGGAGTGGATGAGCTCATTAGTCATGGTGCGGTATGGGGTTATTGTTTGACTTTTGGATATCGTACTTTACACTGACTCAGAAAATGAATTCGTAGGCTGGTTGGGCTATTTTAATATTTGAGGGGATAATACATTTGACACACGGCTTGCAACTCACAACTTTGAAGTTTTCCCTTAAGGTGGATGGGAATACATGGTAGAACTGAAGTATTCAATGATAGGGTTCTAAAATAGAGAGAGGTCACTTTGATCTGGAGACAAATTGTTATCAGATGTTCAAAGATTACAGATACGATATAAAAAGAAGAAAGATGCTTCTAGAATATCCTAAATTTGACAACGATACTTATTGTCTTTGACACATAGAACTAGTGACTGCAGTATTGGAACGTTTCTGCAAAACTGCAGTTTTGGATATGTATGTATTGTGATGACGGAAAAAAACAGTTCAAGTATAAATAGAAAGAATAATAATTATTATATAACAACCGATCTCTAAGATGGATTTCAAATAACTATAAAGGTTCAACATGATATGTCAGATAGTTAACCATCAACTCAAGTAAAATTAATTAAATTGGAAAGCTAAAATTAATTAAATTGGAAAGTCATGTCAACTAAGCAGCAGAATTTAAAAAGAATTTATAATAACTATGAAGCGTTATTTACTGCAGTTTTCCCTAGTTTAACCGCGGTCACTTCAAAAGGGCGTTACACTTTCAAAACTAATGACCGGACGAAGGTAATAAATAGCACTAGGTTTCCCGGAGGATGAATCTGTGTCCGTATCAGTTTATATTTAGTTCTTTATATATTTAAAGTTTAATAAAAATAATAAGGCTAGACATGTAAAATTCTATAAGAATTTTATTAACATTTATAATATTTTTTCACTGTTATTCTGTTCCGTTAAGTTAAAAACATTTCATTTTCAAAAAAAACTTCTAGATATTCTCTCCATCTCAATAAAGAAAGAAATTTGTAAATGTTTGGAGTTTATTTTCCTGTAAATTCTTACCGACAAATTGATTTCTTACCTCCACAATATCGTATTAGATTTAAAGACAAACAGCAACATTAAATCTTCTCAAACATTATCAAATGACGTAGCAGTCATTTTATTGTTTGGTCTACAAATGAAGTGTGCCTGTCCGCACTTCATTTGTACAATAAATAGTACTCGTGATTGGATAAATAGCGCCATGTCTTGATTGTGTCTTACGCTTTATGATCTCTGATAATATAATTTCACCAGATAAACACCATTGTTGCTTTTGAAGGTGATGTATCTTACGAAAAATCTCTTACTTTCATATAAACTAGTGATATAAATAAAATTGTTTTATAAAAACTATGAACTCAAAGATATATTTTTTTATTGTAATTAAAATATTAAAAACAGTATTATAATATTTATGTAGAGATTTGTTCACAAAATTGTTCTTTAGCTTCACAAAAGCTTACCGCAGTGTAATGTCGTTGTCACAATATACTTTTGCTTTGTGACTCGCATGATTTTGTCAGCATGACAGAATGTCATCAATTCTATACGAAATATGAAAATATCTATCAAATTAAATTACCTATCAAAATCGTTTTTTTAATAAAAATATGTTTTACAGGCAGTTGTAGATGGAAAGAACCATCAATATTTATTGCATTTTCCAGCATTCTGTCCGTTTGTTTCAAAGTTTTTTTTTGTATTAATGTATGCTAGTTTTATTATCATTTTAATGGTTTTTCAAATATAATAGTATCTGCGATAATATGTTTTATATAAATACTTTTAAGTTACTTCTACTTGGTGCTTGATTAAATATGTAGTCAATAATACTGAAGTCTATAGTTTAGACTACTAGCAGTAAAGCAAGATTGATCACTACAAGTGTAGGGGCGGCCATACATTTTTCATATCCGTAAATCTTATTCGATAGATTTTTTCATTATTCTTTAGAAGCTTTGTTTATGTAATTTATGTAATACTTTATTTATATCATCCGCCTTTAAATTCTTAGTTTGTATTAATTTTAAAAGAAGATAACCTATTATTTAAACCGACTTTATAGACATTTTTTTTGTCTGTTTAAATTAAGCTTGTTAAAAGGAAAAGAGATATGGTAATAATCCGATATTGGATTGTTCATGTTTTTAACTCGTTCTTCACTCTAAGAGTTTCAAATAGGGTTTTCAAATTCGTTTAAAATATATCATCAAGATAAAATATGATGATACAAGTTTAATATAATAAGAAAGACTAAACTAACCTCTAACTTTTATTTGTATTTTTTTCTAAGTCGAAGGGTCATATTATACATAGATAAAGATACAATCACACTTAGTGTAACAAGAAAGCCCTCTGAGTTTATTTCGCTGACTAACTCAGATCTGAAGCAATTACATTTACAAACCGATGGTAGCTTTTTAAAATGAAATGTTATGTAAAAACCTATTAATATATAACCTTTTAATAAAACGGATGTAACAATTAAATCAGGTAAAATTGTACCTTATTTCTTGTCTTTTATTAATGTCATTGTGTTTTTTTTGGATTAAGATTAATTGTCGCGACCAGACAAAAAAATAATTCTGCCGAGTCTTTATTTGTTAGTTTATACGTTTGCATCTGACTTTAAGTGGTAGGTCTGTGAAACTTAATTTAAAGAACGGTATATAACTATTTCAAGCTTGATTCAGATAATAAAATAGTATTAAGATTACAAATTAGCTACTTAATGTACTAAATATAAACCCTAAAATGCAAAGCTTTCAAAATTGTTACGGTTTTGTGTTGTAATTTATTTCAATTAAGTTATTTGTTGTACAAGAACTAAAGATAGAATCTGTCATTGTGTAATTTCAAGGTGCAGTCGAGTGTGCTATTGTACTATAGAACCAGATAATTTAAAACAAGAAATTATTGAAAGTAACTAAGGCAAAAGCAGAAGGAAGAGAGATCAAAGAGAGATCATTCTTCTGGCTAATAACATACGTGGGTACTGATCGGAATGAGAGAGTGGATGAACACGTTGTAAAGGGAAATCTAAGCAACAGCGCTCACAAGGAAAACAAAATACCCATGTGTACTACATACATCGTGAAAGTGTACTACATACAAAATGAAAACCAAAAATCCAAGAAATCTAACCACGAGGTAGTCACGTACGAAGAACGAGGAGAAAATCTTCAATACCTTAGGTCACACAATAAAACCAACTAACCCCACGGACGACTGGAAAAATACAGATCCAGCATTAAAAAATGGTTCAGAACGAACTTAAAACAAGCCGCAAAAATCAAATTCAAATAGGCTTATACATGCACTTTAGAATCTTCAACTTGTACATTATAAAATTGTTAGTGAAGTCAGTCTGTGAGTAAGCTACCACCAGATTTAAATGCTGCGCCACTGAGAAGAGTTGACCAGAAACGGAACAGTTGCTATATATGTTAGACTCAAAGAACGAAAACGCTCAGTTGACGTAAAAAAACGGCCACATCGCGTTCTGGCTGTTTTCAAATACGCCGAACGCGTTCTTGGTGTCTTCAAATGAGCAGAACAAACGCGTATTGGAATTTGTCGAACTACCAGAATGCGTTTTGTCATTTATCAAGCGCTCAGAACGCGTTCATAATGTTTGAGTGGAATTCTGTGGCACTATAGAAGAATTATGAAATATACTTCAATTTATGATATTTTCAGTTAATTTAAAACAATTCTATCCTCTACGACTAGCATTAAATGCAAAGCAAATGCAAATCGATAAAAAAATTCTTTCGCTGATTTATCAGTAATTTTAACGAAAGCTAAACTTTTCAATTGCATTTAATAAAAATGTACATATTTTTACATATTTTAAACTTAAATTTATGATCTTTTGGTTAATTATCAATTATTGTTCTTCAGTTCTTGGAAGAAATTTATACTACATACAATTATATTGCAGAGCATATAAAATGTGAGTAATTTTGAACAATGGAGGCCTACCGTAATTGGCAATAGTTATAAATTTTAGATACTAGAAAGAAATGTATAACTTTACTTTTCTAATCATTTCAATAGAAAATTTCATTGGGTACGTAATAAAGATACTTTATTTTTATGATCCTTCATAATTAGTACGATATTTTCAGCGAATTCAGTACAATGCACGTAACTATGACTACATACAAACTTCTGTTTCAAATGTTTCCAAAATGATACTTTTGTCCTACCTTTCCAATATCACTGAGAGTTTTCGGTCTTTGAGCCTAACATATAAATTATAATATCAACCTGGCAAATGAAAACTGAGTCAAAATCTTTCATGAAAGTCTTCACAACCGTCGCAAAGTCTATCCTGAAGGTATCAAGAACTGCAGCAGGTGAGTGAGTGTCGTACAAAGATATATAGTCTTCACAAATCCAATATTTATTTATTTTATCTTAATGGGTGATTTGTCTTTGTTTTTTGTAATTATAGTATTGTAGGCTAGTAAATAATTAACGTTAATTCAGCGAAAGACGCGTAAATAAGTCAATGTTTTATAACTTATGTGAAATGTCATATAATACAGGAAACAATGACTTTTTGTTTATAATATTGGTTCTTTGGGAAATTGGTACATGTCTTTTAGCCAATTCGCTATTGAAAAGGAACAAATTGAGTCACGTAACGCTTTCAGCAAAGTAGTCAATATTTGAAACTGGTTTAGAGAATTCGAACACTTATGTAATGTTGTACATTAATAGTATACTTGCCCGTTTCCTTATGTTTTTCCTTTCAGTATATACAAGATTGGATCAGTTTTAGAATTTATAATTGCCTAAAACATAGCTATAATGTATAAATAAATACCAACTCTGAGATATTTGGAGCGAAATAAAGTGATATTTTAGACTACAATCTTTCGTTTTAAATTACGCTGTTAAAAACTATTAAGATTATATAATTTGACAATTTATTTAAAATTATTCATTTAGACACAATTGTAATTAATTATCATTTACGTCTATGTAGACATATTACGGTAGTTATATTAAATTAAATTTGTTTTTTTTTTATTAAAATAGTCATATGTTTTCCTGTACGGAGATGAAACAAAATATTGGTATTGACCACATAAATCTATGCGCGGTATTGACTTATTTATGACCTTTTATTTATGGTAGTTTATATTACAAACCGATATTTGTATGTGTGTATGTATGTATGTTTGTATGTGTCGATATACAGACAATTATTTTACTTAATTTTGCTTACTAGTTCTGTATACTTTAATAGTACGCTTTGTATAAATCCAATTGTCATATATAAAATTATGTATAATTTGCTTAATTTATACAACTTTAATCAGATAACCGTCTAAAATTGATGGGACTCAACGTCTCAACGTCTCAAGGACTGAACGTGTACAAACTGCATTCGAACTTAAAGTTAAAGATAAACAGAAAAGTTAAAGATAAACAGTGAATTTAAAAGAAATGTAAACAAACAAATGTAAATATTTGATTATGAATAATAAAAAAGCCGAAAAAATCTTTGTAAAATAAATTTTATTGTACCCACTGATCGTCAAAGCTCAACAAATATTTCTAGAAAACATAAGAGATAGATATAATAGAGATAGAAAATATAAGAGAGACTTAAATGAAATGGCGCCAGATCATGAGTGTGTCTTATTAATGTATCTATATCTTACTAATCTATTTCTTTATCTTATTAATCTATCTATCTATAGAGAGTTCTATGATTACTAAAAATAAACTAAGGTATTAACAAACATTAGTATTTCGATTATATTTTAACAATTTTTGGGTTTCAAATTGTCTAAAGACATACGTATATAGTTTCAAATATTTCTACCATGGTTCAAGTTAACCACATCTCAAGAGTAAAAAATATAAAAGAATTAGTTCAATTAATTTAATTAAAAATTAATTCAATTTCAGCTTAGGTCTGATTAAATTAATTATAATGTACGTAAAATGTGTATAAGATACGTGTAAAAGTATATAAATATATTTCGGCAACCCTGTCACATATTATATATGTAATATGTTGCCGAAATCCTGTTTCTTTGTATTTGCAACTTACATTATCTGCTTCATTATTGGTATACAAAAGCAATGAAATACATTTTAACGAAAGTATTTAAAAACGTTTAATGTTAGAAAAGTTTTTTTTAGAATATTTAATAATCAGTAGAATTGATTGTATTTTTATCTACTGTTGTCACTGTCATGATGGGAATTTTGTAAAAATACTATGTTGCACATGTACACGTAACATTAAATCTTTACTTCACTTATTTATCATGAAATCATTTCGATAAATGTGGTATCAAAATAGGCCTCCTAACGTACGCAAGTGTTCACTGGTGACGATTGAAAATGGAAAAGATTCAAATACACAAAATTAATCAAACTATATATTTTCTTTAATTTTCACTAGAAACGGGACACATTTCTGTTCACGACATGTACTTAACTAGCACTTAATACGAACGGCTCCACAGGTCATTACTTTAAAGACGAGTTTTAATTGAATTCTATATACGACTTACGTGGTTTGCCAGTAATGGGTAATGGTTGCAATGCTGCAATATAATATAAGTATTTGTAAATATAATAAAAAATAAGATAAATAAGCATTATAAATAATTTATAAACTATTATTAAATTGTACGTGTATAAAAACAATAAAACACTGAAAACTAAAGGTAATACCTGAATTAAATTTGATATACTTCGACAGATTATGTACTTTTTTGTAGTTATTTGCTTATTTACTATTGTTTCTTCATAAATATCAACTTTCAAATAAAACCTTTTAAACAAATCTCTTTATTTGATTACAATAGATTTAATTAGTAAATCAACTCTATATTCATAATGATGAAACGTTACTGGAGAGCTGAGGCGGATACTGAGAAATTGAAAATTTATTACGACTAAATACAAGCCCCTAAAGTTATTTGTGAATTTTGCTGTTACGTTAATGACTTTATTTTCAGTGCTACGAAGTTTCAGTTTCTGACCACTATTTTTATTTTACCTAAGTAGTTAACTAATAAACTATAAAATTGTTAAAATTTTGACAAATTGAAAAGGCTACAGAAGAAGCTTTCATTGTAAACAATAGTCACACTACATACAATACATTCCCGGGTAAATTATAACCACAATTCATTGGAGATATAATGTGTCAATTCTTTCTAGTAGACATTCATAGAATAATTCTATTTAATTCTGTATACATTACACTTAAGACCCATCTACTTTGCCGTTGAATGCTTGTCAAATGTCACTGTCATATGTCAATGTGTAATTGAGAACAAACATTTGGCGTTCTGCTATTGGTATCAAATCACAATGTGTAATTGAGAACAAACATTTGGTGCTGTGTTTGTTGTCACAGTAGATCAATGTATGACAATATTATAAAATAGCTCCAACATTTTAGAGCACAAATAACTAAAGGGTTTACTCAACTAACTGTAGATGAGAACCAAAATATAGGCAAAACGTTTTCTTGCGTTACGTAATTATCGTGACGTCAACTATTGTTATGATGCGGAATCTAGGTGTTTAATCTTATAATGCAACAAAATAGTAGATATACATCTATAATGTAATTATATTATTGTAAATATATCTTTGTAACAACTTGCTTCAGAGTAGAAATATTAAACAATCACGAAACTGCTTGAAATACAAATATATATGGATAATACAATAATGTTATACAAATAGAGGTTGCAGGTTGATTTGTATAATATTTTGGTTGGAGGTTGGTTGCAGGTTTGGTAGCAGGTTGCACAGCCGCGTGTGTCCGCGGCGATAGAAAATCTCTTTGAATGCTGTTTTGAATCGATGAATTAATTCAATAATTAAATAATTAATCCATTAACTCCATTTATACGAGTGTTCAGAGCTGTGAGCAATAAGCATAGATCTGTATAATGATAAGGAATCACTAGAGATAGTGAGACGTTCGCAAAATGACAATGACAAGCTCAAGGAAATAAAATACCATTTCAATATATTTGTAAACCATTTTTATGAAAATACTAAATGTCATTATATAACTATTAACAATAACAAAATATAGAATGCCTTTTCTTCCTACATCTAAAATAATATTATTCAAATTATTTTATTGTTTACTATACTTTAGTTGAAAATTATGACAGGTCCGTTAATCTAATATTTAATTGACCCAATTACTCATATCAACCATATCCTGTGTATAGACAATAAATCGATAAACTGTCAAATGTTTGATGAATTTTATTATATTAATAATAAAGTATAGTGATGTATGTTTTATACAAAAACAGAAGTAGCAGACTGAAATGTAAATCTTCTTAGATCTTCTTTATTTTTTGATTAAACTCTATTACGTCGTACTGGCTTAAAGGAACTTTCATTAATATTAATTTTTACAGACTTTAATATTAACAGTCATGATCTTTAATTATTTAATAGATTAAAAAGACAACTGCTGTTCCAGCATTTTCAACGATATTTCATAAATATGTCAGTTGTGACATTTTTTCAATGTTAATCTATACTGCAATTTAGAAACAATTGGCAGAATATTTCACACATTGTTGTGAATGAAGCGCAATAACATAAAAAAAACAGTTACATTGTTTAGGGTTTTAGAAAGAAGCCCAATAGGTGTCACCACTGTGTCGATAAAGTGGGTTACTATACAAAATGTTTTTTAATTTATTTTTCATATTCTTAATAAAAAAAACGTATTAAACTTTGGATAACATTTTGAATGAGGTAAAATAAATATAGCAAAAAAATCGAAAAAAAGCGAATAATTTTAAAAAATAATATGTCATGTCATGTTCACTCACCGCTGTTTCAGGTTTAGTTTTCATTGAATTATAAGTCAGTATTATACAGGGTTGTAAGAATACATAAATAACATAAAGTAAGGCAACAATCTAAAATGTCTTTATGAAGTTATGTTATGGATACGTCCGGGGTGTTGTTTATTAGCGTTCTTGGTGCAAAGTTAAGGCACTATATTATATTGTTTTGAATGTTTCATTAAAATCCTTTAAGACCTTGTAAATTTGAGAGCATTAAACTAATAGCGGCGTGGTTGGTAACTCTTGTCTTTTTTTCGGTAACTATGAATTTCTCAGAACACTGAGTAAGTTATTTTAACAAAAAATATAAAACAAATCGTCCTCCTTGGCCCTCTCCCTCTACCATCCTGCTGGTACGCTACTGAGTGTAAGGTACACGAGGGCATTGCGTCTGAAAGCTATATTGTATAAAAATATGAAATATATTCACCATCGTAACAATGGAAGCTAGTGCAACAATTATCTCATCATTTTTGGCACCGATAATATTCACGTACTCTCCAGCTACGGTCTAATTTGTATAAAAATAGTTCTCATATTACAGACGGAGACCTTGTGATCATTTATTATGGACAGTTCATCACCACTCAAATAGAAATGGGCCATGTACCAGTATCACATCCTGGCACTGGCTTTGTACGTTTTGTGAAAATAATATAGAAATAAATGACGGATCATAAATCAGATTTCTTATCAAAATATGTCTTCTGTCACAAAAGGATTAAAAAGTATTTGTTTTTTTTTTAAATACGTTTTGTATACGTTTGGAAATCAACGTTTTTATAAATTTTGAATACGAATTCGTTTTTTGAAATACAAATAACCTTTCCATATTAATTATATAACTTTATAGCAAGATTTTTATCAACTTTAAATCATCAACCTTTGATTAACCTTCGAATAAGCTTTTAAACATCGAATTATATAAGTATCTATGTACCAACGTGTTAATATAATGTAAGTATATTATATTACAAATAACCAAATTCAAATTATTTATCTAATACAGGGTGTATTATAAATACAAGTTGCTAAATAATTCAAGTATCTGTACCTCAAGGTTGGCTGGCAGAGATCGCGGCTGTAAAAAGGTCGTCTTTTGTATATTATGCCTTAGTTTTGTTCGTAATATTTTTGTTTTTTTTTTGTGTCCAATTAGAATTGTTATTATTATTTACGATACCATTATTTAAATATTAGCTTTATAACAATCGATGTATTCTTATTGAATTATTGTGTCACTTTGATATAATGTTTATAGGAAGTTATGTAAGCCGTCATGTAAGGCTTTAATTGCTATATTTTTGTAGCATTATTTTATACTCAACTTCTGTATATTTTAGCTAAATAAAAAAAATATATTTTTTTACCTAATCTTTTGTATTTTTTTACCCAGTTAAAAGTCTAAATCTACCTTCTGTATTTTTTCTAAATTTAATAAAAATTTAATATAAACTAATATTGAATTAATATATGTAAAGTTCAGTTTGTCTGTATATGTTATCTATAACACTATTATATATGTGTGTATTTTGTTATTTATTTATTTAATGCATGAACTAATGCCTGTACTGCAATGAAACCGTTCTTTTAACTATGGGTTGCCTGTATAAGATCACTTTTGGTGATATGGCCGCCTTTGTATTTTAATATATTAATTTTAATTTGTTTATATTTTTTTTTATTTTATATTTTGTAGGCAATGAAGTGTTATAAATAAATTGAATAAATATTTTTATTTGAAATTTAATCAATTATTTTGTTTTATTTATTTACAATAAAGAATTATATTATTTACTGTTAAAATCTCCAATCAACAAATAGTATGTAGTTTTTTTTTGTTGTATAGATTAAAATATATATGATGATACGGACAATATATGACCGTATAAATTTAGCGCGGTCGGGACTAATTGCACGGCTTTATTTATCGTACTTTTATTGCACACCTTGACATATGAAACAAATTCGTGAGCTGATTATTCTATATTGTGTGACTTTACCTCAAAATGAGAGGATAATACATATGAGTTATGGATTACGCAAGTGACAACTTTAATATTTTAATATCTATACTTATATACTTAGTCTGGCCATAAATACTGTTACACTTAAAAATAAAAACATATTAGATTTGAATTTCGAATCTGTCATTTTTATACGATTGTTCATTGTGTTTTCTCATTTTGGCGCCAATACACTTTACAATATTTTCGATTTTAAAATGGAGTGGGATGATAAAGAGAACCGAATCGCTGTGATTGCATTACAAAAAGTAGGTATGGAGCCAAATGCAATTTTTAAAACTCTCCATACACTTGGTATTAGTAAAATGTTTGTGTACCGGACTATTAATAGGTACAATAAGACTTCCTCTGTTTGTGACAGAAAAAGATCTGGCCGTCCACGTAGTGTTCCTACGAAAAAGGTGGTCAAAGCAGTAAGAGAAAGAATTCGAAGAAATCCTGTCCGTAAGCAAAAGATTTTATCTCGGGAAATGAAAATAGCACCTAGAACCATGTCGCATATTTTAAAAGATGACCAAGGACTTGCATCCTATAAGAGACCCACTAGTCATTTCTTAACTGATAATTTAAAGAAGAATAGAATCAAAACAACTACTGAAGCAATACGGAAAGGGAGGTCACATATTTTTTTTTAAGGATGAGACAATTTTAACAATTGAGCAACATTTTAACAAACAAAATAACTGTTTTTATGGTCAAAGCTCTAAGGAAGCTTCCCAATTAGTCGACAGAGTGCAATTTGGACATTATCCGACTTCAGTGATGGTTTGGTGGGGCGTTAGCTATGAAGGACTCACTGAGCATTATTTTTGTGAAAAAGGTATCAGAACATCGGTACAAGTATATCAAGATACCATTCTTGAGAAGGTAGTTAAGCCACTTAACATCACCATGTTCAATAACCAAGTATGGTCCTTCCAGCAAGACTCGGTGCCGGGTCATAAAGCTCGTTCCATGCAGCCTTGGTTGGAAGCAAACGTTTCGGACTTCATCAGAGCTGAAGACTGGCCATGACCTTAATCCGCTGGATTATGATTTATAGTTAATTTTAGAGTCAATTTTAGAAAAATAGCGAGTACCTTGAAGAATGCTTATCTCTGATTTAGGGATAGTGCTTTTCATTACTTTAATGGACGTTTTCAAGGTCAAATAGTGTGGCTAAGTCGTATAATAAAATGCGGCCATTACCAGATAAGGTAAATGTCTGTACCTGGCAGAGATCGCTGCTTTAACGATAAGACCGCCTCTTGTACATTATTTTAACATGATATGTATTGTTCTGTTTTAGTCTTTTATTTTATTATTGTACAATAAATTGGATTATTATTAGTTTAAATTACAGAAGCTTATTTAGCTACATTTCTGAAGACCCATGTAAAAAAAGCTCCAATAAATATGTAACAAATAAACAAGCGAATGTAAATAACAGTTTACATTAAACATGAACAGAGCATTTATTTATATGTTTATAATCATATCTTCTAGTGTATTGTAATCTTTATTTCCAGTATTGTTCAGAGAGGTATTGTCGTCTAGCTTCACAAGGGGTTGCCGCAGTTGAAATCGTCAAAGCTCGAATGCCATTGTCACAATATCCCTTTGCGTTGTCAGTCGGATAATTGTATGGCAGTTTATCAGATACAATTTAATTGTTTGACGGAAGCTTTATATTTCATTGAGGCAGAGAATGTCATCAATCTATTCACCCTTTTTTATTTAGTTGAGTCGTGAACTGCACACAATAATTAACTACATAAAATAATGCAGAAATGTGATGAAATAATATAGATTGTTTTTTTAAAATTCTCTTTATCATCTCTCTCTCTCGTCAGTTAAGAAGAGCTCATACATTTATCAGTTAAGAAGAGCTCATACATTTATCTCATCCGTCAATTATGGTTTTTTGTTATCCATTTTAATTTTGATAAATCTTTGGAATGAGCTAGCGTTTATTATAATTATAATACATATATTATGAAGGTTGTATAATAATAGTTTATTTATATTATCCGCTCCAGTGACGACTATTATTTAAAAATGAAGCACCCAGTACAAAGTACATTCATGATTGTGATAACAGCTTATGTGAAAAAACCAATTAATTAGGTACTATTGATCAGCTCTCTTTTTTCAAACTGACTATTGATTGATTGACTGACTATTAACCGTTTAAATTCTTTAATTTGTATCATTTAATTTAAATAATTTAAAAAGCAGACGTTTAAATTTTATATTTAATTCATCAAAATTAAACGATGCATCAATAGGATAGGCAGAGCGTTACTTTTAGGTATATTTTTTAAAATATATAAATTATGCTTTAAGATCTAGGTTTCAAAATTATCTTTGACCTAATGTATGTATAAAACAGACAAACAAACCAGTTCTATTTCAAATCTAGACTAATCTAGTGGAACATCCCAAATCACAAATGTACACGCATTTATACCACGTTTCCAATATTGCCCAAAATGTCACTATTTGTGGCGGCGTGTACCAAGTTATATTGGTTTATAGCCAATTAATTCGATAGTGTTTGGATATTTGAAATCACTTTATCTAAAGGATAAATTGAAATCTCGTGAATAATAAGATACGTTACGATGTCTGCCGATATTTTCTACATTAGGAACGTTCATTATTTTTAAGAAAAAGAAATATTTATATCAAAATTTAGTTAAATTTAAATGAGATCAATTTTGCATCGAAAGTCGAAGAAAAAGGCCTATCGAATGAATTTCTTACGAGGTCAGTGGTCGGTGAAGAGTCCGGTCGTCGTCGTTGGCAACAATTAGTAGTAATTTTGATTTTTTTATAATTAAACATGTCTCTTGTCATACAAGACAAGATAATTTATATACTTAAAGAATCTATAATATTTAGATTTAATTTTAAATGGAAAAGCAGATATTAAATTATCTAAATATAATATATTTGTTATTAAGAGTTGTAGCTTAAGATAACGTTTACTAGATACGTGTCTGGACAACAGTTTGCATATTTATTTGGCAAACGAAACATGATACCGAGATAACATAAATACAAATTACATTATTACGTAAATACATACATAAATCAGTCCATTAATTAACAACGAAACGTTAATTGCGTTCATCTTTAATTGTTACGTGAATGCATAAATACGTTCTGCTTTATTTTATTTACAATAACATAATTTAATTATTATAAAACAAAAGGATTCATTAACCTTTTAATGGTATATTCTGTTAAATCCTGTTTGGGCGGCGGAATATTAAAAGTGATTAATTTTACGAGCTCAAAAAGACGTTTCATACGTCGTGTATAGTACGGAGTTGGTTGCGCCATCTTTGATATAGCTCTATGAGCTTCGAATTCATTTTTATTACACGAGATCAAGCCTTTGAGTATTGAAACGTGTATATAACATTTAAACTCCAAATTCCATCATTTTATTCACATGCCACATTTATATAATAAAAAACAACGCGTATAATTATAGTAATTACATTTAATTAAACTTAATAGTAATAAAATAAGAAAAATATAATAAATGACGACAAAATATACAAAATGAGAAAAAAAAAACAAATCAACAAATTCTAGACGACAGCGTAAAATAAACATCACTTAGCTATTGTTTAGAATAATTCCAAATTTTGTATCCATTCTTAGATACGGAAACAACATTCATTGACTTTTTAGAAATTAATTTTATGTAAGTTAATATTGATACTGTTTTTAATAATTGAGAACTAAAATCACTAAACTAAGCCCCTCAAACTTCCTGGCTTTAACTGTAGAACTCCAGCTATGGGGCTTAAACGTGACACATTCCTCTCTAATCTGCTGAATATAAGCCAAATATATAAAGTGGGGTAGCCGTTATGAAATATTAGAATTATATAAAATAAATGTCCGATTAAAAGTGGGTTTCACCAAATTTCTTTATGGATCTTAATCCACAAAATGTATCTAGTCCCATGTAAATTGTATTATCACCCATTTTAGTATTTATTATTAAATAAACTTTAACTATATTTAAAAGAACTTTTTTAGTTATTTACAAATATATCGGGTTAAGATTGTCTAGATTTTTTGCACAATAATTAAATAATTATTTCTGAGTTATTTTATTTTAATCAGATGGACACCTCTGTGTTTATAACCTTGGAACCTGTCTTGAAACTTTTATTTTACTCAAAGTATTCTCTAATCAATTAATAAATTAATGAAACAGGTGTTATATATTTTTTGCTGTTGTTCATTTGACTTGCTCTTGACAAATATGAATATTTTTAACAGAATATGACGAAAATAAAAGGTCATTCTTATAAATTGTTATCGAGATGGAGATAGAAAATGTACTAACAAATATTAGTTCAAAAGATAAATTATTGTATCCCAAATACAATGAAAAATAGGAATTTAACAAGATCTAGAAAAATATACTTGATAAAATGACTAAGAAATTAAAAACATAACAAAAATGTATAATAATAAGTAGCATAAAACAAAAATAGTACAATTTACTGATAATTTTTGTCCCGTTCTGATTCATATAATACTAGATTGTTATATTATTAATTACTAGAAGTGAATAATGCCTCCTATTCTCTGTAATTGTTGGACATTACAGTGAGAAATTACAAGAAATAAATATCTGGATTGCTCCTCGGAGACGTTCGTGGAATAATATTGTAGATGAGTAAATAAAAATATGTTTTAATCTGTCCCATTTCATGCAAGTAAACTTAAAAAAGAAAAATAAATGATGAGTCAATTGCTTAAAAAATACACAAGGGTCAATCAAGGCTCCTTTATTTTTAATTTCTAAAAGATCACGAACTAATTTAGCTTATTCTATTCTAGCGCCTAGGGCGCCGGGGCGTCATGGTTAAGACCGCTGGTATAGCTATTGACTGATAATTTATTTTTACTTCGCTTAGTTTAAAAGAAACTACATAATTTACAACAAACAAATATATTTCCATTAAAGAATTCAATGGAAATATATTTGTTTATAAATTAAAAATTAACTTTTTAATAACAACAATATTTCTAAAAAGTTATTTTACATAATTTCGTAAATTGAAATCAAAACATCTCCAAATAATTTAATATAATGGTACAGTTGTAATATTCTCTTCTTTAATTTCATTCATTTCTCAAAATTATTACATGAAATATAATGAATATTTCTATCGCGGGAAAAGAACCCTAGCTGCAAAATTTCTCTTTATCTTTGTATGTATTTCTTTAAAAAATATTTATCCGTAGTTAGGCTACTTATTCGTGTATCAATATTAATTATATATGAATTTTATAAGTAATTTTATAGTAGTAGCAATTGCCATTCAAAAATACGTTAAAAATCTTTCCTTAAACTTTAGCTATTCCTGAATAACGAAACTATTCCTTTTACATAAAATGGTAAATCTTTATTTCATAGAAGCCTTTAGATTAATAAATTATAGCACTGAAATAACTGCGAAAGGCGATAAGGCTAAAGGGACAAATAACTAGTGGGAAGCAATTCTTTTTGCCCACATTTGGATTAAACGTCCTTTTTATTCGCACATATTATAAGACACTTGTACACACGCCTCGTATTCTCAGAGAAACTTAATTTGTAAATTATTTTTACCAATATATAATTGTGTATTTTAATTAAAATTAATATAAAGAATAGAATACATAAGATGGTTCACTTCTCTATAGAAATATAAATATTTATAGAGAATTAAATATTTTTATAATGTACTATAAAATATATAATACTTGAAAAAGGAAGAAAATGCATTTTATCTGTTCATAATTTTATGTGTGTGTACAATTCAAACGCGAAAGAATGTAACTAAAGAAAAGTGTTTAACTATATATTTTTTACGTGGTTACTGTTTGACGAAGGCTCTTCAAGTATATGTATATGTATATATATATAGTATATGCATATGTAATATATAACGGAGTATTTATGTAATGAGTTTTAGTTTTATGCATGCAATATTCAATGTCAATTCCACGAGGAAACTTAACGAAGGCAATTTAGGCGGAGCGCTTCGCAAAGGTATTCCGTAAGTGAAGGTATGACCTTAGTTGAACCTCGGATCCCTAATTAACTTTAAATTTATCATTTGCTTAATCAAATTGATATAATTATTTTTACGCAGCTCTGAAAATATTTAGTTTATGTCATGCTTTCACGGTGTTAATTAACAATTTTTTTTTGCTAAAGTGTCAATAATAGCAGTCTGTTGATTATTAAAAATATTAACAATATTTGTAACATTGTATACCTTACGTTTTATCATAGTACGTATAATGTAATGAAAAACTACTGCAATGTGAGTATCATAAAATCTAAGTACGTAACTATTACAATACAAATATTATGAGAAGTATACACTTGAACTTCCAGCTTGCACTAGGCATTTATCAAACCTAAATCTTTGATTAAATGTAAAAAAACTAATTAAAACAAATAGCATTGAAATTAATATTTAAATGTTATTCATTTTTTAAAAGGTTACTCTGTGACTTTTATGTCTTAATGGGAAGTCCCAATTCGTAGACAACGTAGCCTGTTAACTAATACGAGTATAGACGTCTAGATATAACTCAATGTAACTCGTTAATAAAACCTTCATTATTCTTTCATTTCATATATTTATTTAGAGAGTTTAAGCTTTTTCGTTATATTTTATTTATAAGTTAGTTGACGCTTGACTACATTCTACATGATTGGAAGTGGAAATGTAGACGTAGGTGGTAAAGCGCATCAACTTAGTAAAAGCCTATTCACACTTTCCTTGAAGACACCCAAATTGTACTTGGAGAATCTACCTTTTATTTTTATTTTCTTCCTGGCTAGATATATCATATTATATATACATACACGGAGATTACACTTAATATTATTAGACAAGCACACTGAGCTTATAGCTCCAGCTTTTTCCATTTCTGCAGCTATTACATTTTTATAAACAATGGTAGCTTTGAAAACGAAATGGTTTGTGATGAACTTATACATATTTAAAGTAGGCTTGTAGCGAACGTTTTTCATATAAATGGGAGTCGAAATAGATATCACATGTTTGAATTAAATTAAATGCTCTTCATCTTTTAAAAGAATGAAATCGTACTTTATAGGATTTAGTGGGATCGGTGCGGTAAGTGGGACCCGACCAGATATACGAGTTTAATTCTACAGAGCTATCTTTGGTAAGATTATATTTTGCTTCTGCCCTTAAGAGGTCGGTCGGTGAAACTAAATGGACATAAAGAGGCAGCATGCGACATATTAATTTAAGTAAATTATATTTATATAATGTATGACGAAGATATTTAATGTTAAATTTTGTTAGTATGTATGAAGTTTTATACAGGTGTATTGATATATTCCAAAAAGTTAAATCTAAAGGATATTCAATTTATAAAACACATCATGTAAGAATTCATAAAGCGTAATACGGGTACGGTGTACGGATTAACCAAAACTGAGTTTCAGTCAATATTGTATCCGTTACGTTGAACGTTTTTTTTGTAACCAGATTGAGACATAGAATAGATAATAAAGTCATATCGTAAGAACCTGTTGTGATAAGTTAATCCCATTTCTTTGTTCCTTTTTTATTTCTGGCTGTTCTATTTGTGAAATGAATTTGTAAGTTTTATTTAAATGCTTTCTTAATTAATGGTAACTGCCCTGCAAAAGAACGTGTGTGCCAGCATTATTATGGCTAGTCCTATCAAACAAACAAAAAACCTTCTGTATTTTTTTATAATCAAATATATATATATATATATATATACAAGATAGTTAAATACAAATTACGCCCAATATATGCATTGAATATTTATAATTCAGCATCCAATGTACATTAATTGAGGGACTTTTCGCAGCTTAATTTTGAAAGTTTCATATTAATACTGTTATAAAAAAAAAAACAAGTCTGAGTTAAACTATTGACGAAGTCCGCCAACATGAACGCCCCATCCAATTTAATGGCTTCAACGGCTATAGTGATAAAATGTTATATAATCCTATTTGAACGACCGAATATACGCCAAATATATAGATTAATATTTAAAATGCTAGGTGTTTACCATTTTATGCGAAATTATGTCATAGAAATGAATCTGAGAGGTAGAATTGTATTTTATTGAGCAGATAAATTAGCTTAATATTTTATTTCAATATCCTGGTTGATTTAATTATTTTTTTATGGGATAGGAAGGCAAACCAGCAAACGGGGCAACTGTTCCCAGGCCTTCCGCCAGCAAATGAAGGTTCCAGTGCCTTAGGCAACTTTGATGTAGGATAGAGGTTCAATCTTTATAACAGCAGGGGGCGATGGGGTTGAGACGTTAAGAACGTAAAAGTAAGAGCAAAGAAGCGGTGAGGGTTCCTGTTGTAACGACGTGTTATGTATTTATTTTAAGAATATTTACTTCACAATGTACTAGGAGTTATGCAAATTGAACAGCACAGGTTGTTATTGGAATAGTTTAGATAGATTGTGTAGATTTAGATAAAAACATACGTGTTTCAAATATAACAGCGTGTTTCAAATATAACAACGTGTTTCAAATATAACAGCGTGTTTCAAATATAAGAACGTGTTTCAAATATAACAACGTGTTTCAAATATAACTTTTAAACATTTTAAAAGTTATATTTGAAACACCTTTGATACACACTTAACGTTTACGTGAAGTGTTCGGTAAAACATTTCATAAATAGCCTTTTATAAATATTGGTTTATAAATAGATATAAATAAAATATATTGCAGAATAAGTAACAGAATAGTTCTTTAAATCAGGAATAAAAGCGGGTTATTTGAATCTCTAGTAACAGTTTTGATAGTTTGAAACATTTATAGTTTTCAAGCAGTTACGAAACGAGTTCTTGATTGTGATTGGCTTACTATCTATCAGAACCAAATAACAACCAATCACAGCCAAGAACTAATTTCTTCACAGCTAGAAAACTATACGCGTTTCGTACTAACAAAACTCGTACTAGGGGTAATGACCGGACTTTAACAAAACAAAAACGCATAGCTTACTTACTTACTGGCTTTGTATTTACTTTAGTTCTGGTGACTTTTATTTATTTTCAAATATTTCTAATGGGTTTTACATTATCAGTCATGATATTTTTATTTCTACTATTCCGTTATCTTTTTATATTTTTACCATAGACAATTATTATTGTTTACTTTTGGTGGAGATCAATGAAATTCATTCAATAAAACAGATAAACGTAAACCAAAAACAATAAATATTATAAATCGTATTTCATTATTTATAAAAGAATCACGAATTCAAATATTTTATGTCTGTTTAAAATAATATATTCCAAATAATAACCATTCTATATATATATATATATATATATATATATATTGTGAGAGGATTTTTTAATATAACCTTACATCACTAACATAAAAATAAAACCATATTATATACAACAAATAAATATATTTCCATTAAGTTCCATGTATAAATTTTAAAATTACCTTTTTAATAACATTTATGACAACAATATTTCAATTTTACATTATTTGGGAAGTTGAAAATTTGAAATCACAATGTCTCTATATAATTTAATACAATAGTTAAGTTATAATACTCTTTTCTATAATAATTAATCAAATTTATTAATATGTGTATATGGTATACAATAATTTCCTTATGTACTCAGGCTATATACTAATTATTTACATAAATAGATGGTCGGTGCGGCGAGTTTCATAAAATTACTTAAAACTACAAAGAAATAGGTTATTTATGTGCTTACATTACACTCAAAACATCGAATAATGGTCCACGTGACATCGTAACTAATATTTATACAAACGTCAGATTACCCGACGTAAATAAATAAATATAAATATATTAA
Organism: Dircenna loreta; assembly: GCA_963555665.1. NCBI lineage: Eukaryota > Metazoa > Arthropoda > Insecta > Lepidoptera > Nymphalidae > Dircenna > Dircenna loreta. The sequence goes on from OY743094.1 coordinate 12,156,103, forward strand.
GAAATGGTGAATATTTCCGATGCGGGATAAAGAAATATAGCCACATTTACTAAGTCTAAGTAATATAATTAATGACGGATAGATTATAAATAAAGACATTTGAACTCCTGAATATTTGAAGTTGTGTCACGTATTCTAAATGTAAGTCTCTATATGCAACATTTTGTTACTTAATTCGCAAAGCATTTCTTATATTTCGTGCTTTTAATAAGTTTTCTTTTCCATTGTTAAGCGTTCGTGTAAATAATATTAATTTTATATGTTTTTTTTATAATAAACTAGTACAAGTATAATGCTTTTGTTATTTAAAAATACGTAAAGCAATACTTTTTCCTTAAACACAAGCTATTCTTGAATAATTAAACTATCCCTAAATGTCTTTTGAATAAATTTGACTCAACTTCAAAAATATAAATGTACTTTTGCCGCATTACAGCTATACCATACTCTATATTTTTTATAAAAAAAATATCACACGACGGCAATAAATGTTGGATACAATTCTACTACGGAATAATTTATAAATGATTTACAAAATTGCAATTATATTACGTGCAATTGAAAAAAAAAAGACTTGTGGAATTAATATAAAAAAAACTGTTTAATGGAAAATACAGTCCTTTATTAAGTGATTGTTACAGATTTAATCAATTCTCATTTATCTTTTTCTACTATTTATAAAATTAATAATTAATTAATCTCGGATATAAGATGAGACGATTATTTTTTATTTCCTTATAATGACAGTAACTTAATTGTCCTTTGTAAAAAATAAATAAATAGTAGATATTTGTTTACAAGTTAATAATACTTCGAAAACATTAATATATTTCACAGGTTTTATATAAAAATATTTGAAATAATCACTTTTTCTTTACTTAACAAGAAATGGCAATTTTATTGATGAATTTTGCCCTTAATATTTTTATTGGTTAGGATGTAAGGTTGTGCGTTGTAATTCGTTAGGACCTTTTATAAATGTATGGGATTAAGTTAGATCTTATTAAATTTATAGCGATAATATTTCGAATGAATGATTTTATTTTATTTTTCATATAATTGAAAAACATTGAATGACTATTGGTCTTTGAAGAACTGCAAAAGATAATTTTAAATATGTATTTCCTGGAAAATTATATAAAACATAAAAAAACGTATAATAAATGGTAATATAATTAATACTTGTATACCTATTTTTGGCTAGTTTATTTAAAACGTATATGAATGATATTTATCAAACCAACTTAAATTGCTAATATAGTGTTTGAACTAAACTACAATTTTTAAATACTTAAGTCTTTATATATCGGATGCTTCTAATAAATACTATTTTAAAAACCATTTTACAGCACATCAAAATAAACGGAAGCTTAAGATACCATGAAAATTAATTAAATGTTAATATATTCCAAAATTGCAAAATTATCCTTAATTTAAAATTTGCCTTGCTTATCTAAGTACTCTATCTAATATTTTAATTTACTTATTTCAGTAGATTTCTTAGAAAGGTTAGGTAATAGATATTTTTCACAATTCCTTGAATATACCTAATAATATATTTTCTATAAATTACTAATATTATATTTTATTTATATAATGTATAATAAATTATTTTCAATATATATTTCACATATAAAAATATTACGAACGTTTTCAAAGCTTTATATTCAAATAATCAAGCATGATTTATTGGCACAAATTGTAAACATTTAATAAGACAACATTAAAATAATTAAATCAAGGCAATATATGTTTAAGTTTAACAATAAAGGCTATTAAATATAACTGTTAAATAATAATTTGTAAACATTTTTTATTACAAATTTAAAGAATAAAATATTAAGGATATGAAAATATTGGAATTTAACTACAACCCTTCAATAACATCTATCCATCTAACATCAAAACATGAAATAAATATTATTTTTATAAATTACAAGATACGAACTTTTCTCTCTATATTTTTTTTTATTACCGACTAAAAAACTATAAAATATTCTGGCATTTTTTTGGCTCAGTGCGCAGTGGCCATTAGGGAAAAAGAATTAAAATTTTCAGAATTAAATAAGTTCAGCGATTATAACTCAAAATAGATACAATGTATAAAGTGTATTTTTAATATTTAAAGCTCACAATGATGTGCCAATGTGAGTAGGATAAAATTTACACCAATAATAATTAGCTAAATGACCCTGTGTCAGTCGTGGACTGCGACCGAGGCCTCCGTCCGCGGCCAGCCTCGGGATCACTCTCTAAGAAATTTAGAATCTACGCTCTACATACGTAGTCGTTATAGGCACAGCCTACTGAACGATACCGACGAGACGTCGCCTAAGATTATTCATAGTCGAAGTAATAATATATCGATACATACTAAATTTATTTAGATTTTGGCAGTTACCGTTCGGTACTAGGCGAAGACTAGGGTTCGAGACGGCGATGATCTAGATAGGTATGTTCGTCGTCACGGGTTCAGAGGGGGACCCCTAAGCTACACCTAGAGGGGGCCCCATGCAACGCAAGCGTCTAGATCTCCGCATAGAAGCTTCATGCGAAGGATCGCAACAGCACGCGCGCGTTGGCGGGAAGGCACGGCGTGGGAGGCGTGGCGGCTGTGGCGCGGCGCTAGGGCCGGCGCCGCCGCGCGCCATCAGAGCGGAAAGCAGCGCGCTGCGCGCCGAGGTTCGCTTGCGCCGCGTCGACGTCGCGGACCCGAACCGCCTCCAGTACCTACACTCGCACTCGCACCAGCGTTCACTTCACTCTCCCCTCCGCCGCACAGCCGCTCCGGCTCTATTGGCTCTAACTTGTGCATCGACGGTCGACTAGAGATTCTCATTCCTTCCGACACGGGTGGTGTCACCGGCCGTTCGGGTGTTTCATCGTCTAAGTCTATTCGACCCAATCTTAACGCTAATGTATATTCAGATCTTTCGATTACGCTTGGAGGTTCATCGGCTATGGTTGTATCCGCAATGGTAGAGTCAGCCGCGGCTGAATCCGCTCTATTGGAGTCACCATGTGCAGTGAGATAGCGTTGAGTATCCGTAGAGGAAGGTGACGTGTCGGCTCGACGGCGCTCGGGAGTGGTGAATACTGAATCTGATGCCCAACTCCGTGACTCCGAATTTTGTCGAAGAGTGTCATCGATGCTCCTATGAGACGTTCGACGACTGGCGCGAGGACTTTCATCATCGATAGCGCGAAAGTCGAGTGCACTTAAATCAAAATAGCCAGCGCGAAGCCGTCGTGAACTATCCCGCCGAAAGGATGGTCGATGAGATGTAAAAGCGGCATCATATAGCTCACAGATACTTGTACGATCTGAATGTGGTTCTTCATAAAGTGTTAAGTTTCGTGTTTCAGTTGCATCAGACGGTGTCTCATCTCTATTAGACGTAACCTCACTTCGCTCAGAAATATCGAAAGTGAACCTTGCTTCAAATCTATCTGGGCTGAGCAACGGAGCAGAGCGGGAACAATCATCTGAGTTTTGCGTTTCCGATTCCATTGGCATTAAAGTACTTCGGCGAGGTGAAGTTTCTTCAGAGTCAGTTGAGCGATCAGAGCGTGGAGCGGAGCAAATTTGACGACGAGTTAACGCTGGTTGGGAACCACAAGGTGTCCTTTTGCAGCATGTACGTTCGTGTCTTACATCCGATCCGCTACTTCCAGTTGATTTCGAATGGGGTGGACGTCGACGCCGGTCGTCCTCCCGCCCATACAGAGATGTAAAATCTTCCGAACAGAACTTTTCAAATAGCTCCTGCGAACTCAACCGTGTCGAGCCAGTAGCATTATAAAAAGCTTCAGTCGGCGAACGGTCTGCCCGTTCATAGAGTGCACTAGAACTGGCTCTTTTAGATTTGTCCATCAATCCTAACTTATAAATTCGAGGTAAACGTCTCTCAAAAACACCTTGAGAGTGAGCGCGAGAAGGCACGCGGAGTGTCAGCGGAGGTTCACGTCTATCGAGTATGCGGTCCGCGGATATACCGCGTACATGCGTGTTTCTTTCTATTTCTATTGGTTCATCTGGAGGGCAATCGGCGAACTCTGGTTCGTATTCTTCCTCGTCAGGCGTGTCGGCGGATGGTCCGGAGCGCTCAAACGAACGTTGGCATTCGCATTCCTCGTGTTCGTCGCTTGCGTCACCTTCGTCAAACGAGGGTACGCGCGGTCCATGGCCGAACACGCGACGGCGCTCCTCGGCCGCTCCTTCGTCGTCCTCGAGACGGATGGAACGTCGAAGTGGCGGTCGGTCCCGCCGAGGCCGCCGCGGCGCCTCTAGGGTGGCGGCGTGCGGAAGCGGCGGGCGCGTAATTTTAGGCATCAGGCGGTCGAGCGACAGACCGCGCTGCGGCCGCAACGGGCGGCGTCTGGCGTCACGCACCGCAATGGGGCTGGTCTCCTCCGGCGTAGTAGGTAGAGCAGCACCGCGACCGAATTCAATGAACCAGAGTTCGTCCTTGAGTTCGCACTCTCACTTCTTTTCATTCATATCTTTGTTTAAATAGTGCAGGACGTAATGAAGTACTAAATCGTAACAATATTTATACTCGGTCTGCAACAAATAAGGTTTTTTTTAAAATCAATATTATTTACCAGAACAACGTGTAACTTTCACATACCATATTTTCGACCAGCTGAGGTCGATGTCGTCGTACAGTTTTTACAGCCTGAAATACATCGACCTCACCGTGTTGAATCACTTGTTCTATGCAGGCGTTTGCAGCGCAGTAAACTCCAGCACGACTACGTCCATCTCTTTAAATAATAAAAACAAAATATCTTGACAAATATATCAGAATAAATTTATATTTATTACTTTAATTATTTTCAGAATAAATTTATTCACTTTGATAATAAATATTTATTCTGATAATAAAAAATGTTATATTGAAAATTATAAATGGAGTACGGTGAAACGACGCAAACTGGTCCATAATCGGTACGTTGTCGCCACCGCTCGACCATATTCATAAGTTCCACTAGAGAGTTGGTGGACGAAGGCACTTTGTGACCCATCGGCCAACATGTCAGCTGGAACAGTTGCACTGTCTTCGGTGGAGCTTTTAATCCAGCCATCAATTCCGTCAGCGATACAATCTACAAAGCGCAAGATTTTATTAAATTTTTATTTAAAATTCTTACATGCCACGTTTAAACGGAGTAATATTTTTGTATATTTATTAAAGCCATTCGAAGAGAAAATTATTGCTTTTGCATTTCATTATATAACTAAAAATTGTAAGTAATATTTCAGCTTTTGCAGAATATATTTTTTTAAATTTAATATTTAGTATTAAATTTTAAAAAAATATAAAATTTTAATATATAAAGCTCAAAAGTTTATCACACATATAGCGTTACGTTATCTGAATGTTAATTTGTTGTTTTGTTTATTTAAATCAATATAGTTCTTATTATTGTTTATTATGAAATTAAATACAGTTGACATCTTAGTTAAGTCAAAGCTATTTATTGAAATCTATCATAAAGACTTACTTTCTTATTAATTCTAAATATCCAAGTCTTGATATTAGTGTAATGATTATGCGAAACGTGATCAATAGTGAAGACAGGTCCGTATTTCTTAGAGTGTCGTCCTTCAGGCCAAAATGGCGGAAATTGTTGCTGAAATTCAAGATGTCTGTATAGTCTATGGCTTCAAATGAGATAAATAAAAGACCTCATTAATCTTGTCCATTGTCTCTGTGTCGATGAAATCCATTTGGAAAGCTAATCGAGGATAGCGTTGAAAATTGAATTGGTATGGTAATTTAAACTTGGTTTTAGATTTATTTTTCTAATGTAATGTAAGTGGAACTTATAATCAAGCCACTAAAGTTCATTTTCACTTATGCATGTTTTTGCTTTTTATAGTGTAGGGTAACAAAGTAGGCTGTATAAAGTTGTGAACTTACCGAGTTTTTAGGTGGCACACACAATACAACTACGGCAGCACATTCGTAATCATACACAAGGGACCAGAATTCTCCTTGCGTCCGTATTAAGGGCCACTCAGTAACAATGTATTCTCGAGGTTTCGTGTAACCCTAGAAACAAATTACTTTAAGCGTCATTTTAACCCTCTTAAGGTTTAGCACTTATCTTATTTTACGCTTGGTTTTCAAATAAATTGTTGTCGGTATAATGTTTTTGGGTTTTGTATAAATGACAGTATAAGATGATTTACCTATCCTCAGGAAAATATTAACGAAATAATACTTAACGAAATAACACGTAACTTGTTTGTGTATTGAAAAATCAGCAATAAGAATGACGTTGTCATATATGATGATAAACTATACGATAAATATGTTTTAAGGTACCTAATAATAATTTCCTAAAAACTTACATTTCATGTCGTTGTTATTACTTTAAAAAAATAATATATATTTTTTTAATATGTACTTACGTCTACAAATACAGCGTTTATGTAATCTGTGAAACTATTCCCTTGGAAGGATGTCAAATATGGACGAAAGTTATCAGCTGAAAATGATACAAAATTTGATTTAGAGCAAACCATACATTAAAAAAAGAACTTACAATTTTATGTAAGCCAAAATATTGCAAAAAATAATGTTGCAAATATAAATAAATACTGACGCGGAACGACGAGAACATCTCTATTCTTTTCTCTGTTATCCCCCCTGTGCCCCCCCGCGCAGTCCCCGATAGTAAACCTCGGCGTTTGTTTGCAAATTTGCTGATATTCCTTTTGATATTCATTTAGCTTCGTCACCGGATCCCTTTGGGATTTCTGTTTCAGTCTTTGTGACAATTCCGAGACTGGAAACCAAGATACCCCACAGACTACGTGCTCTTCTAAAGTGTCATATACGAATTTGTATTGTTCCTTCTACAAATATAAGATAAGCTTTGTGATATTAACGTTCTTATAAGAATAATCATAATTAGCGTGTCATTTATTATGATATTGTGCTAAAGAAGTATATAATATGTTACTATATATTATATTATGTACTACAAGTACATAGACATTAAATACCTGTCCACTGGAAATCGAACCCACATAACAGAATAAATAAAATTAAAAAGTTTAATAATACTGTTGGTTTCAAACTTAAAAGTTACTGACAATATTATAAGCAGCTTACTTCATTTTCAATAAGGCCTTTCCTCGATTGCCTCAACTTCTTTAAATAACCGAAAACATCAAAAGAGTCTTCTTCTTCGGCTAATTCTAAATTTGCGTCAATTGCCAAGTAAACGCCCGACCGTCCACCACCATCACTAAAAAAACATTTATATGTTTATCTTTATTTTTATTATATGTGGTTGCTTGAAATTATCGTTACACACACACACATACACTAAACGTGAACTTAATTTAAATTTATATATAATTTATTCTTAATTAATGAAGTCACTCAATTTATATTTTTTTAGCCAATACCAAGATGAATGTAAAGTATCTTATAGAACTAGATGGCATTATGTAAGCCTGTACCTGAATTACAAAAAGAAAAAACACTTTTATCATATGTGTTGGTTTCTTTTATTGAAAGTGTATTATTACTTACTTGCAATGTACAACCATGGGGCCTGTAACAGAGTTAGCAGCCAGACGTCTTCCAACCACCGCCCTCACTCGTCTCCTGAACTCTAGCAAGGCATTACTAAACGGACAGGTATGGGAATGCCATTGTGTGTAATGAAACTGAAGAATGAATCTCTCTTCTACCACCACCTGTGAAACATATATATATATAATAATGTCTATATTTCAAAGCGATCATACCTTCATAAATCATGAAATCTTAGACACGGAAAAGACTGAATTTTTTAGTAGGGTTTCATTGTAGGATAGGTAATAAGAAGTGATTTGGCCAAATTTTACCTCTAAAGTATTTAAATCGAGTTAAATAATTTAAATGTTATTAGGTGAATCGTAAGGTCACTAAACATATTTTTTTATTTAGTCTTTTGTTATTTTTTTTTAATCAGAAAATTATGGAAATCGTTTTAAGATATTCTTTGATGTGAGCGGGCGGAAAAGAAAAAAAAATGTATTATAATTAATAAAAAAATATAGTTAACAAGATATATTTTTATTTTAACTTACAGTTTTAAACTGATATAGATGAATTATACTCTCATTCCGTTAAGTTTAATTAATCTCTTACTATAGTTTCAAGCAATGCTAGAACTGTCAGAATTCCCTACGCACCAAAAATATTTTTACTACACGACAAAGACCGGATTTTCCTCTGCTACTAATGAAATGTAGGATAAAATGGCGAGCTCGAGAAACTTTATTAAGCCCGGCAAATGACCATTTTTTTTTCTCAATTTAACTTGTATTGCTTTATCCAGTATTGTCTTGTTTTATTTTTATTCTTATTGTGGTTTACATTTTTGAATTGTTACCTGTAAATTTATTTATTTTCACGGAAATATAATTATTTGAATGACCAATACGAACTGTAATTTACTTTATCATATCCATTGAACTTGTTATTTAATAATCATTTTGTATTGTTATAATATAATCTTGTGTCTTTGTTTTTTTTTCTTATTTTAATCAAACCGATATACATATTTTATCTGTAACTAAGCAAAATGAGAAAGTAAGGGTACTTACATGTCTTTATAAATATATTTTAAGTTACAGATATTATAGGTAGGTACTTGATTCAAATATGTCAACATACATATTACTAAAAGAAAAATACTAAAATTTTAAATAAATAAAGAGTGACAAATAAACCGATAAGAGCAGGGATTTGAATCTCGGCGAAACCGTCCGATCGTTCCTCCAATTGGGCTACCTGGGTGAATCTAGCATTCTCTACATATACGTATGGAATGCTAAATTCAAGTAACGTAAAAAATATACATATTTATAAATATTTTCAAACTAAGCAGTTATTCTTAAATGAACAATAATTAGACAAATTGAGTATTTAGCCAGAGACTAAAATAGCTGTCCAAAAAATTTAATTAAACCTGTAATATTTTACGACCATTCAATGTAAAGTTTGTGTAAAACTTGTGATAGAGTCGCATTAAATCTCTAATACAAATATGTGAAAGCCAATGTAACTGTATCTATAATAAGCTTCTATCAATAACATGCATTTTACTTACACTTTTTTCGGTTTTGTACAATCGGAAGGTGCGTATGTGAAAGTTGGCGAGCTCCTCCTCTTGAACTATACCCACACTAATGTCGCCGTATGTCTCATCCTTGTCCTTACTTGCCGGCCAATACTGGACGCACATGACCTGTTCAGGAAAATAAGTAAATGTTTTTATTACTATGTTGGATAAATGATTAAAAACCTTGACTACACTGTTGCATTGGCTTCGTTTTTTTTGGCAATTGGATGAGTGGTTGCGCCAACGATTTCAATTTATTTTCGTATCGTATCGTTTGTACAAACACCAGAAATCCAGTCACCCACAATACATTAAATATAAAACGATATTTGAATAACGTGTCCAATAAAACCAACAGACACATATCCATAAATTACTTTTTTACTAGTCCATAAAAGTGTAAAAAGTAAAAATACTTTTTTTTTTAATAAAAGATTGTACAGTTTATATGCATCAAACTATTCAACTTTTTTTATTCAAATTTGTTTACGAACGCAAGGGACTTTAAAACGATAAAAGCAAGGGAATGTAGGCATTTCATGTAGCAAGACCGGTAACCGCAAAAATGTGGCACGGACAAATGAAGTGAAAATATTTCTCAAGAATTTCACTTTATCGAGCGAGGGAGCGTCTATCACATTATTTAATAAATAAATTTGTTTAAAATGTGTCAGGTAAATACTAAGATTTTTGGTGATTTTCCTCTTGACGTTAAGTAATTTTGGTATTGAAGAATCGAGTCTCGAGTTGGTAAAATAAGAATACTGCGATGAGTATGGTTTTGTTTGAATTTAATTCAGCATTTATGGCTCTCTTTTAACCTAAGATCCAATAATAGGCAAAAATGAAAATAGTAATTTATTTCATTGTAATACAATCGCAATAACTGACATTACTTAATGGTATGAAAAACTATCATCAATACAACAAGTGACTTTTAAAATTAATATAAATCAAAATTGACGAGATTCGATAAAAACGTAATTCTAATAAGGTTATATATTCATACAATTAGTTACGTCATTATACTCAAAAGCCAGCTTTGGCTTTGGCTTCACCCGAATTATCTTCGTAATTTTACAAAACTGGGTGTTGAATAGCGAACTCGTGTAATCACGATGAAAGAGAATTAAATGAACCATCTTAATTTTAATTTTACTCTGAATGTTTTAGGTCGGAATGTATGTAAATTGCTGACGATGTTTTTGCGTGGGAACGTTGAAATAAGATTAACCTGGATTCAAATGAAATCATACATACCGCTTTGAAGGTATTATATTGTTAAATTCTATAGCAGCCATTACGCCCTGACTATTTTATAATGTACATATATATATATATTTGTGTAGTTATATATGCTTTTGTAACGATATTCTCTGGAGCTTTCAGATATATTGTCAATAATAAACTTGACTAGATTAGTTCGCTAAAACTAATAAACATAGTAACAAATTATTTAGTCGACATTCATTACGTATTATAAGTAACAGCTGGTTGTGGACAGTTAATGAGACTCGTTAAACTATCACAGTACCTAATTCATTGTATGTTCCGCTGACTAATAAATAGAATTATTATAAATTTAGTTCTTAAAAAGAGATACATTTGAAAATAAATATTAGCCAAGTTATTTTATATATTATTTATATATACCTTGATAAAGTCGAATGTCTTGGTAAGCATGACGATAGCAGCAGCTCGTTCTTGCCAGATCATGCGCCAGAAGGAAGCCACTGTCTCTTCTGTTGGCCCTTGCGTCACTATGTATGCGTTTGGTTTTAATATACTCTGAAATAAAAATTAAAAGTTGTATTTATATTATTGAGTTTTTTTTTTGGAATTCAAATCATTAACTTATTTACTTTTTTATTAACGTTTTTATTTTATTTTTTATAATTATTACGATATTTTTATTTTATTGCAAATATAATTGATTTGTTAAAACAAAGACATAAAAATAAATGATTTCATTTAAAAAAAAACCTTATTTTATTTTTTTAGATAAATAATTAAAAGATTTGGAACCATCGATGGCTAGCTTAAGATGCAGTTTGGTAAAGCTGGACTTACTTTTGGTGAAGCTTACTGTTACCTTTTAAAAAATGTAATTCTATTTTATATATTAAAAAAGTTCAATAACACAAGTTTATTCAACTTGTTTGATAGTTAAGCTTAACAATTTGAAATATTCTTCAATAAAATAAAACAAATCAGATTTTTATTCCTTATATTGCTTAACTGTCAATTGCCAAATATGTAAAACGTACGTATGTCTTTTGAAATGAACATAATTTTATGTAAATTTTACCTTTTTCATTCCATCGTACGAAAATATGACAGTCCCATGTCGCCCTTTGTTTAATTTAATAAACGAAAATTATGCCTCATGCATTAGTCATATTTCACATAACATATCATAAAACAGTTACTAAAATGTAACATGAACAAGAATTACAATACATATACAATTTTAAACTAACTACAATACAAAAAAAGCAGAGACTGATTGTATAGACTTACAATTTAAGAAAAGCTCAGTACCAGTACATTTAACAACTACAATGCTTAAGCAAGCCTTATAAATGGTCCAATAAAAGACAGACACGACGATTAATGTAATGACGTGGATATAAACTAATTATATGTCCTGTCGCGAGTCTTGATCTCTTCATTCCTGAGATTTCGAATAAAGGGTGTAGTTTTATATACCTTGTTTTTGTATTTTCTGAACATCGTTTACAGAGCAGCATATATGTATGTATGCTAAGGCACAAGTGTTGTTTTAATTAAATACGCTTTATATTTCGTGAATGCGAAGTGGATTTACAGTGGCATTTATAAAACGACCCGTAAATTTGGTGTTAGCTATCCATGCAGGTTTTTACTCCACTTTGGTAGACCCTTTTCTAAAAGTTGACAAGTAGAAGCGTGATGGAGGTAAGACCGCAAGTTACATCCATAAATCACCATGAGGTGTATGCGTGGAATCTTTGTAGATAAAAATCGTGGTTCATAGAACGCTTTTAACCTGATTCTGAATTATTCACTCCGGACCTAAGAATTACATTCATATATAAGGCGATGTATAAAATATGTAATGCAATGGTAGTTATGAATACAAATTAAATAAATATTTGTACAATAATCAATATATACATTGTGGAACCGGTGATGGTATAATTCAGAAAGGATATATACAAAAACATTACAAAGTTAAATGGAAATAGGTCTTTGTGATAATTACAAGAGGATCAAAGTCTCAAAGAAACTTAATACAAGTACAAAATGTGAACATAAAACTCATTTCCAATGATCTGGACCGTTCTCATTTATTTCAAAAGTAAGTTAGATGGAAGACAGCTAACAATGTAGTTCCGACCGCGAAGTTTGTTTTACGACAAGTAGAAAAGCAGTGACACAGCTTATTGACGATATTCTTTAAGATTTAGTTTGCTTTTTAAAAACCAAATCTTCTTTCATATAAAAAAAATATAGTCCTTAAAAATTAAAAAAAATCTAATAGCTACGTGCTCAGTAGGCACACAGAGAAGGCAATGCAATCATAGCATACATAAATGTTGTCCTTCTGACTGTTGGTTTGTCCACACATAATGTAAAATGTATTTACGGATTGTGACGAAATTTGGTACGATTATAGGTTATGTCCAAGAACAGAACTTGGGATACGTTTGACTTTGGAAAAACAATGTAGATAAAATACTCGCTAGATGTCAGCACTTAACTTGTTATCTGATACTCACATCTATGTAGGAAGCGTTTATGTAATCCGAGTCAGGTTCTCGATCGACTGTCTGTAGCACCACCCTATTGTAGTCGTCTGAAACAAACAATGCTTTTTAAATCGAATAACGTATTGTTTTTAATTCATTGCAGAATGTTCATCGTTTGTAATTTATTGATGAATGAAATGTATGAATACGTCCTAAATGTACAAGTTAAAGCAATTAATGTTAAATATAATAAATTCACTATATTAATTTTTTTTTTGGGAATCGTAATTTGGATTGGAATATTAAAGTCTAGCTTATGTCAAATGTCATCTGTCATCAAATGTCATCAGCGGCTGTCAGAGTGGCTGTATATAATTAATTTATGATTTTATCTACCCTTCCAACTTTGTATAACAAAACAATATTATTATATATAAATACTAAAGGTTTGAATTATTTATCAGTTCTATGAACATAGATATTTTCACCCCTATTCCAACCGTTACATACAAACTTTAAAAATACTAGTTATATTGAAACAACTACCAATTAACCACTAAATTGCAGCCTTAATTGGAATGAAATATGATTCATTTTTATGCTATAAATACACTTTTACTTGTAACAAATTACTTAAATGAATGTGTATAACGTCATTTAACTTTCGTTACTTTTAATAAAAACAAACTTCCAGATAAAGATGAATCTGATGGAATTATATAAAAAAATAGTATTGAATAAAGAATGTACTTACAGGGAGTAACTTTTTGGTTCTGGTTTTTGTGTAAATTGGTCTTTTTTTGGGCGTGGCGACATGCGTGCGTTTCAACCTTGATTGCTGTCTGTAAATAAATGTTTATAAGTTAAAGAATAAAGATAATTAACAACAACGCAATCACAGACAACACAAATAAAAGGTGTAATTTACCCTATTTAAAAAAAAACATATTTTAGCATTCTTTTTACTTTTTATAAAGATTATAAAAGATAATATTTACTGAACATTTCAGCGTTTATTTTACCTTTCAATAGTGGAAAATTGACTAAACATAATACCTAATAGGAAAATTAAAAATAATCATCTGACCTTTTTAGCACCGGCCCATTAATGTTACGTTAAAAGCATCAGAAATAAACTCGGCCCAGATAAATTCTGACTAGTTTTAAGAATAAGAGTATAATATTGTATATATTTGCCACAATGCCACTGTAATTATGACGTATAAATAAATCATTTTTCGACTCTATCGTAGAAGAGTACACAATCTCAACAAAACTCTATGGTGCAAGTTTAATTACTTAAAAGTCCAAGCTTTTACTAACGGATGTTCATGGACAAAATTAAACACACAGTTGGTTCCACAATTTGCAATAAAATACCTGCAACTTGTCATTGTTGATTATTGAAAACGTTGAACTTTTTGTATTACACAAGAACGGAAAATGTCATAGAGACACGGAACTTATTCACAAATACATTGTGAATAAGTTCCGCAACAAAAGCGTTAATATTTTCTTTCACCTGTATGTCAACAAAAAAGTAAATACTACATTACCATAATTGTATTATTATTATTAAATAACTTTGTAACAAATAATAGGGAAATTCCAGTACAGAAAAAGAAAAGAAATATATCTTAACAAGCTTTTTTGAATGTGGGTGAAATTAATTAGAAAAACTGTTCTTTATGATTCCGATATTTTGAGATTTCCGTGCTATACTTTATGTTGCGTAAAATTGAACCTCTTTTAAAATCGAATTTTTATAAAAATTATACAAAATATTTTTTTGGCATTTCATTAAATTTAATAAAAATTGTTATCTTAAATTTAATATTTAAAAAAAATTAATGGTATCAGCGGTGAAGTGGCTTCTTTTAAAGATTAAAGATTTCTTGATCAAAGAAAACTCGTTTAATATAACGTCTTAAGAACTTATTGAAGATTTATACAATCTTTGAAGACTAAAGACTAAAAGTATACGGAGTTCATCGTTTTTAATGAATATTTCTTCTCTGTATCACTAGGATTTTTCTCGTCCTTTTTAATATTAAAAGACAATTTCTAAAATAGTTTTTTCTTATTAGACAATCTTTTAAATTTGAATTTATTTAAGAAACTGAGTCATTCTAAGGTTTGTTAATTTTGAGATAAATATACAATGAAAAATTCATCAACACAAACTAGACTCTGTGGCCTCTGGGAGTCTAATTAATATTTCAAATATTAATTTCTGTTGTTATTAATTATATTATTAACTTTTCAGTGTTTTTATATTTTTTTGCAAAATTTAAAATAATGGTATGAATGTCCTAAGCCCGGATAAAGATAAAGTAGAATGCTACGAATTAATCAAGGCAAGTAATGACTCGATAGCTCACTTGGTAGAATGACAAAGAAGAACTTCTGGATATTGCAGATTTAGACCCTTGTATTGGTGAATCCTTTATATTAAATTTATATAAAAATATTTATTTAAAAAAAAGAAATTCGTTTTGTATATCCCGGGTATATAGAAATATTCATATGATGAGTACTTTTTGTTTGGGCGTGGTCTGAAACGCTAAGCGATCCTTCGTGTATTTGAGATGTAATCTCTTAACCCCCAATTGTAGAGCCTTGGGATAAGCTTAGCCTTTTCGTGCAAGGCCTTTGTCCTAAACGGGACATTGTAAGGACTATTCTTGTTGTAAAATGTTATGAACAACAGTTTTGGTATACTTTTTACCGATAATGTGGCCGCATACAAAAAACCATTAAAGATTTTATTCCCTTATATGAGAGTAAAATGAAAGCAGCAATTTCATTTCAGATTTATATATAATAATCTGAAATGAAATGCGTATTGTATATAGTTGTTATGTTTTATGTGACATATAAGCAAATTACAACAAGAAAGAAGAATTCCCTTAATTTTTGACCTCCTCAGACTATGCATAGAGAGATCATTAAGCTGAATACTTCTTTTATATTTTTTAAAAATACACTGCCACATTTGCACATTACTTATTTTATTTCACGTATATTCTGTTGGTAACTTCCCTTAAAAAAGAGGAAATCTATTTTTTTTATAATACTTAAACGTCGTTTGTTTAAATACCCTCACTTCCGATAATAACAATATTAACAACACAAGTAATGAGAAACAAGCGAGGGTAGTTACCGAGACTCGCGCCTCACTAAGACGACGCTGAGCTCACATTAGTCATCCCGTGACCACGGCTGGTGACATTTGGCCGAAACGTCGGAAAATAAAAAGGAATTTCACCACAATTCATTTTTATCGCGAAATAGACCCGATATTAGTTTAAAATGTGTACAAGTCGCGATAGTTAAAAACATCACTTAAACTAAGTTGGCGCTTGACTAAATTCTACCGGATGGGAAGTGGAAATTACTCGTAGGTGGTAATCAACTCAGTAAAAGCCTATTCAGTCTTACCTTGAAGACACCCACATTGTACTCGGACGGAAAAACCGTTGCAGGCAAGCTGTTCCACTCCTTCGTTGTCCGATTTAAAAAAGATGAAGTATAGCGCTTCGTTCGGATATACGTCGTGTCTACTATAAAGAATGGAAGCACGCTGCGCGTCAGTACATACGGTGATGGAATAGAGGAATTAGCTAATTTAATTCCTTTGCGCCCTCACCAAAATGTATCCTATAGAATACTGAGAGGCTGGCTCTCTCTAGGTCTATGTTCGAGGCTATGGAGATTGGCTTCCACCAGCTTAGGGTCGGTCGTCTATGAGCCTCTTTGGCTGCCTCTTAATTGAGTCCAGAGCTGCAAGGTGACATTTTGCGGCACCGGCCAATTAACGGCTACAGCACTCCACAAATGACCAGATGTGTCGGACCTTTGCAAGAACGCCAAGCTTGCTTGCGGCTGCCCTTGCTCTAATCTCAATGAACCGACCACAGTTGAGGTTCAAGGAAATTTCGATACCTAGCAACTGAAGTTGGTCAGAACATAGGAACCAAGGTGAAAGGGCTTCTTTTGGCTGTGAATAAACCAGTCTGCGTTTTGGTGGCGTTGAATTGAACAAGATTGGCATTGCCCCATACAGAGACTGCCTCCAATTTGTCATTAAACGCTGCACCATGGCTCCTCTTTCAGCCTGTGCTTGACTTCTACTGGATCGAGTACTCGGCAGATATTTTTCTACAACTGTGCTACCCATAGATTTAGAAGATCGTTTATGTGCAGCAAAAAAAGAGCTGCAGTTAATAAAATTAAGTGGAGCTAACAGACATATTGTAAAAGTATTGGTATAGTTTTATATATTGATAAATTATTTTGTATATATGACTTTAAAAACCCGATAGATTAATACTTTTCGATCTACCTGAAAACACCGGGAGAGGTCTCTAAAAGAGAAAAGTAATCATTTGTACTACATAATTTAGTTTTTAATTTTAATATATTTGTAAATTTAATGGTACATAAATAAAATAGCATTCATATCTGAAATATATGGTTATGGTATTATAATAGACTACCATTCTATTTATTATATATTTTTTATTCCAATAGAAAAGTAAAGGATCACTATCTACTTAATAATTTTAACTTCCAGTAACGATTAATTACATTTCAATTCCGTATTACGTTCTCAAAAAGGCTTCTTTTCAAAAAGGTTTTCCGTTCTTTTGTCAACAAAAATACCCCTGTCTCTGTGACGTAAAATAAGTACAAAAAACATTAATAAGTTTTAGCAAACAATCGCCGTTATTGTTAAAGCCAGAGAACACTATAGTAACTAGTTACGATTTATAAATGGCTTCGAACATTTTTCATGAAAGTGCTTTTAAAAATTCATTTGGAATTTCAAAGAATACTTTACAAGATAAAACTCATACTACATATAAAAATAAATTAAACTATTATAGTGCTACCATACTTGTTGAATTATGTTTTGGAATGAATAAATTTTCTTTTGTTATTTTCTTCATTTAATGAACATGTTTTATAAATTTTATTGCAGTTTCAAAATTATTTAGAATGCAAAACTTGTTCACACGCTTCAATGTAGGAGTTTTAATAAGTGACTACGCCGGCTACGTGAGCGCTACGGCAGCTCACCGCTACGCTACGGGTCTACAAAGGTTTTATATGAGAAATATTATACTTCTTCCTAGCTATTCATTATATTTCTTTTTAAATTAGAACGTATATAAATTTATGAATGAAATATTGCATAGACATAATTATGAGAAAAACTCAAATATATTTTTTTATAGCTTCCAGCCTTGCTCGTGTTGATGATGAATGGTAATTATTATTTTAAAATATAATGTATGGCCCGAGAAACGTGGTGCACTTATCAACGAATTCTCTATCACTATTCTATTTAAGAGGGCTCTTATACATTGTATATAAACTATAATCATTTTATCTAGAACGTTCTTTATAATATTTCAATAGTCTACAATATTTAAAATAGACTATTTACTGCAAATTTTACAAACGCACGAAAGCCTAAAAGCTCATACTGAAGACTCATTTGGTTCGTTACTTAATTAGTGCCGACTGCTGTCAAAGCCCGTTCTTGGCACAAGCTCAAATTTGCATCATCTTTTGTTTGTTTTTTTGTCCAACTTTGAGGGTATCTTAAATAATGATCAGATAAATATTCAGTATTTTTTAAACCTTTTTTATCGGATAAGGTGACTTCGCGTAGACGTTAATAATCTGATGAGGATGAACAATGTAAGTGAGTAAGCTTCTGGCTTTTGTACCTACTGAAAGAAATGTTGCTACAATAGTTATTTCAAATGTAAAGTATAGATGAGTTCTGGTACACTTTAATCAATAAAGGAAATAATATTCTTATAAAATCTATATTATATTACCATACTTTAAATAAATTTAGAATGAAAAATAAACCGATACGGGCAGGGATTTAAAACCGTCCCGTTTCCGTAGCGGGGTCGAACTCGTATCGGTTGATTTTTCGTTCTATATTTATTTAAATTAAAGTAAGCTTAACATACACGATTATAAATATTTTGCAAACATTATTTTTATTCTTTATTGCACACCACAAATATGTAAAGTACAAGACAATTTATAAGCAAACAAAAAAAGATTCAAACTTTAAAAAAAAATAAGAACATTAGTATATTACTAAGTTAAATAAGTCTTCATAGATAGGTTATAAAATAATAATAGCTATGTAAGTCCTAATCTTAATAAAAGGGTGTTACCTGAAATTCAAGTTTGTATAACACAGGAAATTTCCTCCTTTGTTCGCAAAGCTTGGGGAAGTTCTTCAGCTCGACCGGCCGGTCAGGTATCGTCTCGGATATTGATCCATTTTCATCAGCTGTGGAATTTAAATATCATTAATATTAAGTTAATAACCGCCATTACGTTAATAAATCAGTCAGTTTCAAACGTTTAGCTACATTTTATCATAACCTATTATTTCTTTTGTTTAGATTTATTATATTTTGTTTAGTTATTTATGTGTTAGTTAATATATTTATGTTGCGTTTTCTATTGCCATGTATAGCATGATCGACATTTGTTTAGAAGTATAATTCTGACGTTCACAATCGACAGATTACAACAGAGTTATTTTAAGACTGAAATAATTCTGTTGTAATCTGTCATTGGATATGACGGAAAATCATCTTAAGTATTTTATCTTTGATATACAAGAAACATTTTCTAAAGATTTATAACTAAATTCACTGCAATAGGGACTACATTTCAGTAACCGTTCAGTAATGCTTGTGGCGTCATTACTCGTCATTGAATTTCCATTTATCTAAGGATGTAACATTTCTCTTTCGCTTGATTTTTTTATAAATATCCCGTTATCTGTATTGAATGACACCTTTTTAGAAAATGTTCATACGATGACATCTTGTTTTATGTTACATAGATGTCTATATATATTTATATATATACCCTTAATGTTGGGACTATTATTAGCGTGAACTTAACGACGTGTTGATGAGTTTTCCAATACTTCGATGAGAGAGTGATGACAAGAGTATTTGAAGTTATGTTACAGAAATATTGCTTTGATAATAATTTTGCTAAATAAACTTATAATAATATAGAAATATTTCTATATAGATGACCCGTTCTTAGAATACGTTGTCCAACAAAAGAGTTCTTATACCATCAAGATACATAAAGTATAATAATAGTCTAGAAATTCCGTATTCCGTAGTCAAGTCGTACTTTTGAAGAATCTCAGTACCATATTATTCTACCGGAGATTGACCCAAAGACCAAGTTTAAAATGGATAAAAGTTTAGACGTAAAACTTTCCTTTACGGACTCTGTATGTTCTTACTTTTTATTTTTCCAGTTGCACTGTACTTTTTAATGAAATATAAAGAAATATTATACTGTTATAAAAACAAAAAAGAATATTTTGAGTGAAAATGAGTTCCTTTGTCAAAAGTTACTTATTTGTTTGCAAATTAAATAAGCGACATAGTTTTTATTTGAAAAATATAAAGCATTGTAGTAGAAATAATAAAGCTCTATATTGTGTTCGAAATTAAATAGCATTTTGAAGGGTATTGTTTAGTTTTAATAAAATACATTTAATCAACATTTTAATTCGACAACAGATTTTATTTTGTTTCACTGATAAATTAAAAAAATACTTCATCCGCTTATGTAATAAGTGTATTATAAGAGATATTTTGATTGCCGATAATTCTTTGACAACTTTTATATAAAGTTATTATTTATAAATAAATATCTCAAATTCATAAAATAATTAGCTTATAATTTAAAATGTAGGTATAGTATTGGGTACTCATATGTTAACAGGAATAAAGGCTTTTTTTATTTTTAATTTTATTTAAAATGATTTCCAAACTAACAGACAAATTTACTTCCTTATTTACAGAGACCTGTCTTTCCTTGACCTGATTATAACGTTTGAATAACATTTTAATAAAAAATATCTAAAAACTTTCACCATTACAGTTTGTTCTCAATAAATTTATAATAATTCATTGAAAATTTCAAGTTGTTTATGTTACAAGTCGGGTTATAATTTTTTAATTATACTTCGAAATTACATGATATAATACCTTTGTAAAGTAATAAAATTTGACATATTTATATAAAAACAACTTAAGTTTTTGTAAATGAATAATTTATTCTTTTAATGGATTAATTTATTTACTTTAGTTTAAAACTTTAATAATTTGGACTTAACATTGTATAACTTTAAACTGATTTTAAATCGTTTTTGCCAACCTTGCGCAACCTGTGTGCTTGGAGTAAGTTCTTTGTCAGCGAGGAGGGCTCCACACAATAGAGGTATTAATTGGCTATTGTAGAGTTCGATCGCCGCATTGATAATAACTTTGTTTGGGACAAAGTTAAATGAGAAACAATTCAATGTTTCTATGAGATTTAATTTGAATTTATTAGGAAGTGTTTTGTTTTTTATTCAGTACCATTCTTATAGAGAATATCAGAGAAGTTTTGATTAATGAAAATGTCCACGCAAATAACAGTTTCACTGAAATTTAAATGTTATTTTAAAAATATTTTAAAAACGAAATAACATTTATAACATTTTTAACATTAATAACATCATTCGACGGAAAAATAAATTAGACTTGAGAATGTTTTTTTTTTATTATTGAATTCATATTATACGGACACGTTTTAAATCCTTAGCTCAAAATATATATAATTGAGACTAAGCGCTGATATAAAACAAATAAAAACGTTCTTCTGATATTGCTAGCGTGAAGTTTAAGACGGAAATCCCACAAAATGTTAAATATTACTCGAGTTTTTGTCTTTAAATTAATTCTCAAAACTTACAACTGGTGATGTGAAATTACTTCTCTGTTAATATGTTTCTGGGTTACGGCTTCAATTTATTCGTTTCAAGCTTCAAGTATACACTTTACTGGATCATTAAAGAATATGACTTCATGAGTACTATATACTTGATAAATAATGTTTTTTTTTTTATCTGCTTTTGACAACTAATTAGCCAATGAGTGCTTTTAGTACAATTATATAATGTAATCCTTTTAGCATCTTTAGGGCGGAGCTAAAATAACCGGTACAGTATATACGATGCCAAGATTTTGTTTTATGAAAATTGGATTATATTTTTAATATACAACATTTAAAAAAATACTCAGACAAACATACACAGAGACATCGGCTCTCAGTTTTTGTGTCAGATTAATATTATGTATTTATTACCGGGCATGTGTGAAAATAATGAAATTAATACCATTGAAGGAATATAAATGTTACGTTAGTGATTTCTCACTTATTTTAAAGGTCTAGAATATTTTCTCTTTCTTATTTTTGATAACAATCATTATTATAAGGAAACAGGTATATTTTGGGGTAAGGAAAAAATATATATATATAATAAATAATATGTATATATATATATATATAATTTAATATATTTATTTGACACCACGTTTTTGCTTCGCGATGCAATTGACATTTAAGTTTAAAAAGCAAGTGCAAACACTAGTATTGAATTCATTTATCAAATTCACTTAGCGCTTAAACAGTAAAAGTAAGATTTAGTAATATTTTAACGTAAGCTTGGATAGTTTTTATAAAAAGGTGTCAGTCTTACAGTGTACGTAAAAGAAATATATAAGTTAAGGAAATTGAATATATAATATTAACTCATTGAACTATACATATAGGTAATATTACAGCTCACAGTAACTAGCCCATCTTAAAAGCGTGGAATATCTGACTTTATTTCATTTTGAGTCAATAAAATTTGTAATTGAATTATTGATAACAAACATACTCCATATTTGCTATCAATAAATAAATATAAGATATTTTATTGCGTTAGAGAAATAATAAGATAAAAGAATCCAGCTGTGTTTAAAAGGTAAAACTCTAACAACTAACAAATACTTGCATTGTTTAGAAAAGTTTATTTGCTTTTAATTTTTAAAATTTGTTCCTAACTTACTTTTTAAAAGAGTGAGCTCCTCATAATTCGTGTTTGCAAAGAACTAATAACATTATAAACTGTAAGTTCGTTTTAGTTCTCTCGAGAGTCTCTGCTCGACATTTTGAACAGTTTACTAGTTTAAGACTTTAACGCGTGTTATAAACTTACTTTCGATCAACATCTAAAATCCAAATAGAATGAAATATATTTATCAAATAATATATTAAGTTTAATTTTAACATTGAATAAAACACACAAACACTTTTCTTCTAATACTCGTTCTAGAACCATCCATTGGCATTATAAAATAAAAATCTTATTAAATGATATCTTAAACAGTTAGTTTTATTTTATTATTTTATTCCTTATAAAAAAAATGTTTAAAATAATATCAATTGTATAGTAGTAAATATTAATTTGAATATTATTGTAGATTTTATAGTTTTTGTAATTTATGGTTTAACTGTCAAAAATGCTATAAAAGAACTAAAAGCGTTCTGAAAAATATTGTAATAAGCACGTACGTCCAAAATTAAATTCGACTTCTTAAATAGACAAGAAAATATTTATAAAATAAATTATATATAATAAAAGAAAAATGAAAATATAAAAAAAAAACTTGTCGTTTATTTAATTTTGCATAAGTTTAATTATATTATTTAAATATGTAATTCAATTTTTAAAGAATAAAAAAGTTTTATCATCAAACTGAAATTTCTTTATGATACTCGAGCAAAACAATACAATAAAATATATTATGGCAACTTATAAAATTTATTATTGAACTTCAATCTACTCTATATATTTATTTTGTTAAGATATACATATATTAACGAAATATGTACTAAAATAAATGTCAAGAACTAGTAATAGAATAATGTGCTTTTTAATAGCTGAAAAAAAAATAAAATACATTTAACCACGACCACAAAACAGATTGAATTTAATTTAAAGCAACAGGAAAGGGAAATATAAGATCTTTATTGCCAAACTTTGTTGTTACGTGCTTGTGGATTGGCGTCCTCATTATCAGTTTAACAGTTAATTTCGTTGTAATATTAAAACATAATAATATTTTCTCTTTTAACCTATCACACTATGGGGTAATAATAAAGTATTTAAATAATATTGTATTCTTGAAATGTCT
Source organism: Dircenna loreta (assembly GCA_963555665.1). Taxonomy (NCBI): domain Eukaryota; kingdom Metazoa; phylum Arthropoda; class Insecta; order Lepidoptera; family Nymphalidae; genus Dircenna; species Dircenna loreta. The sequence goes on from OY743094.1 coordinate 12,180,047, forward strand.
ACTTCTAAAACGGAAGGAAATAATATAATTTACAATTCCTTATTGAACATTTATATTACTACGCTTACTTAAAATATATTCTCAACAAATGGAAGATACAATATTTTAAAATTTTATATAACAAGTTACAGACTATTAAATCTATTATCGACTTACCTAAGAGTTTACAACTTTAGTTCAATTTTTGGATCAGAGCCAGTGGCATTTGCTAAACTTTACATGTCAGCGGTAGTAGCCATACGAGGTCTTATATAAGACATTTGTTAAGAAAAGACTCTAAGACAATGTGATACAGTTTAAAATAAATCGACGATGCTTAACATTTTAAGAAAGTTTGTCCGTGTTGAAAAGAAAATATAAAATATAAAGTTTCGTAACTTATAAGATACGAAAATCTATATGATATAGTAAGAGCTTTAGTCCATTTCAGGTATATATAGGTAATATATAGGTAATATATAGGAATTATTAAAATTGAGTTTAAGAGATTTTTACAGTTGCATTTGAATAAAAGCACTTTTTCTGTTATTTATTTTTTTGTTGAATAATTACCATTTTTTTTTATTGAATAATTACCATTTAATTAAAACTATCGTGTTTTACAAACTAAGGAATCATTAGGAATATGCAATAATTCTACGTCTAAAAAAAATATGTATCCATTCATTGGCATCGTGAGAGATTATTTTCGAAAACTCATTGCTAGAGAGAGTGAGACTCATTAAAGACCTCATCAAAAGATCTCATCTCTCGTCCCAGTGGCTCGCAAAAGAAGAAGTTATCTCGTATTGCATTCTATGTACTCGTAAGAGCGGGACGTTTTTCGTTTATTGAACATCAAAGTAAATATTTTATTTGACTTCATGCAAATAATTTATTGGTAGCTTTCACATAAAACTCATCTTGTATGTATGCGAATTCTTTTATGTTACAATCGTATATAATTTTTTTTAATTCTTTAATAAACAGCTTTATTGATTTTATTTTTATTTCGAATCAGTGTATATTTAAGACTTTAGTTTTGGATTCTTACTTTGTTTAATAAACAAAAACAATCAATGGTGGATAACTATTCAACATGAAATAAGCAAAAGTTCTTTCACCAGCTGTGTTCTGTTTGTTTCTGTCAGAGTCTGCTTAAAAGCAATCAATAAAAGCCATAATATCGCTGTGTAATGTGTATTTTAATTGTAAGAAACGCTTGTGTATCCACTGTAAATTTATTAGCGTTAAATTGTTTATCAATATATCCAACAATGAAAGGTCGGGTTATTTATTAACACTCTGTTATAATCTCATAAGCTATCTTCACTAACCTCAGTTGCATCCATTTTCATTAAAGTATAAGTTACTAAGTTAATACAAACTATGCATCAGAATTAAATAACTTGTATGCCGGTATATGGGACATAATATTTTATATTGTCTATTATAATACTAACGTAGTAGCGCTAGCTATTGGACTGAATATTGTATGGACTGCTTATGTAAAGTATTTTTATCACACATTTGTTTCAATATTGAATGACTGAATTTAATATAACAGGATAGATAAAAAATTTAATTTTCTAAAGATTATGTAATATTTTAGTCGATAATAATAAAAAATCTATTGTAGTCTTAAAAAAAAAAAACAAAATTATTTCAAGAACGCGGATACGTTTATATCCAGACGCCATTAATTTTCTTTGTTTACTAGCGTCTTACAAAAGGAATATATTTATTAGCCCGGTAAGTATTCAGTTGTTTACGTAAAACAATCAACAATATCTCATTATTTTGAATGAAAATAAAAATATACCTATTATTATTACTTATTAACGACCTCTAACTTTTAAATCTTCTATTTTAACTTCGGCTAGTGTCATACTTCAAAATTTGGTTTTATTTTTTATCAAAGTAACAGATAACATTCGGTTGGGAATGGAAGAAAAATAAACTCACAGTTTTGATGCTGAATTTCTGAAATGCTTTCAATTCAGTAGACTTCTTAGTCTACTAATAAGATGTCATCATCTTATTGAGTTTTTCGTTCTGTTATTATATCTCTATTAGTCATCAATTACAGCAAATAGGCTAATTTCATACTTACCTTTGAAGTCACCAGTAGCCAATTAGACTTAATAATTGTACGTTATCTTGATGTGACATTCATGCTGGGGTACCTCAGGGAGGCGTATTGTCACCTTTACTTTTTCTCGTCTTCATAAATATTATAACTCTCTTAATTATTGATCTCTATCACATTCACTCAGGTATTTTTCCAGGCAGGTTACATTCAGATATATACTCAAGCTTGCTTGGCAAATGTTCCTACCGCAATATTGAAATACGACCTTAAGTCAATATCTGATTAGAGTAAACGTTGTGGAATTACGGTTAACCGTATCAAAAGTCAGTCAAAAAAGTTGATTAGCAAAACGTTTATTATTTTATAGTCACCTAATTCCAAATAATCAGGCTATTAAAAACTGGTCTTCTTAGACTCATCAAGTTAAGAAAGTAAGCAAGAAATCTTTTGCTGCTTTTATTTCTTTTGAAACAAAATTATCCTTGCAAAAAGTAGACTACGGCGATGGAAATTATCTTAATCTCAATATCTCAACTGACCACTTCGCCAAAATCTACACACTTATTGCTTCTGTACTATGTGTTTATTTAATCTTTCTAGCCATTCATAAATAAGAACAATTATTTTTCCCTGAATTTGAGTCGGTAATATCTCTTACTGGAAATTCCATATAACATCAAAACTGTAAATCATTTTTAAACCCATCAAATATAGACCGATTAATCGTTTCTTCATTTATATGATGAGATTTTGTATATTTTCAACCTAAGAGTACTTAATATTTCATGAGCTAATAATAATCTATTTAATAAACCTATTAAAATTTCACTCAGTTTAGATCGTAACAACTGTCAATTGTTTCATCACTGTATCGACTTACCGATTACTCAAAAACGTCTGTATACATATTTAGTTTAAAAAAATTAAATTAACCAAGCGTTAAATGTTACTGCGGGTATATGAATCTATTTATTCTACACACGAAGCAGTTATATTTTGAATATGTGTTATGTTTTTAAGCGTTTAGGTTAATTCTAATAATTTCTAATACAAACTAAAACAGCAAGCAGCCCCGAAATCTACAATTATATAAATATATAGAAATTTCGAACTATTTATTTCTTTATTATAATAACAAAAATTTTCACAGAATGGTGGTACTTTCAAAACTGCAATAACTGGCGTGACCACTTTCGTCACAATTTTTCGAAAAAGTTATTATTTTTTACTTTTTCTTTACTTACGAAGACTCAGTCTATCTCACTCTACGTGGCATTGATAAAATATATTGTGAAACGGAAAAAAAAACCTAAATAAAGAGGTGTTTGAAGGAAAAAATATTCTCACTAACTATAAAAAGTAAAATTAATGACAGGGTATATTCAGCTCATGGCACCTCATTCGTTGATTTATTGGTTCCATAAGTACCTTTCTGAATTTATTGCATTAGCTTTATGTCACACATCGTCCATTTTTTGTAAACAATACTATTGTTCAAAAACCCTTTATATCCTATGCGAAATTCCAAAAAACATATATAGCTTTCATTATTTCCACTCTCTTAGTTTCAAAACGTAGTCGGTGCAATTTCAATAACAATCTACGTGGCGGCAAAAGCATTAGTTCTAATCTAGCGGATATTAAGCGTTGTCCCTCTAAACACAAATATCTTCGCCAACCAACTTACTCTCAGGTTTAAACGTCACTCGGTCTGAAATAATAAAATTAGACATTAATCCAATGTCTGCGATTTATTACCCATAAGGCAAGGTGCTTTGTTAATTCTGTTGACATCTTAGCGCTATAGGAACACTTCCTCATTGTTAATCGTCGTCCGAATTTTTTTTATTACTTAATTAATGAAATATTTTAACGCTGTATGTTTTCACCAAGAACCATGAATTTATTACAAAAGAAAAGATTAATATATTATCATTGGATGTAACAGATAATATAAATGAATTACCAAGGCTTAAAATATTTCACAAAAAAATAATTCCTTGTAAGCATCTTTGAATAAAGAAACCTGCAATATTCGCATTCTCCAACTGGTTTTAATAAACGTATATTTATTCATTTGTAATGACGTAGCGGTTATAAAGATTTTTCGAGTAGAAAATCTCCATTACGCGTCGCCGGCATGATTCCTTGTAAATTCAAATTTAAGTGGTTTAAAAATTTACAGCTGGAACGGATTAATACAATTTTTCACTTACCTTTAGTAGCCGTGGGGGTGGTACATGAAACAAAGAATAATCAATTAATTAACGTACAATTTTTTAATGTTTTTAAGGGTGTTTCATATAACATAAAAGTTACAAATAAATAGAACATTGAAATTGCTGCTTAGACTTTATTGGACTTTCTAGGTCTCAGTTTTAAAAACTTGCGACTCCTTCATTAGATCACAAAGGTTATTGACAGTATTCTATTTTTCTAACTCCACAAACTCTCTTGTGGGTTATCTATTTACTTCTGTATTTTCTTAAGGTGAGATTTCTGAGCGCAAAGCCATGTATTTGCCTGAGGAGTTGACACATAGTCCTTGAAATTTGATAGCCACGGTTTTGGTCTCTGTCGCGTCGATCCGGCGCCTCCGTCTGACCCCATTTGTAATCATAGTGGTTCAAGTTACAAGCGTTTCCTTTTTGTAATAATATCTATTTATTTATTTATTTATTTATACCATACTCAAAGTATAAGTATTTAGTAAATTGGATAACTTATCTTTAGAAATGATAAGAGTGTGTGAGAAAAACGTTTGCGCCTCACAAAAAGATCTGTTCATTTGAATAATATTTTTTTAATAATATTTCTATTTAATTTTTCGATTCAAAAGTTTAATGGGTAAAAGAATTACCAAAGATCACTGATTAATTTTCCTCAAGAGGCCAAAATCTAACATTTTCATTAATATTATGTTAAAATATTTAAATAAAGCTACGTAACTCGATATGGACACTTGGTTGCGCTCTGCCGCACCCGTTAATCTAAAAATATCTTCTGCATACGATGGCAATGACAATACAAAATTACCTATTAACATAATATACATTTCGTTCAAATGTTTATTTTTTTGTTATATCTTTCAACATTGTTTTATTGAAATCACAGGACAAAGTTTTTTTTTTCAACTGATACGATTACGAGAGCGGATGAAATGAGATGCGAGTGTCTTAAACTTTGACAGACTATCTGTAAATAACATTCTTTGTATTTTAACGAATAATATAAGAAAATATCATTGTATTTAACTCAATTTAGTGCTGGTTAAATTACACCATAATATGAGGGTATATTAAAAATATATATATCGATGTGTATTGTAAAGAACAAAAGTATTAATTTTCTGTCACTTGTACCACAGCAATCACTCGAGGAGGGTCAGCGAGGTTCTCAGTAAACACCCAGTTTCCTTGAATTATGCTTCAGATATATATTTTTATCTATGTCAAATCATATTCAGATAAAATTTTATAATTTCAGATAAAATACATTTAAATGTTTTTCTTATGTTAAGCATAGACAATAAATGAGTAGGATACATTTAATTAATCAACTTGATCACTATTTCTTTACAATCAATTAGGTTTTTTCTGATTTACTTGGATTATTACAGATAAAAAAATATATATAATTAAATTTATATGAATACTTATAATTTATATGAATTTATTAAAGTAAATATAATTATTAATAAGAAGATTAATGATATGATTATAAAAAATATCTACTTTTTTTAATAAGAACGAAGCAAACCTTATAAAAGAGCGGTTTAAATAGAAATACGAGTGGAAAATTTTAGATGTCGAGTCGACTCGTTCACGGACTCTCGAGTCTAGTCATATTGAAAACTCATGCTTAGATTTTAATAATATCAATGGGAATAAAAATAAGAATATGATAAAGTAAATATACATTTGAAAAGTGATAATTGTATAAGTACAAATAAAATTCAATAAACATTTCAACGGACTTTAATATAGATAGAGTATTAAAAAATGTTCTGAAACGTAGAGGCTTTCAGTTTATTTAATAAAGTTAGAGGCACCCGCGCGTAATGACTGTACAGACCCTTGATTAAAATATCTGATGCTAACAATTTTTTTAAATATATATTTTTTATTTTCTTTGTTTACTTTCAATTAAAAACGGATTAAAACGATAAAGGCTTGCGTTGCGTCTATAATTTACATATTTTATGGTTCATTTTAATTTGTTGAGAATATAAAAGTTTAATGATTCAATTTATTATAAATTGAATATTTATGACTATTTAAATATTAACAAAATAATTAACAGTAACCGGATTTAACCTGAACATTTCATCGTTGAACTCTGCCAACTGAGATATCGGACCTAGCCTTCATTAGTTGAATTTTAGGTGTAAGACTATGAGCAGTTGCCATTTTGAATTGAAACTTCGATATCGTGACAACTTGTCGTTACAAAATATATAATCTTTAAAATATGAATAGTTAATCAATATTGTTTTTAATTTAAACATAAAATGCTTGAGTTTGCTGTTCATAAGATATTAGGATAATTTATTACACCAGCCGAAATGTAACAATCTATGGCCAGTGGGAGTAACGTAATACGTCATACCATTTACGATGGTATATCTTTGACGTCACCGCTATATACCTATAACCTTTCAGAGCGTATCGTTATAACCCTCAAGTGCTTTATGTGTCGTAATAAAGGGGTAAAGCTGATTAGATTAAAGCTTTATATATTAATTATTATTGATTATTAAAGTTAACCTATGTTTAGAAAGAAAGAAAAGGAAAACCTAAGGTATGATAGAATTTACCACATATAAATAGCTTTTATATAAAATGTGTTTTTTTTTATTTTAGAAAAAGCAATGGCTCTACGTTATGTTATAACCGCCAACATATTTTCGAATAAGTTTTTTTAGTTTTTTCTTGTTTGTTATACACGTGTTATGAATAGTAGGTAGTTGTCATTTTTTAAAACTTCATATTAAAAAAAAGCAAAAATCTAAATAGAAAGGCAAAAAAAGCAAAAAAAAGCAAAAATCTAATATCCTTCATTAATCGAAAAAACGTGTAAATGTATTCAATCAATCTATTTAATTTAATTATTTTTTCATACGATACGTGGGTAGGGAAATTCCATTGCATCAACATATGTAAATTCATTTGAACCGGTCAAATAAACAGCCTGTCTTGGTTTTATGGCTTCTGGATGGTTTATATGTGGACGAACAATCTCAGTGGGCGTGATCCGGGGTATGAATTCACGATTCAATGAAGACTATCAGCATGTTTACTGATTTATAAACTTAATGTTATATATTGAAAATTAAAAGAATTGTTCATTATTTTTTTCTTATTAAAAAACAAAATACAATAATAATAAAATAATAACGTTACATCAGAAGCTACTATTACCACATAATATTTAATTAAAGTGCTTTAATTATAGTTGAAAACTTTTACAAAAACCAAAATTTTAAACGTATACAAGATTTTTCAAGCCACTACATTTCGTATGTTCGTAAACACGACTCCTATAAAGCATTTCAAATTTCGTTTGAAAATGTTACCAATTTATGCCACTCAAAACTGTAAAACATTTTTATTCATACACATTTATGTTTGAATATATGTACTATAACTATTTATTTTTTATATGATATATAATATTGCCGACAAAATATTTTATATTTTTCAGATCAAATGTCACCGAGGATACTAAATAAAATTTAATTCAAAATGATGAAGAGATTGCCGATGAAGTTGGAAATCATTTAATAAAATGGCTATAACGATATAAGGTCTCACCATCCTCCCTTTCATTAGGGTCAGCTGACAAATATAAGTTGACCCTTTGGAGCTTAACCTTTTGTTGGGGAATAAAGTTGAAAATCCTGTTTGAACAGAGTTGGTTATAAAGTTATTTGAGTACGTCACGGTCAAACGAAACAATATTAAAAGTATAATTATATAGTACTATAAATGATATTTAATAGCAGAAATTATAAAAAACAAAGATGTCAATTTAATGAATAAAAAATAAAGATGAAGAAAATATATCAGTTCTAAACTGTTATATTTAATTTTTTTTTTAAAAAGAGAAGAGTATTTAACTATTTAAGTATAAAACATGTTAAAATTATATTTTTTCCTAATTCCTTTAAGCGTTGGCTTCATCATACCAGAAAAAGACCATCAAGTATATTTTTTAGGAGTTTCTAAAAGTCTATTAATAAGAATTTGCATAAAAAAGCACATTTCTTCCCAACGGAGGTTGAATTTAAATTAAATCTAACTTACGGCTGGATTACAATTCACAAAACAGTCTTTAATATATTTTTTTAAGTTTCCAAAATTGAGTTATAAATTTCGTTTTTATGCAAATTTGAAGCCTTTTCTATTAGGACTCTTATTCTAAATTACAAAACATATGTTGACATTCATTGAAAGTTCGATGCATTTCAATCAAGTCACGTCTACATCGGCTTGAATAAAGCTTTTGGTCTGTGAAATATAATCTGAATTGGATTATTTCCAAAACAAAAACATCCATAAAAGCCAATAGATTGATGATAAAAGATGTCAATTTTTGAGGTCATGAAGAATTGAACGGCTAAAGCGCATGCGCGTTAAGCCTACCATGTTGCTACGCAACAGGTGGATCGGGACAAGGTAAAAGCTCTTTATTTAATGCAAAAGAAAATCAACTGTAATATAACGCATTAAGACCGATAATTACGTGGTCGTCGTGTTTAATAATATTGCTAATATAATTTAATCTTTATGCTCTGTTTTCTTTTATGCCTCTTTATAATGTTTTTTTATTGTTATTATTTAGTATTGGGTTAATATTCTAGATACAAAAAATGAAGGAAAATATTTAACAGATTTGTATAAACATAATAAACGGCATTGAAATGTTGGTTTTCGACTTTTGATAGATCACGAGTGTCTGGTGTGGCCTTGCGTGTAACTGCGGCGTGTAGCGAATACGATATCGCAAAATGTATCAGGAATAACCATTTTATAAACACAGAATATAAATTTAAACATTTTTAATATGTCTAAAGATAACTATATGAAATGCGTTAGAAATTTCAGTTTTATGAATATTATAGTATCTTCACCACATGCCATTAATTTAATACGTAACAGACAATTGCTCTACAATATCTAAGTGTAATAAAAGTGGTTTCTGTCACACAAAAGTCTAATTGCACTTCTTGTATGCGCTTAATAATGAAGTATGGCGTGCAAATGATTGAAAATAAAATACTATATTACCAATTCTTAGCCCGCCTTTACAGGAACGAGGTTATATCCAGGCAAGCCTGATAAGACTATATCTATCCAGGCAAGCCTGATAAGGCTATATCTAACCAGGCCAGATCTGAACGATCCTGTTGGCTAAGGATGTATGAAAGTTGATATGAATATGCCCTAGATAGGTATGAAGTTAGTTGTTAATTAAAAGTAGAAGTTCAGAAGATGTTTGCAGTCTCCGGGAAAACCACGCCCAAGGGATTTAGTTGCACTCAGTACGTTATTAACAGCGATGATGAAGTTAAAAAAAATAATATTGTATAAAATGTGTAAATTTAAATTTGAAATACTTGAAACACACACACAAATGAGGACGGTAAAATATTTATATAATCGCATATTTTTATTTAAAAAAAAACAAAAAAATATTACTTTTGTGTCACATATTATTATGAAAATAGGTGTATATGTTAATTTAATTTGACCACCATTTTTTAATTCAAGAATGTCATCTAATCAAACGGATATCCTATTTTCACCAGGTCTATACAATTACGAGCCTTAACAAATAGGAACAGGGAGTACCAATTAGCAAGCAACAAAGAAACGTCCGAAATTACCTGTAATTAAAGAACCTTTGGCTATTCGTCGGGTTGTTTGAGGACGTTTTATTTAACTTAAAAAACCCGCAATATCTCACGTTTCGTTTGTTTCATAAATTTGTTTTTTATGGACCAATTTAGTTCCTTCCAACCTTAAAAAATTTTTATAGAATAATAGTTATACTAATAGCTTGAACGTACTTAAAAGTTATATGAGTATTCATTAATTAAGCCTTTAGGACGCGTTTACAGTTTTGCCGAAAATCATCAACTTTTCGGTAGATATTGCTACAAAATCAAACTTAACGTGTTAAAACCTATATTAACAGCAGATAAGGTGTTTATTTATTTTTAATTCCTATAAAAAAATATCAAATATCGTTTTTCGTTTACGTTTTTATTCTTGTACGAAACGGAAAAGTTTTTTGTTGACGTATTTCTGTAGATAACGGATACGTTTTTTGTTTAAAAAGACAAATCTAACCTCGGTGCACCTAGTCCAATTCTTTTAAGAGATCCAATAGCATCCATCCATCAGTATACCTCAAAGATATTCTGTTAAGTCTGACGGTAAGTAAATCTTATTAAAACTAAGAAAACAAGCCTAAACTCGGTGTAGTTTGTCCAACTCGTCTAAGAAATCTAAAAGCATCCATCCACCAGTGTACCTTCAGGTTACTCCATCAAGTCTGATGGAAACTGTCAAAACAAGCCCAAAATCGGTCTTTTTCGTTTTTTCGTCTAGTAGATCTAGTAGCAGCCTCCAACGATTGGACATTCAGGTCACAAATAATACTAATATAATATAATAAAACATAATATTTAACATAAAAAATTAAAATTATTAAAAGTATAATATTTGAAAAACCAATAAATTCAAACTATCAAAATTGTTTCATATAGTCATTATTTTGCGACTATACATGCTTATGTGTGCGTAGTCAAGCTTTGTCAATGTAGTTATGTGATTTGCGATCTGATCTGTTTCGTAAACGCGTCCTTAAACAAAAACAATATTTGTAGCTTAAGTAACTATATTATATCAATTTCTTAATCGACAAAACTTTTCTTACAATATGCTTTGAACAATTGCCATATAATAAGAGACCAAAATTAATGGAAAACTCTCATGATATCATCTCTTTGTGACTCATTACGTCCACTTTTTATGTTCAGTGCTCTAACAGACCAGATCAAATTAGGTCACTGTATTATTTAACTGAAGTTTGAAGGGTTGTCTCGACTCGAGTAGAGCATCTCTCAGACGTCTAGTTTGGCCTGTCCTAGTTTTGCAATTTGCGACATTAATGAACGGTTGAACCGATTGTTTCAGTTTCCATATTTTTTGGGATATGTAAATTATTAGATAATATTCTTTGGACTTATTTTTTTTTAAACATAAATTATTTTTTTTAATACCAAAATTTGCAAATAAAACGAATAAAATGTCAGAGAAAACTTGTAACTTTATTTTTACAAATACACGAATAAATTTGCTATTTTTATTAAATTCTAATAATATTGCTACTTTGAAACTTCTTATCTGTTCTGCATAATTAAGTCTAGTTTTATTATAATGAAGATAACTTATTATTGTATAATGAGTCTAAGTATTTTTTTGAAGTAACAGGTTATCATAAAATAGTAAGTGACTTCTGCAGGTATTATATGTAGTAAATTCAACTCTTATATTATTCTTATATTATTATTATTCTTTCACATCATAGCCATATATATTTTTTATATAAGACTGGTAAATAAACAGACAGCAGGGCCTGTTGCTGGATGGCTTCGATTGACATCTGCAAATATTAAAAATAAATCCGTCGTTAGCCATGAAAAACTATGTCATACGGAAATTAAGGGAGGTGGTTCGGAAATCCAGCTCGTTCGCAATTCACGAATAAACGTAGTTATAATAATTTCACCGGTTGAGTCAATATGTAGCCGAGCTGTATTATTATTTATTATTAAAATGACTGCAGACACGCCCTCCCACCGTCACAGTGTACATGTTTGTGAATATAGACATAAATACTTATATAGTTTGAGTAATAAAAGGTACATCAAAAAGTTATTCCTAAAAATAAAAGATAAATAAGACTTTGTCATCGAATTTAATTAACATGGTAAAGTTAATATATTGTATAAAAGAATTGAAAACGTTTAAAGTTATATAAAAAGAAATTAAAATATTACAATGAATAATAAAGAACTCTTTAACAACAAAACTAAATTGCATTTGTAGAACAAGTTGAGTTCAAAAGCGACAAACGTTAAGCGGGAATTCGCAGGCCACTCTCATCCGCCGACACACCGGCAATTACCGGAAGGCCACTTACAAACGCAGTGCATTTAGGCGTTTCGCGTTAAATATAATTAGTAAAAATAATAATTATAATAAATTTTTTTTTTTTACATTTTATAATTAGGCTTTACTAGACTCACGGAACTAGTTCATTGAAAATTCTTTTTTTAAATAATTTCAGTTTTACCACATTAGAATGTACTGAAACAAGGTGAAGAGAAATTTGATAGAAGAATATGTTACAGGGTTCAGAATTCTGGAAACCGCACTTTCGAAATAAATTACAAATATATTAGTTCATTAACTCGAGATTTTGTGTAACAGTTTATTAGGTATTACGTCTGTTAAATCCTATATTGATTTAAAAATAAGAATAATAAGCAATGCTTGTGCTAACTAAACCAATTATTACCAAAATAACTTAAATATAAACGAATTTGGCAGATATACCGTCCCCCCTAGTTTCTTATAAATGGCTTATTCAGCTAGTCCACTAGAGTGATAATTATACTTATGACACCATATTTGTTATTTTGCACCTTTAAGGAACATCGTTTGCGTATAATGGAGTAGAAATTATTTTGACGTACATCAACTAACATGGCTGACACTCTGCAAAACCGACATAGTGCTCCAACAGTCCTATGAGCTCATTATTTTATTATTTTTAATAATATTGTTGATTTTATTTATATTTACCCAGCTGTATGCACGTAGAAATTAAATCGGAATGTGCTCGACTAGTTTCGAGCCCATTCGGGGTTCTTAATCCTGAGCTCTGAGCGTGGCGGACTCGCGGCGCGAACTCGAGTCGGGCACATTCCGATTTCATTTCTACGTGAATACAGCAGGGTAAAAATAAATATAATAGTCATGATTCACGAAAGGTTAAATATAAATGTTGTCGATTATATTTATATTTACCCGGCTGTATTCACGTAGAAATACCCGGCTTAATTCTACGTGAATACAGTCGGGAAAATTTAAATATAATAGTCATGGTTCACGAAAGTTTAAATATAAAAATATTGCTGGTATCATTTGATGTTTACGCTCCATTTTCTTTTATGCCTTATTGTACTTTTTTGTTATTATTATTTAGTGTTGGGTTAATATTTTTTGATATAACAACAAACGAAAAACAAACGATAAGATGTAACAGATTTGTATAAACATAATAAACGGCATTGAAATACTGGTTTTCGACTTTTGATAGATCATGAGTGTCTGGCGTGGCCTTGCGTGTAACTGCGGCGTGTAGCGAATACGATATCGCAAAATGTATCAGGAATAACCATTTTATAAACACAGAATATAAATTTAAATATTTTTAATATAGCTAATGATAGCTAGATTAAATGCGTTTGAATATATAGTTTTAAAAACATTATAGCATTGCCACCACATGTTATTGGAGTAACAGACTATTGCTATGTAATATGTAGGTGTGATAAATCAGACGTTTCCATTACATTTAGGTGAAGTAAATTGCGTAGTAGGTAAACACCTTTTAAAGGAGTGTGGCCGGTAACTGATTGAAAATAAAATATTAAATTATATATTGTTGCACCACCTTTATATCAACAGGGTTAAATCCATCCAGGATAGACTTAAACGATATTATGGGCAATGTATGTATCAAGGATGATATAAGTATGACCTAGATATGACGAAATACAAGTTCTAAAGAAGTTTGCAGTCTCCTGGAACAACACGCCCAAAAGAGTTAGTTGCAATCAGTACCTAATTAAAAGCGGTAATAAAGTTATCTTATTACGATAAAAAATAAATTTCTTACTTTAAATTTAAAACATGTTCAATATTTATTAACTTAAGACAGTTATTATGTACAATATTGATATTAATTGATAAATAATGTATTATAATCAATATGGTAAGTATTATACATGAAATCAAAAATTAAATTAATTGACTAACAATTATAATATATTAAAAAAAAGATAAGTATTATAATGACATTTATGCGATCACCTTTTCTGAATTCAAAGATGTCATCTAATCAAACGGATAGTCTATTTTCACCAGGTCTGTATAATTAAGAGCCTTAAAAAATAGGGACAGGGAGTAGCAATTAGCAACCAACAAAGGAACGTCAGCAATGACTTTTAATTAAACAACCTTTGGCTATTTGTCGGGCTTTTTGAGGACGTTTTATTTAACATAAAATAACCCTTCGTATATCATGGTTCATTTGTTCGAAATATTGTTTAAGAACCACTTTTATTAATAGATAAAAATGTATTCCTTGTAGCTTAAATAAGAATATTAACATTAATACAATAAATTAAATTTGTTTTTACTATAGAAATGCCAGATAAAAATACGACACAATTCATGGAAAACTTTCATGAAATCATCTCTTTGTGACTCATTACGTCCACTTTTTATGTTCAGTGCTCTAACAGACCAGATCAAATTAGGTCACTGTATTATTTAACTGAAGTTTGAAGGATGTCTCGACTCGAGTAGAGCATCTTTCAGACGTCTAGTTTGGCCTGTCCTAGTTTTGCAAATTGCAACATTAATGAACAGTTGAACTGATTGTTTCAGTTTCCATATATTTTTTTGGAATCCGCACATAATATCCATATGGTTTATTTTTTACGACAAAAGTTGCAAATAATACAAATAAAGTGTCAGAATAAGCTTATTCTTATTATTTTTTTTTTATATTTTAAGTCTACGAATTCATTTTTTATTTTTTATGCGATGCAAATGACATTGTTCCTTTGGAGCTGGATATGGTTCTTCATAATTAAATCTGATATTATATTACTATTTCGTAACGAATATTAAATAATGATTTATCGTTTGTTACTACAAAAAAAATATATATTATAATTATAATATAAATTAAAGTTTATTGAGGGTTATATTTGCTCACATTTAATTTCATTCGTTTGCTTATTTGAATAACTATTGAAATAAAATGTAATGCTATTCAATGAAATAATATTATGATATCCTTTTCAAGAGATTGAACTAAATTTGAAATATTTTGTGCTGTAATTGTTCGGAGACCTGTAAATCAGCTCGAAATAAAATTAGGCTCGCTGGACATCAACTAAATAGGTCAATAACGGGTTATATCATGACATAGAAGTTAGTGACTTCGTCAGGTATTATATTGGTTTTTTAAACTAACATATCTACCGTAGCTTGTTTTATATTTTTAAATCTCAATATTTAAATATAGCTATTTAAATTTGTATATAGGATTGAGTGGTAAATGAACAAATAGACGGTCCCGTGGATTGATGGATTCCATTGACATTTGCAAACATTGAAAGTAAATCTATCGCCACCTTCAATATACGGAAATGAAGGGAGGTGTTTTGGAAACCCTGCTGGCGCTCGCTAAGAGTATCTTTCTCGGTTGAGCCAATATGTAGACGAGCTCTATCAATATTACCACAGATACGTCCTCCCGCGGTCGCAATATACATGTATATAAATAAAGATACAGACATTTGTAGTCCTTAAAGGTACATCAAAACAATAATCATAAAAATTACGTAACTAAATCATCGTATTTAATTAACATGAAACATTTGAAGTTACATAAAATGCAACTAAATAAAAAACATTACCATGAATAATAAACAACTCTTTAACGACAAAACTAAATTGCATTTGTAGAACAAGTTGAGTTCAAAAGCGACAAACGTTAAGCGGGAATTCGCAGGCCACTCTCATCCGCCGACACACCGGCAATTACCGAAAAGGCACTTACAAACGCAGCGTATTTAGGCGTTTCGCGTTAAATATAATTAGTAAAAATAATAATTATAATAAAAAAAAACAATAACCGATTTAATATAACTGTGTAATTAGTATAATATAATTATAAAAGCAAGTATCGAATAGTAAATTTCTAGTAATTTAAGGAGAACCATTTGAATACAACTAAATTAAAACAATATAACTAATAGACTAAACTCTAACTATTCATTACGATAGATTTCAAATAATATCGCTCAGTTTGTAGGCGACCTTTGTTATAAACCTGTTGGAATAATGAGACCAAAAGATTATTTCCGTAGAAATATGAAAGTCAACATTTTGATAGCAACGATTTAGCTACTGTGACTGATTTTAAATTGCGTTAAACATTTCAGTTTTATAGTGAAGTTTTATCGTTCATTATTATATTATATAAATAAATGTTTAAATAATGGAGTCAAGGTAAAATGTGTCTGCAAATTTATGGGGGTTAATGAATGTCAGAGTTAGAGACATAATATCCGTGTCGGGAACGTTATAATGATAGCTCATAATGATTCATGAATATATTAACATTTAAATGATATATTGTAACAATATTTTTGGTAACCGGATCTTATAACCTTCAAAAAAATATTTATCATTTGAATAATTTTTGCATACGATAACTTTAAATAACATTCAACCCAGGTTATACTGTAGTGTAAAAAATATAACCTTATCTTAATTTTTATATAAGAATATGTGTTTGATATGATTTCATAAATACACATTTCTTAATATTAAAAACAAAGTAATCCAAAGCGTCGACAGAGAGTGTCGAAAGTAACTTAAGTCAGCTTAGCTGAAGACGCATTGGTTGTACACGGATAAACAGGGCTGGAAGTTTTGTATCTCCTTAGTTCCAGTTCGGAGAGCCATCTATAAGAAATAGCAAGCGTGAAAGTAGCAACACAGGCTAAATGAAATTTAATTTATATTGTATACAGTTTGTTATTTATAGCCACGGCTGATAAAGCCCCGAACCAACTTTTGAGGGGAGACCCAGTCGGTAAAGTTTATTTTATTTAGATTTATCTTTATAGATAAATATATTCTTTATTTTCGGATCGTTTGAGAAATCTGTTAATTACTTTAGACCCATGTTTACCTGAAATGGTGGTATTTTTTGCGACAGTCGATTATTTTGTTATGTAACACTATTTATTTTATCATTTGATTACATCCTATGATAAATTACTGGATTTGTTGGGGACTCAGTTCTCTGTGAAAGTCTTGACCCTTTGAGGTTGCGTTGCGATGTCATATTTTATGCCTCTTTTACCGCAATTATCATAAGTTTTTCAGATAATATTTCATGTTATATTAACACAAGTGTTTCAGAGAAGTGTTTTATTTAATTCCTGTGGCCACTTTCAATATCGCTCTACTAGCTTCATTGGTGCTACAGCCAGCCATATTGCCGTTCTTAAGGAAAATATTCTTCTGTGTCCAACCAAACTGTGGAACGAACTTCAGTCGGCGCTGTTTCCAGGAAAATACAAATAGTGAATACTTTCACAAAAGCATTTACCGTTTTTTTCAAAAGCTCTTGTTATTCTTTTGGTATTTCAAGAAAGTACATAGGTGACCACTTTCCACTAATTGATCTAAACGTCTTTCTTACTAATAAAAACGATTGTTTCCATCTTTATCAACGCTTCATATCAATACTTCTATATAATAATAATCTATTAAAAAATCAAAATGTTACGAAATCAGTATCATAAAAGAACTCACTGCACAAAAACACAAACCGAAAAACAAAAGGAACTATTATTTTTTTAATATTGAATGGGTTCATTTGGGCTGGTTTTTATTTTATTATATATTTCTGAAGATAATGCAACAGTTTTATAATTTAATTTATTTAATTGTATATTTTTTATGTATTAGAAGCATATAGTTGTTATTTCTGAAATATAAATAGCTAAAACGTAACAAGGGTGCAGTTGCTATTACCGTTACGAGCAGGGAATACCGTTGGGATAACGTAATTGTATACCTATATACGATTCCATTCGTTGTTTTTGTTTAGTAAAGGTTCAAAAAACAAAAAATATCGTTAAATACGGTATATTCTCGAAGTATTTCTATTGATTTGCTTTCAGGAACTTAAACTCTGCTTCAAGTGCTTTACTCCGGAGTAAATAATTTACTCCGGAGTATATCATACAACTTACATTTATACTGTGAAATGATGTTAGTTCAAAATCTTATGAAACCCTCAAAGACTAAGAGATATAATCAAATTTCTTTAGCCTGAATAATATATTCTACTGTTGACCAGACTTCTGAAACTCGTATATGTACGTATAACTATCACATGTATGGTGTAACCCAATAAGCGAAGTTTGCGGTCTATTTCGTAGCGGCATATTCGTAGTTGTGGTTAGAGTTGTATCAGCTAGTACAGTATGTTTTGGATGTTTATTCTTTGATAGAAGATAGTGACATTTATTTTAACGAATTCTAATAGACTATTATATTAGTCTGTTATTTTGTTTGAGAGGTGGTGCTTTTATTACTATTCTAGAGATTTTGTTATAGATTTTGACTTACTAGTTCATTATTATGTTTTAAAACGGGGTGATTTCTGAACGTTCGTTATTGTTGTCAATGTCGCAAAAATAATACCCATAACATTTTTTACTATTACATATTACATATAATTACTGTTCCAAAATTACATAATAGAAAATGAAATGTTTATTCTAAATTTATAGATAATATAAATTTATAAAAAAAAAGTATTTTACTCAATTATTATTAGAGATATAACGTATATGAGTACGTGATCTATGGTACCGAAATAACACATTGTGTCGTTGACAGCTGTCATTGACCCGTTCTTTTGAACACATTTCTTCACTTTAATTTTTTTGTACAGAAACTTCGCCATTGGTTTTTTTTTTTTCATTTATAAAGTTTCTGTTGTTCTTTTTCAATTCAGTTTTACAATAATGTAAGACCAAGGTGTTCTTTTCAATAAAAAATGACAAAATAATACTTTCTCCCTGACTTTGTAACAAAATGATATTGTTCTATTTATTTTTGGTATATTTTTTACGAGTCACCTCATAAGTCCTTTTTATATTGAAATACAATAGCACGAGCTTTAATACCACTGATTATGGAAAATGTTCATTTGCTTAAGCAATTCAATCGTCAGACTTTAACAATGTGGTCTTAATAAAACGAAAAATACGTTCAATTATACAAGATACACAATATGGTAAGCGAATAGAAACTTCCATTTTTCCGAGTAGATTGAGTCTGAGAGCCAGTGATGCTTGCGGTTACAAATATCTACGTATACCGCATAGGAACGAACGAACAAATTACATTCCAGCCGTTGGTTTAAATCTGTTTCCATATTTATTAGATTATTATTTGCATTGACTTCAACATAATTTTTATGTTAATGAAATAAAAAGTAAAATAGTCTTATATGACAGAATGCTAATTGCATCAAAGACATGGTGGCACGAGAGCTCAATTAGCCAAGTGACGGGAACAGTTTACCAAAGATCGCAGGTTAAATTCCTGTTCACGATTGTGGGTTAGCATTCTATATTTATTTAACATTTACCGTAATGTAATTTTTTCATCTCGGTTATAAAACAAAAGGTCGCTTTGAGTTTAATCTGTAGTTTAACTACAAAGGTAAAGAATTAATTGTTCAGAGAGAACATTGCTCAAAGATAAAATCCAGCCAGTTGTACCTGAGGCGTATAAATTTTCTCATGCAAAGTAGAGTAAGACACCGACAGCATATTTTTAGCTGAGTTCTCGATACGAAAACATTGATCGACTCCGCCAACTGACTGGCGCTTGGTTGTAACTGGGTCCGGTAATTATATATATTAGTTAAAGTAGAGTTAAAAGTAGTGTTTATATAGAGAAGTTTGTGGTTATATTTAATGTAAAGTATATTCGTATTACCTAATTGAGTATATTTTTTCTTTAGCATTTGAAATATGCTGTGATATTTCATTTGATAATTTTATATATTAATATAAAGTTAAGTTTTATACTATTATTGTTCTTTTTTCGCTTCGAAAAAAACATTCATCATAGCGTTAGAACTATAATAAATCCCAATGACTAGAAAATAAAAATAGTCGTTGGTAAGTGCCGTGGAATGGTGAATGGAGTCAACAAACGACCGATGATCTGTGACTCATTATGAATGAAATTGTTTGAATCTCTGATGAATGAAACGTTTTAAAATAAAACGGACGGAAACAACATGCAAACTTAAAAACGTAATACATTTATTAAAAGACTTGTACTGACAAACTAATATATCAACGCAGAGCCGTAACATGTGGAAATGTATGTCTTTTAACTAAGACTGGATTATTTTGAAGTTCAATTTTAAAGGTGTTAAATAAAAGTTTGTATAGATTTGAAGAGTGCTAGAGGCTAGATGTAGCCAATTTATTGTAGCTTATATGCGTTGGCTGGACCGAGGCAGTACCACCCTCTTCTCGAAGGTTGGCATATCGTATATAGTAATTATAAACGGTGCGCTTCGTACGGTGAGTGAGCTGGGCTTAGAAAACCCTTCTGTCGTAGACACCCACTAAGGGAGGGATTTTTGGGAATTTACCTCTAAGATTTAATTTAGATGGAAATATAATATTAATTATATTCTTCAAAATTGCTTTTTATACCTTTGATTAAAAAAAAATACTTAAACATATAAAATGTTTGGTAGTTTTACTAAGAGGGGTTTGATAAAAATGACATCTGACCAAAGCTGGGGCAAGTTGTTTATACCAAAAAAAAAAAAACTAATTCCCTTAAGGAAAAAAATAAGTCGACATTTTTTATTTGTGTTTATAAATCTAGCCTACAAATATTTCAGCAGAACCAATAAAATTCTAAACCGCGATTCAACTCAACATTCCAGACATCTTAGTTCATTTTATACTGTTAATTCATTTATTATATACAACATAGAAAATCCGAATTTCGGTTCATACAAGGGTGACCTAGATTTAGTTATTCCATCAATCTAGCGGGCTTATATTGTTATGACTTGGACAGACTGACTGACTATCCCAGCTTCTGGTTTAGTTATAACCACTGATTGAAACGAAAGATCAAACTCCATCTAAAAACGTATACGTAAAATATATTATTTTGTATTAAATAATATAAATGTTTATTTTTCATACCGTAGTGATACTTTTGTAATATATCTATTATAATATAATTAAGTGAATTTATAAATGTTTTGTGTAATAAAGTCTTTAATTAATAAACACATAATATTAACCTGGCTATTTTATGGACGTTAAATCAAATTGAAGTCGTCGATAAAAAGTATATTAAAATAATGATCAGGTATGAAACACCCTTAATATCATGTCTTTGAAGAACCAGAGGTTTGAAGGATCCTTCTCCAGAATACGTTTTAAATATTTAAGCATATTAAGCATTATTATTATTTAAGCATTTAAGCATATAGCAATATTTAAGCTTTTAAGCATATATTCATGGGCGTGGTCACAAACCTCCGTACTGAGAAACAGACACTGAACGAGAACCTTCAGGGTATGAATAGATTTTCAAATTCAGATTCACAACCAAATATTACGGAAATAAAATTTTACATTAATGTTTTAATTGTTTATTATTTTTGTTAATTTATTTGTTGGAGAAAAAGGCTCTATTTTATTTATATATGCGGTCAAATTATAAGTAATTTATAAAGCAGAAAATATAGTGTTGTTTTTCATCGTTGATAATAAAATTAATGGTACGTGTTATTTTATAAATTTCTCTCCAACTCGAAGAATTCATTATTTTATATTTTAAAATATTATAAGCGTAAAAACGTGTTACCGTACATGCGATAGCGTTGACAGCGTATATTTTGAATATTTTTTAAAATTCATTTTCCAGTAATAATATAAAAAGAAAAATATTGAACGAATTTGTTTTTTTCGAAAAAGATATTTCTTGTCTCCAATCACTATAACACTCTACACACACCAAAATAAAAATAATAGCTGTACTAAAATATTAGGAATTGTTGTTTTTTTCCGGTTACAGCGCAGTCCATTGATATATTATACAAACCTTCATGTTATACGATTTTCTAGATTATTCATGGACCTCTCCAGAAAGGGTCTATGAGACAACTGAATTTATTGCCAGATGTATAGTTTTTCTTTGATACTTGTTAAGATACGAAATTCTTTGCATTTTTAAGCTAATATTTTATTGACATAGACTTACTTCAAGGAAATTCAAACAAGTTGCAATGGCCTTTACGAAGTCTTCAATAATGTGAAAATATATAATAAGGAAAATAAAGATCTTAAAAGAAAATAATCTTTCAAAATATAAGGTGTGCTACCAGTTTCATATAGTTTCATACTTCAAACTTTTTTATTTGTCATAAACATTATATTTTAAAACATTTTCTAAAATGCTTTTCTCTTTGCGAAGTGATAGTGAAATATTGTATCTTGTAAGAGTACGTACTATGAAGCCTTGAGCTTAGATCGTCATCAAAGCGTGAGAATACTGCCATATCAGGTAAGATATAGTCTCATAGGGTGTGAGATGGTTTATTGTTATTATAAAATCAAAATTAGATGATGGCTATGAAAAAAATAATTTTATTTATAAAATAAATGTGTAAATAATAAGTAAAATATACGTGTAAATAGTAAGAACCTCAAATGGGTTCGAGACTAATCGGTATAATGCCACATGAATACAGCCGGGTAAATATAAATATAATAATTTTATAAAAGTTAAAAATAAATGTGTAAATAATAAAAGAATTTATAATATCGTTATAGTTATTATATATTAATATATTATCGTAATGTTTTTTAAAGTGTTCGCTTTGAATTGTAACTGTGCCTTTAAAAACACATTTATGAAATATATATATAGTTATAACAAAAAGCTAAATACGAGTCTGTTTTCCATAACTATAAATATAATATACAAGATAAAACAAGGTATAATTCCATAACATAAATTACTTCAAAGAAACTCTCTTAAACTTGAAAGTGAGAATTAGGGTATGTAAATAATTAATGCGTAAAGTTGTTTGTATGTGTGCAAGAATGTATATGTGTGTGTGTGTAAGCTTACAGTGTTTTTTGTCGTCTTGAGTGAAAGAAATACGATTATGCGACATATTAATGACTGTCTTTCTAAATTCTGATTAATTGAATGTATTACAAATTAGTATAAAAAATGCAGAACTATACAATAATTTATTAAAAGTGTACCAACTTCTGCTTTCTGATTTGTTTGATATAACGAAATATTCCTTTTGAAACTGGGTTCATTCACATTTTTTAATTTACCAAGATAATAACGCAAGCTTGAATTTTTTATAAATATATAGACTTTCCTATCCAGTCTTCTTTATAATTTGAGTAATGATTTACAGTAATACAATTGTATATTTTAATATTTATTATACATTTCAGAGATCTTATAATTTTTTTCCTCTTCAACTATTGGCTCGTTATTTCAAAACATATTTTATGTTTGTGATGGACATAAACAAAAACAATAAATCTCCCACATCTGGCTCTGAGTAAGCCACAAAAATAAACGAATTAAACTGCACGTGTGTTTAGGAAACGTGTTTTTTTCCATGTTGGATTTTTCTTATAATTGCCTTGCTATTTATAATTGAGATTTTATAAGTTAATGCAAACGCTTATTAATTTCGTATGATGTCTATGTTAATATAAAATACATCTGCAGTAAAGTGACTTCATAGCAAATCTGCAGCGAATTGTCTACACTGAAAATAATATCCGGCCCTAGGAGCAGACTTTAATGAAATTTAGTGCAATCGAGCGTTTATAATGTAACATATATGTTAGTCTGTGAGTCTAACATATATGTTACATTATATATTATAGGCGGGGGTGGGGCTCAATTGGGGTGGGGGGTGAACATACCTTGTATTATATATCATGAAAAATTTGATAATTAATGTCATATATATATCGCAAATTGATTTATTAACGAACTATTATTGATCATGTTATTACAGTATTTCAGTTGTTTCATTGTTTAGGGTAACAGACTGAATCTTTTGTGTCTATTTCTGTTACAATTCGTATTTGTTTATAGAGGCACTTAAACCCATTTGGCAACCACTAGGCGACAATTAGAGGAACAATTAGGGTTAGTTGGCATACTCTGCTATGTCTGCTTTATTACTATATATATATATTCTTTTCAGCAATCGACGATACAGAATTTTAGTTATCATTCATGAGAACTTGATAATAATATTAATCATTGTTTAATTCTGTATATGGGTCCAATAAAACGTATTACGAATATGACTACCCATTTTTTTACTGTGTCCAATAGGCTATTATTACGTTAAATAATCAATCCTATCTCTTGCAAGACTTTAAATAAGGTTATACATTCCAAATACAAAGACAAATTAATTTTATTTGAATTTAAAAGCACAACGTACACTGCGACGGAAATTAAATGTTGCAGTGCGACACAATTCTTTGATTGAAATGAGAAAAGCATATAGCGCTTTCAAAGCGTTCACAGTGTTCTTAAACATTCGAGAAACTTTAAACTATTTACTGTTTAATAAATTATTTCTTGTTACTAAAATCACTAGTTGTAGTAAACTTAAAGCGATCAATATTTACAGACCGAGAAACATTCTATGTAACAGCTTAAAAAGCTGTCTCTATCTATTGTGTTTACCAAACTTATTTATTAAAGTATTTGGAAAGCTATATCAAGCGGGCGTTATTTTTATAGACCGAAAAATTTTTAAGTATCAGCTTAAAAAACAGGTTATTTTATAGTTTTTGCCTTATTTTATGATTTGATATCCGTATTTTTGAATACAGGACAAAGGGAGCGTGCGTAGAGAGGGGAGAAGCTGTCACCAGGTCCCGGGTTCAGCTTGGGTTAATATATTTTTCAATCTAAATTTATAAAAAAAAAACAAACACACACTACTTCTATAAACCAATCTTCTAAATTGACATAAAACTAAGAAATAACAGTTTCATACGAAGCATCTTATTTCTTATTTATAATGTTTTAAGTAAATGGTTTTTAAAAGTAATGTATCCGTCTGTAAAATTCGCACAAGATCCGGCACGTAGCTATTTTTAAACGAGTTTACGGCTTGAAGTTTAAACGTACCAATGTTTATGATTACCGCGTACAAAATAGTATGTATGGAAAACGTTTAAGAGACTCCTTTAGAGATTATTTTTCTTTTTAAACCCCTGAATCACATTGCACAATATTAAGTTGTTTAAATAAGACAGGATATTCTTGTGTCATGTAATTGATGGATTTTTATAATGTAATTTACAGATTCTGTTCTTTTGGTCACATTAATTAGTTATAAATGTATATTTAATTAAATTAAAAAATAATAAAAAAAATATGTTATATAAACAAAAATATATTTAATAAAATAAAAATTAAAAAAAAAAATTGACGTAACTAATGACATTAGATGACGTGAAATTTCTTGGACGTCATCTTATCATTTTGCTGTCAGATAGATGAGTAACGCTAGTACTTGTAAAAAATATTTAATTTGACTCCTCACGTAAAGGTACGATGTGGCAAAAGTCGGTGTCAAATGCTAGTTCAATATATTTAGCACCCAACTTTGCTTGGTCACCCAGCAGTCATTTTCGCCCTTGACATATAACCGGGTGCTTTAAAACGACATAGAATGCTAGTATGCTATGTCATTGTATGTTCAGTATTCATCAATACCCGTAAGTATTTGGAATGCGTGCATGTAAGTGTTTGGGAATTTGGGAGTAGTGTAACGCTTCAACTATAATACAAAGATATCTTGTATTGTCAATTTGTGGGTAAAAAGTATTATCCAACATAGTTTTATATTCAGTATTTTTTATTTTGTTGCTTTTTTTGCTTCTACTACAATTTATACCAGTAAAATTTAAAAATTGTTTATCGTTTTGAACATTATAATCTCTTGAATGACATGTCGCATTAGAATACTTTTTACATTTTAAAGCTTATCATGGCTGTGAAAATTCATATCATAGCAAATTTATTGAGAATTAATTTATAAAAAAATTACAACGTTACACCCCGACTTTATAGAAGTGTCGTTTAAAAAATGCAAATGCACATAATTTATTTCGACATAAATGCACATAATTTATTTCGACATAAAATACACATAATTTATTTCCGTAAAATAAGTATTTCAGAACTAAAA
Source organism: Dircenna loreta (assembly GCA_963555665.1). Classification (NCBI taxonomy): domain Eukaryota; kingdom Metazoa; phylum Arthropoda; class Insecta; order Lepidoptera; family Nymphalidae; genus Dircenna; species Dircenna loreta. Next base: position 12,206,328 of record OY743094.1, read on the forward strand.
TACCTAGTACGTATTCAAATCTTCATCTACCGTTCACGAAGACGGAGTCACCTTGAAAAAAATAGTTAATAGTGACTTAGAGACTACCAATGGTATCGCGTTATTTTGTATTTTCATCAAAACTTTTACTATAATATCATAAATATATTAGATTAATATTTTGATATAAATATATATTTTTTTATTTGTCTGTTTGATTTTGTATTCCCTTGAAGCTGGCTGCCATTCATATTATATAAAGTTTGTCGGCAATGGGGAAACGAAACTCAATTTGGCACTTTAGGTTTTCCGTCAGAATATTACATGAATGTTTTCTTATTAGAATACTTAACTTTAGTAGAATATAATATATAGAATATAGTAGAGTATAATATTATATATAATACTTTAGTAGAATACTTAACTAGAATATTTTCTTACTAGAAAATAATTCCCTACATATATGATAGAAATAAAAAATTTTGAGGTAGTTAAATTAATCGATATTATTTATAAAATAGTATGGGTAAGTAAATTGTTTAAACACTCACCAAAAGATATCAGACCGCTGTTAAGCATAGTCAGTTTTATACTGTTGGGGATGGAGACTAAGCTGGTAGTGCCCGTCGTCTTCAAGTCCTTCTTCTTTGGCTTCTTCTCCAAATCATACCTTGGAGTAGATCTGGACCTGTGTTTCCTCTGGCTCGTGGCGACTGACGTCCCGCGTGGTCCCGTCCGCGAAGACATCTTTAAACTATCACTATAAACCGTTATGAAGGATGTGACCGGTATTAAAACATTTTAACGACTCGCCCACTGCACACTTTTTTGTCTGTGGCTGATTTCCAATCGCAGTCTAGAATAATAAGCTTATCAAAAATAAAGTGCAGTTTTAGCCTATCATAATATTTTCATCTTTCTGGCTGCGTGCACGACATCTGTAACAAACGAGAAAAATCATGAATAAAACACCAATTTTGTAAACTTATATGTATACGTTTATAATGATGATAAATTTAATATAAATACAAATTCTGTAATTATAATTCGATGTCAACAATTTTATTTCATGTAGATATAGACACTTATGAGACGTAAAATCTACTTTGTTGTTTCCAAAGGGTAAAACCATAAGAAGTACCAACAAGAAACTCGGTAGAGTAAATATTAAACCTCGTTTATCTTTAATGTTATTTATGTAACGTATACGAATGATTTACGCCCGAGAGGATATAAGGCTTAGAGACGGTTAAGACCTTTGGTTCACCAAAGTCTGGCTGTATGAGAAATAAGTGATTTCTAATTTTATTGCTACCTTTATTATTTTTATTTTTTTTCAGAACTTACTATCTCGCTTATGACATAAAAATAAAATATTTATTTTTCGCTCACTTTATATTTTGAAATATCTGTATAACAGTGATTTATAAAATAAATATTTGTTAATACAACAATATTTTTACCGTATTCTAGTATGTATGAAACAATTACCTTCCAATTATATCCAGTTCAGTATCAATCTACATTCATACATAATTACGTTGTGAGAAGGGTTTAACTGGCAACAGATAGTGTCTAAGATGTCTAAGTTTAACAAGGTGGGGTAAAGTTATCTTATAAAGTCTTATAAAGTCGTAGATTGTAATTAACGTCGTGATAAAATAACAACATCATAGATAAGTTTTCGGATAGAGGTTGCACTCTCCAAGGTTCGAATTTTACTTGTGTTGATGAATATTTTATTATATATTATTTTAATATATCAAGAACAATTTCATATTCAATTTGATTAAATAAAAGTAATCCTTTAATTTGATTTTAACCGAAACTTATAATAAAATTAAAATTATTAGTAAATATAATCTAGTAAATACTTTTTTTATTAACAATTAACACATTAAATAATACCCTCTGTCTCGAGAATAAAAAAAAATATCTTAGTACCGAACGAATCCTAATTAAAACTAGACTTGGTATGATATTCTGAGGATCACAAAACCAAGTCTCCTCTCTTATGGGATTCGAACGCAACACTTTTTATCAGCAATTAAGGTCACTAACCACTAGACCAATAAAACTAGACATCCATATAAAGCCAATAATATACTATATTTAACGAATATAGAATGTGACCCTCTCAACGGCTAATAAGTATGCAATGACGATACAAAATTTATTTTATTGGCTTTTTACCCCTTTGATTCTTATATTTTTTAAAAGCAATTTAACAGTACGATGAATATAGTATGACATGTGTTAATAAACGATGAACGCTTACATCTATATCTTTTCTAAATCTCAACAGGAAAATACATACATGAATTTTCAGAATGACAAATATTTGAATACCGTCTCGTTACTGCGACAAACGAAGTAGCACACAAATATTCTTTGAATGTCGCTTTACCAACCTGAATGAACTTCAAATTTCGTCTAGTTTCTGTATGTAAACTTTTGTTTCATTAGGATGCAGGCTCTGACTCTGATATGACTACTACTACTTCAAGCGGAATAAAATTAAGTCAACATTGCATTTTATATGATCAAATGGAAATAGTTTTTAAACACGTGTTCCAAATCCACTTATTCCAAATTTCTACACAAAATTTAGGTTCGGAAAACTTTTTGCATCAACCAATATTTCGTTTTTATTCATTTCGAATACGATTTCTGCAAAGCATTTCAAGCATTGTCATCCAATTTGAATGTAATTCAACATATGCGAACTAAATCCGTATAAAAACATTTATTCAAATAAATGTTACCAGTACAATGTCGGTTTCTATGACGAGAAACTCGTTTTCACCTTCTCGCGATCGATGTACTATTAGCAACGTGGCAACATTCGTTTTGGCAAGTCATCTCACCGAGGTTAATTATTTCATTGTCGACTTTGAAATTATATTGGGAGTAATAAAGATTAACGATATAATATTAAAACGCCCTATTCTTCAAAAATGTTGGCAGTAACAACTATGATAGACCATTGCTGGTTGAAATTCACACCGCAAGAGGACTTCAAATTTTAATGCTGGGTTAGGTTTAAGTATGTTTTTTTGATGTTAGTCAAATGATTTTTTTGAAATCTAACTATCTTCAATAATTCCACTATAAAATCTCTCACACTTCTACGTCAGTACTATGATTGAACACAATCATCACGAACCCGTATACATATCTATTCAGTTGATTTATGATATTTGCGAGTAAAATCAAAATGGCGGATTGATGTCAACTAATCGTAAAATTAATGAAGTGCGAACGCATACTGCCCGGCTACTTCCGTTCATATAGAAAGAGTTATAAATTATGAATTACTATGTGATTTATAATTTATTATTTGTTTTTTTGGTATGTTTTTTTCACAAATAACTACTTAACTTCGTTCGGGTGATATTTCATATTTCAAAAATTTCTCTCTTAGTTAAATTTGTTCAACATTTTGAAATAAGTAAAGTTAAGCGAAGGCTCAATTATCTACTTTCATTACATAACTTGGAAAATAATAGAAATTCATTAAAACTTCCGTGCCCTACTAAACTGCCTTAGGGACAAAATTCCAGAAAATACTGTTTTGGTGAGAGACTACTCCGTAAAAGAAAGCTAAAATTTCGGTTTTCTAACTCTACGATTTAGTTTGGTCATAATAGACCTGTCATCCAGTACAAGTCTATTTAAAATACCTGTCTGTATTAAAAATGTTTTAAATAAAATCATGAACAGTTTGTATATTTTTACCATCACTTATATGGATTTCCAATACAATTCATTGAAATACCGTTTTATATTGATGTATAAACAAACTAACAAAATTATGAATGAACAAGACACGAGCAGATACAAACCAATTGCCAAGTTTGAACATTGCCAAATTAATAGACAAAGAAAAGCTAATTAAGTAATTTAATTATATATATATGTTTGGTTGTCTACGTCTCGTAGTGAGTACGTTACGTGATTCGGTATATATCATACAAACAGAGAAAGATCGCTAATATAATTAAGAAATTCTGTTCTTTGTTATAAGATTAGAAATAATCATGGTGTATTCTGTATCAAAATCATCGGATATAACAACTACAAAACAATGTTACGTGGCTGTGGCTTAAAAACAATATAAAACTACACAATCTTCATTCATTTCAAAGATTCAACGAGAGCTCTAAGAAATTCGGATCAGTGAGTTCAGTTGGCAAAGGCACAAAAGATTGCTAAATCAATCAAAACATCAAACATCAATTTGGGATTGGCAAACATTACAATATAACGGTAAAATAATAACATACAATAACCTTTATGGGTAAATTTGTGAGAGTATCTTTAGGTTTTAGAAGGTAGGTATTATTGTTTGTTTGTTTAAGTACTAGTTAGTGGTCTTATTAATAAAGATCTCATTGTGGATACGACAAGGGTTTCATTCTGTGATTTCTTTGGTTGTTCCCACGACTCTTCATGACGACTGCGTCTGCGTGAAAACAATTTTTTTATACAAATAATTTCATTCCTTTAATTTTTCCTTAAAGTTAAAATTTTTTAAATATTTTCTAAGCGGATTCTTATAAAATGATCCTATGTTCCAAAATTCAATAAAGATTGGCTACTCGTGGATAGTCAGTCAGGACAAACGATTTCATACAAGTGTATATAAACAACAATGCGTTAATGCGCAGTTAGAAAGGACCCCTTAAACCTATACCTAGGTCGGAAGTCTCACGAATTGTTAGTACTCCTTTTTCTGTAACGCGATGGACCCGGCGCCCGCACGGTTCATCCATGGAATGCTAAGAAGCTTCGTCTCTGTCTCCAAGAACTAGTAAAAAATAAATTGAGTTCAACAACCTAGCGCGCTTTATTTTCCTTTAAGATGGATAGTGGATGAATAAGTCAATATCTGTTCCAAGTGCAATCGATCACGGTAAACTTAGTTAGCCCAATAAAACAACTTCTTGGTTTTGTATTTCTTTTTTCTATTTTGTGCAAATAAATGACGTATTTGAGTTATCATCTTTACTGGTAAGTCATTTATTTTTTTAAATAATATGTCTGTTAAATATTTCAGTCTGAATAACATGAACAGAATTTCATAAACAATAGCAGCAAATTACTTAACTATTAATTAAATTAACTTAAACATCTTGAATAAAACATAAAAAAATAAATCATCCAAATTAGGTTTTAACTCCAATCAAGTCGTTTGTAGAATATAAATCCTAAAGATTAAGCAAATTCAACAAAGGATATCTGGAGACGACCACTTAAAAGGGGAAAAGCATAACAGTTAGTGAAAGGAAAGACTCCACGCAATCAAAAAGGCTTTTAGACCCTCAAGGTCTCCCCCGGATACCGTCGGCCTTTTGAGTGTATTTGAATATGTTTCCGCTTGGCTTTGAGGTTCAAAATTTAACGATACGAAATTTTCATGGCCGCCATTGTGGTGACATTTATTGGAAATCCGATTAGTTTGATTTGGATTCTGATAAAAATGGTTTTGAAATTTTTTTTAACTTTAATCTCTTACAAATTACTTTATAAGATGAAAATAAGAGGAATTCAAATATGTAATTTTTAGAATATCCTATGTTCAATGAAGTAAAATATGTATGTGGCCGACGACAGATCTCCGCCCTACGCTCATCGCGTTTACGAGATCTACATACAACTAGGTTTATAAATATAGCATAGTGACCCATGTAGCGTTTACTATTTGGCAAAGCATATTTAGGCTCTCGTCGTAAAACTCAAAGTACCAAGACAAGCCGATTCAAACCAACTTGTAAAATAACCATTCCATACCAAATTGTAAAAGTCACTTAAATTATAATTTATATAACCTATTTATAATTTTTGATCTAAGTGTATTTTAAGAAACACTTATATAAGTGTTCGTTATATAATAATAGTGTTATTCGTCATATAATAATTCCCCTGTCTATAATATTATAGACAGGGGAATTATTATATGACGAAAATATAAGCTAAGTCAACAAGCAATGTCTTTTTTCCTTGCAAATGTTGAGCCACATCTAGTACGTACCTATAATTGTAGCTTTATTACCTTTTTGTCCAAAAATTACCCCCAGCTGTTTCATTTGTTTGCAAATTCTCTGAAATCCAGACATTTCATTTGTTATCACATTCCGGCTCAGAATAACAAATGGAACGAATCAAATGTGGACACTTCAAGATTGTTATTTTGTTACGTGATGACAGTAATAAATGTCTGCAGATAGTTAGTTCTAACGTTTCAAAGTTCTTGTATTAAAAAGCTTTTATTATGTAACGTGGTAGTAGCATTAGTTATAAGATTATACAATTGAATGTAAATCATATTACAACTTTGCGTATACATGTTAAATAATAATACTGTTATAATTTTAATTATAAATAAGATTCAGACGAAGTTGTAAGTTGAAGTATAACCAATCTAAACATTATTTAGTCATAATATAATGTTGATATTGTATTAACTGTACCGCAGGTACGGCTTATCAAATTGTTTCATTTAAACATGTTTTATTTGTAAGGAGCAACGTTATTCTTGCCTGTACTCTCCAGCTAAAGGATATTGAATAACCCCTTATTATTCCATGGCATTATGGAGGCTCTTTTGATAGGGACTTCAGAACTATAACAGTTCATAGCGGCCATATTGTGGATCTGTCACATTGGTCGTAACTTATTATCGTATATTGTATCGGTAATCGCTTCATATTTCTTAAAAACTCGTCTAAGTCATTCAATTGTTTTATCGAAACAGGTATTCTTTTCGGGCGTTATTCCGCGTTTCACCCATTTTACGCTCACTGTAATAATTCTAACGACAGAACTATTCGCATTCGGATACTGCATTACTCACGAGATTTCGGATTTTCATAGACTTCACCGAAAATTTTTACGTCATAATTATGACAGCTGGGGCAATTGGATACTCACCCTTAATTTAATCAAAATATCATCTTCAGCGATGAGACTCACTTCTGGATAAAAGGTACAACCTGAATTATAGAATTTGGGATGACACCAATCCACACGAAGTTGAAGGGATCTAATGTACTGTGATATAGTAATTGTTTGTTGTAGATTTTGGGCGGACAACGTCATCGATCCATCCTTCTCAGTTCATGCCACATGACATTCTGCACAAGTGATTTACGAGCATAGTCACCTCAAGTGAATGTGTGTACCCACCGTGTTATTTGACCCTTGTCTTAAGAAGGTTTTTTAAGTCGAAGGAAAATCTGTGCGAATAAGCCATAAAGTAGAGTTGCTCTCAAAGCCAACACTAGCCCTGCCATTGGTCAAATTCAGCCTAGTTTATGTACAAAAGTCTTGGACAATCAGATGTCTCAGATGCGCGCACACAGGAAAGGCTTGACGGACACTTGCACAACGTTATAATCCATACATAGCGGCTTCAATAGACCTTTCACAAATATAAAGGTGTAGGATATTCCACACGCATGTTTAAAAGTATTGAATTAAATTATACTAAATATTGAAAAATATTATATTTATTTACACACGCATTGCCTTTCATTTAAATGAAGGTATAGAAGGCGCTTAATAAAAAATAATCCTTTACATAGGGGGATTTATTTCTACTTCTTTCTAAAATATTAATCATAAAGTAATTTCTTTGAACTCAAGAGACTCGTGTTATAATTAATTCAATCATTAAATCTAACTGACTTTTATCTCATATGTTAGAGTGAGACAGACAAGAGACAAAAAAGAGAGGCAGAGGACACTTATTACAGGATTTTTGACATTATTATTTTAGTTGTAAATTTCCTAGAGCGTGATATTTTGCTATAACACTGCTAATTATAAACTAATTAGCTGTCGTCGCTACGAATATTATATTACTATATTACCTGGAATATTGTCGCTATAGGCAGAATATTTAATAACATAGCATAGCAAGCTTAAATTATATGTAATCTAGTTTAGAAGTATTATCTCTTGTTTTCGAATCTTCATTAAAAATTAGCTATTTAAAACCTTATTAAATTATGTATGATGAACGTAATTATATATCACCGTTTATGAATATTATAAATAAATAAATATATTATGAATAAAATGTATCATTCATACAATTATAGGCAACAATGTTGAAATAATAGCATAATGAAATCACAACAACCTTTATTATATTATATATATTTATTTGTATCAGCTTTTTTTTATATATATTTATTTGTATCAGCTTTGTATCAGCTTTTTTTTATATATATTTTTTTTTTTTCATATCTCTGCTGTTAGCCCTATTGGCTGTTACAGCGTCACCGATGAAGAGTGTAAATATAAGTTATATACAATTGTGACAAGAATTTATATTCAATTAATAAGAGATTTTAAAATGAAATCTCAAATACGAATATATAAGAATATAAATGATTCACGTAAATTAACTGTACTGTATTTTGGATTCATCTTTATATATGTTACGATTTGTTAAGTCAGTGACAACTATTTAGAGAGTCAATTAGAACGTGGGTAGATGAAATTTGGAAGGGTATTATTACAAGCCCCGGGCTGTTATCGTGCTATTAGTATGGAAATTGACTCAGAAATTACTTTTCGTTGTATTACTATGTAAGTGGGTTTGTATTAATTTTGGGTGTAGTTGATAACCAGATAAAACAATCGAGTACATATATTTTAAGAACGTTATTTAGTGAAAAAAATAATAAAAAATATGAATATAGGTAACTGTTCGTGAATATAACATAATTCAAAAAGTATTAAACAATTTATACATAATATTTCTAAATTATAAAGAACATAGATAAAGCGAGATATTACTCAGAAATGTTATTTCTCTATTACAAGAAATACTTATCAAATTTACAAGAATATATAATCAATAACAGTTCATTTAAAACTTTACTATCCAAGTGATTTTGGGTTTTTACTTTTTTTAGTTATTATGAGTTATTATGAGTTATTTTACTGATAATGAAGACATGTGCTTATTTGTGCTATTAACAAAAATATTCAAAATAACAGCTATCGCAGTTGGTACAGACCACGTGTTTGGAAAAAGGCCGGTGTGCTGGAAGCGTTTGTTTGTGTAATTCCTATTCCGTTCTTCTATATTTTTAAACAAATGAACAGCTCTTATTGGAACTACCAGTGCTCGAAATTTCAAGTTGATCAGTTTATCAGTTGAAAGTTAAGTTTAGTTTGCGTCAATCACTCAGCATGTCGTTCAAAGATAAATGGATGTTACGACGTTTAAGTTTTAAAAAATCCCAAGAAGATTTAGCTTTAAGGATTTATCGTTATTGGATCCATTAAATTTTGCAATCGACCCAGATTGCAAAATGTAACACTATGCTACATTTAAGTGTACAGTTGAATTGAATAAATGAATATATAAGAGTCTGTATTATATAAAAGTTCACGAAATAGTCACAAAAAAAAAATGTAAAAAGTATGAGGCAAGATGTAGAAAAAACGGGCTTATAAATATGAATACAGTGCTATCATGGTAATACGCCTGAGGCAAAGTCTTATTAATATGGAGTCTGTCATCAAAATGAATATAGCGTGACTAACAAAGCGCTTCGAAATAAAATATAATGATCAAATATTATGAATACGAAGTCAAATAACTTTTTATCGCCAAGTCGTTATGTATTGCGAAGTGTTATAGACAGTTTTATGGGCCGTTATTATCCATTTCTATGACTGAGCAAAGTTGATCTTCGCTTTTCAAATGTAGTTTAACGATGGATGGAACTTGAAGGCAGATAGCCTCTGAATTTTTAATAACGAATGAAGAGCTAAGCCATACGATAAGAGTTTGGGAATATACCGAGAATATGCCAAGTAATATATTGAATGAAACAATATCAAACATAAAAACCTTTAAACATACAAATACTCATAACAAAATACATTTCATTTTCTACAGTTTAAAAAATATATATCTCATATATTAAACAAATATGTATTCTAGTTCCTCAAGCAGTATACTTATATAATATTTCACTAAAGTTATGGGATGGCATTATTACGTAATTTTCCATTTACGATAATATATTAGTTATACACTAACTTGAATATTGCATTCATAAAAATTTAATCACGAACACTAATGCATGAGTTTGAAACAAAATGTTTATTTCCATAATAATATTGCATCAACTTTAATATAGACATTTTGTTTAATAACATTATATACACTATTTAACAAGAAAATCAAATACAACTTTTTATTTTATTATACTATAAGAAAATTTATCTCTTTACGTGAAGAAGTAAAACAGAGATATGGTTCCTTAATTTTGGGCGAACGTAAGATAAAAGAGCTCTTTAACTTACATCCGGATGCTGAATGTATGTCCTTAAACCTTGAGTCACAGTTTCAAGAGCTTTGATGTTATCCGGAAACTAGTTTAGATTAAACGTTAAGTAATGAAGTCGACTCGTCGATTAGAACACGGGTATTATCTGTAGTTGAAAAAGCCCCGCCTAAGCCACGAATGAAAGAAGGTTTTAAATAATTTAACAGTTGGTGCTTTATTACTAATACAATAAAGTTGCAAAGCCTTAAAAACCTCTTAATTCCACAAATCCCTTGGAATGAGTTTAATTCAGCCTCCAATGGCATTAAAATTTAAACAATACTGCAAAATATTTTTATTTCCTTGAATACTCTCAATTTTATTTAGTATTCAGTAAATCCGCGGTAATGTCTGTTTCCAAGATAGTAATGAATAGTGTTACAAATAGAATGTATTAGCAGGAATTTTGTTAAAGATAGTTTTGATTTATTTTTACTTAATTTATATATCCAATAAAGATAAACGAATAATGTTAAATTTATAAGACTTACTTGTTACTTATATGTGATTAGTTTAAATTAATTTCTTAAAATAGTTTGGAATACCTTATTCATAAAATAAACTAAAAACTGAATACAATCAATCTCCGTGATCTTTATTACAAATAAAATATATTAAAGCAAGAAAAATGCTGAAATATGACGTTTCTGTAGAAATGTTCCAATATACGTTCGTTTTAAAAGCACTTATAATTAATTATAATTTTCTCTGCTTTAAAAATAACAATGACGACATGATTTTATTGAATATAAAATCTTCCACCAGTTAGTGAAGTGTCTTGGTTAAAATGAGGCCACATGGGACTCCACATTTTTAATATAAAGCATGAAAATAAATATATATTTGAGTAAGTCTATCTAAGTTCTATGATTAAATTAAATTTGGAAATATATAAATAATAACAAATTAAAAATTAAAAATTAATAAGCACGTCAAATGATATGAATCTTTTAGAAAGCCGATATATTAGAAAGAAAAGTCTTTAACAAACAAGCAGCGATCCCGTAAAGAATAGGTACCATAGTTGAAGACACATGCCCTTCACGCACTCAAATGTAAGAGCTAACGAAGTATTTCTTTATAGCACACAAGTATACAAATATATAAAGAGAGGAGTGTTCTTACCCTCCCAGATGGGACAATAATTATTTCGCATCAATGAAATCAATAGCGTAATTAAAAAAATAATTAAGAATTATCTTAATTTCAAATAAACATGAATTAAAAAAAAAACGGACTCAGGCAGAGATTACACACCGCGAACTCTGTGAAACTGTCCCGTCGCTCTACCACTTGAGCTACAGTATCGCTGCCAAAATTAAGCATTCTATACATATTCGTCTTTATCGGGACAGTGGTGACATCTATTAAAAATTATATAAACGGGTATTTATTATTTTTGCATGAACTATGCTTATCGCTTTTAATGTCATAATGAACGAAGTTTACGCTTTTTCGATAGTTCAGAAGACCTTGCCTGTGATATTTATTTCATCGATAAAAGTGAACCTAGTGAAGGGATATGAAAAAAAATATCCAATACGCTGATGGAAATTTTCATGTCGTAAAAAGTTTATATATCGATCTCGTAAAGTGTCCCAATTATATTACTGGTGACCTTTTACTTATGAAAATTAGGGAAACTATCAGGACTTATTCTTAAAATATATTAAAAAAATATGTACTTTCGTACCTTATTAAAAATTTTGTTTAAAGTTTAAGCTATTAAAATTGCATTTGATCAATTAATACATATATGAGTTCTCTAGATATTTAAACCGTTTCGTTAAGCCGTGTTAATCGTCACGTTTGTCGTATACTAAATCAACACCTACGGTATGAATCCAATTTAATATCAGGGTTAGAATTAATTTAAATCAGACAGATTATATACGACTTCTTACAATACAGTTCAAATATATTCCAATATCTTGGGACGAGGTTTTATTAAGGAATCTTTATTAATAAGTAACTTATGATATTACAATAAGCTTGGATACTACTTAATTATTATATTAAGTGATTTTTAATAATTATATTTTAACATATAAAACAAAAGTAATATTTTCTGACCTAAACGTCGTGATTTTCAAAACCCCCTTCACACATGAAACATTCACAAGTTACAAGTACATATAATAATACAAAGCATTTAATTTTTGTCTCATGGTATAAACTTTTAACTTGATAACCTTTTTATACAAATATAGTTCTTACTACAAAAACAGTAAAGGTCAGATTTCTTTGAAAAGGTTTGTCTAGTTTTCTCTGAGCGTTCATTGTACCGGTACGGTTGAGATAACACGTTCGTATTCTTTGTACTTTTGTATTCTTTCATTTTAATCGTGAGCACTTTTACTAGCTTTGTTGTTTGCAGAATACTTAAGGGGTTTAATCTATAGTAAATTCAAGCATCCAAAATCATACAAAGAATATATTTATGAATATTTTAGACCAAAATATGAAAATGACAGTTTTTTCTGAAGACATCTTTTGATTCCAATTTCACCAAAATTATATCATACTTGTTTGAAAATATCTATGAACATGTAGAGCCATGTTAAACTAATATAATTTTTAAATAAAGATACACTAAAAATAAACCGATACATGCAGGGATTCGAACCAGTGACTTCCGGGAAAACCGTCCCGCCGCTCTACCAATTGAGCTACCTATATACAGCGATAGGGTGTATCTTCCGTCTACATTTATTTATATAAAATGTATTGTACCTACTCCAGCATAAAAGAGTAATTATTCTAAAAATACTTTTTTTTTTGTTTTACTTGCTATGAATATTGTTCCTATTCAAAGTTTGAACATAGCTTTCGAATTTAATATCAACTGATTTTTTAAATATTTATTGACATTCAAACTGAATTTTTCACAAAACATTTTTTGGAATAAAGACATCACATACATATTTGAAAATAGCTGTAAAGTTAGCAGCGCATATAAAATTAAATAAAAACTCATACTGTATAATCCTACTGAAATGAACACACATAGTACGTAAATACAACGTAGTACAAAGAACGTCAACAATTTCATTTCAGCGGTTTATACATTTTGATATTCAGATTTTGGTATATCACGGAGTAAATAAAAGTTATATTTATTTCTGACTTTGCCTGACAAAGTTATTCCATAGAATAAAAAAGTTTGCTGGACCCGGTCCAAACATTAAGTTATAGAAGAATAATAAATTTAAATTAAGAATCAACTTAAATCTTACTACGGACTTGTCTAAACTTAAAATAACAGAATCATTAAATAAATAAATTGAAATAATATAATTTTATTCGTTCAGAAAATTAATTTAAAAAGGAAAAGTTGAATCAATATTTATAAGATAGTGCAAGGAGGATAAAAGGAACTTCAATTAACTCCTTCGAGAAATACAAATAAAAGATTCAAACTCCACCTCGGGTCTGAATTCATTGTTCAAAACCTTAACCACGGCGTTTATTTTCTGCGCGTTTTATGCATATTATAAAAAACTTAGATAAGAGGCACGTGAGAAAAACTATCAAAGACCATTGTTCTTTTTATTATATCTCAAATAATTATATATATTTGTTTCATGTACTTTAACATTTTTAACAAAAAAATATACGAGAGTATATATGACTATATATCAAATTGAAAGTACTTCTTTTTATCTTATTTAAACTTTCATATTAAGAAATTAATAAATTACGCATAAGCAGTGAGTAATATATAATTAAATTTACTTAGTAGGGAATTAAAAATACCTGCAAGTTTCAGATATCGATTTAAGGAAAATAGTGACTAAATTGACTAATTATTTAATATCTATTAATTAATTGAGTAGTAAATACTATAGAATGTTAATGTTTAGAAAAATTAAATAAACTCCGAATACATAATGTTATTATACAAATCAAATTAATAAAATAGACAAGAAAATGACTTAAACTTAGCTTTTCCGTGAGGTGTTCCAGCCCAATGATTAATTCCGTCGATAAATACAATAAATAATAAATATTAATATATTTACAACACTACGACTGATCAACAAACAACATTTCGGGTGATGTTTTATGAAATTATAGAAAAAACGTGTATAAGAAAAATACAGATGACAAACAGAAAATATCATGATTCATTTTCGCAATTTATCAAAAGATATCTCGCATGGGATGGCACGTCTCACGTCATATGTAATCGTGCTTTCAACGATACGTAAAGAGTTACGTAATTTATGACCGAACCTTAAGATGAATGAGCTTATATACTTTCATCCTTTATCAATTACACCTTTTGTGTTTGAACGATCAACTGGTTTTATCTGATTTTACTTATTGAAAGAAAAAACTAATTGAAACTGACGTAAAAAATGCAATAAATAATATATGAGGTAACTTATAAAATACGTTAGTAAAAAGTGTTTTACGTAAAACAAATTTCGCGCGTAATAAATGTCTTGTAAGTAAAGTAAGTGCTTTTACTAATGTGTTTGGAAGTTTGGCAATTTACGAGCGGCGTATGTTATTATGTTACACATAAATTAGGTAAGAAATAGAGTTTTTATAAATGGATTGTGGCTTGTTTTTGTCTTTAACATTAAAGAAATATATATAAAATCCCATTAGAATACTAAAATACAGTAATAAAATGTTGAAAACTAAAAAACCCATTTTAGTCTATTATTACATTTTTTTTTCAAAATGAAACAATAGTGGCTTTTCAGTATTTATAATTATTTATTCTCGAGCATATTTTTTTTATTCCATCATTTTATTATTCAATCTTTTTATTATGAATTACAATGCTGAAATTTTTATTTTGAAGTAGTAAAAAAGGCGCTCTAGAGTGTCGAAGTCTTAAGAAAAAAACGTATAAAGTGTGGTTATATTTTGCATACATTTTCTTTAATACATTTTACGTAACTTAGTGTGTCTTATTAATGTTATTATGTAGATATATTGTATAAGTGTGTGTGTCGTAATGTAATAGCAGTTATAGCTTCATTTTTATTGTCATGTACGTCCTTCTGGTGTAAAAAGGCAATATAAAGGCATTTAATGGCGATTATTATTCTAAATGGTTTTATACAATACTAACTCGACGCCCGCGACTCTACCCACTTGAAATTTAAAATGTTTTATTTCTTGTGATACTGCCATGATGATTCGTTGTATGTTTCTTTTTTTTATTTTATATTTAATGTTTTTTCATTTTCATTTGGTTTAGGATAACATTTTTCGTTTCACGTTTTTTTTTTAATTGATTCGCAGATGATGTTGAAATTCATTTTTTTTCATTTTCAAATATGGCGCATAAATTCAGTCTCAAGTGTCGGCTTTGCGCTTACACATACTATGTTTAAGTCAGTCAGTTTATAAATTTACATATTTATATATACTTTTATAATACTTTTTCATTTTTTTATACCAACCCGGTATTTAATGACGAAAAGAAAAAGAAATGTAATGTGGTAAAAAACAAAATATACTAAAAGTATACTTATAAGGTCAGCTATTGGTATGTCAGGCGAAAAGCTGAGATTAATCTGCTAGAGGACCTCATGAATACCCACAGATAGGAATTCAAAATGGCTTGATGACCCACATTCTGCAAAACTTGAAACGTGCAAATGTTACAAGAACTTTTACCTTTGAATTAAACCGTCCAGATTCTTTAAAAGGTATTTTCTATCTTCTCTGTTATTTATTATACCATTAAATTTATCAACAGTTTTGAGTATTTTACAAGCTCGTTTTGACCTCTGCCATCTGAATTTGAAATCATATTCAAAGTCGTTCTTTCAGCAATAATTCGTATAAGTTAATATGGAAGATTGATTGGTTCATAAAAGAATTGTATAATACAAATAAAAATAATTTATGAATTATTATTTTTGATAATTATCAATTGTCAATCAAGATTGTATTTTCAAGAAATATAACTTAATCAGAAAGATGAAAAAGATGAGGTACTGATATTAATAAATAAAATAAGAATATTCCACAACTTTATATATAATTTTTCGGTACATGGGTTCATTTATGGTATATAGTAGCTATAGCTACAGTATAATATAATAATATAGTATATTCTAATTGAAATAAGCTTTTGCTATCATATCACTTCTGAGTTTATTGCATCTTTACGTGCAGCCAGCATTCATTTCAATAAAATATTTAACCATTTAGAAATGAAAAGTGACTTACTACTAGAAATACAGTCAGTAGTAATTATTATAATAAATTAGAATGAACAGAATATAAAGATATAACAATAAATAGAAGAGACATAAAAGAATACAGAGAAAGAATGCGAAAAAATGCAGGGCATATTACTGTTTAAATGTAATTATTTTATTAAAAAATGCATACGAACGCTGCACTTTTGTACTCACCAGAAAACTGAATACAAACCTAACTATCTCCCTAATATATATTTCGTCTCAATAGAATGAAAACTGTAAAAATACATTATTAACCAATTCCGAAAGAATTCTCTTCTGAAACTCGCTATATGGTCCAAACGAATGTTGCAGATAATTGAATGTATGACTCAAATTACCTGTCTCAGCTTATAATCTGTATTTAGTTTGAAAAAAATTTTAGTATATCTGTATGTATTAAATGTCTAAGCGAACGCCTTTTGCAAGGCTTATAAAATATTTTGGTGATTTGTTCCAAAATCGTATCTTGGTCTAAAACCTGTAATTTTGTTTGTTTTGCGTTGCTTTAGGACTATTATTGATTTTTCTCGAGATTACGAGATTATTATTTATGGTTTGCTTTTGCCAGCGGCATCACTGGCATCAGACAAACAAACTTTCAAATTTGAAGTTGGTTTTTCAACAATGTTGAATGACGTTTTTGTTCGTTGAACTTACCAACATTAATATTGAATTGAATACAACTTTCTTGTAAAATATTCAATATTTCGCTTCCTATTTAACATCGCAGTGGAATCTTCTATGATTTTATAAAAACATCTTAAGAAATTTGTGTATTCAAAGGACTGAAATAAAAAACGAAGTGGACTATAAAACGTGTGTTGCAAAGAGTAAAATAACTTTCAACTACCTGAAGGAATCTTTTTAAACAATCTCCCAACGTTTGTAAAATATCTTTTAATATTTCACCGGCGAATATCAACAATGCCTCAAGCCTCTAGACGTACATTTCACTCAAAAGGGCAGTTTCATTTTATACAAGTATTTCGGTGTCTTCTTTCACATTTTAGAATTTAACGCAGTATCATATAAATGTGGTCTAAGACGTAGAACATATATTATTATCATTCATTTGAAGTAGCTATTTTATAAAATAAACTATATAAAAAAAACAACATACAATGATTATTTTATACCTATATTAACTACAGTATATTATGTATTTGAGGTAGTTTTTCCAAGCACGACATTTTCTGTCAATCAAAGACTGCATTGTAAGCGGTGAGTAATAGCAGTTACTGTTGAATATACATTTTATATCAACTCCATGTAAGAAATATATAAACATGTTTTTGATGAAAAACGCTTTCATTTTATCCATCATCGTCTGCACTGGGTGTTAAAATATTAAGTTAGACTTATCAGCCCTTCTGCGAGCTTAAGTGATGTAATTTCAAACATTTCTCAAGTCAATCACATTTACATTTAAATTCAATAACGAAGGTTTTCTTTGACTCTGATTGACTTCATCTAAATGATCGCTGAAATACAAAAAAACATATATTTTTTTTAAAACATAATTTAATATTTTCTAGATAATAATATCATAAATTATATTTCTATTTAATAATGTATAATATAGTTGAACTATATGTTCTGTTAGAAATTAAAATGGAATACTTTTAAATATTAAGTGTGTAATCGTAATAAATCTCTCGTAATCGTAATAAATAACGTGTAATCGTAATAAATGTAATCTAAATTTAAATTCAGACCAAAAAGAAGTTTTTTTTTTAATATTATGACTTAACTAGCTATATTATTAAATCGGCTCTAAGACATTTATTAAGGTGGTATAAGTAAACAAATATATATTTTATATTTTCTGAAGAAAAGGTTTGTGCCACGTGTGTTTTTAAGCAATTCACCGCATTACCAATGCCATGAGTTGAAATATTTTAAAAGAAAATCCGATAAGTTATTTTGCTTTAGTAATTTAGCCATAATATGACTAACATTTATAAATGAAATTAAATGTATCTAATTTGTTAATGTAAGTTATACTAATATAAAGAGTACTTTTCAGTCTACATAAGTACAATAATATACAAAGTATATAATTAAATGATGAAACATTCTTTGAAACAATGAAATTTCAGGAAAATATGTTATTCAATAAGAATATTGATACACTCTCCTTAGTATTTCTAGTCAGCTTGTCATATTTATCGATGAATAATTTATAAATCTGACTAAATATTATATATACAAAAATGTGAGTTTGTAAGTTCGAATATAATTGTCAAAACTTCTTCGGTTAATTATAAGTCCACTCTGTATATAGTTTAAATATTCTGAATATTATATTTTTAAAATAATTGATCATATTTGCAAAGCAATTTAAAACAAACTGTAGAATAAAAAATAAACGGAATCGAACCCGCAACCTCTGGAAACCGTCCCATCGTTTTTATTTTTATTTATTTATTATTTTTTATGGATAATTTCAATTTGATAATTTGTTTATAGATAATTTCAAGGTGATCACAAATTAGTTATTTATAAAATTTTAGAGAGGAGAGGAGACTGACTGAACAAAATAATTTTTTATTCCGGTCACCGAACCGTTTATGGTTCAAGCGATCCCAGAATATTTAAAAGATACTTGCGTCTTTTTTTATTCTATTAAAAAAAATGTGAATCTTTAAGTATAAAAAACTTATTTACTATAAAATTTACTCTAATACATAATTAATTAATTGTAACTAAAACACATAGTAATCAACTCCAGGTAATGTTGAAAGTAGCTTAAATAAGTTATCTGTGTAATTACGGCTGAGCACTGCGCAGCGTTTTACTCAACTGACATTATTTTAAATGAAACATGAGTCTTGAGGCTTACCTTCTCAAATAATATATTTACTTTTATTTCTTATTTCTCGGGAATTGGTTTTAAATGGTGGTTTTTTAAGCCTTTTTTTGTCACTGGAAAATGTCTATAAACATTGTAGCCTTGGTATGCTCGCTTAATTTCCCCAGAGCTCGTAGATTTGCATCGCGCTCTTGTTGATATTTGCCTATATATATATTATCGTTAAAAAAAAATAAAGTTATTAACTAAATAACTAATTTCAACATTTTTATAAAGTTTTGAAAAATCATCGAAAAAAAATTACATAAAGAGAAAACATATTTATTATAAAAGTTATTATAAAGAAAAGTAATTACACAAACAGCATTCCAAACATACATTATTTAATATGGATAGTATTTTTGGCTCATTGCTAACGACGTCTCATTATAATTTATAGAATAACTTTTACGGTCCATTTGCGTAATTAGTTCTGTGTAAAGTAAGCACGAAACTGCAGGAAAATGATAATTTATTAGAACAGGAAGAATAGTAACATATGTAATACTTTTTGACAATAATAGTATAACATAATATTAATTCAGTTAATAGTTAATTTCAATATACAGGCTTTTAATTTTATTTTACTAGCTATGTTCAAAATTTTGTCATCGTCTGTCTTAAACTAATGTAATTTCTTTTTTTATTTTATGTTATTTTATTTTATGTTATTTTTTTCGGTTTAATTCTAAAGATTTGGAAGAATACTTGTGAAAAGTATGTTTTATTTGATAGTTATTAAAATACTACTCATATATAAATATATATACACAGTATGTTCAAAAGGTATCACGAATTTTAAATTATCGCGGGTTATGTATTTTTTGTGGCGTTATGTTGGTACGTATGTCTTTCACTTATGCTGACAAGTTCGGCCATTTTGAATGTTCAGTTAATTGTTGACAGCTGCTTTGTTTGCACGTGTTTTGGTTTGTCTTCAATTTTTACCTTTTCAAAAATCTGTATCAAATTTTGTGGGAAAAACGAAATTAAGTGCGCGGATGCATACCGAATCTTGACTGTGGCATACGGAGATGCTACTTTGGACAAAAGGGAAGTTTCGGTGGTACAAAATGTTTTCAGAAGGCCGAGAAGATGTGAACGACGAAGAGCGTGTCGGACGCCCGAGCAGTTCAACGACAGACGAATAAATTCTAAATTCGTGATACTTTTTGAACATACCTCTTATATTTGTAATTATGATGTATTGTATGGTTTTTATTATTACAAGTATTATTTCTACAATAGATACAATATTTAGATGATCAATAAAATCTAAAGTCGACATGTTTTTTTTTTGACTTCGTACCAAAGTATTCGTGCAAATTCAAACATTTTTATGAAACATACATGTAATTCCGTCAGTAACATGTCATGTACATTGCTCGTCACTTTTATATAACATCGATTGTATTTATAATTTATGTAAGGAATAATAACAAACATTTGCATATGTAATAAATTAAACAATATAATTTATATTAATATAATATAGTTTGTATCCCTCTCAATTGCATCCTGAACAATGTTTCTTTCAAAAAGTAAATATATTTTCATCCAGGTGTAGAATTTAACCTCTAAAGATAAACATACTTAGGTATTCGATCTCTTACTTCGCATTATTAATATAAACATAAAAATATGATGAAATAATATACAAGGAAAAATTCAATAACACGGACAGATGACAGCCAACTAAACTAACGTGTCGTTCCGTGTCAGTTGGGAGAGTTGTCTCCTCGAGACGGTATTCCTGAAGTTCTGATATTCAGCTTATATGTAATTTAAAACATATATATTATATTGTACAAACTGAATATATATTTTGCGATCTTAATATTGATTTGAATTGCAATTGAATTAAAAGTCAGTCCAATATTTAACATATTTTATAAATAACTAGAGCGTTATTATTTTTCGCAAGAATGAGAAAATGAGCAAAGGAATCTTGCTTTCATCTCGACTAATTTTGAGTCTTCTCAGTAAAACATTGTTGCGAGAAGATCTCCTTTAATCACATTATCAATTGACCTTAATTGAGTCTTCACAAAAAGCTTACATTTTGTTATCATTCATGAAATTCCTTAAGGGTCCTTGAGATGCCAACAACCTTTGAAGAGTCCATAGAAATAAGATGAAAATAAAAGAAGTAATTTCAGTTGCAAGAAACTGCAGTGAAAGAAAATAAAAATGTTTTGTAAATTATATTTTCAATTTAAAATATATATTGCAAAGTTTACTAAAAAAAAATCTTTCCTATTATAGAGAAACATTTTTCAGTTATTGAGATATAAAGATAGAATATAGAGATATAAAGATAGAATATTTATTTTAATCATTTAACCATTGCCGGGTAATTCTCAATATCGTGAAAGAATAAACCCTTGTAAATATATAATATAAATTTAAGATAATATAATATAAA
Source organism: Dircenna loreta (assembly GCA_963555665.1). Taxonomy (NCBI): domain Eukaryota; kingdom Metazoa; phylum Arthropoda; class Insecta; order Lepidoptera; family Nymphalidae; genus Dircenna; species Dircenna loreta. The sequence goes on from OY743094.1 coordinate 12,228,153, forward strand.
TTTAAGTCCATAAAATTAAATATTTTTATGGTCTTAAATGAATAAAAATAGAATGAACAAAAATTGTAATATTATTAAAAAAATAGGTTTAAACGACACTTAAGTATATTTTATCCCAATAAGTAAATATATCTGTTGTTATTATTTTGAACAAAAGTTATAGTGGGTCAAGAATCGATATCGAACTTGTAATTTTTCCCCACGAAGTATCATAATATAAATGTAACTTTTGGCATCTCAAAGTCAAGTCAAAGAGGAGTGGAATTTGTCTACAAAACTTGAAAATAAATTGTCGAATGTAATATCGATTTCAAGATTTAAAAAGTTGGAAACAATTCACAAATTGAAATTGTTTTGAAGTAAAATTCAAATTATTATATTTTCACTTGCATTTATCCAAGGTTTAGAACAAGTTTGTTTTGTTATTGGATTTATTTACAAAGACAATTTTCTGAAGTTGAATGAATACTTATTTAATAAGAAACAGCGTGTTATTGTTTGTTCTATATTATGTATATATATTCTTGTTTATTTCAAGCAATCACTGGTCATTGATCCGATAACAATTTCCATACAGACTTCTTAAGTGCTTAGTGAACTGATTATGTTGAGAAAGAATGACGTCGTGAAAATGTCCCTGTTTTTGTGGGATATTTTGCAGTCAACATTTTTATAATCAAACTATAATATATATCATTTTTTATCAAGTTATAATAGTTTTACATATAAACAATTAAGATACAAAATAAACAGCAATAAATATTGTTATTTTTATATTATTGATACGTATTTTAAAAGAACGACAATAGTTTAAAAAGCTGTCAAAAAAAAAGGCAAACATTTATGTGTATATCGTGTAACCCAATTACCCAATCATTTGTTCCGATCGAAGGGCTCCAGAGGATATTAGTGGGTCGGAGTCACTAGCACGGAAAACGAACAATGTGCTTGGGTAACGACAAATTTCTCTTCATCATTGGGTATCGTTGATGTTCAGTGCTAACCTTATTTTGGTAATTGATTATGAAATTTAAACTAAAAGAAGATATTAAGATTACATATAGTTAGTAAATCATATAAATTATAGTTTTAATTAAGTTCTAATAATGTTTCTTAACAGGATCTATAATAAACTTTATTACAATAATGTGACATTAAGATGTGACTTACACATATTTACAAAAACATGTTTTTTTTTTTACATTAACCCGATCTTCAGATTCAAAAAGAAAAAAAATCCCGTACACGGCAAATATATATATATATTTTATGCAAGAAATAAAATATTTTAAAAGTAAACTTATAAGGTCAGCTATTGGTATGTCAGGCGAAACGCTGAGATTAATCTGCTAGAGGACCTCACGAACACCCACAGATAGGAATTCAAAATGGCTTGATGACCCACATTCTGCAAAACTTGAAACGTGCAAATGTTACAAGAATTTTTACCTTTGAATTAAACCGTCCAGATTCTTTAAAAGTTCGTTATTATAGCTTTGAGTATTTTTTAACTTAACACGCGTATTTTGACCATCGGTCTCGGTCATCGGTCATCGGTGAAAGCCGGTTTTTGAGCACACCTATGTGTGTGTATGGAAGTTGGTTTTCGTCCTACGAATAAAAATAATTTATCAATTATTATTTTTGATGATTGGAAATTTTACATCGAGATTGTGTTTTCAAAAAATAAAACATAATGTAAAACACGGAGAGAAAAGATCATTTTACATGACTTCACCTTGATAGAAGCACTATGTACTCTAGCTGAAATAAGCTTTTCCTATCCTATCACTTCTGAGTTTAAAGCGTTACAGTTACACGCACTGCAGCCAACATATAATTTATTAATATTTTACCACTTAGAAATAATAGACTTCCGACGAAGTAATAATATATTTTGTAGTTATTATTATAGTAAGATAGAAACTGATATACCAAGAAAAAAAAATCTATGTTTTTTTTCTTTATTTTGAAATACGTTTAAATAAATTTAAGGAAATACACTTTAGCTGATATTTTATTTGATTTTAATGAATAACATCAAAATATACTTTAGTTTCAAAATGAATGAATGAAGTGAAGCGTCAACTTAGTTCAAATGTAAAAAAAAAATGGAACTAAAAAAAATTTTCCTCGTTATATTAATAACGGAATGCTTCAACTTACATTGAATATGTCGAGAAAAATATGATATGAATGCAATAACTTTATTAAAAAATGCAAAAAAAACCCTGAACTTTTGTACTCATATCTTTCTACCTTATATTTCTTCCCAGTTAAAGGTAAACTGTAAGATTACTTTATTATCTAATTTCAAAAGAATTTTCTTCGGAAACTAATAATAGCTTAAATGGTCCTTATGTACCCGATGGTTGAATAAATAAATTCAATTACCACTCCCAGGTTATAATATAGATCGATTGACAGGTATTTTGACGTTTCTGTATCTAATAAATGTCTGAAATGTCGAAACAAACGCCATTTGCAGGGTTTATAATTTATTTTGGTGATTGCTTGTTTCAAAATCGTAAATATTGTCCTAAAGCCTGTTAATTTGTTTGTTTACTGAACAGTCTTCAAATTCGGATGAGACAAATAATTTGTTTTTGCACATTTTGCAAAACATTCAAACATTAATATATAATGTAATACTGTCAAAATCAAAATGTCAACTCCTGTTTAACCTCTTAGATAATTGTTCTATTGACAAATTGAAATTTAAAAAAAAATACAAATTTGGTTTGTAAATTAATAAAAATACATAAAAAACGAAATGGACTATAAAAAGTATTTTACAAAGAGTAAAATAACTTTCAACTACCTGAAAGAATCTTTTTAAACAATCTCCCAACGTTTGTAAAATATCTTTTAATATTTCACCGGCGAATATCAACAATGCCCCAAGCCTCTAGACGTACATTTCACTCAAAAGGGCAGTTTCATTTAATACAAGTAATTCGGTGTCTTTTTTTACATTTTAGAATTTAAAAAACACATTTTTCACATATTTTAACTTAAGTTTGTTTATTTTTATAATGTATAAAAATCATAACCAAATTAGACAAGCATTAATTAATATTATTGAAATAGATTTTTCCCAAACATGACATTTTCTGTCTGTAAAAGTCAAAACTGCAGTGAAAACGATGAATTAAAACAACGAATGCTAAATATACATTCAAATATCCACGTCATGTGTTAAATATGTAGATGTTTTTAAGAAAAAACAATATTTAATACGGATAGTATATTTGGTTCATTGCTAACGACGTCTCATTATAATTTATAGAATAACTTTTACGGTCCATTTGCGTAATTAGTTCTGTGTAAAGTAAGCACGAAACTGCAGGAAAATGATAATTTATGAGAACAGAAGAATAATAACATATGTAATACTTTTTCAGATATTTGGATTAAAAAGGTTTTTATTTTATTACCTATGTCCACGATTTTGTAGTCGTCTGCTTTAAAGTGATTTAATTAAATTAAATGAAATTTACGCTATTTTTATGTTAAATTTGAAGTAGTTAAAATAATACTTGTGAAAACTATGTTTTATTTTAAAGAAGTTCAAATACTTCGCATATTTTTTACTACAATTGTAAAAAAAATGAAGTATTTTTATTATTATTACAAGTATTATTTCTACAATAGATGCAATATTTAAACAAACAAATAAATGAAATATGTAATTCTTTTTTATCATACAGATAAAATATATATAAAAATAATATAAAAAAAATAAGTTTTAAGCTGTAAGTTATACATGAAAGATATGTTTTCTATTGTCCATACTAAAGTTTAATAAAGTTGTTGGTACCGGAAGTATTCGTTCAAAATCAAACATTTTTATGAAACATACATGTACTTCCGTCAGTAACATGTCATGTACATTGCTCGTCACTTTTATATAACATCGTTTGTATTTATAATTTATGTAAGGAATAATAACAAACATTTGCACATGCAATAAATTAAATAATATTTTCCATATGAATATAATATAATCTTATCCCTCCCAACTGCATCTGGAATGATATTTCTTTCAAACATTGAATACGTTTTCCACGTAGGTGCAGAGATTAACCTCTAAAGATAAACATACTTAGGAATTCAATCTTTTGAAGTTAGATTTATTATTACTGTAAATATATAACACGGGCAGAGTTAGATCCTGCGACCAGTGGGACGTTGCAACATATCTAAGCTTACCGTGTCGGTTGGAAGAGCGACGAGACGGTATTCCTGAAGTTCAGAAATTCAGCTGATATATAATTTAAAAGATTTATATTATATTGTCCAAACTGAATATATTTTTGCGCTTTTGGTATTAAAACTTTTGAACTAAAAGTCAGTCAAATATTCACATATCTAATAAATAACTAGAGCATTATTGTTTTCCGCAAGACTCAGAAAATGAGCAAAGAAATCTTGCTTTCATCTCGACAAATTTTTCGTCTTCTCAGTAAAACATTGTTGTGAGAAGATCTCCTTTAATCATATTATCAATTGACTTTAATTGAGTCATCACAAAAAGCCTACATTTTGTTATCTTTTATAAAATTTTAAAGGTCCTTGTGATGTCGACAACCTTTGAAGAGTTTATACAAATTAAATTAAACTATTTCACTCATAACTTAGTTTACAAATGTAAAAGTTGCAAATACATAATGGTGGTCAAATAAAATAAAATCTTTTGTTGATTTTATATCTATTTTATGAATATGTAAAACTTACTGAAAACTAGTTTTCATTCATTTTACATTTAGTATAATAAAAATAATTTCAAGTTATTGCTATATAATATTTATTTTTTTATTTAATCATTGTCAATTGCTTTTAATGTCATGAACGAACGAAGTTTCATTATTAATAAGAGTAACGTAAAATGTATAAATTATGGTATATCTAAATTACCTTTAGAAAAGCTAATAACGTTTACACGACAAGTATGTTTTATAGCACAAGTTGATATTATTTTTATAACTACGATAAACGCAAAAGTTATAGTGGGTCAATAATCGATATCAAACTTGTAATTTTTCCCCACGATGTATCATAATATAAATGTAACTTTTGGCATCTCAAAGTCAAGTCAAAGAGGAGTGGAATTTGTCTACGAAACTTGAAAATAAATTGTCGAATGTAATATCGATTTCAAGATTTAAAAAGTTGGAAACAATTCACAAATTGAAATTGTTTTAAAGTAGAATTAAAATTTTTATATTTTCACTTGCATTTATCGAAGTTTTAGAACAAGTTTGTTTTGTTATTGGATTTATTTACAAAGACAATTTTCTGAAGTTAAAATGAATACTTATTTAATAAAAAACAGCGTGTCATTGTTTGTTCTATATTATGTATATATATTCCTGTTTATTTCAAGCAAGCACTGGTCATTGGTCCGATAACAATTTCCATACAGACTTCTTAAGTGCTTAGTGAACTAGTTGTGTTGAGAAAGAATGACGTCGTGAAAATGTCCCCGTATTTTATAGTGGGACATTTTGAAGTCAATATTTTTGTAATCAAACTATAATTTATATAATTTTTACTCAAGTTATAATAGTTTTACATATAAACAATTAAGATACAAAATAAGCAATAGATATAGTTATTTTAATATTATTGATATTTATTAAAAAAAAACGACAATAGTTTAAAAAGCTGTCAAAAAAAAAACAAAAAAGGCAAACATTTATGTGTATATCGTGTAACCCAATTACCCAATCATTTGGTCCGATCGAATGGCTCCAGAGGATATTAGTGGGTCGGAGTCACTAGCACGGAAAACGAACAATATGCTTGGGTAACGACAAATTTCTCTCCATCATGTGTCACGTTTAATGTTCAGTTTTAACCACGTTGTTAATTGATTTAGAAATGTAACCTTTAAGATTATATTGTTAGATTATCTGGTGGCTGTTGTATGTGAAAATAAAATATAGTTATAGGGTACAAAAATTGAATAAAGTTATAGATTACAAAAAAAATGAATATAGTTATAGATTGAATTGAATATAGTTATAGATTACATAAAAATGGCATAAAGTTATAGGATACAAAAAATTGAATATAGTTATCGAGTACAAAAATATTGAATATAACTATAACTATATTTAATTTTTTGTACCCTAACTGAAGGGTACAAAAAATTTTAAAGTAGTTATAGGATACGAAAAAAAATATATAAAAACTATTTTCCAAATTAGTAAATTTCCAATAGTCTACTAAACTTGCAAATGAAAATATTGTCTCTATGTCATAGTAACATTGTTATTAATTAAAGCTCACTTTGTTTCTAAACAAGAATAAAATACAATCGTGTTGTAAAAAATAAATATTTTTTCAAGGTTTTTTTTGTCTGTGCTTTCTTCTATTACACATATTTAAGTGAAAATTTTAAAAGGAAATTTTAACATCATTTTTTGTAGTCTAAAATCTATAAATATCTTAAATCATTCGTATAAAATCTTTTTCGGCATGTGATAATATACGAAAAAAAGAAAGAAAACCATTATAAAAATATTGAAATGGGTGAAATAGGTTCATAGAAAAAAATCCAAAATTTTTCATATATTTAAATAACAATAAGGGATAAAAAAAAACAGTAAATACAAATAAATAAATTCAATTTGATAATATGTTACGTACCATGGACTTACTACAATAACAAATTCTCTTTAAATTTATTTTTATGTTGCTGTCTGTACCTATGTTCCATAAAATACAAAATGGAAACAATGACTCGTATTCTATGGGAATACCAACAAGTATCTTACAGAACTGAACAAGATTCATAGCAAAGTTTAATTACTAAACTGCTTATTGTTTAAAAGCCGTATTGCAACTGAACATGATTTAATTATGAATTCAGGTATAATATCAAAATATTTCAATTATTATTTATAATTAGATATATTATGGAATTTCATTAACTCCAGAATTTATAATGTTTTCATTCACGACCCTGTTTTAAATGCATAGTTGTTTATTCGTATCTATTCCACTTTAAATCCATACCAGTAGTCCCTTGTGTACGTCAAAGGGAAAACTCAGGCCCTATTCTGATACCATACTTTGATTTACTTCATTTCAAAGAAACTCCTCAACTTAAAATTAAAATGACGAGGTTCTAGATAAACTCTGGTCTGAGAAGAACCACACAACAAAATCAGCCGGGTGTTTCTTTATGGTCAGGTTAAAAAATAACGTCAATATGTAGTGAGCTATTCGCGAACAACTAGAATTGTAATCAATTTCATGGGAAGGCCCAAAGGTAAGTAAAACATAAAAATAATGAATTTATTTAATAGAAATGTTAGCTATATACATATATATATATATATATATATATATATGTATATATATATAATCTCTAATCAACATCTCTCGTGTAACGAATGGACACAATGTTTCGTAAGGTACAATGGACAAAGATTTACGCGAACAATGGCTGTAACATGTGTATTGCCTAAATATCACAAGAATGGAATCTCTCTCCCTTGTATGAGAGAAGACTATTATGACGTAACGTACAGTTTGCATCAGAAAGTAAAAGAAAAATCAAATAAGTGGCATGTCTGCGAGCTCGGAAATATCTTTCCACATTTATCTTTGGTTGGGAATATTTGAAAATGTTTTCAACATATTTTCAATGCTTGTCTCTTATTTGTTTAACACAACAAAGAATATAAAAAGATGGACACTTAAAAGTAATAGAGCTCTGTAATCAACGACGAACAAAGTAATTATTTTAAATTATCTAGCAATCATATTTATAGTAATACTTAACTATGAAATAAAAAGAGCAAAACAGGGAGAATAAAAGAAGATCAAAACCGAGTCTGTAAACAGATAAATAACGCCGAATACATCTCGTCTAAACGATTTAAAATATTTTAATTGTATAGATTACACAAAAAGAATATGAAATATTCTTGTCTATAACAGAGGACTTATGTTTTTTTTTTATTTCGATTATATAACGTAAAGTAGCCATTACGTTAAATCTTATGTAACCTACTTTCATCTGTAAGCTTTATTAAAACCAAAGAGATGTTACATATCTGCAAATTTAAAAAGTTTCAAACATTTTCGTTTCATAAATTGAAGAAGTTTTGAATCCCATCATATTTTCAATAACAATAAATATTATTTGAAATTGGTATATTTTGTGTTCGTTCTTAAATAATACGCAGGTTTAATTCGTTAAAATTATATGATTTCCATTTCACTCTGTAAATTATGTTCTAGGAACAAATCCAATTAACATTAATTAGTATTACCTTGCAACTTTTAAGTATATTTGTTTTCAATGCAATATAATAAATATTACAGTTCATAAACATATTTCAGTTAAGAGAAAGTCCTTTTATTTAATAAAAAGTACAAACTGACTTAACGTTACCAAATGGATATTTGGATATAATTTTATATACGTTCATTATATTATACTCGTAATATAAATAGATATAAGACCCGATTTTTTCCCGACCCGAGAAAGTATATAGGTCTTGAAGAATTTTATAGAAGACGGTCATTCATGAGGTAAAAATTTGGTATATTAAATTATATATGTTAAAAGGAGAATGAAACCATTTAGAGGTTATGTTTCTGCTTGAAAATAAGGAAGCATCTTTTCAGTATTTTATTAGTATCTAACTTAAGTTCAAACGTATATGTGAAAAAATAATAAACGTTTTTAAGAAATCTAATGGAATCTTAATCGTCATAAGTATCGTTATTGTTACATATAAAACATAAACAAGTAATTTTATAAAACTATAAAATTTAAATATATTTCCTTATCTGTAATAGAAATGTCCAGGTCCGAGTTACATTAAGTGAGTTTGTTCGGGATCTAGATTAGAGCTCAGGAAATTAAAGAATGCTTATAATAATAATAATAATATTTTATTTCAAACCAGGCAATTTAGCATAAAATACATTTTGAAAAAGGAGGAATGACATTTCAATAACACTTATTTTGTAAGTTATGCTAAAGGATTCAAGTTCACTAACTCCCACCCTAGGTAACAACCTGTGTTGTGGTAGTTAGTCTTCTTCATCCGGTTATATCTCTATGCAATTGATTAGTTTCCATTGAAATTATTTTATATAATCTTAAACTTAAACTCTATTTTATATTAGAACAATGACAATTCATAATTAATGTAATAGTAGAAGCAGGTATTGATAAAGTTATTAATGTAATTAGATTAAATTAGTATCAGCTTGATGATAGAACCACGATTATAAAATGTTAAATCCATTAAAACTATCATAACTAGTTACATTGATGTATCGTTGGGTCTCAGGTTCGATATCTCGAAGTAAAAATATATTTGTATCTATTCGAGTCTGGTTGGTGAAGAAAAATACCTTGAGGATACCAGCACATCTTGAAACACTTACAAGATATGAAACCCGAAAACATACAGTCGATCTGGTGGTTAAGCTCCCACTCAATAATTTGAAAGAGGCCAACACTCTGCAATGCATAATATATGCAACTTATAGTTGCTTTTAGTTAAATAACGTTCTCATACACGGTGATAGTGAATTGAACTATTTAAATAAATAATAATATAGAGACAAGCTTAGCCATTTGGTAGAAATAAGCTTATCCAATCAAGAAGGATATCGAGGGGAAGGATTAATGCAACAGAGAGACGTATATCTTGAACCTGATTACCTAATTACCAATCGTGTATTCCAATTGATGGTTCCAGATGATATTAGTTCGACCAACCTTCATAAAACGAACAATGTTCTCGGGTTAACACAATCTTCCTTTCATCGTGTACCATTGTTATAGTCTTAAATCGTTTTAATTGTTATTCTCTTAGGTCATTTTTATGTCATGTAATATATATATATATGACGTATAAGTGACCTAATTATGACCTGACAGTATGTTATGTGATAGGTCTTGGAATGTAAAATTAATTGAATATGAATAATATCAATAAAATCACAATAAAAGTAATAATAATAATCTTATCTTCTCTTAGGTCATCTAGATGTCATATGCATAAATGACACACAAATGACCTAATTATGACCGGAGAATATGCTAAATAGGACGATCTTGGGCTCCAATAATTAATTAAAAAATAATGTCAAATGTCACAATAAAAATAATAATTACAATTTGACAGTAAAATAATACAGCTAGATCTTTTAATTAATCCAACTAACGCAATGTAAGTACTAAAAATATGAATTCAGCAAAGAAATTTTAATTTTATTTTGAATATAAAATATTTTGAAAAACAGTCCAATCCAATAGGTTATGAACCACTGAAGCGGAAGTTAATCAAAGTAAATAACTCATACAAAATATTAATTATAGATTGCATTGCATTCGCAGTGAAAAACGAAAACAAATATTCTTAATTGAATGCATTTATAACAGACCTCTTTTATATTAAGGTCTGTTTTATATATTTTGTGTATATTCTATGATATCTGTCAGTGATTACTTAATATATATATATATATATATTTATTAATTCGTTGATTCATTTATAGGAAGTAAACTTACATCAAGTGTAATAGTGTTAAAAATGCTTAAAAATGAAAAGTTCCTTTGAGGTACCTTATTCATTGAAGCTATTATATGTGGTATTACGACATTTTTATTTTTATAACCCTAATAAAAGACTAGGCACTGAAAGAATAAGATCTACGTATAGATATTTTGTAACTAAACAACACGAATTAGTCATTAAAACCATTGTACCAACATACTTGCCAATATAAAAATGTTTTTCAATTTTGCGGGTAAGGTTACTAATATTTTTAAAATATGTTGGTATTTCTGAAATGAAACAAATTACAAAACTGTAACATAGCTTTCACTGGCATACTCCTTTTGTACTAGAAAAGTATTAAATTGAAAATTACGAGACAGATTAGTCTACAATATAATTTATGAAACTATTTTACTAAATTAAATATAAAACAAAAAGTATTTGTCCTCTGATTTCAGATTCTAATTACAAAAATACTAAAATTAATCTATTTGTATTCAAAATAAGAAAATCCTATTCCATCTCGTTATTTATCAGAGTTCCGTTCAAAAGCTCAAAGAAAATGATATGTCAACAAAGTTATAATAAATCAATAACGAATAAAAGTGTAGGACGAAATTAATGGCATACAAATAGAAATACATTATACTGTTTAAATTAAACTAGATGTCAGTTGTCAGATATCAAAGGGCTATTACTATGAATGATAAAATATGATTTTCCATATTATAAACCTTAATTTTATTTTGAAGACTAATTTATATGGAATACCGCTTTTGCGAAATATTTTTATCATTATACTATCCGTCGACATAGTACTAGATTTAAATAAAGCATTTTTTCTTTCAAAACAAAAAAATCATATATAATGACAAATAAGCCATATAAAAACAGCAAAATCTTTAGGTTTACATATATGTAATTGTCATATCACATTTACTATGAAGCGCAAAACATATAGGTAAATATTAATTTTTTAACATAATAAATAATTTTAATATTTATTTGTGAAGTAGTTTATTTTGCATTACCGTTTTAAATTGACAACCTTGACAACAAAGGTTGTTAAAATCTATTTTACTCATTTACGACTAGCCCATATTGAATTCAATAAAAAAAATAGATATTTTTTTTACAAATTCACAAAAAGTCACACCTTCCACGTGGTTTGAAGGTAATGCCTTGAAGACACCAATGAATAAATATATGAATAATTGTATATTACATTTTTTTCGAAATTTTCAATAACTATAAAATATAACTTTATTTTTCAGTCCTATTAGCTCAACCTCCTGACCTATGATCATATTTAGTTGTATGCAAATTCGACGCCTCATCTGCTCAGATTGCACAGACGGCATTTCTCAATGATCTCTCGAACATATTCAGGAGCACATGGACTCTGTGGCATTGCTTTTAAAATATTATATATACTCTTATATTATGAAATTAATGTTTGGTTGTCTAGTGGTTAGTGAACCAGACTACTCAACCAAAGGTCGTAGATTCGCTTATCACACGCAATAGTTGCTTGTGTGATCATTAAACTGCTGTTCAAAACTAGAGTGTTCTATAATATTTAAATATATAATAAACATTTAGTAACGTTCATAATTGACTCTATTTTTGAAAGGTACCCTTTAATTAGGTGACGCTTTAAGTGCCTTGAGTAATATTTCGTGACTTTGTTATCAAATATAAACATCACTTATAACTTAATACTTACAAGTATTAAGTTAAATAAATAACACTATTGACGTATTTAATATATATTTTATGTATTATATTGTTTAATATTATATAATTAAACACTAAATAATATTGTGAACCTTTTGTTTGACCAAGTTGATTACTAGTCATTATTGGAATTAACAACAATACCGTGATTTCAGTTGACATTTTGATAATTTAAACATAATTAATAAACTTGTAAAAGTAAATTAATTTATATTTAAACTTTAAAAAGTAAAGGCTAAAAAAAATATAATTTTTATGGTGAGAATAAACAAAGCGTACTTTTAAATTCTTATGTTTTAGTTACGAATTGGTAATGACGTTTTATAATTTTTTAATGAATTTATAATAAGCTACCTGTATTTTATGGAAGTAAATTGAACAATAATACAATATGTTTTTATTAATTCATGGTCACAATATTTATTACATACATATGCCGATAAGATACTTACTCATCAATTCCATAATTTAAAACCTTCATAATCATGACTTCATGATATTTTAGCATTATCATGATAAATTTATTTATTTATTTGCACAAAACCTGCAAAGGCTAGCATAATGCCACAAGCATTCTCTTCCAGCTAGCCCAGTAGTATAAGGAGAACAAAATAAGGGTGTGTAAAAAACAAAACAAAAAAAATAATAAAAATAACAGAAATACAAATATAAATATAGCATAACTACTTAACTTTCTAGTCTTCTAGAAGTAAAAGAAAAAAAAAAAACAATAATAAAGAATATAGATATAAACTCAGTCGTAAAAATATCAGTAAATATAAAAATCAACTTAACTCACAAATTAGAAAATAAACAACAACAAAATAAAACAGACGGAGGCAAGATTTAAGGTAAAGATAAACAAGGATAGAAAATGTTTTTTAACTAAACTTTTAAAGATATTTCTATTGGGAGCTTTTCTAATGTCAGTAGGTAACTCATTCCAGAGTTTTATTGCCTGTGTGGTAAATGAGTAATGTTGAAAGTCGATGCGACAAGGGCAATAAATGTTAAAGAGCAAATAATATTTATCGTCTAAAATGGGTGTTTTTAACTGGAATTATATCGGGTAATCTGAATCCATTTCCAGTATAGAGAAACTGAATATTGTATCCAAGAAAAAATATTTTTTTTCTTGTGTTCCTACTAGACAAATTTAAATTGTCTTTAAACATGTTTAGACATGTTCAGCTTAGATTTAGCTGAACATGTCTAGTTTGTTTTTATATTCTGCTCGTTCAACTCATAAAAAGATTAAGTAATGGGAATAAAAAGTAACATTAGTCAACCTTTTCTTTTAACCAATACTCTATTGACTCGTATAGAGTGCCAGCAGATTTTTCCGACTCTCGGAGCTATCAAGCCTTGACACCAGTTCTTCGATATTGGCACTCAATCGTTTCGTTCAGTAAAAGGATGTTAAATGAGAAGGAAATTAAATGAGATGTGAACAACACACTTCTTGAAGAGAAATAGTTTTATTTATTCTAAGAAATAAATAAACGCTGAAGTAGAATGATAAGATCACTTCAATACTGATTAAGAAATAAGTACAATATCATTTAATATTCTTGCAATGAATATTAAGACAAGTTTCGTAGTTTTGAAATATTAATACTGCTTCTAGTATAACATCTCTGGGATAGGAAGCTACTGCTCCAGTGGGGCGCTGGAAGTATAATTAAACTTATCTCGTTGACGTCGTACATACATCTATATTTTAATTATTCTATAGAAAGATACCTTGCATCAAATTTTATAAAAATATCTTAAATATTTCAGCTTAACAAAATAGGTTAAATTCCTTGTTCCCGAGATTTATCATCCTTTGTAAAAATAATTCAGATTTCTGTAGAATCAATGGGGCTATTTAAGCTTAGCAAAAATACAGTTGGATATTTTATTTGTTTAGCACAACAAAGAATATAAAAAAATGGACACCTACTTAAAATAATAGACCTCTGTTATCAAAGATGAACAAAGTTAAGATTTTAAATTATCTAGCAATCATATTTCTAGTTATACTCAACTATGAAATAAAAGAAGATCAGAAGCGTATCTGTAAATAGATAAATAACGCCAAATTTATCTCGTCTAAACGTTTTTAAATATTTTAATTGTGTACATTATACAAAAAGAATCATATACCGTATATAAAATATCCTGATCTATAATAGAGGATTTATAACTTTTTTTTTCAATTATCTAACGTAAACTAGCCATTACGTTAAATCTTATGTAACCTACTTTCAACTGTAAGCTTTATTAAAACCAAAGAGATGTTACATATCTGCAAAATTTAAAAAGTTTCAAACATTTTCGTTTCATAAATTGAAGAAGTTTTGAATCTCATTATATTTTCAATAACAATAAATATTATTTGAAATTGGTATATTCTGTGTTCGTTCTTAAATAATACGCACGTTTAATTCGTTAAAATTATATAATTTCAATTTCACTCTGTAAATTATGTTCTAGGAACAAATCCAGTTACCATTAATTAGTATTTATTACCTTCCAATTTCGAACAATTTTTGTTTTCAATGTATTTTAGTAAAACAATTTTAAGACGTATTATTAAAAACGAACTCTCTTTTATTCATCAGAGAGAACTAACTCATAGTGAGTTCTAGATAAAATCTTTAGAGATAGTTTTATATACCTTCATTATATTATACTTGTAATATAAATAGATATAAGACCTGATTTTTTTGAGATTTCACCCCTGAGAAAGTACATAGGGCTTGAGGTTTTTTATAGACGACGGTTATTCATGAAGTAAACATTTATTAAATTAAAGTAGGTATACCTATTAAAAATTCAAAGGCTTTTTAAAAAAACGCTTTGCATTGCATCGCATATGTGTTTCTGCTTGAAAATAGGAGGAGACATTTTTTCAGTATTTTATTAATATCTAGCTTAAGTTTAAATGTATATGTGAAAAAATAATAAACGTGTTTAAGAAATCTTAATCGTCATAAGTATCGTTATTGTTACATATAAAACATAAACAAGTGATTTTATAAAACTATAGAAATGTCCAAGTCCGAGTTACATTAAGTGAGTTTGCTGGGGATCTAGATTACAGCTCAGGAAACTAAAGAATGCTTGATGATAGAAACACGATTATAAAATGTAATAGGTTCTGGGTGGTAAAGAAAAATATCGTTAGGAAACCACCAAATCTTTAGTAGGAGTTATATGACATGATTCCCGGCAACGTACAATAGACCTGTTGGTTAAGCTCCACACCCACTCAATAATTTAAAAGAAACCTATACTCTGCAGTGAAAAATAACTTTCTGATACACGGTGATAATGAATTGGTCTATTCAAATACCTAATAAGATAGAGATAAGCTTAGCCATTTGGTAGAAATAAGCTTATCCAATCAAGAAGGATATCGAGAGGAAGGATTAATGCAACAGAGAGACGTATATCTTAAACCTAATTACCAATCGTGTATTCCAATTGATGGCTCCAGATGATATTAGTTCGATCAACCTTCATAAAACGAGCAATGTTCTCGGGTTAACACAATCTTCCTTTCATCGTGTACCATTGTTATACAGTCTTCAATCGTTTTAATTGTTATTCTCTTAGGTCATTTAGATGTCATGTAATGTATATATGACGTGTAAGTGACCTAATTATGACCTGACAGCATGTTATATGATAGGTCTTGGATTATAATATTAATTGAATGTGAATAATATCAATAAAATCACAATAAAATAACACAGTTAACAGTAAAATAACACTACCATCTTAAAAATAAAAAGAAAGTACCAAAATATATTAATTGCATTGTGGCAAAGAAATTGTCAATTAGTTTTGAATTGAAAATATATTAAAAAATAATCCAATCCAATAGGTTATGAACCACTGAAGCGGAAGTTAATCAAAGTAAATAACTCATACAAAATATTAACTATAGATTGCGTTGCATTCGCAGTGAAAAACGAAAACAAATATTCTTAATTGAATGCATTTATAACAGACCTCTTTTATATTAAGGTCTGTTTTATATATTTAGTATTCATATATAAGTAATCACTAACAGATATTTAATTTATTTTAAAATAATTAAACTTACACCAAGTCTATTGAATATTAAAAACTTTGGTTAATTAAAATTTTAACAAAACAAATAATATAAATTGTTATTTGTGTAGTAGTTTATTTGCATTGCGGTTCTTAATTATTTTCCTGTGCTGTGGTGTGTTTCAAAATCAACATTTCAAGTTTTTTCCCGGACTTAATTATTATTAATGTTAATTAATTAATTTCTTTATTACAAAGGGAGTTAAAAGCTATTTTCATCATTTAATACTAGCCCATATTGAATCCAATAAAACAATAGTCATTTTTTTTTACAAATTCGCAAATTCACAACAAATATTACATTTACTCGTAAGTTATTATGAAATGCCACGTATTTTTATTCCAGTCCTATTCGCTCAACCTCCTGACCTATTATCAATTTAGTTGTATGCAAATTCGACGCCTCATCTGCTCAGATTGTACAGACGCGGCATTTCTCAATGATCTCTCGAACATATTCAAGAGCACACGGACTCTGTGGCATTGCTTTTAAAATATTATATATACTCTCATATTATGAAATTAATGCTTGGTTGTCTAGTAGTTAGTGAACCAGACTGGTTTACTTCTCATACGGAATAGTTGTTTTTGTAAGCCACTGCTGTTCGGTGTATTTTTTTTTACATAATAAAATCGAATTTCGTTCATAGCTGTCTTAAAGTCACTAATTTTCGTCGTTATTTTTAAACTAGTATTCATATAAGCGTCCCATATGTATATAATAAGTTAAACATAAGTATTTAAAACAAATTACTTTGTTTAATCATAACGTATTTATATTGTTTGATTCTATATGAAAAGCTGAATAAAATTGTGACGTTTTGTTTGATTTAATTAATTGGAATGCGTTATTGAAATCAACAACACCGTGATTTCAGTTAACGTGATAAATAATAAAACATAATTTAGTTTGTTATATAGTAAACAAATATTATATTCTTATTTTATGAAGTAAATTTAATCTAACTCTAATCTAATATTACTAAGGAGAAATTTATTTCTTTTTGCGTTAACAATCTTTGCCTATTTTTTTTTTGCAATGCGTTAATGGTGAAAATTAGTGATGTTGACAAGAAATCAGCAAATTATTCAGTATTTTATTAATATCTAGCTTAAGTTTAAATGTATATGTGAAAAAATAATAAACGTGTTTAAGAAATCTTAATCGTCATAAGTATCGTTATTGTTACATATAAAACATAAACAAGTGATTTTATAAAACTATAGAAATGTCCAAGTCCAAAACAAATTACTTTGTTTAATCATAACGTATTTATATTGTTTGATTCTATATGAAAAGCTGAATAAAATTGTGACGTTTTGTTTGATTTAATTAATTGGAATGCGTTATTGAAATCAACAACACCGTGATTTCAGTTAACGTGATAAATAATAAAACATAATTTAGTTTGTTATATAGTAAACAAATATTATATTCTTATTTTATGAAGTAAATTTAATCTAACTCTAATCTAATATTACTAAGGAGAAATTTATTTCTTTTTGCGTTAACAATCTTTGCCTATTTTTTTTTTGCAATGCGTTAATGGTGAAAATTAGTGATGTTGACAAGAAATCAGCAAATTATTCAGTTTCGTGTCAGACACATTGTATATAAAAACAGAATATAGTATATTTTTATACTGTATTATATTTTATATTGTATTGTACATTGGTAATCTAGTTCCAGTATACACAGAATTAAACAACAAGGTAAATCTAAAAGGATA
This sequence comes from Dircenna loreta, assembly GCA_963555665.1. NCBI lineage: Eukaryota > Metazoa > Arthropoda > Insecta > Lepidoptera > Nymphalidae > Dircenna > Dircenna loreta. The sequence continues at coordinate 12,246,262 of OY743094.1, forward strand.
ATATGCCTTTTAGCATACCATATTAACGATTTTAAAATACATATTGTAGCTCATTTGCCCATTAAAAAATAATAACACTTACTAACCTAAGTTTTATGAAATAAGGCTATGAAGTAGAATTAAAACTCTTTGATAAAATATATATTTTTTAATGTCATACAACTGTTAAATAAAAAAAACAGCAATTGATAACATTTCAATTGTGCAAACAATTATTTATAAATATGTTAAGAAATGTTAAGCGTATATAGAAGTTTCATTTGATAATTCAATGTATGGAAGAATTTATATATACTTTAATCTAATGCGAATAAAAAATCACATTCGTCAACCGTTGAACTGTATAGTTGAACTAGTGTGAAAACAAATAAATCGTGGCTTAACACCCACGCTTTCCGAAAAAAAAAAAAAGGAATTTGACATTTCACACCGTCACGAAAACAAAGAAGGCAATATGTTTGAAATTTCGGTTTTTCATTGCATTGTTTTTATTGATTTTGTTTAACGGTTTTATTGCGTATTTTTTTATGGATCAGTTAGGCTGCGTTCAAACTTTCCCCTGTAATTTGTATTTATTATTGTAAGGTATATTACTATTGGAATACTTGGACATTAAAATAATTTAAGTAATAAAGAAAGATAATTTAAACGTATACATGAATCATAAAAACGAAATATATTAAATGTGTTATGTTAAATATATTAAATTAAATAAATAATTCACATAAATAAAAAAAAATTCATGTAAAAATTGATGGTGGTTCGGTGGCTCTAACTCACACTATGTTTACGAAATACGAATGTAGATAGAGATAGAGATTGACATTCATCTCTGTACATAGCAAGAGTTATTTATTACTATATTAAAGAAATTATAGATTTGATTTTCAGGCCTCTTAAGTCAATCTAGAAATATAAGAGATATTATTTAATTAAAATATCTATTAGTTATATGTATCAATTTAGTTGTTATTTAGTTTTGATTATAAAAAAAAATATTTTCATATTCTCCCTTTGTTTTTTAAATTCAGAAAAGAAAAGTCTTTAATATACTATCAGTAACCTCAGTATTATAATTATTTGTATTTTCGTCATTATTACCTATTACTACTTTTCATAAAAACGCTTTGTATTTTGTAATCTTTTACAATCAATCAAGAGTCTCCTTGAAAGAAGTGTATATGTGTGTATTAGTGTATATGTGTGTATATTTCAAATTCGTAGTGTTTACGCACGCATGTAGTTTCCATTAGAGTCTGAATACTTCGTACAAATTACGATACGAAGCTGTGAAGGATTTCGGACCTTTGCAATTTGTCGAATGAAAACTTATGTAAATTTGGCTTTTGGTCGTTTCAACTTAAAATTTGTTTCTAAATATTATAGCTTACAAAACCAAGGGTGATATTTATTAAATTCGAGTGAATAGTAGATATACTATATCCTTTAAACTTTTGTTATAAATTGAAACAGTGTTTCGAATATAAAGTTTTTAGTGATACGACGTTGACAGTTACATTGTGGGTTAGTGCTGCGAGCCTTTTATTTCACTTTGTCCTGAACTTTTGACAGCCCTAATAGATTTGCTGTCACAGGGATAGATTACCAAATAATTTCATAGCAAACTACATAACACACTTAAAAGGAACATTGTTCCTTGCGTCTAAAAAAAACTATACATAATTTCTTATACGCCCATGTCACTAAAGTTTTTCTAAAGAATGCGAGTGCTTCTGCATTATACATTAAAAATGTGGTTATCATTTTTATATTGAATTTTTATTAAAGAAAATTCCAGTGTATTTCTTTATATCTTAAAACTCAATTTCTCATACTGGTAGGCAAGGGTCGTCGTGACATTTAATATCATCTAACCCTAATGGGCTATCGAAGCGTAGGCAATATCATTTCTTTTAAAACGATGACATGTCGTGATATGTTCCAGCAAATGTAACACGAATGCCTTTATATTTCGTCACCTGTTGTATGAAGCAGGCTTGTTTTGCGCTGACTATGTAGGTACTACATTTTGATATTGTAGCTCGTGAAGCTTTGCTACATCTGACTGAGTTATTCCATAAGACTCCGCACGAATGTCGGGCTTTTCAATCTTTCCAGGCTTATGTTGTACTCTAAAACCTGTATATACCTTATAACTTATATTATGTTTACCGCAGACTTATGTTTCTTTGCATACTCTACCAGTTCATCAAAATCAAACATATATTATTTAATCATTTAGTGCTTAACATAAATAAGCAAAAAAGCCCAAGTTATGGCATTGAGTACTGATAAACCAATTAATGTTGGCCTCAGAAAAATGCTTTAACTCAAGTGGTAAATAACATCTAATTAAGTCTTGGAGCCAATATAACATCAGAAAATGTAATTTAAAAACAGAAATAAACAACAGTCTTTGGTAAATTAAGATTTACGATATGCCAATTATATGACATTATGTTGTCTAATAGAATAAGTATTGGCTATATTACTTCCTGTATTTGTTCGAAGCGTGGGTTCTCTACCGGAAGCACCTACGCGCACTCTATATATATATAATATAAAGTGCCTTGGAGGTATCATGATGAATCGGTTTCAGAATCGAGTCCGAAGCGCAATAATCCTTCGTAGTGTAAATATTGAAAGTGCTGAGAGCTAGCTTATGAAGTGTCAATTACGTTGGAGTGGTAAATTATCTGTTATTAATTATAATGGATGACAAACTTGAAAAGCGCATATTGTTTTAGAAAACCATAATGAAATACGTCAGCCAAGTGAGCAATACATGAGATAAAAGGATGTACTTTGAAAATGTATGGCGTGGGGTTTTTGGTTTCAGGCTGTTTATAATAAACTCCAGAGCTGAACCTTTGATGACGGTTTTTGACGTGCCAAATATGCTCTAAAATATTTTCTACCAAAAGTGTATGTCCTCTTATGGACACACCGTCGATAGAATGAATCATAGCAACATACAAAATCCAGCTAAAATGAGCTACTTTCAGATGACTAAAACCTCTAGCACTTTATATATTTACTTTATTATAGATTTAGATATTTTTTTCACATTAAAAACTTTTTTCATATTTACAAAAAAATTAAACTAATTTTACTTGAAATAAAATTAGCATAGATAATTTAAAATTAAATTTTACCGGATTGCATCTAGATAATAAAAGAAAAGTAAACTGAATTACTTTTAAAAGCATTTGTGAGTGTGTTTGAATAGAGATCGTTAAACAGAAAATGTCTTTAAAAGAAAATCTGAAGTGCAGAGTGCACCTTCTGATAGAATAAAATATTTGTGACGTTTGTTGTCAGGGGTGGCCATTTTGAAAATATTACAGCAATTTACATTTTTAATATTTTGCGTTGAGTAAATGTCTAAGACATAATATGAATCTAGTTTTATGTATTTGTAAATAAAAATTCCGCTGGGAAATTACCTTCATACTTTCATTCATTTATTTCTTCTATACCTATAATAAAACTGTAAAAGAGTTTAATTCTCTACATTAAATAAAAACCCCCTATTGATTGAATTTGATTTGATTTTTGGCTTTGGTACTTGATTGAAGAACCTTCAAACAAGTAACAAAGCCAAAAAAATATCATTTAGAAATTTTTGTCTGTCTGTCTGTTGTGCGGCTTTTACGCAAAAACTACTGAACAGATTTTGATATTTTTTATTGTTATATAGCTACTAGTCCGCGGCAATATATAGGCAATAATTTATGTTGAAGATCAGAATATCCAATTGAAATTTTTGTATGTCTGTCTGTTCCGATTTCACGCAAAAACTACTGAACAGTCGCAAGTGTTTTGTTTGTCAATCTCTCCTTGCTATAGAGTAACTTGAATGTTGGTATAGAGTTTAAGGCCAGTGCCATCTATAGACAACTTGTCAAAGTAGATAGATAGATATAATCTTTATTGCACACACAAAAACCAAGACAATATACAAAACAGTTAAGTAAAAAAAAAAGATACACAAAAGGGGTGCAAAGGCGGTTTTATTGCTAAAGCAATCTCTTACAGACAACCTTTTGGAGCAAGGAGTACAATATAATATATCTAGGCAAAGTATATTTTTTACTAAGAAAGTATGGATTGATATACATTTTATAACGTTATATGGTTTATTATTTCTGGGTGTGAGCTGATGAAGTCCCGCGCATAGCTAGTATTAAATACAATCAGTGATGTAGAATCTAGAAGTTAATAAAAGTAAATAGTTCTCGTTTTACTATTATTTTTTGCTCCCGCGAGAACTAAATTGTTTGTTATATTCCACTTGCTATGTACAAAAATCAAATATAACGAAACCGTAAACACAAGATTTAAGAAAATATACATTAGTTAATATACATACAATGTTTTTGGTTGTGTAAATGAATGACAAAAATGCGATTTTCAAATTTAAGTATATTTTTTTTTTAAATGGAGAATCACGTGCAAGTTTTTCCGTAAAATATTTTCTACTAAAAGAAGGCGCTACCATACGTGATTTTTTCCCAAAGCCAGCTGAAAGTATATTAATTTATTTGGAGTAATAATGAAGTCATAGTATGTCCTCTATTAAGGCCGGTCACGCACCACACGTCCAAGGTCGGCTGAATTAGACTCGTAATGGAGTATCTGACCAACTTTATGTATATTGCTCAATCTAAAATTAGTACTTTTTTACCATTATATGAAACAACCCTAGCACTTGAGGATAATCTCTGATTCGAGGAATTTAATATAAATAGCGGACACAAAAAAGAACCAGATTCGGAATTAACTGTAGATTACACAAAGAATTGTCCTAAAACCGACAATCTTCTATGTTGCTGACTAACAGACCATAAAGCAGGATTTCCAAAACCTTGTACAAGTTTGTTTTGACACAAAAGATATATACTATGTTATATACTTAACTCAAATTAATAAATGTCAACGAAACAATATATATATTTATCTCAAACATGCGTACGTTCTCTTTATGAAACTTACTTACTTTTGCACAGTTCCAAAGGGGTTAGGTCAATGGGGAAAAGCGAATAACTACACGGATAGACTTTCTTTTGTTATATCGCTGGAGAAATATAAGAGCACTGGGAAATGAATTTAATTCCCAAGACGTAACTTGCAACAGAGAAGTGCTGATGTGTTTTTCTTTTCAAAGTTTCATATAATCTTATTAATTCCCCATAACTTCTAAGTATATTTCTTTTAAGTGTCCACGCTTAGGTTCTCGTTCTCAGTTCGTATCAATTAACTTTATTAATTTACCATATTGTAATATAGTAAATTAATAATGTTTGTTTTTCTAATGAAATAAAAAAAATGAGATCCCAAAATCTACACCTGTATTAGACAATTATTTAAATATGTATCTTCTGGTTTAGTCTCAGATTTAAAGTAGCCTTTTTTCATGTTATTAAATGCAACGGTGTATTTTTATGAAAAAGTTAACAATAATATTAAACAAAAGCATAAAATAATAATATTAAAAATAATGAAAGAAAACTTCATAGATTTTATTTCTCCGGAATATTTGTAGGAAGGAATTTTCGTTCTGATCAATGGTATTGTAACCGGATGAGACCTTTATATTTGTAGGTCTGAAATCTAAAAGCTCTATATTTTAAGGACTATATCTGAACCTAAGATTAAAGAAATAACGAACGGGGAAAAATTAATAATTGTTTCCTTGAAGCAATAATGAAATGTCTTGATCCAAACTTTACAATAATAGGAGTGACTTATTATCATGAATTATTGAATTAAATCTAATACGAAATATTTATATTATAATAAATATTCACCGGATATAATAATGGCAGTAAATACAGATACCAATATAAAGAATTTCCTATTTTTCATGCGGAGCCCTGTTATTCAGTGCGCGATTATGAAACCGATAAATACCATTCCGCGATATCGTAGTTCGTAGGCTCTTATTGATTTCTGATAAGCCTTGTGTTGTTTCGAAATAAATGTTTTGTAATTTCATATATTTGACAACGTTTCGAAGAATAAAACTATGCTTAAATCAAAATTAGTTTACAAAGATACAAACTTTAATACGTTACAATTTTGAAATAAAAATATGTCGTTTTATTTTAAAGCCAGAGAGCAAGGGTCCTAAAAGAAACGAGCACTCGCATTTGATGTCATATAAAACGAAAGTAACTGCCGAATGGCGCTAGAGTTTGCGTTTTCCCGATTTTAAAACACACGGCAGTGTAAGAATTGTGACGGCTTGAGTCCTTTCAAACACAATTTAAATGCAGAATTGTTTTTCGCAAACCCAATGCAATTGCAAGTCCAATGTGTCGGTTTTTATTTATTTACGTATCCGTTTCTTTTATTATGAAATATATTTTCCTTATTTGAGGTAGATTTAAAGTTATGTTTTAACGTATATGTAACATTTAATCAATTCATCTACATTAGAACTGATAATTTTAAACAGCTGCACTAAATTACCTTGATATATAAATAGGAATACGACTAAATAAAAATTGGTTCAGCCGTTTGAGAATCACGAAGTCATAAATAGATACAGATGCACAGACACGCGTTAAACTTAGAACAAAATATATTGAAGCTGATAGTTTAATGTATTTAAAATATATATATTTATAGGAATATATACAAAAGACATATGCGTAAACCTACAAATACAATTGAAACGCATCAGTCGTCGAGTGGCTTGCGGAGTGGAGTTATTTATAGATATTGTATTGGACGAGCGTTCTCTAGAATACGATTGCTTTATTTCGTATATTCCCTCCGGTAAAAATGTGCAAAGAATATGTCTCGTATTATAATTAAATGTTTGCCATAACTTTTATAAAATGATGTTAATTTAATATTATAATTTCAGCAAGTAGCTCATAATATATTATAAGGTTTTTGTTCTAAGTACTTATGACTTGAGCAGAAACTTCGGTTGAGATCCAACGCAGACACGCCCTATGAGGTCGATAACTTTGCCGCTATATACAGGCATACACAAAAACAAAATCGTCTTATTAAAGCACGCAAAAATGACTCTTAACTAAGTATTATATGTATGTATAATAAGTTATAAAATGCAACATCTAATTTCTATCTCTTTCACGAGATTGATTGCTACGGTTACACGCAATCTACGTAAACCTTTCGAAAATTTTCTATCATATATCTCTCCCCTCAGAAAACCTCAACGGGATCCAGAAAGAAATAAATGGCTCAATTTATGTTATCAGCTGTATTGAGAGTTCAAATGTTTTGGTATCTTAGTATTGTACATACTGTTTTTACTCGTACATATAATATGTCAATACAATTTGGTTAAGCTATCTTTAAATAACATCTCGTTAAATTACTATAAATAGGTTATTTATTTCCAAAGTGGCATTATAATATATTGTATATTTTTGTTTTGGAAATAATTTCTAATCTCATTATATTACTATAAAATTCTTATAAAACCTTTTGGTTCTAACTGAATATCAATCTAGAGGCAGAATATCAATCGAGAGTAGAAAGCTACAATTTGGAACATAGGTTTAACTTATAACGAGATATATAAGCTTTTTGAATCCTTAAATGTATATTAAATATATAAGTAATATAATTATGTTCAAAACCTATGTTCCTAATTGAAGCTTTCAAGACTTAATTATTATTAAAGGTATATCTCTAATTTATAAAAACGTATTTCAGGATGAAATTATACTAATATTAACATATCAGAAGATCTACTTTAACGACTTCATGGCGAGTTATTTAGTAAGCTGTCAGTTTGACAAATTTTAATGATTAATCGTCTAATGTAATTCCAAAGAATGTCCTTGGAGTTTCTTGCCGGCTTCGTTTAAAAACTTGTTTGTGTGCGTGGAATACAGTCTATACTTTCAAAGTTGCAATATTCATCCTAACTGAAATAAGATCTTCGACAGTTTGTTAAATAATTTGAATAAAGTTTAAAATGTCTAATAATAATAGAATACAGCTTAAGAGTAAAGTTTTCTCATCAAAAACTTTACATCTGATAATATAACCGACATCACATCTCTTCCGATTTCAATTCCATTGTGAATTTTGGGTGTTAATTAATTACTTGGCGATTAACGATATAACTTTTAAATGTGTAGTTATTATACATAGATATCATAATAACTTATTATCAGGGAATAAATATATAAACACTATTTCGGCGAACATAGTTTTTATTTGTATTTTTTTATAACTATTTAATTGATTAAAATTATAAATCATCTGGTGCGGTAGCAAAATTTGTCAGTTGACAGTTTCAGATTTGACAGTTGTATTTGACAGTTCCTGGATCACGACTGGTCAAAAAATATTACAATATATCTATGACCCTTCAGAGAAGCAGCATGTTGGGTAAATCTTCGCAATTATAATTAGTAACGAGGAATAGAGGAGATTGCTTAGGTTGTAATTTTTAATCAATGAAAGTCTAGTCGTATTCAGCCGGAGTATTGTCTTTAAGTTTTCACCTTTATGTGCTTTTTTTTATGGAATTAGAATGAATTGTTACGGAAGGTGGATAAACAGAATTATTATAGAACTTAGAGTGATCGAGAATGTATAATTATACAAAACCCACCATTTTATATAATAATAAAGAAATTTGACAGCGTCAATTGTAAGCTGAATCCTGATTGGCTAAGCGGATTAGTTGTGGTTCTGCGGTCGCATATAAATTACAAAACAACCTTTGAAATACGAAAACCATTGCGATGTAATTAATTAATCCTTTAATAGATTAATAAGTCAAGATCTAAATTCTAAAAAATAACCACAATTCTTTAAAAACTGCAGTCTAATAAAAATGAACCCAGTAATAATATAAATAGAAAATATCTGTATACTTGTATAGCCACGTGAAGCTTATTTAAATGTATCTTTTTAAATAAATATAGAATTAAAAATAAAACGATACGGGCATGTATTTCAATCCGCGAGCTTTGGGATATCGTCGAGATGGGATTTTTTACTGTTTATCTATTAAGAATATAAACACAGTGATAAAAATATAACTATAGGTATTTGATTCGAGAGCAATTCCAATTTTATGTATGGGAATATAATATTTTTATGTTGGCATAACATTCAATGACAGTGTACGTTCTGTCAAATTCAGATAATGGTCTAATTCTGCATAAATTCTATAAAGTGATAAATAACTTCTATGCCACAGATAACGATAGTCAAATGTCACGAAAAGATATTTATTATATTCTATGAACATTGTAATAATTAAAATCTAAAATTACTTTAAATTCATCCGTTTTATAGAGTTTTAATTATTTTTTTGATCCTGGCAACAACAAAACCATTTAAATATAAAAAAAAGAAAAACACTTAAATAGTTTTAGTATTTAGTATATGTGTGACGCTCGAGACACAAGGACGTCCTTTCCAATCCTTTATATAAATTGGAAAGGACGTACCCTGAAAGCTCAGTTCAATCCAATTTATAGGAGATACTTATTGACTTGCTTTTGATACAAAATGACAGCAATATTCTGATTTTATTATTTTACGGAAAATAAAATCGATATATATAAGAAAATAACATTTATATAAGTTATTTTATGTAATAAGCTTATTAAAACCATTGATTTCTATTAAGTTTTCGCTTTGTTGTATTTATTGTATATTACAGATAGATGCACAAGACAAAAAATACCATAAAGTCTATATATATTATCTTTTTGAAATGTATGAGATTTTGTTATTTCGAATGTTACCAGTTGATCAAACTAAAAATGACTAGTTCTTTGTTTTTTGTCTCGTAGTTTTGTTTTAAAATATTTTGTATTGTTGTTCTTTATACAATGATTTCTCCAACAATGGATACAAAAACATGCATTTCATAGATTAAATTGTACATTGTTCTTATAGATAACACCAAAATTACACAAAAAAATAATCCATAAAAGCTATACAAAAGAGTTAACAAGATCTAAAATTGTATATCTAATACAATAGCATTGACAAAAGTTTATCATGTAATATTTTTTTTCAACAATACACCCACGAATAATCCAATTTTCTAAAAATGACAACACACAAGCTTTAGGCCTCCAATTAAAAAAGAGGAATATGGGATAAACAAATAACAAGGTACGGTAAACTATTGACGACACGAATCGAAGCTTTCAATTTAAATGAGTTACGTAATACATATTAATTGTAAGCCTTTATTTAACTTCAATAGTATATTTAGATATGTATTGGTTTTGCTTTTCGAAACAGTTCACTGGGATTTTATTTGGTTTTGGCCCTGATTCTCTTAATATATTTATGTGAAAAAGGTTAAGGTTAACTTCGTCTTACTAATTCCAATTTCAGACCCAAGATAATGACCGCAACCCCTTCTCCACAACCCTCTTCACGTGAGTGTCAAATGGAAGGGTTTATTTAGCACGATATTATAATTTTATAGATTATCAATAAAATAATTATAATAAAATTAAATAAATTATTATTTTGTAAAATTCTCATCATGTAAAGCTTATTGAATTTTTAAATAATATGGTATGATAAATAAACCGATACGGGCAATAATTCCAACCCGCGACTTCTGGGAAATTGTCCCGTCGCTCCCAGAGGTCGCGGGTTCGAATCCCAGTCCGTATCGGTTTATTTCTCATTCTTTATTTACTAAACAAAAATTGTTTTAGCAGTCTATCGAAACGAATGGAAAAATTTAAGCTTTGTAAAAAGTTATTTAGCTACATAAAGTTTGACATTTGTCTTTTATAAAATCAAATATGAAATGTTTTGAAATAAATTGTAGAATTAGTAAACTTTTTGTGGATTTGGAATGTTTTTTGAATTCGATTTATCGAGTCATTACATTTCTTCACTGTGAATTAGTTATTGAAGCCTATATAAGCTGCACTAAGAGCTGTCAATGTAAAAAAACCATTAAAAGAATAAAAAATCAACAGCTCATTAGTGACTCAGAGTAAAGGTTGGCCAACAAAAGCTCAAGACGGCAAGTGGTGAGTATTTTTAGAAATAAAATGTATGCAGCTAATTATAAAGACCAGTTTTTGACACTTGTTCCTAAATAATTATTTTTGTCTACGTAACAATGCGTTATATTAAAACAATATACACGTTTTGAATAAGAGCCGGCCTAGCTATCTCCTTATTATGTCCTTGATGTCTCTAATGAATAATTCATTAAAATTAATATATAAAGTCTAAAAAATTACTTATGTTAAATATTTGTTGGGTCTAAGTAAATTATTTAAGTGTATTAAAGAGCTTTTTTTATATTTCGTGTTTTTTTCAATGTTTATTACCTTAAAGTATTATAATATTTAAATATATATTCAAATAACCATGTTATCTATATATATGTAAATATCATATGCAATTTTATAGATACATTTATGCAATATTTTCATATTTTGTAAACAAACATTCAAAATTAATAATAAAAAAATTGAATCATATTTATTAATACAACTCGTAACCCAAAATATTAAAAATTTAAAGTTATTTTTTTTATTAACCTTTCTTATAATAATACCTTCTGAGTTTTATTCCATAGTTAACGTTATGTTTAATTTTGTAAAGAATATTAAAAAATACTAATAATAAAAAATAACTATGCATTCGAAACATAATATATAATTTATTGACAGTTTCAGTTTATCAACCAAAGATACAATACAAAACTTTAACGAACTTGCAACAAAAGAATATAGAGATGGGAAATGCCGGAAACGCGGCGATGCTGAGGCAAGCAATTTCCGTACCACATCAATAACCCGCCGGATTGATGTATCTCTCTTTATTCAGACCTTTGGTATTAGATTACCTTTGATAAGCATTACTTTTTTATTTGTTCGTATAATATACCTATACTAGATTATAACTGCCATTGTTTAGAAGGATACAGTATATTTTACTTTGTTATATATTATTCGATATATATTTTTAAGGTATATTTTGAATGTTTTATTTTTTGTCTGTATAGATGACAAAGTTTTCCAAATTTTTGTATGTTGTAATATTTGTATATTCTAATTTGTATATTTTTACAAAAATTATGAAGATTACAAGAAAACATCAGACTAAAGGCAATATCTATAATTTAAGAAATAAAACCGACATTGTAAAATAATTTATTTTGTCATCAATTCATAATACACTTAAAGAAATAAACACGTACTTTCTTTTTCTCTCTTATAAAGCATATAGTTATGGCATTATAACTAAAAATAGTAAATAATATTACACTTTTCAAAAAACATAATCTAGAAATGTTTGATTACCGTAAAATTATTTCATTCGATCTTCAATACGCACACATAGTAATTTGATTGAAATGAATTAAATATTAGTTCATATTATACGTATATACTAACTAATTAACAACAAGAAAGATGCAATATTCAGCTTATAAATTCAATATCGAGAAAAAAGCATAATATATTTTCTCTACGTGATTTCGTAGAGTCATTTGTAATAAAGTGATAAGTGTACGTTTTCAAGGATGCTTACACAATACGCAAAGAATAAATGTAGACTTTAAATGTTGAAAGCTTAAAGCAGCGAATTTAAAGATCAAATTTTTAAGAATTACAAAATTCCTATGCGTTAAAATTTTCAAGCGTGAAAAAAAAACTTCAGCAAATATTATATCATCCAGAAAAACAAATGCATTCTTATTTGAGAATGTAATATAATAATATTAGTTTAAAATTGTAGCCATTCGTCCACTCGAGAATAGAAAAGTCTCTGACTGGGTATTGGCAGGAATGCGTGTAAGCACCGCATCTATTGTGAGATGCTTTATGGCGCCGCAAACCGATGGAAAATTGTTATTGTATAAAATAACAAGGTGTTAAATCCTTGACATAAATTCGAGGCAATTCGAACTCTCTCGGAATATTAATGGTCAGAGGCCGACAGCAAATACAACACCCATCTCATAAATGTAAATCCATTCGGCTATTTTTAAATTCAGCCTTTTAAACACAATCTTTCGATACCGGGAATGATATGTCATAAGTGATACAATGACCAAAATACTGAACGTTTCAAGGACGACATTCTATAAAATGGCCGTAACGTCGTTTGATTAAGACACGTCAAACTTGTCTTAAATATTAGTACTTACAGATAAGAATTTTGGACGGTCGGAGAGAGGAGATCAAGACACTCGGTGTAAGAACACAATTCACTGTCAATGGGTCAATGGTTAGAAGTGCGGTGTGGGAATAATTAGCGTGTAAATTTAGAGCAGCTTCGCGACTAAAGCGACACAACGTCGCAGAACGGGAGATCAGCGGCGACTAGTGACTGGTGGCTAGGGCGTCCCGCCGGCGCCTTGCCGCCGCCCGCCCCTCGCCTTATCACGAATGAAATTTATTTAATGGATAATCGCCCAGCCGATGGGAGAACCATTGAAATTTCCACCATTTTATGATGCATTTATCAATAATTGAGCTTGATAGACGTACGTTTTGTTTTTCCTCTTGAGGTTATATCTCCCGAATGCTTTAAATATAATATTTAGATATACAGCTGCCTCCACTACATAAAAACAAAGTTGCCCGCTACATCTGAAGTCGATAACCCTAAAGGGTATTTGTAGATATTTTTCTGTGGCTTATATCAATGGGCAGAGTGATTTACGAGCAAAGAACTATGATGATAAGAGATGAGTTTGTACGAACAATTCTTACTCATATGCCGCCCTACGCTCGAGAAAGTTGAGCCAGCGCTGACAATATCCTTAAACATAGCCATTATGAGTTACTCTTAAGCTATGAAAGAGAAATCAGATTTTTTATATATATATCGCTCTCAGTGTAATTAAAAGAGCAGACGTACATTAAAATTATACCGATAATGTTATAATGCCAGTGTAGCAGACATTTTAGATTGTAACAGTAGACATTTACTATTCAAATAATATATATTTGTTAAAGTAAGCTAAATTTTGGGCGTCTCCCCCTTTATACACGTGTTGAAGGGGGGACAAAGAGGGGGGAATGATTTGTGCAGCCTTCATAGTGCACAACTCATATCGTTTTATTTATTTTATAAAACATTTATATATTGGAATTTTAAAAAATATCGTACCCTTAAAGGCTTCAACTAACTGGTATATATATGTTTTATTGAATAAATAATGAGCAAATATATAGTTTTTTAAAACAATCTTTAAGTATGTGCAGTTTATGCTTTTATTGGTTGTTTTTAAATTCCTATTATTTTTTGTTTTGAAACACGAAACCAAATTATTTAAATTAGGACAATTTTATTTATTGAAGTCATTTAAATCTGAAACTTCCTAACATAACCTAGTCTGTTAAAAAATGTGTGAATTTTTGAGTCAACAAGAGTGCAGTTTTTATCTTCCTAAATATAAGCTTTTGCAAAGTTTCTCTGATGACTGCTGCTTTCAGTGCCACTTCAAGGTCTTGTTTGAACAGTCGCTCCATACCTGAAACCAAAATAATATAAAAACAACACAAATTATAGCAAAAAACACTTTATTTTGCTAAAATTTGTGTTGCGTTGCATTTATTTTGATTTTCGACTGCATACAATAATTAAGTTTATTTTACGAATTAAGCAGTTTTTTTATTTATTTGATTATTATTTATTGTACACAAATAATAATAAAAGTATTCTTTATTCCTTGAAGTATCACATGGATGCAATTTATGCACAAAGGCGGACTTATCCCAAGAAAAGATCTCTTCGAGTCAAACTCTGAGTATTTGAAAGGAAAAATATAACATTGTTGTTTAAAGTGAAAAACTTAAAAATATATATAACTTATAATACAATAAAATTGTGTACATTTAAATGACATTAAATTAAAATATAGCAGAACGAGAACAGAAATAATACAAAGTATTTACAAAATCTACAATAATTAATGTGAAATTCATATATTTTCGTGCTGCATTTCACCTTTGCATGGCAACGCTTATTCTTTTGACAGAAAGTGAGCCAGCACTATTTTTTACCAAACGTTTCTGGGTAACGTAATTTTTGGCAACAGTATTGTAGAGTTAGGGCTAGTAGAATTAGTGTTTGCTGATTTTAACTCTACATGAAATCTGATCAATTTGAAACAATAACTAGTAAAGTATTATTAGTTGACTTTATCCACTTCACACTTTATAATAGAATTAGTGTTATTTACAAATAGTAGATAAAAAAACTGATAATTTGAATTGTATTAATATCATAAATATCTAAGTTTGTAATGACGTGTGATTAAAGATTATGACGATATCACATTCAGAAGAAAGGTCCATCATTTTGTATCGAACCAAAGCTCAAAAATGTATTAAACATATAGAGTAAATATAGCCATTGAAAGCAATGAAATATAAGAGTTTAGTCAATGTTTTAACGTTCAAATTGCCATTTTCCAGTATTAATTGACTAGACAAAATCATTACAAACTTACTTGATGCATCAAAGGCCTTTACCTCGGAACTTTAGTACCTAACTTGATGTTTTGACCGCCTTAATAAACTACAGTTTTAGTATTTTCAATTTCTTGAATTATTATTTTAGCGTTTTAGAACGGTGGTAGTTTATTCGGTAGTGGTTCGTCTTATTTTATTTGTCTTAGTACTATAACTGACACTTTTTACTTGTCTTAGTACTATAACTGTCACCTTTTAGTTGTCTTAGTACTATAACTGACACTTTTTATTTGTCTTAGTACTATAACTGACACTTTTTACTTGTCTTAGTACTATAACTGACACTTTTTATTTGTCTTAGTACTATAACTGACACTTTTTATTTGTCTTAGTACTATAACTGACACCTTTTATTAGTCTTAGTACTATAACTGACACTTTTTACTTGTCTTAGTACTATAACTGACACCTTTTATTAGTCTTAGTACTATAACTGACACTTTTTACTTGTCTTAGTACTATAATTGACACTTTTTATTTGTCTTAGTACTATAACTGACACTTTTTATTTGTCTTAGTACTATAACTGACACTTTTTATTTGTCTTAGTACTATAACTGACACCTTTTATTAGTCTTAGTACTATAACTGACACTTTTTACTTGTCTTAGTACTATAACTGACACTTTTTATTTGTCTTAGTACTATAACTGACACTTTTTATTTGTCTTAGTACTATAACTGACACTTTTTATTTGTCTTAGTACTATAACTGTCACTTTTTATTTGTCTTAGTACTATAACTGACACTTTTTATTTGTCTTAGTACTATAACTGTCACTTTTTATTTGTCTTAGTACTATAACTGACACCTTTTATTAGTCTTAGTACTATAACTGTCACTTTTTATTTGTCTTAGTACTATAACTGACACTTTTTATTTGTCTTAGTACTATAACTGTCACTTTTTATTTGTCTTAGTACTATAACTGACACTTTTTATTTGTCTTAGTACTATAACTGTCACTTTTTATTTGTCTTAGTACTATAACTGACACTTTTTATTTGTCTTAGTACTATAACTGTCACTTTTTATTTGTCTTAGTACTGTAACTGTCACTTTTTATTTGTCTTAGTACTATAACTGACACTTTTTATTTGTCTTAGTACTATAACTGACACTTTTTATTTGTCTTAGTACTATAACTGACACTTTTTATTTGTCTTAGTACTGTAACTGTCACTTTTTATTTGTCTTAGTACTATAACTGACACTTTTTATTTGTCTTAGTACTATAACTGACACTTTTTATTTGTCTTAGTACTATAACTGTCACTTTTTATTTGTCTTAGTATTATAACTGACGCTTTTTATTTGTCTTAGTACTGTAACTGTCACTTTTTATTTGTCTTAGTACTATAACTGTCACTTTTTATTTGTCTTAGTATTATAACTGTCACTTTTTATTTGTCTTAGTATTATAACTGACACTTTTTATTTGTCTTAGTACTGTAACTGACACTTTTTATTTGTCTTAGTACTATAACTGACACTTTTTATTTGTCTTAGTACTATAACTGTCACCTTTTAGTTGTCTTAGTACTATAACTATCACTTTTTATTTGTCTTAGTACTATAACTGACACTTTTTATTTGTCTTAGTACTATAACTGACACTTTTTATTTGTCTTAGTACTATAACTGACACTTTTTATTTGTCTTAGTACTATAACTGACACTTTTTACTTGTCTTAGTACTATAACTGTCACTTTTTATTTGTCTTAGTACTATAACTGACACTTTTTATTTGTTTTAGTACTATAACTGACACTTTTTACTTGTCTTAGTACTATAACTGACACTTTTTATTTGTCTTAGTACTATGACTGACACTTTTTACTTGTCTTAGTACTATAACTGACACTTTTTATTTGTCTTAGTACTATAACTGTCACTTTTTATTCGTCTTAGTACTATAACTGACACTTTTTATTTGTCTTAGTACTATAACTGTCACCTTTTAGTTGTCTTAGTACTATAACTGTCACCTTTTATTTGTCTTAGTACTATAACTGACACTTTTTATTTGTCTTAGTACTATAACTGACACCTTTTATTGGTCTTAGTACTATAACTGTCACTTTTTATTTGTCTTAGTACTATGACTGACACTTTTTACTTGTCTTAGTACTATAACTGACACTTTTTATTTGTCTTAGTACTATAACTGTCACTTTTTATTTGTCTTAGTACTATGACTGACACTTTTTACTTGTCTTAGTACTATAACTGACACTTTTTATTTGTCTTAGTACTATAACTGTCACCTTTTAGTTGTCTTAGTACTATAACTGTCACCTTTTATTTGTCTTAGTACTATAACTGACACCTTTTACTTGTCTTAGTACTATGACTGACACTTTTTACTTGTCTTAGTACTATAACTGACACTTTTTATTTGTCTTAGTACTATAACTGACACTTTTTATTTGTCTTAGTACTATAACTGTCACTTTTTATTTGTCTTAGTACTATAACTGTCACTTTTTATTTGTCTTAGTACTATGACTGACACTTTTTACTTGTCTTAGTACTATAACTGACACTTTTTATTTGTCTTAGTACTATAACTGACACCTTTTATTGGTCTTAGTACTATAACTGTCACTTTTTATTTGTCTTAGTACTATGACTGACACTTTTTACTTGTCTTAGTACTATAACTGACACTTTTTATTTGTCTTAGTACTATAACTGTCACTTTTTATTTGTCTTAGTACTATGACTGACACTTTTTACTTGTCTTAGTACTATAACTGACACTTTTTATTTGTCTTAGTACTATAACTGTCACCTTTTAGTTGTCTTAGTACTATAACTGTCACCTTTTATTTGTCTTAGTACTATAACTGACACCTTTTACTTGTCTTAGTACTATGACTGACACTTTTTACTTGTCTTAGTACTATAACTGACACTTTTTATTTGTCTTAGTACTATAACTGACACTTTTTATTTGTCTTAGTACTATAACTGTCACTTTTTATTTGTCTTAGTACTATAACTGTCACTTTTTATTTGTCTTAGTACTATGACTGACACTTTTTACTTGTCTTAGTACTATAACTGACACTTTTTATTTGTCTTGGTACTATAATTGACACCTTTTATTGGTCTTAGTACTATAACTGACACTTTTTACTTGTCTTAGTACTATAACTGACACTTTTTATTTGTCTTAGTACTATAACTGACACTTTTTATTTGTCTTAGTACTATAACTGACACTTTTTATTTGTCTTAGTACTATAACTGTCACTTTTTACTTGTCTTAGTACTATAACTGACACCTTTTATTGGTCTTAGTACTATAACTGACACTTTTTATTTGTCTTAGTACTATAACTGACACTTTTTATTTGTCTTAGTACTATAACTGACACTTTTTATTTGTCTTAGTACTATAACTGTCACTTTTTACTTGTCTTAGTACTATAACTGACACTTGCTTTCTATGGTCATAGCACCCGATACTAGTACATTGGCTATATTGATTTTGATATATTGATTTGATCATAAGAGTCACATGACCTGAAATATCTTAATTTATATAAGTGACATTTAAACTATTATAGCTTGGTGATACTTTCAAATCGCGACAAATTCCAAACTTCTCTTAAAGACTTTACAGGTGTGAAAATTGTAAACGGTATAGAAAAATTTGGAACGAACGAGATCGGATTTTCTTGGCCGACTACTGAAACGTCTCATTGTTATAAATCTTATAGATTATTGATTTTCAAAAGTTTTAAACCTATTCGAGCTATTTACTTAAGTATATAATGGGATGCAATTATATTACAGTCAGTAGAATAGAAAGGAGGTATGTTTTCTAAGAGGATAGTTCATCTTTACATATAAATAAAAAGGAATGATGTAAATCTGTTCATTAAAATTTAATTAATATAATAAAAACGCCATAAACACGAAATTTAAAACTAGATTATATACAATATTGCATAAATATTGTTATTTTTGTTTGTTTTGTTATAGCCATTTTTTTATTAAATTTAGTAAATTTCATTGATGTAATCGCCCCTGTTACAATATAAGATTATTTTTTAATCCGGCGAATTCTATATTTTTTCTTTATTTTTTAATAAAACCTGTCTATGTCTATGGTCAACAATTTTTTGGACGTACAAAAGTGATCACTAAGAATGATTCAAAGTGGAAAAGATTTAAGTAAATAAATAAATAAATAACTAAATAAATAAATAAATAAATAAACAAATCAATAAATGATAAAAGTTGTCTTAAAGTTGTTATAACTTTCAATAATATACACTTTATTATATAAGATATAATACAAATATGAAATATAAATAAAAGTAGATAAGTCTTGCACGGATAGTTGCCAATAAAGATTTGAAACTCACGGATATAAAAAGACTTTCGATTGAATAAGCTTATATATTGAGTTTGTTAAAAGTTTCTTCTTCTCATTAGTTTAAGATCTATAACTATGGAAAAGAAATATTTAAATTATGTCATTTTAAGAGAGAATAGTGTTTTTGAAGGATTATTTTAACTTTATTCTTTTAATTTATTTCAATATATTACCAAATACAAAAACACAGACTGTTATTCAGGTGAATTAAATATATATATATATTGTTTTTTTATAATTATTATTATTTTCCACGGACACGTCATCTGTGCTCTTTTTTGACGTTTTTCAAGTCTTTGTCGTCCACCAAAATGTCTCAAAATCAATCTGATTGCACTAAGTCCATCTGGAGAGGGCACAAAATACAATACAAATATATTTATTTTGTATATAAAAGTAAATATAAGCGGCTGAAAAACAGCGTTGTTAGTTATAGAGAATACACACCGTCAAACCTGAATGCACTTTCAATATTATGCTACGTAGCGTTTCATAATTGGAAGGGAACCTTTGCCTGTGGAATATTTATACTGGCACTTACCTTTTACTCTTAAATGACCTGATTTATATATTTATTATATAATTATGATATAATATTACATAAATAGTTTATTTATAAGTCCAAAATTATTGACAAAATAATAAAATTTTATAAATTTTTAAAGTACTAAGCGCTTTATAGATGTGTGATGTTGAAAAGATGAATATAGTTTACATACGTACGAGTAACTATAACAGTATTTCATTGTATTTCATTGACATGTATTTCATTGACATATATGTAGAACCACCCAAATTTTCAACACAAAAATATGTTTAAGTTTGGAACGCTGGCTGGAGTTATTTTTCTATTTGTTTTTTCTATTGGGCTCCTAAACTGACGGTCATCCTATACCCACAAAATCAAAGCGTCAAGGCTGTAATCATACCAAGTAACACAATATAGTTTTGTTTTTTTAAATAAATAAATAATAATTTTGTGTAGTGAAAGTAATATACAGTGTGTTAGAAATAATTTTCCGTTAAAAGAAACCCTAAATTGCTTATTATGTTCGGAGTCAACTTACAAAAATTCAGACAAACCGGCGAATAGTTTAGCCACAATGTCATAGTTTTCTTTCTTAAAAATAACCACATGCTGTAGCTTAAGTATTATGTTACTATACTATGATGGATAGGTCAAAGACCCTCGATCAACATATGTTTCTACTAAGGGCCTGTGCACATTGTAGTTATTAAACGGGATAGTGAAGAACAGTCCTTAAATTCTATCTCTGCATACTTACAAAATATTAAACAAGTGAAAGGTACAAAGCCGCTGTATAATAATACGTATATTTCGTTGTTCATCTCGTGATAACTATAATTTCTTACACTTACAGACACATATTGTGTCATCGTACCTATAATACTAATATAGAAACACATAATAAAGGTAAATAAAGTTATATCTCTTATCTCAATAGGGCGTATATCATTTACTTTGATATCAATATAAGCGTATGCTTATTACAACAAAAAAAAAAATAGTGCGTTTAGGCCCTTAGCCTATTTTTGCAAATATATTTTCCACTTCCCTATGAGAGTTATTCATATTAGCATATTTATTCTTACTACTAAGTCATGAGAGTCACAAAACGTTTCTTTATAACAATTATTAAAAAATGAACTGACAGTCATACCTCTTACTCAATCATAATAATAAAAACTTAGGTTGTGTAAAAGAGACGAGAATAGTTTTTTACTGCGCTACGATTTGTTGATTTTGTTGATTTGTGACACGTGTAATTTTAGCGAAAGTGTATTAATTCAATTAGTTTGTTTTTTTTTAATTCCTAAAAAGAGTAGTTATCTTTAAATTTCTTTCTTAGTTTCGTTGTTAATTATTTTCTTTATTATTTGGTTCGTTACTGCAATACCCAATTATAAGTACATATAGTATACAGACATGATTCTGATATACGGAGAATGCTATAATACGAATACGGACAAAGATTCGGTAATAATCGTGTTTGTCCTACCGACGGCCGTACTATTATCCAGGCAATCCAGAGGATACGAGAAGAAAAATCTGTGTTTCCTCGTGTCGATTTAGTGCCTTCTCGTGACGTAAAGGTGAGACTAGAAGAACGAATATTACATTTTTTTCAAGGCACTCCAACCTCCAGCCTTCGTACGACAGCTCGTTAATTTGGTGTTAGCCGTAATACCGTTAAGTTACATTTTAAAATGAAATAGATAAACCATTTAAAATGGCCAAGTTGCAAGCATTATTACCTCTTCTGGCGCTGGCTATTGAGATAGATAAAGATAGATAGATATAATCTTTATTGCACACACAAAAACCAAGACAATATACAAAACAGTTAAATAAAAAAAAAGATACACAAAAGGGGTGTAAAGGCGGTCTTATTGCTAAAGCAATCTCTTACAGACAACCTTTTGGAGAAAGGAGTTGTTTACGAGAACGCGGTATAGTGCAAAAAAAAAAGAAAACAAATAAAAAATATTAAGAATAATATTACTAATACTATATTTATTCCGATACACATACATATATATATATATATACAATACATAACAATACAATAAATACGCATTATTAAATATTAGTAATTTATAGGTAATGAGTATACAAACGACTTTTAAATATTGAGAGTGATCTTGAATGTCGGATTTCAGCGGGGAGGTCATTCCACAATGCCACCGACTTGCAAGTAAACGACTTATTATAATAACCTGATAGCCAATCAGTAATATCTGAGTAATCCGAATTTTATTCGCAATGTTATTTGGGACGAAAGCACCTTTACAAGGAATGGCTTGATTCCTACTTTTTGATCATTTCGTCACACATATTCCAAGATTTCAGGCGGAGTTTTGGTACATTTTTCTTGTATTAGTTACCATATACTTCACAACCAAAAAAAACTTTGGGTAAGAAGACATACTCAACTACCACTCTGCAAAAAAAAAACAATACTTAAAAAAATAATAATATAATATAATTTTTTTTCACGTCCGTGTTTTTAACACATGAATCTTAACATACTAGAAAAAGGTTTATTTTGCGTTTTTTATTGAACAAGCTATCCAAAGTTATCCCTAAAGCCAAAATAAGAATCGTTATGATAGTATATGGAAGCAATAATTGCAATACTGCTTACAATTAAATTACTGATCAATTAATTAATCATCAGCTCACTGCAGTCCACTGCAGGCCGTTCCTCCCAAAGCACGCCACTGAGCTCGCTCTTTGGCTCTTCGCTTCTAGTCGCTGCCAGCCACCTTGCGGATGTCGCCACTCCATCTAGTGAAATGGCGTCCCACACAACGTGGGCTTTACTACATGCTAAATTGACGGTAAATTCGGTTTGTTTGTTCTTACTCCACGTTAAAACTGAGTATCTATTCTCTTTTGGATAAGATTTAGTCCAATGTCTCAGAGAACATAGGATTTTACCAGAAACATATTTTGTCTCCTTTTTAGAAATGCTGTACGCTGATCAATAGTCTTAATGTCTTAAAAATTATATTATTTATCATTCACGAAAAGATATTGAAATATTGTGATTATTTTATCCCACAAGGTGAATGACCTACGCGTACCAGTAATTTTAATCTATAGTAATATATACTCGTAGGTATAAAGCAGAAGAGTTTGTTTGTTTGTTTGAACGCGCTAATCTCAGGAACTACTAAACCGATTATAAAATTTCTTTCAGTATAAAATAGTCCATTTATCGAGGAGTGCTATAGGCTATATAACATCACGCTAAAATAAATAGGGGAGGAGCAGTAATAAAAAATGTTGCGAAAACGGAAAAAATGTAGAGCTTTCCTGGCGTGCTCTGAATAAACGGTGAAAGTTACGCAAAAATCAACTACTACAAAATTATATATTTACACTGGGAATGCCAATAACGCTAATTACAATAATGAAATCGATAATTCCTCTGAGCTATATTGTGCTATTATGATTAAACCAAACCCAACCATCAAGATCAACGAAAACAATCTTAGAGAAATATTGCGTGAGCTTCTTAATAAATCCACTATGTATAGATAGCATTACAGGAGCAGAATTGCACGCGGTAACGTACGTTCAGGATTGTAATAATTTATAATAATAATAAAACCCATATTAATGTTGATAAGTTCTTATAAATTGCTGATTTGTTTACATAACGTTATGGCACGTGTAACATACATGTTTATAAATACATTTCTCTCAATATATTTCGAGTTAGTTTGACTTTCAATGGGTTTACTTTACCTCATGACCTTCCTACACATTTCATCTCTCATTCATCTATAAACTATACAGACCATACAGTTATTTTGGTCCTTCTAGAAAAAAATATTTATTTATGAGGAAATCTTTCGGCAGAGAAAACTACAGTTCTCAACCAATCCGGACTACGACCGTCAATCGAGACTACCGCTGAGTTACAGAAACTGGTCAGGACCACTGATCTGTCCTTCAAAGTATCAAAATCTAAATTGAAGAAACGGTTGTCAATTTGAAACAGAAGCCAAAAAATAATACGGAGAATATGCTTCAATGACAAGAAGAAATTGTTGAAGGATTAAGAAAAGGAAAAAACTTTAACAAAGAATCCGTACCCCGAAAAAACCAACCACACATCAGCTACAGACAAAATTCATATTCCCATCAATTTCTAATCCCACTATGATATCACCGACAGATCAAGGTCAGGCAACTGAATTAGATATAGAATTAGATCAGTGTTGTTAGAAGAAATTTTTACTAATGTCAATCTTTATCCAGTTAATGACAACAATCAATTAGATTGTAGCAAATAAACTTCTTGATATTTTGTAACAAGATGTAAGAAATAATATCGCCTTATGAAAGTCGAGTGGCCAAGTCGCGCCAACCCGACAGAATATAATTTGCTTAATGTGAATACAGTTAGTTCTGTGGATATAGGATTAATATAATGTTTACAACAAACATCAATATGGCTTCATGTAATATAAATATAACTATTAAGTCTGGAAAAGGCGATGCTCATTGCTCATTTGACTGGACTATTATATAAATACATTTATTTCTGGTAATCTTCGGTTTAATATCATCATTACATTATTATATCATATTTAATGATTATATGCGTTTTATACAATTGTATTAATTATCCGGATGTTATTATATATTTATTAGTTTAGCGATAAATTAAATGTAATTTCTAAGTATGATGTAAATAAATTCCTATTTCAACTTATTTATTTTAGCAGCGTTGTAAAAATAGAACATTTTTTAAAAGTAAAACTATTTAGTAGATGCTATTTTATGTGATATTTCTGCTTGCATCTTCTTAATTATTATGTGTGTTTTATGCGGTTATCCGTCCATTTATAGTCTCCGCCATACTTCAATTTTCCTTATTGTAGTTTAATCATTATATGACGTAATTATTATTGTGGCCGCTGGTTTTCCTACAATTGAACTGTACATATTCGATAATATATAAAATATGATTCAGTTCTAGGTCGGGTTTTCAGGCGTCGCGACGGTGCCATGTTTGTTCGTTTACTTATATTAATTGGTATAATCAACGTTTGTCTATGTAGAAAGAATCACAGACATCATGTTTCCATTGAAGAAATATTTGAAAACATTTATGAAGATACCATTTATATGGACAAGAGGTTTAATAAAATGAATAAATATGAAAACAATATTGCATTTGACAGGATGGAAGATAACTGGTATTCAAGAAAAATATTAATAAGAGGTTTCGACGAAGACAAGATTTCTATAAAAATCAAACACCGAGTTATGTATACCAAAGTAGAAAATATGTACATTGGACGCGAGAGTCTTGAAGATATAAAAGTGTTACCGATCAATCTGAATACATCAAAAGCATTTTACGAAGTAAAGGAATCTAAATTGTATATAAATATTCCGTATTTAGAGCAGGGTCAAGATTGCTGCATTATTGAAATTAACGAACATTTAATAACGGTACCCGAAGACAACTATATGTCTCATGTGGTAAAAGGTGATACTAACTCCACTAATGTAAATAAACTTTACGTTGCTGGGAATGCCAATAACGCTAATGACGTTAATGAAATCGATAATTCCTCTGAGCTATCTTGTGCTATTATGATCAAACCAAACCCAACCATCAAGATCAACGAAAACAATCTTAGAGAAATATTTGGTGAACTTCTTAATAAAGCTTCAAGTGATGATACTAGTTTATAGATATTTACATTACAGGTAGCTTAAATGAGTTCTTATTGTTTTTTTCTTTTGTATTTCTAAATACTATTGTTTAAAAACAGCAAATTATAAGATTGGTGGTATAAGATATTTTCAGTCAAATGATATGATAACAAAACACAATTTTTATACATAATCGTCCAGAGGTCTTGTAATTATAAACCAAAACCGTTTTTGTATTTTTCCATGCAATCTGGGGAATTTTCTAGAGCAAAAACAATCATTTATATAGTTTAAGGAAAAAAAATATAACCAAATCAAATGTCATAAAAATCCATCTTGTTGATTTTGATGACGCACGATCAAAAAAACCTAAAAATATTTGTATTTTTAAACAAACCCTCGTTAGAATGTCATTGTTACTTATTTATTTTGATTCTGAATGTATGAACTTTATGACGTAATATGTATGTATGTACATATATTACTTTAATATATATTTGTGTGTATTTCCTTAAGATTAAATAATACTGTAAAAAATAGATTTTAAATACAATTGTTACATTTTTTTAATCTTCTTTTTACTTAGATATTTTAATAATCAAATCCTCATTAAAATTCAAGTACCTATAGCAAACATTACTATGTTAACTAAAAATAACTATGTCAATAAAAAGATTATAAATCTTATTTATAAAATAAAATAATAATTTAATTAAGCAAGACAACATAAGGAATAAAATATTATTAAAAAAAATGGTGTATATAATGATTCATTTATTTATTGACAAGACATATCGACTTATTTTAAGGTCATTTAAGATAACATTAAAAACGTCTAATTTGACAAAACAAAAAATTAAATTTGAAGGGTTTCAAATCCAAATCCAATTTAAAATTCAAATCCAAATTTTTGTTAAGTTAAAATTAAGCGACACCAAAATTCAAATCGGCTTACACCGCATCGCGAGCAAAGTATCGGCAATGTAACTAGATTTTGCCTAAACATGTTATTATTTATTACTCTCTTACGAATATATGGTACTGTAACATTGGTATTAAGTTTATTGCTTGTTTTGAATGCGTTATCTCTTGGGAAAACCAATATTACACATTTACTATCTAAAATATATTAAACGCCTATAAAACCAGGCTTCCGTTTCTATTTCAACTTATGTTTTTTACTGTATTGGCCCATACATAAGAAATATATAATATTTTGCAATTAAAGTACCGATAAATCTTTCAGAGTTTATTTGAGTACAGAAAATCATTTATTTTATTTTAATTCTCGTTTGCAAGTAAACACAATATTTTTTTGAATCGTGATCATTTTGTACATTTTTTGTAGTTCTTTGGACAGTTCGTTAACATATTCTGGTATTAAAATAGTCATCTCAGTTTTTTTAGCTCATTTTATGATAAGATTTTATATTATTGCGCGATGTCTCTGCCCTATGTTGACCGAGAAACTGATGCAGACTTCAGCTGAGATGGATCGCCCTTCACAAAGTTCCAAATTTAACTAATCTAAGCAAAGTTAAAAAAGTTGGGAACCACTGGAATTTGTGACTATTAATACTCACCGGGATCTCAAACAAAATAAGTTCATGCAAAACTGTCCAGTCTTTGCTGGGCTGATAATGGACATGGTTGAAATTTATTATGATAAATTTGAATAGAAATAAAATAGTACCATTGTTTATGACAAATCTATTATTTTTGGTTATAGTTTGATTGAAGCCTTTACAATTGAGAAAACAATCGAAGTAGTATTTTTGTGGTTAGAAATTATTTCATAGTGATTGTGGTAAACCCTTTGATTAAAATCTCATTGATTCTTATATATCAATATATAAGTCGATAATCACAAGTCAATATTACCAATAACTAGCAATTACGACTCCAAGAGTAACATTTCAACTAATCAACATACGAGTACTGACTAGTGTGTAGTGTTCTGCATATGTGGCTTCACTGTACACTTCCAAGTTGTCTTTTAGCATTTTTAGTGGAAAAATAAGCTTTTTATAAAATTTATAAAGTTATAATTTTTAATTATAACTTTTTATTGTATTTGGAATAAGAGACTTAAAACCAAAAAAAAAATTATTTGAACTAAAGCTTCATATAAAAATTATTGAATCTCAGAATGGTTTTTTGTAAAACTTTTATTTTCTATACTTTTTCCAAATCCATGCTCTCATGGGTGTGGTTTAATTCAAAAGTAAACCTACATTGTAAGTTCTTAAACCACTAAATAGAGGGAATTTAAATATTGAAATCAGTGAATATGTTGCTTATAAAGATAACTGACATGGCAATAAGAGTTGTTTCACCACGTACGTTATTTACGAGTTAATAAAGACTAAAAAATAAGTTTACACTTTTCAGGTGAGTCAATGAATAAATTAACACTTGGATCACGACAAACAAAAATATGAATATAACGTCTAAAAATGTTTATAACTTCCATATAAATTAAAAATTTATAAGTTTGATGAGGGGGGATTGGATCAAATTTGAGGTAGCCACATTACAAAAAATAAAAAAATATCTAAAGATTCTAATTGTACATAAATTGCTAACTATACTCGTATATTGACGAAATAATATATTGTGAACCTGATAATAAAAAAATTGCCGTCAATACCAATTAGTGGTTTGGTCCTTCGCAGAACTACTAAGTCAAAAAAGATTTTTTTTTTAACAGACATTTATTTATGCCAAAAACTTTAATAAACAATGATTTTTCAGAATCACCATCGGTAAAAATGTTTGATGGACATGAAAGTTTATATGAAACTGTTATTTTTCAAGTTTTATCCGGGAATTAAATTGTATTCGTATATTTAACTACAAAATGAGTACTTGCGTATTTGAGGGTATTCAAAAGTTTTTCGTTTTCATAGCACTTCCCTACTTACCTATTTGGTTCTCCAAGATGTAGATATTGCAATATTATATGTATCCAAGTCCCTGTGAACTTAATAAGAAACGCAAGAAAATCAAAATTTTAAATTTTGTCCGCAATCTGCAATCCGTACTGCCATCGCTCATAAAAGAATACGAATTATATGACCCCAAATATTTAAACTGTAAACTCATACAGGTTCAGGAGATACTTCAGCGGAACGGATACAGACTAAGTTTTTGATGCCCGAAAAGAAGGAACGCATTACCCCGGTCAGTAAGGCGTCACCATTACTTGTAACGTTACATGATCTCCATCCCTCATCAGCACGAGAACTTACTTATAGTAAGGTTGAGTATCTTCACATCCTTATATCACCTGTGCTACTTTTAAAATACCTCTTATTTATACATTTATTACATTTTTCAATCTTTGTCAACCCAACATTCATCTCATATTCTCATTTCAAGAGCATGGTCTTGCCATTTGTCAGGTGCTTTCTGTTAAGGCAGGTCGCCTTACTATTTTATAATTTTTCTCCTTATACTGATCTAAGGGGAAAACGGAAATCCCAAATCACTTCCGTGGTGGTTTGCGAAATTCATCCAAGAAGCTCCTGTCTTAGATCGGTCGATTTTATTACGCCATCATCTTAAACGACTGATCTAAAATATCAGTCTAATTTTGTAGAAAAGGAGTACCGTCAAACGCTTTCAGCTAATAACTGGCTCATGGACAGCAGGTACAAATTATTTTAATTTTTTAATTTTAGTTTAATTCATTGAATCTGTGAACTGCAAACATACAAAAATGTTCATGTAACAGTTTTAATTAAAAAGTCTATTTAAATAACTTATTTTCACTTACCATCTACTTTTTATGAATTTCTTAGTAATTTTAAAGCATCAATTGTAAAGCAAAAGCTGCATACGATTTGTAAAAAGTGTTTAGGACCGGCTAATAGTCTATTAACTCTTATGAGAATACTCATAAGTGGCATTGATGACCAATCACAGTTTTATTTTTGTGTGTATTGCGTACATATTTTAAATTTTCTTGTGTGCGTAAATGCTGTAGTGGGCGCCTCATTTCAGTTCAAACTTACTTCTAACTTCCCCTAGTAAATTACTTATCTTAGTTTAACTAATGAAAATATGATTGATAGAGCAGAAAATGAATGTGTTTCCATTACCTAAAATCTAGCTTCAATAAAGTTGGCAAGATGTTAAAGCAGTTCCACTTTTGCTCAGCGATTATACGCTTTCGACTCTCAATAAAGTTTTCATTTGTATACTTACTTGTCGGAACAAGTTAAGACTTGTTCCGACAAGTTACTTATAGCTCTAGGGCTATATAAGTTTTATGAAATATTTAGAGAAAACAAGCTAAAAAAACTCCTCATTCTATCTTGCAGGCGGCTTGCAATTAGACTATAATTATGGATACGTATTTGCCAGAGTATAGAATCCCTGAGGATATTGTTGTCTCGTCATCCAGACCGGACATATTCCTGTAGTCTAGACAGTTAAAGCGCGTAATACTTGTGGAGCTTACTGTTCCGTGGGAAACTAACATCCCCAAAGATCACACATTTAAGGTAAATAAGTATAACGAACTGACCAACGAACTGACCATGAATATAGCTAATTTGTAATAATATGGGAGCGAGAAGTATAACTAGAGCTCTATGACTAAGACTCTCTAGAACTATCATCAGTTCATTTCTAGAACGTACTTCAAAGGCGGCATTGGCATAATTTCAAATTTGGTTAAGTAGGGAGTGGAGCGTAACCAGTGAAGGTGAGTTAATGCGCATTTTAAAGGGTCTCTTAAACTTACACTTGGGTCGCAAGTCCCAGGAGCTGTTTACACTCCTTTCCCTGCAACGCGATGGACCCGGCACCCGCACGGTGAATCCATGTATTCTAAGAAATTTCGTCTCTTTTTTCAGTAATATTTCGATTACATGACTTTAAATAAAACAACTTTATTTGCATCTACATCAAAAATCATAAAATCAAAACTTCTGGGTCTTATATGTAACTACCTATTCGAATAAGGTAATAAAATAACTCTTATAAGCCAAATCAAAGTGACAAAATCTATTGCTATTAAAAATATCTTCACATAGATAAATGTTGCAATTTATTATAAAGTAATAATAATTCAAGTACAAATAATGAAGAAGTGTGAGGGTTATTTATAAAATGTACCTGACACTTCTTCATCCCTACTTAGAGTTTTTCTGAAACACAAAGAAGCTGTATTGAATTGTGAAAAATATGAATATTTTAAACATTATAAATTTAAAATAAACATCGTTAATTATGCCTTATCTTATGGGACGAAACGATTTAACTATAAAAACAAATATTATCAAACAGATAAACAATGAAGATTATGATACTTGGACATTATATGTGACGATTTGTCAAGACGCATCTTTTTATATAATTTAATATTTCACGGGGATTATTTGTTTTTAATTAAAAAAAATTGGAAAAATTTATGAAACTTCAAAATAAAATGAGATGAGAACGTCTAGATTATAGGTCAAGCTGTATTGTCTTTTTGGAGATATGAATAACAAAAATAGCAAAAAATATTTTAATTTATTAACTGGAAATCTTAAAATTATATAAAATAAACGGTTTTTTCGTGGTTAGCGACAGTTATAAGTATAATTTATATTTTTTGTATCTTTTGTAAATAAATATATAATGATTATTTTATCGCACTTTACTTGAGCTTTTTTTGGTCATCTGTATTTTTTAAATTGACCTCCACGAAAAGCTATATTATTATATCAACGGTTCTAATATAGCTTAGATCCAACAAGAAAGTTATTTCTAAATATTGGTTAACATATTTTTAGATTCGGAGAAGTTACTTTGAAGATTTACTCCAACAAAAAAATAAAACCGTTTAAAAAACTTATAAAGTATTTTATAGTTATATAAATATTTTTTATAATATAAATATTTTTTATAATATAATATAATATAATTTTTTTATAATATAAAGTATTTTATAAAGTATTACCCGCGACTCCGTCCGCGAGGTCTTCGGACCACAGAGCTCGTAATAAATTCCTTCCCTCGAGCTTTTTTTTAGTCAATTTAATTTCCAATATTGGGAGGGCCTTCTCCTAAGGCTGATTCTGTTTTTTTTAAAAATCCAGTTACATTAATGATTTAGTACTAGTCATTCAGTTAGCGGTCAATGTCATGGCAAATGACAGATGTCCACAAAATGTCAGGCTGGAAATATGAATGAGCGGACTCGACCGGTTAACAGCTGACAAAATATATCACGTTCTATAAATATTATAACTACATATTTAAAGAATAAAATACAATATCCAATGACAGTTCAGTGTTACAATTACACAATATACCCACATATATATTGCACTAATAAATTAAATGTTTATAATTTATTTAAGATACAGTTTACTAAAAAATATTGTAGAGCTATTTTACCCATGTTCTCGATTTTAATATCAGAGCTATATTACGTCCAGATTAAATATTTACTGCGATTATGACTCATGTATACACACTGCAATCAACTGTATATAATATATTTTTTATAATAATATATAACTAGGTATATCGTATAACATTGTGTCATATTTGAATGATAAAAGTGCGTTCAAATATGGACATGATAAAATAAAGGACTAAAGACGAGATAAGACCAGACTGCAAATAATAAATTGCATTCACAATTCAGTGCAAAATTCTGTTCTCGTCTGTGATGACTTGTCATCTGACGCAATACCGTATTTAGTAGTTGGATATTCGCACAATGGCTGAACCTTTACATTTCGTACCCATAGAAAGATGGGGACAAATAAAAAAGGTTTTCAGTTCAGATTTTCCAAGGAGTGTATCTGGATATACGTTTTTAGAGAATATGGAGAGTATCATACAATCCGGTCTTGATTACGGTGTGAAGGTGTACTGTCCCTTTGGAGATATAAATAATGGAATAATAGCTATTAATGTGAAAGTAAGTAAGTAATGTACGTATATAAAAATTATCCATTTTATTGTTATCTGTTATATAATATACAATCTTAATATATAATCATTATTAAGTAAGAGTATGATGACAAATATTTCTTTAATGGTTCGTTAACCAGTTTTTTCATTGTCATTTGGAATCATATTTTTTATTTTCGATTATAAAATATTCAAATAGTTAAAAACGTAAAAAAAAATTATAAAACATGCAGGCTTAAATTATTATTTATAAATTAGTGTCACTGTATTAAAAAAGCCAAGAGTAAGGTGTTCTAAAAATAAAACTAAAAATAAACTTTTAGAATTATAAGAGGTTTGAAACTGTTAAGTTATATACATACAAATTCATTATTTCTGACATATTTTTGCGACTATTGGCACAAAAGTGCCAAGGTCGGTGGCAAAACGCAATTGATGCTTTTAATTTTCCTTATCACACACACTTTGAACAAGAACACACATACGTCATCATCCGTGCATGCAACAGACCAATCTCTAGACCAACACATTCAATGCAAAATGGCGGCATTTAAAGCCACAAATCTACACGTCGCGCGCTAAGATATCAGCACCGATTGCCATAAACTGACTAGGATACATAGGGGAAAGTTTGGAAAAAAACTCTAAACATATCTTTATTAGCTATTCCACACTGTAGCTATTGTGCTACTATCTCGGCCAAGCTAGCCAGTATGTCAGAAGGCCAGCCTGTGCCTGCATCAGTGTTAGATCTGTGCAGTAATTTTTGCCTAATGCGTAAACACACAGATAGATATACAAAAAAAAGAAAGCTTAGGCGTCTGTATCTGTAAATAGCACAGCAATAATCTTTATAATAATATATATTTATTCAGTTTTGACGTTCTTACTGTTTTACTTTATAACAATTTGTATTAAGTCACAACGTATTGAATCTATTTCTACAATACTGATTTTAGAAATGTCTATACGAAGTAATTATCCAATGTCCTAAAGATGATACTAAAGACCTTGAAGAGGCTTTGAAAAATACGAAATTAATAGATTGGACTCAAATGATGACAGTCCCATTTGCTCCTAAGCATGTAATGGATTGTGTCAGAAATATAATAAACGAAAGAAATTATATAATCGATCATACAACAGTTACAGAAACATTTATACTTTTAAAGAACTCACCGCCATACAACATAAGGTATAACTCACTTTTATATAATTTTATTTGTTTCATGAATTATATATAAACAACTATTTATTATTAAATTTTATTAAAATTATTTAATAATCAGAGATTTTGTTTTATTTATGTTACAGGCTATCATCGGAATTAACGTTTAAACTACTTACGCTAGATTACATAGAACTGGTGAATAAGACTTGGCCCCACAAATATCCCAGCTCGGAGTGGTATTTCGAGTTACTGATAAATGCGAAGATGGGTTATGGTCTGTTTAAAGACCATGAGCTGATATCATGGGTGTTTGTTAAAGAGATGGGTGCTCTTGGGCATTTATACACCTTAGAAAATCATAGAAAACAAGGCTACGGTGAATTAACTTTAAAACTTATATCAAATATACTATTAAAAGAAAAAAAGTACGTAGTTGCTTTTTGTGTCGCGGGAAATTCAAGAGCATATCATTTATACAAAAAACTTGGTTTCAAAAGTGTCCAGGATGTGTATTGGTGTGATTTTAAAAATAATTAAAATGCATTATATACGATGAAGAAATAAAAGGCAAAGTTGACGAAACGCGTAATGCGGAAAATGTTAAAAATGGTAGAAGCTGAACTATGATTGAAATATATGAAATGTATAATGACAATAAATGAAAAATATATAAGATTAGTTTTGTTAGTACAATACAAATAAGTCAATGGAATGCGCACTAAACATAATACAATTATTATTAGGGGAGCCGGAGGGAATGGGAGTCCCTTAAGGAAAACCATCCAGTCATTTGCGAATCTTTATTGAATTTATGACGCAGCTACAGATGTTCTGCTTACTGGATGAAATATGAGAACTACCTGACTCTCATTACCCCAATGACGGATATTTAAAAAAAAAAATATTATATTTGAACTCAAAAAAACTTAATAACTCGAAATAGTATACATATATTTAGATCATACAATATACGTAACGATAACTTGAATCATAAATATTAATGCATTAGCTACTTACATATTTTATCGAAAATCAGCGATTTTTACAAGAAAGTAACCCATGACACATAAACGATGACCCCGACGACTCAGAGACTACTAGCGGCCGACTGAGGTTGCGAGTGGGACCGGGGTTGCAGGAAGTACCTTATGCGACTATAGAATATTCCCTCACGTGATTGAATTACCCAATAATTACCCACTGCCTCTTATTACCCCCAACTCCTCTAATTACATCTTTCTTTAACGGAACAATTAAGAATTGTTCAGAATTGAACTAATAATATAAAATACTATTTTTATTTTGTTAATTGATTCAGTAATTATTTTTAAGGTTTCGTACATTTTAGTTAATATATATATTTTTTTAAGTAAATAAAGAAATAAAAATTTACCCGTTACGGGTTTGGATTCGAAATCAAAACCTCTGGAAAACTGATCCGTCGCTATTTGAGCTTCCGTATCGCTACGTTTTATTTTCAATCAATATTTATAAAAAAAATTAAACAGCTTAAAATAAATATATTTTTAGATATTTTTCAACATTTATTTCATTTAGTACACCTATTGTCTTATTATTTTTAAACATTAAATGTTTATAGGTAAACATATTGTAAACCAATATCTAATAATTAAAGCTATCATTTAAATAATTTACTATTGTATAAAAATAATAGTCATAACTTTAAAAAATGTCTGTAATATTATTTCAAAATTTATTGATCGATTTTAATCTAAAGATTATATTTTCAATTTCTCCTATCTCTTTATCTTATCTGTCCAAAGTATTTCGGACTTTGAACATTAAAAATACCTTCAACTTATGGAATATCTATTAATGCTATTTCGTATGGTATTTTTTCTATTTCTAACCTAAAGAATTACCAAAGTAATTCATCCACTTACATCACACCTAACTACAGACAATTACCGGTGTTACTTTCACTAAATAAAATATTTTAAATTCATGTTTATTCATATTTATAACTAAGTCAAGTAGTGTTTTATAAGACTGTTAGGTAATATGTTTTAAGGCTGGCAACCCACTTGTAGCTCCTGAGTTGCAGATGTCCATGGAAGACGGCTGTCGCTTAGGTGACCGGTCTGCTCGTTTGCCTCCCTATCCCATAAAAAAATGTAAATGAAAATATTTTGCTACACTATAAAAATTTTGAGGCGGGTTTTCATTGATTTTACAAAAGATTTTTTTTTTGCCGACGGAATCAGAATTATAGGATAGGTTATTTTAAAGTACTGAAGAAAATTTAAATTTTACAGAAATTCGTTTTCTTAAATAAGAGACGAAGCTTCTTAGCATTCCATGGATTCACTGTGCGGGTGCCGGGCCCATCGCGTTGCAGGGAGAGGAGTGCAAACAGCTCCTGGGACTTACGACCCAGATGTAGGTTTAAGGGGCCCCTTTAAAATGCGCATTCACGCTCACCTCAACTGGTTGCGCTCCTCTCCCTACCTAACCAAATTTGGAATTAACCTACCAATGCCGCCTTTGAAGTACGTTCTGGAAATGTACTGATAATAGTTCTAGAGAGGCCAAGATCTTTAAGTAGGTTATAGAGAGATTTCGCTGTTATACCTCTCGCTTCCACTTCTACCGCGTACAAATTTACTATATACCTATTCCTGGTCAGTTCGTTGGTCAGTTCGTAATACTTGTTTACTTTAATTGTGTGATCTTTGGGGATGTTAGTTTCCCAAGGAGCAGTAAGCTCCACAAGTAGGTATCACGCGCTTTAACTGTCTAGAGTACAAGAATATGTCCGGTCTGGATGACAAGACAACAATATCCTCAGGAATTTGTACTGTTTCTCAAACGTATCCATCATTATAGTCCAATCGCGAGCCGCCTCCAAGATAGAGTGAGGCTTTTGTTTTGTTTTTTTAGACGAGCCTTCTTTAATGAACTCTATGAATCTTTTGGTGGTTGTTATAGCCTTTTGCGCTCTAGCTACTGAAAGACTAACCGCTTCACGTATGATTTCCAATACTTTATCATGGCGCCGCGAGTATTGACCTTTTTCCAATAGCACCGTACACCCTACCAACAAGTGTTTAGCCGTTCCTACTGCCTCCCCACAGATAGTTGATATTGTTTT
The DNA here is from genome assembly GCA_963555665.1 of Dircenna loreta. Lineage (NCBI taxonomy): Eukaryota > Metazoa > Arthropoda > Insecta > Lepidoptera > Nymphalidae > Dircenna > Dircenna loreta. The sequence goes on from OY743094.1 coordinate 12,283,539, forward strand.
CAGAATCAAAAGACAATCGATTATAATTGACGTGTGTCATTGCTCTTTTTATACTTTATTTTATATATGGACTTAATTTCTTCCTAAGTTAATATTGGGTTTTTATGGGCATTGGTTAATTTATTTTTATCAAATATATTTTTAACGTTTTTAACGAGTATATGATATTTTTATTGAAGTTTTGTGTGAACCCCCCCATGAAGTTTTGCAATTAGATAATATTGATTGAGCTTAATATTTTTAATAATTGTAAGTCTTATATTGATATTATTTTTTTGAAAACAAACATTATCCTTTTCACTCTAGAGGTAATTGATTCCATATTTTTGCTTTCAAGATAGAGATCTATCAACTAATTACTTGAGGTGAAAAGTTTTTTCAATTGTATCACAGTTGCTTTCAAAATTCATGTTTTTGAGCTACAATACGGTGTTTCCAAGGCAAGTATAGTTTATTATTAAAATGATAAATTGCCGCTTTATCATTTTATTACATTAAATTATTGTAATACTTTTAAAATAAAGTGTTACAAAACAATCTTACTAATCTAATATTACGTGTAAACTGAACATGCGTAAGTGCAACTTGTATTGGAAATGTATTTTTTACTATCGTTCACATTGCAATCTAATTGATCGAGATTTGTAATGAGATCTCGGCCATAATCTTAATTAGTTCTGTTGAGATAGATATTTGCCTACGGAGTTCTTGTAATTTGATTTTAATTGTATGCATCGCTTTTAATTTTTTATTTCTTAGAAAGAAAACAAAATAAGAATTGAGTTACAAAATAAACAACGAAATATCTGACAGCAGGATATATGGATTGTTGCATCTCATAATGAATATGATAAAAAAATATCTAATATTTATAATTAACACACTTTTTTCGACAATTCCGAACATTCCATAATTATAGAACAGTCATGTATCAATGGTAGGGCAGTCGATATACGAGCACACGTGGGAAAATACACCCATTATGTCTCACGCCTTCGAAATGTATCGACTTCGTAGATTATCTTAGATTTGTTCAGAAATCAATTTATTATTAAGACATTAGTTTAGTTGGTGATGAAGATGTGGACTCCATTGTTTTTGTGTGAGTATTCAGTTTTAAGTTAACCGATAATATTTATATTTTTTTAAACTTGATTACTTTGAATAAAAGAAGAAATTAAGGGTAGTCTTACTAGATACTTTGATTTTTTAACTAAGACTTGTTATACTAAGTACTCATATATTATATTTATCAACTATTATATTATTCAATGATATGCCGCGATCATATTAAGATATGAGACTCTCAATATTTGTCAAATTATCTTTATACTCTTAATGGTGAAGTCTTTATACCGATATCAGACCTCACAGTATAATTTTCTTTAGACTATACGTGTCTTTGATTAGCGTATAATATTATTGTATAACGGCTACGTATTATTTAATTGTTCATTGCACAAATTCAAACATATAAAATGCACAAAAGGTGAGCTTAATGCTACAAGCATTCATTCATTTTCTCTAGCATTCAACCTTAGGATGTACAGGACGGGACATTTGTAGGCGTCCAAACAATAAAAATACACACATAAAAAACAAAAGGTAATAAAAAGTCTTAGAACTTATGGAAAACATAATATTTAACTGTTATAAGGTATACGATAGAATACAAATATTAATACTACATTTCCTTCATGTAAATAATTTTGCATACAAAGATAAAATATATATTACATAGTTTGAGAAAAGTTCCTGGACATGGGTTTGAATACGTCAGTTACGTGACTTAACAATTTCAGTGGACTCCGGTCGTTACATGTATATATTAGGTGCAGATATTTTAAAACAATCATATTAAATAACTTTAATTAACATTACAAACGCAGGACTATTTTAAATATTAAACTTGCAAGTATGAGAAGTAAAATAGCGCGAAATATTTATGGGAGTAATCTGCCAGTATAATACGTAGTTAACGTACGATGTCTGATGTCTGACCTATCTGGGACAGGCCTCGGCGTGAATATTAAAGTAACCGGCGTCTACTTGACGGGACATGTGTCACCAGGCAGTTATTAAAATAATATTAATATATATATCTTATCGTAAAATGTACCTTTAGATTAAAAAAATATTATATATTGGTTTAGTTTATTTATTTATTATGTAGAGGGTGTATTTTGCTTTCGGGTTATTGTTTTTTTTTTCTGAAAATACCAGATATTCTAATAAACAATTCAATATCAGTAATATAAAATTATCGTTGACAAGTTTTGCTAAGGAATTTACTTATTTTAATATTATATTATTTAAAGATTAAAGTATAGTTGGAATATTTCTAATTAATGAATATAGTAACTTATATTGTAACTGATACTACATTTTATTATTGTTACAAGTAAAATATATTTTTATTTTATTGTAAAAGTTCTTTCTTAATAAATTTAGAAAACTTCATACATAAATCTGTATTTTTAACTATGGAGAATATATTAACCTGAAATTTACACTTTTAATTTACTTACTTATTTATTATTTTATAAAAAAAATACCTTGAGTTTCACTATAATAAGCTCAGTAGGTTAGTTTGATTTATCAGACAGTAGTCGAGTCAACATAGTGATTTCAGATTTATATGTTTTTATTTGATTTTATGTTTACAATAAATTATATATTCAAATGAGGACATAAATCGAGAGAGAATTTTAGAAATATATCCTTAAATGTAAGTGAAATTTATTCAAATACATTTTGTAACAGATGAATGAATAAAATATTAAACTCTTGCTTTTGTTATAAGAGTCGGAATGTATATTTCTTCAATATCCAATATTTCGAACATTACTGATCAGTTCTTCATTTTTAATCGAAAATTTAAATACTTCATGAAACGTATATCTTACAATGAGAGATTTTATTATAAAAATGTAGTTTTAAAATTATTAAAGAAAGTTCAATACTGTTCAAATTTTTCATATAAATATTGTTGCCAGTTTTACAGTTTACCAAATGTTATAATCCGCTATATATTTCTGTTAATTAACTTAAATCATAAAATATTAAATATTCTTTATTCTATAAGATAGCTGAGAGTTGAATAAAGCTGTTGTAAGACGAACTTTTTTTTATAAAAACAAAATAAGTCAGATTATTTACAGGCTCACGATAGACTATGGCGCATTCGGATTTCGTAATCTCGGCCTATGTTACTCAATACTTTATACTTGTTTTTGGTTTGGAATGAAAATTCATTTTGCTTGTTAGTCAAGACTCTTTTGTAGAAGTTAGAATAAATATAAAGCTTGGAGACTTTGACTTTAAAAAAAAAATATTCTGTTAAATATTTTGATGGTATGATAATTATATACTTAAAAAGAAATATAAAATCGTGATGCCCAATTCTATTCTAATACCCCTCTTTGAAATACTGCGGGCTCTGCTCTCAACTCTGCGCGCATTGCTATGCTACCAACTAAAATTAAAAATTCGTTTCAATTCGATATGTATTGAAATGCTGTGGGATACACAACATTTTTTGTTTTTTCCATCTGGTGCGTCAACAATTAAGTCAGAAGGTTTACCGACGCGTGAGCAGGCCACATAGAGCTGTCCATGTCAGAAGCATGGGTTCTCCAAATTTAATCCACATACTTGCAACGGTTGTCTTTGTGCTTTGTTGATAGTCATTGCGAAAGTGCGGGAACTGTGAACGTTTGAATTCGAATGGCATATCTGTGATCTATAATCTGTGATCTGTGTCATTGGGATACGTGGCAAAAATATGTCTTCACTTTTGAGATTGCCAGTGAAAATCGTTGCTTTTAAAAATGTCTATAAACATGTTTAAAGTGAAGCTTATTTGAAAAAAATAAAAATACAAACTGTTGCCTTGATAACTTTGTCCATCGTTTTCTTAACGGAGAGCCTGGTTCCGTTGCAAAATTTTTGTGGATTTATGTTTCCAAGATGAATGATGGGTACGCCAATTTTCAATGCAATAACATGCAGTGGTATGCCTGGCAAATAATATATAAAAACCATTGGAATGACAGTTGGGCCATCAGTCGAAAATGAGTCGTACCAACTCGGAAATCTTCGTGGGCTTATACGAAACAACTTTGCGGATTCATTCATTCATTCAACACGGACACACAGACAAACATTCATTTTTGCATATATCAACTTAAAAAGATGTAAAATATAATTTGAATTGAATAAAAAATATTATTACAATGTATGTTTTTTGTAAATATTGATTATTAAGAAATAATAAAACTTATTTTATGTTATTGTTTTGGAATAAAAAAAGAGTATATTTCACATATCAAATATATAACCTCCTCCTTCTTAAAAATATAACAATTGTGACAGAAACTAGATTATTTAAGGGATTTCTAGCATCCGCGTTTCTTTCTTCATCGTAGCAACCTTCGCCATTGAAGAAGGAACAGTTCTTATCTGTTAATCAAACACAATAGCTTGTATACTTTATAATTAACTTAATTTTACGCGTCGATTGTTTCGAGTAAGTGAATTATTTTTTATCCAATACCATTATCTCAATAAAAACATATGAGAAACTGTCTTTATTGAAATATGTCTGTTTGCGACATGCATTGTATTTAGTATAGTTGTGTCTGGGAATTGTTAAATAATTAAAAGTCGTTATACGAATTAAGTATACATCATGTTGTTTTGAATATTGAATACCTATAGTCATATATGATATAATTCTTAATGGAACTATTTAACAGATATGAGTTACATATTTAGATCTTTCTAGAGACGATAGACCCCTACATTTTGACTTCCCGTGAACCAGATTGCAAAATTGCGTGATAAATCCGTTGTTTTATTTTTTTATTTTTATTATTCTTTAAACAACGATCCATCTATCAATCAAACTCATTTTTAACAAATAGCAGTTTAATAGCGTACTGTATGACAAAAACTACGCCAGTAAAAAAACGGGGAGATATAAATGGGCCAGCGAAGTAGCCAACGTTACAAACATAAATATTATACTGTTTAACAACGGAGTACAGTTTTTTTAACAATTGTAAAAAAATCTATATAAACATACCAAGTTGATTTATGTTTAAAACGTTAATTATTTAAAAGGAAGAGAAAGCCACTAATTATTATTTATTATCTTTGTAATATCATAAATACGGAATATATGGTTTTAAATTAATAATATCTTATTAATTTATTATCTTTGTAATATCATATATACGGAATATATGGTTTTAAATTAATAATATCTTATTATAATTTGTCTTTTATTGATATGTTAATGCTAGCCCATTCTCAGTCGACGCCAAAAAAAAAGAAACTGTTTTGACTGTTTGACTGGGCGGACAAGAATTGTAATTGGCTGTCACGGCAACACCTCATCATCTGAGTCTACGAGACCTTCAACCATAATTTTCAAGGAACCGTTCTCTAAGACTAATTAAAATATATAAGTTATCTTATTGTTTAACATGAAGGTAACATGAATTATGATTTTCCGTGTATATGAAAAAAAAATAAAGGAATAAAGGTAAAAAAGAAAGTAATTTTTCTTTAGGTGAGATCATTCGAAAGGTTTTTTGCAACGTAAGAGTGTAAGATCTGGATAAACTTACGTATACATAAAATATAATCGTGCAATTCTTGAATATAGGAAAACGAAATTGAGCAACCGTATTATTATTGAGCTACCCGCCTCGGTGACTTTAGCAATCTATACATATTCGTGTTTATCGGGACAGTGGTGACATCTATTAGGCTTCTTTCGAAAATCTTAACAAATGTTGCCAGCTTTGCAGTATTGATATACATCCTAACAACATTATGTATTGAGTTCCATAAATACATACTCTTTAATTTTTGTTTCTATAAATTTGCAGTGTTCTTGACCATACCCCGGAGTGGAGCTCAAAATACTAAGATAAGGCGACCTTTCGACAATGGTCATGGCTTCGACGTAAGATTGGCTGTACCGGGTAATCCCGGTAATGACTATCCTACTCACCACAACATACCAATAACCTCTTTTACGTGCTCGGGCAAAGAACCCGGTAAGTGTATATCCTTCTTAAAATAACGCGGACTGCCACTCATATGATAATTTTACTTGTACAACTTATAAGGTGAAAAATTCAATACCAATTTTGGAATAAAATATTATTATAGTAAGTAAACTGTTATATAACTCTCTTAGATATATATCTATCCATTATTTTATATAGTTATAATGAATGTTTTATTTTCAGGCTATTATGCAGATACTGAAACAAATTGTCAAGTTTTTCGTGTGTGTACGTTCGGCTCCACATACGGTTTTCAATCGTTCTTATGTCCAAATGGGACATTATTCAACCAAGCTGTCTTCGTATGTGACTGGTGGATGAATGTAAAATGTGAAAAGTCAAAAGAACTTTATAAATATAAGAACGAATTGGGAAGTTTAAACAGAGGGCCACATTTTATGAGAGATATAAAAAAAATGATAACACACCCAATGAGAAATCCTTATGATAAAACATTTATTAAAAACAATTTGATTATAATGCAAGAATATAAACCTCCAAATGGTCAATTATATAATAGTATTTTGGAAAATTATTCACAACGAAATTTTAATAAAATCAGCTCTCAATCGACAGAAACACCAAAAACTTCATATCAAAATACCGCAACTACGCCTGGAACACAATATTTTTCAAATTTTAATATATACCCACCAATTAACAATAATGTGGACTTTTTTCAACATCTCAGACAGAGATCGTACCCTCAACCAAACATTGTAAGCAAACCCAGGAAAATACAAAGAGATTTTTTTAATGGACATACGGGACAAATATCTTCAACTACAGCAAAAAATATATTAAGTCATACTAATAATTTTCAGTTAATAAGACCGACTCAAATTTATCAAAGAAGTTTGCAAAATGAACCGTATATAAATTCACTAAATCCACAAGCTAACACTCAAAGAGAACAAAGAGAGAACAAAAAAGAATTAACTAATGCTGATAAATTTAAATTAAGACAACAATATTCAAAGCAACAACTAAATCAACATATTTCACAAGACAAAGAGTTAGATTCCTCCAAATCTAACCAAATACGATTTCCAAAGGATATTAATGAACAAATTGAATCGAAAACAAATCATAATTTGGTAAGTAACGATACATCACCGACACTTATTAGAAAAACCCTAGCTTTTCATAAACTAATAAAAGATTCAAAAAATGGTAATCCGAAATCTAGAATAACATTTAAGACATGGATTGTAAGGCCTAGAAGTGGAAAATTGTCAGCTGACCCCACTCCTTACACTTACAACATACCACCAAAATATGCAACAGAAAACATTAATACCAATACCATCTCTTACAAAAAGGATAAAGCTTCTTTGATACAATTTAATTCTAGCAACGAACCTTATGAGTATAATCCTCCAACGATTCCAAGTAACGAAATAATAACATCCACGACAGAATCTCCATATACATTTATAACCAGATTTTCCTCGTCATCACCCACAAAAGCCTCTCTTTTATATTTACCTCCTACAACTTATAAGCCGTTACCTATTATATACGGTCCTCCTACGGATACCATTGAACGTTCACGTCAATATCTTTTGCCTGGAGTAATAAATAGCCCACTTACTGCAGCAGGAAGTTCGCCAGTTCCTTTTTATAAAACTCCATTAACAGAAAATATTAAAGGGCATTCTTTTTCCTCAAATAAGCAATCTCTAATAAATACTAATCATAACAATTTAGCTTTCTCAGATATACTAACAAAGGAAAAGTTAGATATTACAGTTAGTGACATAGTTAGAGATGCAAATATTCTACTTAAAACAGCTTCGCCTAACGATATTATTGATTTTAGACAAGATATTCAAACAATTGAATACCCCGAGGAAAGTTATTTACCACAAAAAAGAGATAATGAAAGCGGTGAAATAGTTTCATTACAACCTCCTCCATTTTTGCCCACTAATTCAAGGCTTATCGCTATTCCATCCATTGAGTTAGAGGCTCCTGTCGAAAATTTGGAATATAGTAACGAGAATATGAATAGTTTGTCATATTTGTCTTTTATCAAGAAACCAATTTTACCAACCATAGAAAGAACTGTCTCCTTTAAAATAACGATTCCAGAAGAAATCGCTGATTATATATTTAAAAAAAGTAGTAAAAATATTTCTGATAACTTAGAAATTTTGAACACTGGGAACACGAATTACTATGTATTGGCTAATAAAAATTCAAGCGAAAAAGAGTCTCAGTATTTTCCTATAGGAAAAATAGTTTGGAATAATAGTTCTGATATCTCTCCTTCACAGGACTTAGTGTTTTCGTTTTTGGCCGACTCAATTAATGCAGCTAAGAAATACAGCAACATAGCCACACAAAACATTGCTCTACCCACTTCAACACAATTGCGAAACCTTAACAGCGTTGATTTAGAACCTATATCTAATAAGGTATCCCAATTGACATCAGCACAATATGCACATAAGTCTTCTGGTACAAATACAGGTACCAAAAACGACAGCACAAAAAATGAACGACTAGAAGAAACACGTCCAGGTATTAAAACAGCTCAACCAAGCACTCACAAACAATTACCAACTCCCGCTACATATCTTAAAACAAATGCCAAACAAATATACAGCGGACAATTGTACCAACTTCCAGTTCCAGAAGTTACTGAACAATTTTATAATTCACCATCGCAAGCAAACGCTAAATACAGATTTTCAAATAATCATTTAGGAAATAACATACAGAATGAAAAATATCCATATGAAAAAAAAAACAAACAAACATCGAAATTTGACATTATCAAGTCGCAAACATTATCATCCGAACCTTATCAAGCTCCATCAAATCCAAATCAAGAACCGATTGAACAGGGAAATACCGCTATAAAATTTTTAGAAAATAATGATTTACCCAAAGATGGTATAACAGCTCAAATACATGACAATACGATTGGAACCATACCTCACCCTTTGAATGAAGATAAAATTATAAAGTACAAAAAGAACCATATCTACTACATATATACACAACTTAGTAACATTACAAGCGGCAATCAAAACAATAATGATATAATTAAAAGTAAATTATCGCAACCATATAGAAAACCGTCCAAAGATGTCTCATATCAATTAGTACCATCATTGGGATATAAACTAGAAGACAATATAGAAAAACAAAATTTACCAAACACATTCCTGAAAAGTGAAATTGGTAGCCCAAAACAATTTGAATTTAATAAATATTCTAATCAGCGTGTAGACGTCGGTGCTGACGTGGACTACATTGTAAACCATCCGGCATCAAGGAACGTTTTGTACAATGGACCGTCTTCATACTATACTCCCCAAACATCTATAGGTTATTTGGAATCAAAGCAAAATACACAAACAAACTTTAACGCTAATTTAGAAAAGTTTGATACCAACGATAGTACAGGTTATCCAAAAATTATACTATCAAAACAGTTTTTGTTTTAAAATATGTAAGTACCCTTATTTATAAGTTTTAAAATATAAGACTTGATGTAAATATTTTAAGTTTATGTAGATTACTTAAATAATCATGCTTAAGACTATTTTGTAAATAAGAAGTTGAATTTATACTAAAAGTACGTATTTTGTATTCATGTTTATGAAGATTATTAAATTTATATGATGAAAATGAACAATCAACAATGGAATTTTCATTATTTTGATTATATAAATAATACCTTATTATTTTAATAATAAAAAAAAACAAGATTTTATAGCTGAAAGCGTCATCGCATAGCGAAATTCAACGTAGTAAATTTGTTGTTGATTTTATATTTATTGACCAAGCGAGCGCTGAGCACAAACGGAACGTTTCCGTTTTAGCTTGAACAATAATGCTTTATATGTATTTCTGTCCGGTAGATATCTGCAGGTCCAGCTGTTCTTTCCCACATGTCGTTCTGATCATCGATTTATGAGCAGGCTTTATATTTATGTGTATGTTTTATATCTACTCAGTTTTTGGAAATTTATCAAAATATATAAAGTTAAACTTTTCTATTACCCTTATTAAGACATCTTTTTTCAAACACTTTTTCAACCGATTATCTTCCAAGGTTCATCAACATAATAGAAAAACAAATTTCCCGTGTCATACCAATATATTAAAAAAAATATATATATATTTATATATTTTTTTATTATTTGAACCTTCGAGATCCATGATAACACTTATACACGTAAATATATTTATGTCAATTTATTTTTTATATGACAAATAAGTACCCACTTATTTGTTAAATAAAAAATAAAGTAACATAAATATATGTAAGTGTACAAAGCTAATAAGACCAAATTACGATATAATTTACGACAGCACAGATAATTGGGTATATATTGTTTATTGATGTTTACTACATTCGTTTTAAATAAGTCCTGTATATGTAATGGAAATTGTCCTGTTCACAAATCGTAACTAAAGTTGTATTTAATTAATTCATAAGCTAATGAAATTTTACCAAAATAAGTTTTTTTTATAATATTAGTATCTGAAAATATTTTTTTAATATAAATTATGTATTTTTTTATTTTTCATTATGATCAAAGAACGAGACGTAAAGTATACAACCAAATTATCTTGATGACACTTCTTGGCTAGATTTTTCAGATGACTAAGTCTGGTGCGGAACACTTAATTTAAGGATAACAGACAACATAATGAAGAAAAATATTAGAAAACATTTCTTTTTACAATCATTAAAAAAGTTTATTATAATAATTTCATAAATGGCGAAATACAAAACATCATATAATGAGGCTTATTTTTTTTAAATTATAAATAGGTTACGCCTTTGAGAAGATTCATATTTTTTTCTTATAAGTCGTAGTATACTTGTAAAAAAACCTATTGATTAAAAAGTTACACAAAAATTCAAACTATTGTCACGTTTCTTAGGAACGCATTGTCATAGCAACAATGTTTTATTTAAGAAATATAATATCAGAGTTTGGCTAGCTTCTTCCGTGTTCGTTATACTACTATGAAAGTATTTTTATACTCTTACCATAAGCTTTTGGAATACACAATTAAGTTGCAATTTTAATTCAAAAGGTAAGATCTTTCTTACCCATCAGTGGTATTACTAAAAAAGTTTGTTTAATAAAGCTTTGTTGACTTCACCTTATGTTACATTCGTCCTTCAAGTCCATAAGTCCATAGAATCTGGATAAACGCCTTTTTATCCGACATTCAATTTATTTGGATAGTGCTATATCTTTAGAAAATTGAAAACAATTTTATGTGTGTCTAATATATCAAGTGAAATGAGCTTCGAATGATAATCATCAATCAAGTAAAGGTATTATTATATTTAAACTTTCGGGAATCGTGACTATTATATATATATATATTTACCCGGCTATGTTTACATGTGAATTTGCCCGAATAGTTAAGAACCCATTCGGGGTTCTCATAAGTTCTTAGCGTAACGGAGTCCGATACGATCGATAGAGATGGCACATTCCGATATAATTTCACGTTAATACTGCCGGGTATAAATATATAGCTTGAATGAACACATATTTAAGTTTACGATAAAACGAAGCTGTACACTATACATTACGATACATGTAGTAGAGCTCTCACCACTTTAAAAATGGATCATAGAACTATAAACTTGAACACACTAAAAAAAAAACAGAGTAATTAAGGTCTAAAGATAGGCTCATTACAAAACTGGTAAAGGAAAGGACTGAACGGTAAAATGATTACTTTAGAGGGTTTCTGATTAAATTATTAAAATGTATCGCTGGTGTGTTGTTTGATAATTAAACATCTGATAATGGTAAATAAGTAATATTAAGTAAAGTTTTGAGTTTTTTGAATTAGCATAACAAGTACTAACGAAGCTAGTGAATTTATAGAAAGTCCGGATTTTGCCAGAGTTTAATTTGACAAGCTTTTGTAGCTCTAAATCAAACCATATTTGATACATGGTACCTACTTCTTTCCTACGGCTCGTAGATAAATAAATGCCAATATTAATAATAATAAACATTTTTTTCAAATTTTCAAATCTTACCATTAAAGCATGGCGGATCCGGATAATGAAACAATTTCAATTATATCAGAAAAACAATATTTAGTAGAAGAAGAAGTTCCAGATTTAGATTTAAGAAGGGATCCAAGAGTGCAATGGATTAAGGAACGTATTCTTAGCTACATTGGTATCGATGATGAGGAGCTGTTCTATAATATGATGGAAGAGGGTGATGCAAAGCAAAAACTTGCTACTTTTATTACATCTCCACTAAAACCAAATGAACTGGCTTTAGATAAACGAACGTTTTATGTCGCGAAGATTATCGTAGATAAACTTATTCATGAAGACAAAGAATTCACTGAGTGGCGTAAGTTTACTTCATTATTCCTATTAAAAGAACATACTACGTTACCTCAAAGAAAATGTACTATCTTTGCTTGTTAAATTAGGTATAATTCCACCTCCACCGCCACCGCCGCCACCAGTAAAAAAAGGGAAGAAGGGTAAAAAAAAGGCAGAGCCAGTCGTTGAACCCGTGCCTGAAGAAGAAGAAGATGAAGATAAAACGGCCAAAAGCATGAAAAGTATGAAAAGCATGAAAAGTATGAAAAGTATGAAAAGCATGAAGAGCATGAAAAGCATGAAAAGCATGAAAAGCATGAAGAGTGTAAAAGGTAAACTAAAGTACATGAGTAATAAAAAAAGTGCTTTCTTTATTTATTTATTTTTTGTTTTTTTTTTCAGATGTCGAGGAAGAAGGTATATAAAAAATTACTGGAAATATTTTCGACATAAGCGGAGCCCTTATCATTAAATTAATTATTTTCTAGATGAGGAAGTGGATACCGTAGCAGCTGCGGTCACGGATATATTCGATATCGATGAAGGAATGAAGACCGAAATAGATCTAAGAGTAGAAGAAGAAGAAGCCCCAATTGTCGCTGAAGATCTGTACTCGTTTCCTCCGCGTAATAATTTTGATTACCTTATAAGAACGAGACTAAGGAGCCTAGGAGCTGAAACAAACTTATTGATCAATATCTCTTAATGGACCTGCTCTAATTTTAATTATATTTATCATCGTTTTTGTTTACTTTGTTTTAAAATCAAGCTGTCGTTAGTTTTTACTATCAGTAAATCTATATTATTTTATCAATATTTCCTAAATTAATCAGCTAGTAGCACAATCATATTTGAATTTTTCAGCTCCCGAAGATTTAGATCCAGAAATAGATGGCACCTTAGAATTTTACACGATCATAGTAAGTAAAAGTAATAATATGGCAATAATATAATGTCATAATATTTAAATGGAACATTAATTAAAAGTAATTTATTTTGTTTCACCTCGAGAGCCAAAATTAATCTGTTTGTTTTAGCGACCAGTTCCACGTGTTATTCAATATCCAAAACTAGTACCAGTTTTTGGTGCATTTACCCCACAAGTGACTCACCGAAATAGAAAATACTTATATTTTATAAGACAAACTCAAGACGAAATTCCACTGTCTGAAAATGACACAATTACCAAACTAAAAATGCCGGAGTACATTTTGATCGGTTCAACGTCGGGAAAAGTGCTCAAGAGTTTAGGACTGCAATTAAAGGAGGTGAGAAATGTCGTATAGGACTAATGTATTTATTGATATCAAAAACATTTTTTTTTTCATGTATTAAATCAAATTAACTGACAAAGTTGGAAAAAAACTTTGTTATCCTCTTACAGTCTTCCATATGAAATAGCTGATACTATTTTTAAACCATGTTAAATAAAAATAAAATTATATTAAAGGCATACATAGCGTTGTTCCGACGTCAGTTTCGTGAGATAATGTCGATGAACAAGGAGTCGTCTACTACTGTATTGTCTCGTCAAGTGTCCTACGCGGGAAAACACTACGAGATGAATGATAATACTTCTGAGGTAATGAGTTGTATAATCTGTGCACATAATTTAAATTTGGAATAGATATGTGTTATAATATAATATTCCAATTGATTTAATTATAAACAGGTGAATTATTTGCGTCCATCCGACTATCGCAGAATGTCAAATGTGGCCAGGGGAGAAAACGCAGAAAGAAGGTTCGATTTGTTTCTTTTGAGGTGATATTATTGTCATAGTATATTTTAATCTAAATTATCATAGGATCAAGAATATGAGAACCGAAGTGGAAACTTATACATTCAAACCGTCAATTATAAGACCTACTTCCTCTATGCTTCAACAGGTATGTATTGCTTCACTGTACAAGATAGGAATTTATTTTTTGACTCAAAAAAAGAAATCAAATTAAATGTTTTTTTTATATTTTCTATGAACATGTTTAACCTAGCTATTCAACATTTCAAATAAATTAAATTAAAAAAGATTCATTAACACGAGCAAGACTTGAATTGAAAGCTCTGGGTTAGGATTTTTGAATCAAGCTTAAACGATTATGCCTCCAAACAAATCAAGATAATACAATGATAGAATCAAGGTTGAAGTTTCAAGTTCAGCACGTATTGAAGATTTTTTTTAGTTCCAAATGTTTTTGAAATCTAAAACAGAATTGATAAAATTGAATAAAATATATTTCAGTGATAAATTTAAGATTAAGATTAATTACAGGAAGTCTCTGAGTTCGACACACCGATTACAGAGGGCGCTAAACAGAAAGTAGACGAGAAGCCAGCAGCTTCCGATGTCATCACTGATATTGAAGACCTTGTGGGAATCGTAGAATGGTGCAAACTACACTTCGTATATATATATATATATATATATATATACATACCGATAGCATATATATAAGATCGGTTATGCTTTTCATATAATAATTAAAATATTGGTAAAGATTAAAAAAAAAAGTCCAACAGTTGTCCCCATTAAGACAAATGTGTATAGAGTGCTAAATTCGCAGCGAGAAGTTTGCTCAAATGGTAGAGTGGTTTACCAGATGTCCTGGGTTTCAACCCATTCCCGTATTGGTTTATTGTTCATTTTATATTTATTTAAGATTGAAATATATATTATTTATATCTTTTAACATTTAAATCTTTTAAATATTTTTTTCAATTATCTCATAATCGAAAAGAGATTTCCGCTTATGAACGTATGTCATTATAACGTCGGAACTTGTTATTTTACACTACACCGACATTTGTAGTCGATAAAACGTAACTTTTCCCCGAGCTCTTTGACGTATCGGCATACATGGCGCTACATTGTAGTTAGCTAAACTTGGTATTTTATTATGTTATCAACATTTTGCGTTCCGTCTCCTCAGATTTATAGATTCAAGTCTAATGTTAAGATTAAAACAATAAAAGCAGAACAGGACTCCCAAACATAAATATGTTCATCCAATTTTGTATCTAAGGCTTTATATATATAATACATAATTCATATAACAGGACGATACAACATATAGAGGGTGAAATCAAACTTCCAATGCCAAACATACCAGCTCTAACAGAAGAGAAACAGCCAGGGCATGTGGAATTCAAGGATCCCGCTCTCAATAGACAGCTGGAGGAAGCCGTGATGATGTGGCAGACCCATATTGATGGTACAATATCTTCTTGTTTAACGAAGGTGGGTTGTTTATACATATATTTTATTTGAGTTGATAGCTTATATACCTTGCTGAATTATAAGAGTTATTTATTTTAGACCCGCGAAGGCTCGGGACCGGTTGCGGAATATAAATATTGGCGCGAGAGAGATGCAGAAATATCACTTTTGGTTGAACAATTAAAACAGCCAATGGTCGTGAAAATTCTATCGATGCTGAAAAGGACATCTTCAACATATATAGTGGTAATGTATTAATAGACGTGCAATATGAAATTAGAATGATTTTAATTCATGAATTCTTTGTTTCAGGGTTTTGGCCATTATAAAGAAAGACTTATGGAACAGTATAACTTAGCCGGAGATAATCTTAAATTCTTATCAACACTTTTGCGGTTCTTTACTGTAAGCGAATATTTTATTATTTTTGTAACTTCGATAACTTTTTACGTTGTTGGTAAAGTTGACTTAATTTTCAGACCATAGAAGACAATTCTTCTCTACAGAGTGTTGTAGAAATGCTACCAGAATTGGTACAGAGTATTTACATGATGTGGGTGCTTTCTAAAGGATATCGTACTGACGAGACAATGATTCCATTACTGGAAAGAATTTCTTGGGCTTTATGCGATAAATTGGAAAGATTTCTAAACGTACACAAGCTGTTTGAGTAAGATATATATATTGTATGTATATATATATATACAAGTATACATTCAATTATATATATACAAATACCTTAATCAATCTGGGGTAAAATTATGTTATATACATTAAGTAACGTTGACTTTTTAATAATATATAATTTAAATTAAATATTTCCAGCAAGCCAAACGAAGAAATTTTATGTCTGGCACGCACTGGGCAAAAGATAATGGAGATGTGGCATATCTTGTACAAGGAAACGAGAAGGAATATTGAAGTTAGCGGCAAGGGTGCGCGCTGGGAATTCGACCAGCCACTGCTGTTTACTCGTACTGATTATATTGGAACTGTCGCTCGAGACCTTGGCGATGTTGTACAGGTGATATAAATAGCATCTTTATTTAAAGCTATTTAATTAGTCAGTAGTGTAGTGATGAAGTTTTTGTCAATTCAAAGTTTGTGTTTAATCAAATCAATAATAGCTATAGAGAAACAACATTATCGATATAAAAAATATTTTTACTGGGAACCCAAAAACAAACTTTCATTATTAAGCCATTGAAGCCAAATCGAGTCAGGGAGACAGATTTTATTTTATATTAGATATTGATAAGTTTGTTTATTTCAGGTTCTTATCGATTTTGAGCGAATTTTTGGCAATGAACTTAAATCAATAATAAGTGATCCGACTCAGATCGATGACGTAAGAAAACGTGTAAAAAAACTTGTATTTCCAATTCGAACAATCGATTTTAGTGTTTTCGTGTTTGACAATAAAGAAAACTGGGATGTTATCATGGGTGACTTTTGGACTGAAGTCAGATATTTAGAAGACGAAGCCAAAAATTATATTAATCACAGTTTTGCCAACTTAAGGTATAATTTAATTTTTTGTGACTTATATATAAGAAGTGAAAAATGAAGGCTTTGTTACTATTTTCAAATAATCGTTAGATCTGCAGAAGAAGCTTTGGATGTTCTTCTCAAATTTCTTGAATTCGATACTAGAGAATCGATCAGAAAACAACTCTCGACCAAGTTCGACTACATCATGAGACAATTTATTAAAGAGATTACTGTTATTGAGGACAGATTCACAGTAAGCATTTTATATTCAACTATTTTAAAATGATATTGCTTTGTTTTAGAATTTAATTCACCTAATTAAAAAATATTTGGTTTTAGCGTTTCCGTAAGAATCCTCCTTTGCTTCGAAATCATCCTCCAGTTGCTGGTGCCATCCACTGGGCCAGAGCTCTTTTCCTTAAAATGAAACAACCCATTATGAAATTTCAAAAAGTAAGTTATTTATATATATATATATATATATATATATATATATTATTTAATGCAATAATTTCAACCAACAAGACAATATTTATGACAGGTACCACAACTAAATGACTGCGAAGAAAAGAAAACCGCATTTCTTCAGTACAAAGCTTTTTCTAAAACTATTAAAGAGTATGAAGAAGGTAGATACAAAGATTGGGTACAAAATGCGTCAAACTTTGTGGACAATATGATGAAAAGGAATATTTTGCATGTCGTCTTCAAGAAAGAGGATGGTATTGATTTTATCTATGTGGGAAATATTGAAATACAGTAATTATGTAATTACATTTTTTGTTTGATCAGAGGCAACCCCATCAGCGGGTCGTGGAATGCAACTAACAGCTGCAGGACGAGCACATGTAGCTAAAAAAAAAGCATCAAACATGTCCATCAAACCTATCGACATTGTAAACAAGGAAATCGCTGATAAACGCAGAAGAGACAAAGCTTGTTAGTATATGTTTAGCAATAAAAAAAAAATATTTTTTTCACTAAAAGTAAAAACCGTGTTATTTTTTGGTTAAGTCATCATTCTATATGTTTCTTATTATATGTTAAAAACTAAAAGCTAAATAATCTACTTTTTTAGTAATGTTGATGAGAATACCCGGTCAACATTACGAAAATGTCAGATCACCTAGTTCTATTTCATTACTGGCAAAGGAAGGATTAGTAAGTGTATTTGTAATCAACAATAGAAATAACACAATTGTAAGTGGAACAGAAGAACAGTGTTAATAGAACATCCGTTTAATTGAATTGTAGACGGACGTCACTTGGAGAGACATGACTGTCCATAAGCTCATGCAGGAATACGGGCTTGAGTTTCAACCTAACTTCGACAGACACATTTTTCTTATTATACATGAAGCAGAACTTTTGGAAAAATTGGGTAATCTAAAATGATTTAAATTATTAGGAAAATATATTATCAATGTTAGTCATAATTTAAATAAAAATATTTTTTTAGGCTTTGATTTACCATCAAATATTCGCGACGTATCAATGCAGAAATCTCGTCTCTACTATGAACTTGAAGCTTTAATGAAAGTGATAATAAAATACAACGCCAGTACAACGTCCCTCAGTACATCGGAAACTCATCTGATGAAGAAACATTTACTGGACATGGAGAGACATATTTTGCCAGGACTGACTAGAATCACCTGGACCGCTTTAGGGATTAATGATTATATAAAAGATATAACAAAGGGTTAGATACAATTCAATTAATTGGTTAATAGACGGAATTAAAAATAAATATATAAACAACATTTATATATTTACTGATATTGAACTATCCTTTTATTTGATTTTATAATTTAAAGGCGAGAACTCACTACAAGCGGTATACCAACAACTTAAGATGGTCGAAAAGGAAATCCAATTTTTATTAGACCAGATAGAAATGTTCGAACTTTTCCCTTTCGTTAAGCCCATAGATTACATTGACCCCATAACTAAGGAACCTGATGATACTTGGTTATATCCTTGCAAGGTAACAAATATATTATTTATAAGGTGACGGATATTAGTATTAAAAATATAAATAACAAAAATAACTTATTAATGATTTGAACCTAGATTAAGAAAAACGAAAAACATTGACTTTTTTATTGTAGACCTATTTTGTCGAAGTGGAAAACGAACGTCTCGAGCGATTGGCAATCTTGTCACGTCTGTACGACCGCATTGGCCCCAACCTTATGAAACTAGAGTACTTAATACTGGGGACTAGTACTGGTCGATCGGATGTTATGTCTGCCTACTATACGTTCTGGGAGAAAAAAATATTTAAAACTCTTGTGAGGTAAGTATTTTAGACCAATGAAAAAAAATAGCTTTTTGTTTATAGTATACAAGTTTTAAAGTTAAATAACTAATAATTACAGATTAACATTGGAGAATCTCCAGGAGTTTCAAAAAAATCTAAGTGAGAAGATTCCAATGTTTCAAGTCGACGCATTTCTAGTTCCACCCGACATCACAATGCGACCTACGCCCCCTGAAGTTTGTAACATTCTCGGATATAATATGAAGCATTTTCTTAACAGGTTTGACGTGTGTCTCTACGACATGATAAATTGATTGATCAGACAACTATTTTGTCATTTTGAATGTATTTGGAAACTTATTTTTGTAAACATTTGTTGTATTTATAAGTGTTAATCGCTTGTTTCAATTTAAAATATATAAGGAAATAATATATTTGATCAGTTTATTTATGTAAATAAATAACATTTAAGGTTAACTACATTCCCTCGTTGGATGAAGCAAACTTGTCTTCCCTGTCCACCGCAAAGAATAGCCGAAGCGACTGGCAATGAATTCTACGTGTTCTCATACTTTGAAGACATTTTACGAATCGTATCCATCAACGATGTTACTCTTCTTATACAAGATACCATTTATCGTCTCACTCAAGATATAAATAGTTATATCCAAAAGTATATAAAATTTTACTTTAATATTTTTTTGTCATTTTGATAAAGATAAACTTGACTATTGGCTTTTGATACCTTTTATGAACAGGTGGCAAAAGTACAACCATCTTTGGGCTTTTGACAAAAATCTTTCGTGTGAGAAGTATATACAAAAGTATGACCAGATACATAAGTATGATGAAAAGTTCTTTTTCTTCGAAGATATTATATCAGATTTAGATGCTCATTCTAAATTTGTGGACGTTGGTGCAATAAGAGTGAATTTGAGGCCAATCATACAACAGGTGCAAGGACATGCACAAGATTGGAAGAATATTCTAGGACACTGTATTGCGTCTAAGACTAGAATGAATATGTATGATTTGAAAAATCAAATGGACGTAAGTTTCCTACAAAAAAGTTATATGCTCCAAAATTCAATTTGTACTTCCTATATAATACAAATTTAATTTCTATGAAAAAATAAATTCAATGACTCCCAATAATTTTGTAGTATAGGTGAATATTTTTTTTGCAGTTTAAATGAAAAAAAACAAAACGTAACATCTTTAATTATAGTACAATTTTAATGATGAATTATAAGTAAGATATATAAGTCAGCGTATTAAAATCTGAATATTTCTTTTTTAGTCTCTCCGTATGACGATGAACATGAACATCAAAGGGTTAGAAGACTTTAAACTAGTGATGGCTACAATCACACAAGTGCAGCAGCTCACCATCACCGCAGAGGTGAAGTTCCGGAACATGCAGGAGCTGTTTCACATGCTGAGACAGCATAATATTGACGTAAGATATTTAAATTAGAACAGCATTTTGCAAGTATGAAAAGCTACATACAAAAGTTTCCATCGCTATTTTAGGTATCCGACGGCGATTTAGACTTTGCTAAAAATTTGGAATCATCTTGGGGTAGTTTATATCAAACCTCGCTGTTTCGAGGAAATACTCTTGAACAAACAAAAGAGAAGTTCTCGAAGCTGAATGTTGGAGAGATATCCAACTTTCTCAGAGAATTGGATGACTTTGTCGAAAAGTTCGACGCAGAGGGGCCTGCTACCGTAGGTGATGATTTAGATAGAGGGCTGGTACTGATGGAGGTAATTTCATAGTTTTATACTGATCTAGCATCTTTATATTTTATTTATTAAAAGCATTTCCTAATCTATTTATAACATATTAATGTGATTCATAATTATACTGTATGACTTATAATAAGATAAGTAATTAAAAAATATATATTCTTTGTACAAAAGTGCTTTCGTCAAATGAAATTTATTATTATTAATAAATATATATATATATATATATATATATATATATATATATATATATATATAATGGTATTTATTATTATTATATTCACATTGAAACATGTTTGATATTGAGTAAGAATTGTAAGAAATGTAGATTAAAATTACACATGAAAAATTTATAACAAAATGTAGAATCTGATTAAATAAGTTTGTATAAGTACTCACCGAATCTACTCTTAAAACTTATAAAAACATTAGGACACTTAAAGCACTGAAGTATTTTCTCTTGCTCAACTTTGTGTGAGACTACTTACTATTTAATGTCTGAATTATCCAATCCTTATTATGGAAGTATTCCTGCAAAGTATAAAATGGATTAAGAAGAAACGTTTATTTTTAAAAATTAATACAATCATATATTTAATTCTTCCTATAACGTAAAACTTCTACTAAATGATATTTAATTTAAAAAAATTATTGGAGGCGCCGGGTATCGATCCCGGTACCTCTCGCATGCTAAGCGAGCGCTCTACCATCTGAGCTACGCCCCCGTTACTTTCTGTCTCGAAATAATACAATAATATAAAGGTCGTATATTTGTTGAACGCGGTGAAAGTATACAACCTGACGGATTTAATATTTACATAAGGCAAGAGTTATTATAAAATGTATACCAAGCAACATCGTATTTTAGGAATACACGAAATATTTCGATGAATTAGAATCCAGAAAAAAACTTTTACAAGCCGCTGAACAATTATTTGATAATCCACTTGCTGATTTTTCGACTTTTAATCGAGCTAAAACCGATTTCCAAGCAATGGAAATGGTTTATAAAATATATAAGGCGCAGAAAAATGCCAGAGAAATATGGGCTAAGACCTTATGGGTGAACCTTAACCCACAAGCACTGGTAGATGGCATTGAACAGTTCTTTAAGGAATACAGGTATGGCACAGTCATTTAACATTATTTTCACTGTTCGACCAATAAACTGAACTCAAACATTGCTTTCAAAGGAAACTGCCAAAAGCTGTGCGTTTGACAGGCACTGGATTAATGTTAGATCTCAAGATGAAACAATTTAAGAATGTTGTCCCTCTAATGGTTTCGTTGAAAAACGAAGCAATGCGAGAACGACACTGGAAAGAATTGATGGCTAAAACTGGTAAAAATTGTTTGATATTGAATTTATTCTTTCGTTTGTACATGTCTTAAGTATTGTCAGTGACCTCTTAAGTTTTGAACGGTTTGACCATTGAGGTATGACACACAATGTTTTTATTGATTTGTAGTCATAGACAGACATACTGATTTCTTCTAACATGGTTAGGATGTCATAGGCTTTATAGTAAAAACATAAAAAAATCAACCAGACCAAATAGTCAGTAAAGTAAATAACACTACAATCTGAATATTTAATATTGTGGCATTTTCAAATATATTTAATAATTTTTTTAGTCTTGAATAAAAGTTTTAATGTTAGGTACAGACCATATTAAATCTATATTATATATTTTAAGGAAATATGTTTGTTTTTATTTGTAATGTAATTTGTATATCATGATAAACCAATCACACTACAAAACGAATTCTGATTTGTGTGAATTTGTATCAGGTAAGGAGTTCGACATGTCACCTGAACGTTTTACTTTGGAGAATATGTTCGCCATGGAACTACACAAGTATCAAGAAGTTGCCGAAGAAATTGTAAATCATGCAATAAAGGTGTAACTTCACTTTAAGTACTCGTTATTACTAGCATTATTACTAGAAATTATGACTTATTTCCGTTTTGTATATTGAAATTTCAATAGTGAGAATTAGTGGTATCATAAATGTAACCTTAACATGTAAATGTAAGTTTGGTCACGCATTGCTACCGAAAATGCAATTGTTGATCTTATACTTTAGGACGTACACAATAATATTATATGTAATGTCTCCTAGGAACTATCAATCGAACGCGGTGTCCGAGATGTTCAAGAGACGTGGGCAAGTATCGCTTTCACAGTTGCTAGACACTTCAATCGTGGTGAGGACCGCGGATACACACTTAACCCTTGCGACGAGATTGTTGTAAAGGT
Source organism: Dircenna loreta (assembly GCA_963555665.1). Lineage (NCBI taxonomy): Eukaryota > Metazoa > Arthropoda > Insecta > Lepidoptera > Nymphalidae > Dircenna > Dircenna loreta. Next base: position 12,306,940 of record OY743094.1, read on the forward strand.
CGACGATGACGCAATGTCTTTGCAGAGCATGGCTGCCTCGCAGTGAGTTTTGAGCCGTATTTATCTTAAATTTAGGAATATAAGTGTAAGCCAAATATTTTGCATATTCATTTCAGATTCATCGGTCCATTCCTCACAGTTGTTCAAACATGGGAGCGCCGATTAGCTCTAATATCTGAAGTGATAGAAGAATGGTTGGCAACTCAACGTAAATGGTTATACCTGGAGGGTATATTTGTAGGGGGAGATATCCGTGTACAATTGCCTGATGAGGCTAAAAAGTTTGATGATATCGACAAATCCTTTAGGAAGGTATACCGTTTTGTTCAAATCTAAACCATTAAATTTATGACAATTATAATATATATTATCAAACATTAACATCAAACATCAAACATTGTTAAATTGTTTTTAAAAAGAGCAACTGTTGAGTTTCTAGCCAGCTCTTCTCAGCAGAGCCGTATTCCGAGCTGGTGGTAGCTTACACACGGACTGACATACTATACTGACATTTTTTAATTTAATGTAATTGACTATTCAAAGTGCCTACTTGAATAAAGATATTTTTGCTTTTTTTTTGGATTACTAATTAAAAGAAATACAGATTATGTTGGACACTGCAAAACGTCTCATCGTGGTGGATTGCTGCACCATTAGTGGAAGATTAGAAGAGTTTATTAATCTGGGATTGGGTTTACAGAAGTAAATTATCAAATTTCTTTGTGTTGTCAAAATAAGGTTCAATATTTTGTTACATGTATCTTTCTTTATTCAAATAATTCTATTAAATTACTCAGGTGCCAGAAGTCCCTGAATGACTATTTGGATTCGAAGAGACGAATCTTTCCTCGATTTTTTTTCATATCAACAGATGAACTTTTATCAATTTTGGGCAGTAGCGAATGTAATTGCGTCCAGGAACATATGATAAAGGTTAGCTTGTGAAAAAAATATTTTAAGACAAAAATATCAAGTTCCTACTTCAACATTACATACTTAACTTAACTTAATAATTTAACATATTTTAGATGTTTGATAACATAAGGTCTTTGGATTTGTATGTAGATCATACTAACCGTCCAGTTGCGGCTAAGATGATTTCTGCTGAGGGAGAGGTATACTTTTTTTTTCATCATTTTTAAAATATATCTACCTATATTTAACTTATTTTATTAACCTAAACAGATCATGGAATTCCGGTATGTAGTATATACAGAGGGACGAGTAGAAGACTGGATGAACTTGGTTCTGGTGGAGATGCGGAGAACCAATAAATTTATTACTAAAAAGGCTATTTTCTATTACGGCAGGAACTGGAGAGTTCCAAGGTACTGAATTTCTTTTGGAAATATATTTATTCGCCCAAATTTTTGATACAAAATATATAAAATTGTTTAAAAATTTCATCACAAATATTTTAGAACTGACTGGATAATGGAGTACCAAGGCATGGTTTGTCTCGCAGCAAACGGTGTTTGGTGGACTGCGGAGACTGAAGAGACTTTTTTGCGCATACGAAACGGAAACAAACGAGCTATGAAAGAACATTTGCAACAGCAGAATGAACAGCTGGACGGACTTGTTGTCAAAGTAAGACTAGGTAGGAAGTGATCAATGGCAGAATGTTTTTATATTATTTGAAATAAAATATAACTACAGCTTTATTTATTAAAAGTAACATAGTACTTAGATAGATTGAAACTTACGGATTAACTCATATAGGAGCTATCTATATGATAAACTTAGTAATTGAAGATGACATTGAAAGTCGACGATACACAAATTCTAGAAAACACACTACCTGAGCGCTAGATTAATTAATTGGTTATATAAAGAAATTGATTGTGTTTTTTAGATTTATCTTCTAACGACCGTCTTAAATTCCGTACTATTACAACCATTGATGTCCATGCGCGTGATATTATAGAAGGATTCGTTCGAGACAATGTTACAGAGGCAGCAGAATTTGACTGGGAAAGTCAACTTAGATTTTATTGGCTCAAAAGAGATGATAACCTCTGGATTAAACAATGTACAGGTATAAGATATTTCACATTTGTTGTTATGATATTGAGAAAGAACGAGACAGAATTACTATTTTTTATTTATTTATTCGATCTAAATTTAATGTTGATAACAGGCCTGTTTGAATATGGCTACGAGTATATGGGCCTGAACGGACGACTAGTAATCACACCGCTGACTGATCGCATCTACCTCACTATTACACAGGCGCTTACTATGCAACTCGGAGGGGCTCCTGCAGGTAGAAACTAATACATTTTAGTGGTGAATAATCTGACAGTCTATATTATAATACCATATTCTTTTATATTTATAGGTCCTGCTGGCACCGGTAAAACAGAAACAACAAAAGATCTGGCAAAGGCATTAGGTCTTCTTTGTGTTGTCACAAATTGTGGTGAAGGCATGGACTTCAGGGCTGTGGGTCAGATTCTAGCAGGACTCTGCCAGTGTGGTGCTTGGGGATGCTTCGACGAATTTAATCGTATTGACATCTCTGTGTTATCGGTTATATCCACTCAATTACAGTGCATACGCAGTGCTTTGCTGATGAAATTGAAACGATTCACCGTAAGATTTTTTCAATTTTAACAGTACTATATATGCACTTGCACATATGTCCTATAAGTTATGAAATCTCTTTTAATAACCAAACCCTTCACTGAATACACTTATCTATCTATAAGAGTTATTATACATTAATTAATGCCTATAATATAATTACTCGCAGTTCGAAGGTCAAGAAATCGATATGGACAGCAAAGTGGGGATTTTCATAACAATGAATCCAGGATACGCCGGTCGCACTGAGCTTCCTGAATCTGTGAAAGCCTTGTTCAGACCCGTTGTCTGCATTTTACCCGATTTAGAAATGATATGTATGATATCGCTGTTTTCGGATGGATTTCTCACTGCCAAGGTAAAAAAAAAAAAAAAAATATTATTTACATGTATATATGTGCATTATTTATTTTTTATAAATAGTATTACAATTAAGTATCTGATCAAATATCTATGTACCTATCTCTGCCATCAAAACCTATCCAACACTCTTGGATAGGTGGAAGAGATCTCTCTGTAGAGATAAGTTTATCCGATGTATACGTCTTTGTTCATTTTCATTTTTATGTAACATATTGTGGTACATGAAATAAATAAATAAAATAATTTTTAATTAAATAATTATTGTTCAAAGGAATACTATTATATATATATATATATATATATATATATATATATATAGACTATACTATAATATAGATAATACTAATAATAATTGTAACGTGTCCACAAATTGAATGTGTATTTATTAAAAAATACTTCTATAATTAGGTGCTTGCCAAAAAAATGACAGTCTTGTATAAAGTGGCACGTGAACAGCTATCGAAACAATCTCATTATGACTGGGGACTTAGAGCTTTGACAGCTGTGTTACGAATGGCTGGAAAATTAAGAAGAGATTCACCTGGATTAAGTGAAATAATGGTTCTTATGAGAGCTCTCAGGTATATAGCTCTTATATTTGTATTAACCCGGCTGTATTTAATTGGAATTAAACGCTTAGAGCTCATGAGTAAAAACTCCGAATGGGTTCGAAACTAGTCGGGTACATTCCGTTATAACTCTACGTGAATATAGCCGGGTAAATATAAATATAATAGTCACGGTTCACGAAAGTTTAAATATAAATATATATATATATATATATATATCTTTTTTAACTAATTGGTATGATGCTAGCATTAATTTATTCCTATAAAAATAAAATATTTATAAGAATACTTTATTTGATCTACAGAGACATGAACCATCCAAAATTTGTATTTGAGGATGTACCGCTTTTCCTTGGTCTTATAAAGGATTTATTTCCTGGACTGGAGTGTCCTCGTGTTGGATACCCAGATTTTAATGTAGCCGTTGTAGATGTTATGGAGACCGACGGCTACATCGTTCTTGCACACCAGGTAATAAATAAACCACTTTACCAATACCTATTAATATCCATTAACTTAAAACTAACTGACTGATGATTGAATCCATAATGGAATCGAAATGACGTAGATATGTAATACCTAGGTGGATAAAATAGTCCAACTGTACGAAACGATGATGACGCGTCACTGCAGCATGCTAGTGGGACCGACTGGTGGTGGAAAAACCGTCATACTACAGACGCTTGTCAAAGCACAGACAAACCTTGGATTAAACACAAAACTAACTATTGTCAACCCCAAGGTATTCAATATTCAATTTATAAATATCAAATTTATATCTACACCTAGTATAAACGCGAATACTGATAATTGTGTGACGAACTCACATACCTCTTATACATTTAAGTTAGTAATAGGTTAAAGCATCTTAAAGTTAAAAATGAATTGTAATTATAATATGTATATTTATATAAAACTACTACAATTGAGGAATTTTGTATAAGGTCTTTTGAATTTATAGCTCGTTTGCGGGGAATAACGACTGTTTACACTGCCCTGAGTAAACTCATCATAATTTTTTAATAAATTTGTATAAGTTAGTGGCACGTTAGTTAGGTATTCTAGTATAAAATCTGAAGGTATTAAAAAAATCAAGATAATGTCGTTTTATTTTATATTATTTAAAAAGTACTTTACTTCAATTTGCCTATTTTTTTTTGCCTATCGGTGCAAGGATAGCTAATGATTAAAAAACTAATACATCTAACAAAAGACTTTACGTGTATGCAAATAGTAATTTATTTGTAGGCGTGTTCCGTCATAGAGTTGTACGGCATTCTTGATCCTGTTACAAGAGACTGGACGGATGGACTATACTCTAAAATATTCAGGGAAATGAACAGGTAAGTAGAAAAAAATATGAGCATTTAACAAGAAAATGCGGTATTTTAAATTAATCTCATGTACCTTAATTATAAAGCCAGTTTCGCAAAAAAAACATTTATTATCCAGGCCCGCAGAAGACGATGAACGACGCTATTCTTTATTTGATGGCGACGTGGACGCTCTATGGATCGAGAATATGAACTCCGTGATGGATGACAACAAGCTGCTGACTCTCGCAAACGGCGAGAGAATAAGACTAGCCCCATATTGCGCTCTTTTGTTTGAAGTTGGGGATCTCAACTTTGCTTCGCCAGCTACAGTCTCAAGAGCTGGAATGGTCTTCGTAGATCCTAAGAATCTGGGCTATCAGCCATATTGGGACCGGTAAACACTCCTTAATAATTTATAAAAACATTATAATTTAAAGTTGACAGCCATTACTTCCGTACAGTTCCTTTTTACATGATTTACTTTTCATCAGAACCAGTATAAGAGTAATTAGAAATATTTGTTATTATTTATTACTATGTCCATTTAGAAAGGAACAAGATTGTAAAAATATAAAGTATTAGTAATAAAAAAGTACTTAATATTTGGATAACTTGCGTAACTTGTATAATATAAAAGTCTTTCGAGATAGATTTCGCTGGATTAGATACATAGTAAAAGTTCGCAATCCTGAATCAGGTGGCTGCGCGGGCGCAACAACGAGGAAGAACGTGAGCAGTTAGATGGTCTGTTCGAGCACTACGTCGCGGGTGCGATCAATTACATCGTGTTTGGTCTATTCGGGCTACAGCAGCAGACACCTCTCAAAACTATAGTTCCCCAGACACCGCTAAATCTGGTTAATATTGCTTTTTTTTTTTGTTTTTTGGTAAATTTGTTTCTTTTTTAAAGATTGATAATTTCGTCTTCAGTTTTTATGATTATATAAGTGCAAAGATGTATATAAACATTATTATGACTATATAATTAACATTTTACACTAATATATATTTATTTTTAGGTGATGCAGTTATGTTATATGATCAGTGGTCTTCTCCCAAATAGAGAAGATAGCAACGAAGAAATTGATAGAACAGTCGTCGAATGCGTGTTTATGGTCGTAAGTTATTTTAAATATAATTTAAAAATATAATTTAAATACTTAAAGCCTTACCTTAAAACAAATAACAAAAAATGATTGGAGGCGCCGGGTATCGATCCCGGTACCTCTCGCATGCTAAGCGAGCGCTCTACCATCTGAGCTACGCCCCCGATAATGACAGACAATAAATTAAACAATTATTTATAATATATCAAAAACTGGCTTCAAATTTGTGTAATTTACTAGCGATTTCGTCAGCTCAAACCCAGAGACTCAAATAATAAACCATATAACATATCATAGAAAATGTATACTAATCAACAATGGCAACGTATGTTATATTGTTTGACAGATAGTCAATAAACGGCGCTGAATAACAGACAGACTGAAGTTTCAATCTGATATACCGATCTTCAAAATAAATTATAGCCTATATTTTACCGATGACTAATTGCTATATAACAAAAAAGTTCATCAAAATCTGTCCAGAGTTTTTGCGTGAAAGCCGGGCAACAGACAGACAAAAATGACAAAATGATTTGGCTTGTTACTTGTATGAATACGCCTAGGAATATTTATTCTATGCACAAAATTTAACTCTTTTACAGTTTTATTATAATATATATATATATAGATGGGTTAGTAGGTTTGCATAGCAAAAAAAAATAATAATTTTTAATACCTGTCTTTGCTCTGTTAATATCGTCTCTTGTCGTTTAGGCTGAGCCTTGTCTGTCAGTTTCTTTATCAGAAATCTGATAAAGAACTACACATATTAGCTAATATAAATATCGTCCAAACAGATTTGACTACATTTTCTTTCATTTGTATTTTGTCCTAACAATTACGAATATAATAAATATGCAGACAATTCGGTCGAGTTATACTCTTTTTCAATCCTTAATAAACGCAGAAATTTATTTTTTTATGTATGTAAATTGCCCACAAAATGTTGTATTTTGTGGGCAATTTACATACATAAAAAAATAAATTTCTGTATTATATAGTATGTATGTATGTGTATGTATATATGTGTGTATGTATGAATATGTATGTATATATGTTTCATAATATTTTATTTTATTATATTATATTATATTATCCTGTACTGTGCTGTACCTAAATACCCACCTTCATATTTCGTGTCCTCTACCCAAAGGTTGCCTGGAAGAGATTGCTCTTTAGCAATAAGGCCGCCTTTTGTACTAATTCATCTTTTATGTGTTATTGTTTTTTATATATTCCATTTGTTTGTGGTACAATAAAGAATATCGTATCGTATCGTATTTCGAATTAAAATTGCATTATCCGGACATTATTATAATTATATTTATAAGACAATATAACTTTCTCTAATGACATATAAAATTAAGCGACAATCTGTCCACTATGCGCGGACGTAATCATTATACATTTATCAGTTAAGTAAGCTCATTTATTACTCAGCTATAAAATTAATGTCAGCAACCAATACATGTAATCAAACATAAATAAATTGTGATAAGACGCTAACAAGCATGCAATGGCAATATAAAAAAAGCAAACCATTCATATTTGACCCAATAAATTTACTATTGTTGAGTAAGATATTCATCAACATGGCGGATAAGCAAGCTTAAATTATGTATACTATAAACAGACTATATACAGACAAATAACGTGAAAATATTTATTCAAATAACTTTTTATGACACTCGTAAGATCCAATTAATTCAAAAAGTAACGTAAAAGTGTCATGGAAACCATTTTATACGCTTTTTATATCTTTTATTCAAAACTCTTGTTCCACGGAAACTATGGAAATGAGGTATTATTAACATTAAAAGCAATGGAATACTAAATGGACTTCACTGTGTTTATTTAAATTGATGCTTTTCAATTCGAATATTAAATTAAAAGCCTTGTAACATTTTTTCTGTGTTGGAACAATAAAGTTTAAATAAATAAATGAATAAAAGCTCTGGGTTTAATATATTTTGTATCGGTTAGATACTATTTGAAGGCCAGCAACTGTCTTGTAATTCCTGTAACGTTGCGAGAGATCTTGCACGGCAGTGAACCCGCCGTGGCGCGCTCGTTTTTTTTTTTTTTTTTTTTGAGATTAACTAAACAATTGTTTTATTTCTCAGTCAATGTACAACAGTCTTGGAGCAGCTATCATAGATAATGGGAGATTTGACTTCGACAATTATGTTAAGAAAGCTTGCCCGATGATGCTAGTGGAAGACACCCCGGAGAAAAAGGCTACTACCAGTACGTAATATTTAGAAATTTAAATAAATCCTTACATTTTTACCATACAAAAATATATAAAGGCAATCAATGGAGTCTATTATTTATTTTTTCAAAAATTAAGGCAATCAATAGAGTCAATTATTTATTTTTTTTTAAATTAAGGCAATCAATGGAGTCAATTATTTATTTTTTCAAAAATAAATAATTGACTCAATTGATTGATTTTTTCAAAAATAAATAATTGACTCAATTGATTTTCAAAAATAAATAAATAATTAACCACTCGGCAAAATCTTATGTAACCTATTCAGATCTCAATTCGACTAATTTATTTATCCAGAACACTTTCCAATGGGTTTCCCCACGCTGTACGACTACTGCCTGGAGCTGAGCACGTTGTCGTGGGAGGCGTGGGAGTGGTTGGTGCCGGAGTACATCCACGACAGGGATATGAAGTTCTCCTCAATTCTTGTACCAACAGTCGACACTCTCCGGATGACCTGGCTTATCAAAATTATGGAAAGTGTAAGTATTTGGAAAATCAAAACTTTTTGTATTCATTTATTGATGTATACGCTTACAATAAGCATTTAAAACATACATTTTGTACATCACGTTGCACAAAATGTATGTTTTAAGAGCTTTTGGTTCGTCTATCCTAGTCTTTTTTCTATCCTAACTAGTTCAACATTTGAGTAAGTCTTGTCTTATTCTTGTGACTGACGCACAATACCAATAATATTTATATATAATAAGTTCACAAGTTCTAATTATTATTTATACTTAATTATTATTTAGGTAGAGAGACCCGTTCTGCTAGTCGGCGAGACTGGAACATCGAAAACGGCTATTATTTATAACTACTTAAAGGGCTTACCACCTGAGAAATTTGTAAGTGCCACATTTTATCCGTAAAATTTATCGCAACCTCTATCCATTAATGTCGAATAGAGACTAAACTAAATGTTAAAATGTTAAACTTTAAGTAATTGTTAGATTTTATTTTTGTTACAATTAACATACTCTTAAACCTGTTTTTCTTTCCGCCTTACTAGCATTGTGCAAATGACCTTCGAGTTAGATCTAGTTTTAAAATTAAACAGATTCGAGATGACGAAATGTCGGCAGCAAGCACTTTCACGAGCGCGGTGCTTACGAATCCAATGCTTTATTTTGTCACTGTAATGTATCGGGGGCGTAGCTCAGATGGTAGAGCGCTCGCTTAGCATGCGAGAGGTACCGGGATCGATACCCGGCGCCTCCAAATTTTTGATTGATATATTTATTTTCCTTTTTTAATTATTTATTACTATTATTTTTTTTTGTACTAAATATATATATATATATATATATATATATATATATATATTTGTTTTTTTATTCTCGAGTAGATCATCCAACAAATGAACTTTTCATCCCGCACCTCCTCTATGGACGTGCAGCGCAACTTGGAATCCGTCGTTGAGAAAAGAACTAAGGACACTTTCGGGCCCCCCGTCGGCAAAAAGATGTTGGTCTTCATAGACGACATGAATATGCCTATCGTGAGTCACAATGATTAATATCAATGTTAATTATAGTAAGATTATTTTGAGATATTTTTAAGAAACGAGCAATATTCGTTTCGTCGATATTTGAGAAAAATTAATTGAAATTTTGTTTTTCTACGAGGTCGATACATACGGCACGCAGCAGCCCATTGCTCTACTTAAGCTATTGTTTGAAAGAAAAGGTTTCTATGATCGAGGAAAGGATCTTAATTGGAAGAACTTAAAAGATATTGGTTTTTTGGCAGCCATGGGAAAAGCAGGAGGCGGACGAAATGATGTGAGTATGAATACAAGACATAGAAGGTTCTAAGAAAATTATAAAATGTTTGCCAAATGTAGATTCCTCTATTTCTCTTCTTTTATTCTATGTTTTCTCAAAATCTTAATTAAAACTTATAGGTCATATGTTTGTTTTAAATCTGGTGCAAATATTATAAATTAAATAAACCTAATAAGTCTCTCAGTTCTGAGAAGGCCATCAATAACAGTTGCATTGTTAGCTATTATAGAAAAAAGTTTATAAGACATAGATAATTTTTTTTTAAGATAATATAAAACTGAGTACAAACAATACAAACAGTACTAATAAATTACAAACTCAGTCCGCACAATTAAAAGTAAGCAACTAATATTAAAAATCCCAACTCTTTGTGACAAACAACTGAATAAAACCGAAAAAGTAAACATGTAAAACACAGACCATAAAGCAATATACGTGGCACATTAATCTTAGAAATTATGTATCTGTTTTATATGCAGTTTCCTCTCACAATAACTTTATTTTGTATAGGTAATTTAATGTAAGATTTTTTTATACTTGCCAGCTGTAAAACTAGTAAATATAGCAACTATTTATATACATTTATATGTATTTATTTACCAATTATTTATATTTATTTGTATTATTACTTATATTTATTTATTTACCAATTATTTATATTTATTTGTATTATTACTTATATGTATTTATTTACCAATCCTTATTAGTTCCATTTGCTGGCGGATAAATTCATGTCGATATGTTAATCAAAGATAATGCAGCTTTATAATGGCTAAATAAATTATTGAATCAGTCCAGTAGTATCTTAGTTTATTAAAAAAAAAACTAATCCTCTCCTACTATAATATTAGTATGGATTAAAAAGATACACACGATCGATATTGCTTTAGTGTCCATACCGTACAAACTATCAGTTTGTTGCAGGTGGATCCGAGGTTCATTTCAATGTTCTCCGTTTACAATCTACAATTTCCTTCGGAAAATACATTGAACCATATATACGTTTCCATTCTACGAGGACATTTCTCCGTCTTCCCTGATGAAATTCAGGAAATTGTGGATAAGCTTGTCCAGATGACATTAGATTTATATAAGGTGAGGACCTTATTTAGATTTATTTTAAGAAATATGAGTATATAATGTTAAATACTAAAATTCGATGAAGCAAAAAGTTAAAAACAACATTTTATTTACATGCAATTAACAAAATTACGATTGTAATAAGCAAACGATAAATAGATGAGTTTAAATCAAGGTTATTTTATGTTCCACTTTAAAGTTTAACGAATAAAATAACTATTTGTAGCAGTCAACAAAATATTTCTGTTTTCATATGAATTTCAAACTAAATGATTGCAGGTCATTATAGTAGAACTCCCGCCGACTCCAACCAAATTCCACTATATTTTCAATCTCCGGGACCTGTCCCGCATAGCAGCTGGAATGTGCCTCACGCACCCAAACTTCTTCAGCGAGAAGAAATGTGTCGTGAGGTGCTGGAGGAACGAGTTCATACGAGTCATTTGTGATAGGCTTATTAATAACCAGGTAAATGTTGTTAAGGGAGGAATTTGGAACGTGTTTTTACTGTCTATTCTTTTTAAGGGTTCCATTGTTTTTAGACGATTTCTATACGTGTGTTAGGGTATTATAAAGAAGCTAAAAAGATTTTCTTTTTCTAAAAGAAAATATATGTTACATTTTTTATACATCAATTAAATATGATGTAGGATAACGAGTTAATGCGTGTTCATATACAAGAGAATATTGTGAAATACTTTCCTGAAGATGAACCAGTAGTGTTAGAAGAGATTGTTGTTCCAGAAGAGGAAGAAAAAGTAGAAGAAGAAGAAGATGGTAAGTTTTATACATTGTTTTTATACTCAATCATAAAAAAGTCATCACACTTTAAATAAAAAATAACATTGTATTTAACATTTTCATAGAATTTATGACAGCTGAACCAAAACCCACTGCGAAGCCTGCTGAGGAACCGGAATTACAAATTGAAGAAGAAGAGGAAGTCGAAGTAGAAAAAGTCTTAACGGTAAATATAATTCAAAGGATAAAAGAAAAAAACACGAAGCTTCGTATATACGTATATGTTACATTTACAGTTAGAAGAGTATGTACTTCGAGATCCGCTTCTATTTGGTGACTACCGCAATGCGCTTGATGAGGAGGAAGTACGATATTACGAGGACCTTCTAGATTATGAAGCTGTATATTTCTTGTTCCAAGAGGTAACATAATATATTACTCCTAAATCCCAAACATATATTAATTAATAACAGATTAACGCTAATCGGGTTAAAATGAAAGATTTTAGATGAATACAACGAGCGTATAAGCAAGATGTCGGTAGTGCTTTTCGAGGACTGTCTTGAACATCTGACCCGTACGCATCGCATCCTTCGCACTGATAGAGGAAACGCAATGATTATTGGAGTTGGAGGATCCGGAAAGAAATCCATCTGTCGACTTGCTGCTTTCGCTGCAGGTAAGTCTTTGCATTTTAGAATGCTATCCGATATCCGGTTTTGTAGTCTAGTCTTTTGATAGAGTAGAATAAAAATATAGATATATTACATGTATCAAGTTCGGTTTTTATTAAAATTATTATTTACTACAGGTTATGAAGTATTCGAGATAACAGTAACGCGCAACTACAATGAGAACACGTTTAAGGATGATATGAAAAAGCTGTACAATCAACTTGGAGTTGACGGCAAAGCTACAGTGTTCCTATTTACGGCTGCTCAGGTTTAGTTACACGTTAAACACAGTTAAAAATATATTTTGAAATTCACGAAGATTATCTATCTATCTATCTTTATTTTTTCTTCAAATATCTCTCTGTTACAGATCTTGGAAGAAGGTTTTCTAGAGTTTATTAATAACATTTTGATGATCGGTATGATCCCGGCTCTCTTCGGCGATGATGAGAAAGATGCTATCATTAATTCAGTTCGAAACGAGAGTGCTGAAGCTGGATATGGTGTTGCAAAGTACATAAATATGTTTTTTTTTACAATATATTTATTTTTATTTGCTTTAATTTTCAAAAACTATCAAACTCACCGGGATGTCTTGTTTTTAATACAATATAGTTTTAAAGATTTAGTGATTACGAAAGAATAACATAGCTTACATATTTAATGACGATTTTTATTTGATAGGGATGCTGTTTGGAATTTCTTCTGTAATAAATGCGCTAACAACCTGCACGTGGTACTATCTATGTCGCCGAGCGGCGATATTTTGCGCAACAGGTTAGCAGATACTTAAAAGAATATAACCGTCAAAAAATATATAACCTTTACCTAACAATTTTTGTATTTCATTGCAGATGCCGAAGTTTTCCTGGTTTAGTAAACAATACAACTATTGATTGGCAGTTCCCATGGCCGAAACAGGCCCTTCTTGCTGTAGCCAATGTTTTCCTATCCGATGTATGTACGAGTATATGTAGTTTACAATTATTACTTTAAAAAACTACCTTTCATCTCTTCCTTACAAATCTTCTAGTAACTTACTACATTTCAGCGAAAAGCAGATTTATTAATGAAAAACTTAATTTCTTTAGGTTCAAAAAATCCCCGAAGAATTTCGTCCAATCATAGTGGAGCACGTAGTGCACGTGCACATGTCCGTGGCGCACTACTCCTTAGAGTTCCTCCTGCGCCTACGCAGAAACAATTACGTCACGCCCAAGCATTACATGGACTACCTCACCAATTACTTATCGTTGCTAAACGAGAAAGATGCTTTCATTGTGGCTCAAGTAATTTATAATATTTTAAAATAAATCACACGTGTGAGAATAGCAATATATATAGTAAGAATTCGAACATTTTTTCAGTGTGAACGGTTGATTGGTGGTTTGGCTAAAATAGAAGAAGCCAACGTTCAACTGGAAGACCTGAATGCAAAATTAGCTGTTCAGAAGGTAATTGTAGCAGAACAGACTAAGGAGTGTGAAATATTACTTAAAGAAATTTCGACAGGTATGAAAACCTTTACCTTTAGACTGTTTTAAATTATATGAGAGATTGTATTTTGTATTGATCGTATTTAATATTCCTACTTTAGCTACGGAAGCGGCTGTTGGAAAACAGACAGTAGCGGCGATTAAAAGTGTAGAGATCACGGAACAAAGCAAAGTGATAGCAGTAGAGAAGGGTGAAGCAGAGGAAGCTCTGTCGGCGGCGCTGCCTGCTCTTGAAGCCGCAAGACTTGCGCTTGCGGATTTGGACAAGAATGATATTACTGAGATTAGATCATTTGCTACTCCGCCTGAAGCCGTACAGGTAAGCAAATTATCAAAATAAAGTAAACCAACAAAGAAATACAGTTTTTAGGTGATTGAAAGAAGCTATTGCAAGAAACAATAATCATTGGATTATCAGCAAACTTTTCATGTTATTTTATTAACATTTCATGTATTTTGTTAATCAGGTTGTTTGCGAATGTGTAGTCATAATCAGAGGAATCAAAGATGTTAGCTGGAAAGGCGCTAAAGGTATGATGGCCGATCCAAATTTCTTACGCAATCTTCAAGAAATGAATTGCGACCTCATTACACAGCAACAAGTAAAAGCAGTTAAAGCGCACATGAAAAAAAGTAAAAAATTGGAAACTATGCAGCAGATTAGTAAGGCTGGGTGAGTAAGAGAGTAAGAGAGTAAGAGAGTTACTGCTAACACTAGTTATTACTTAATAAATGGTTAATGACATCAATATGGCATGTACATTAATATTATTACAATTTAATATCAATAAAAATTTTAAAAACAAGTGTTTTTTTTTCAGATATGGTCTCCTAAAATTTGTAACTGCGGTGCTTGGCTATTGTGCCGTATACAAAGAAGTCAAACCAAAGAAAGACAAAGTAGAAAGTTTAGAAAAGGAATATTCCGAGGCTGTTAACTATTTAGCTTCTCTAAATCGGGAAATCGATCGTTTACAACGTACCCTCGACGCACTTAATAACAAATATGATACAGCCATGTTGCGACGACAAGAACTTCAAGAAGAAACTGATATTATGATGCGAAGATTGGTCGCAGCTGATAAACTAATGTCTGGGTTGTCGAGTGAACAGAAGCGATGGACAATAGATTTGGCAGCGCTATACGTGGAACAGTCCCGGTTGATTGGAAATTGTTTGTTGGCCGCATCTTTCTTAAGTTACACTGGTCCATTTTCATTTTCATTTAGACAAACGATGTTATATGAGGACTGGTTGGGTGATGTCCTTGAAAAGGGTATTCCTTTAACAATGCCCTTTACTGTTGAAAAGAACTTGACCAATGAGGTAGAAATAAGTGGGTAAGTTATATTACCATTTACGGCATACCCTGTTATCTATTGTAGTAGTAAGTAATTGTATAAGTTTGCACCTTGTCATTATATAATTTAAATCTTTTAGTTGGAACTCAGAAGGATTGCCACCAGACGAGCTGTCTGTACAGAATGGTATCTTGACGACTCGGGCTTCACGATTCCCGCTATGCATCGACCCGCAAACCCAAGCTCTTACGTGGATAAAACGGAAGGAAACAAAGAATAATTTAAAGGTTCAGTTTTGCTAATAATATTTGTTATTCCATTATTCCTATATTATATTTGCTATTTATATATAAATATATTTATGATTATAATATAATGCTTTTGATTGTCACATGCGGAGTAGAAAGACAATTTTTTGGTGATGAATAATTAATTATAATATAATATAAATATGTATGATTTAAAATGACATGTCAGGTGCTATCATTTAACGACCCACAATTTCTACGGCATCTTGAAATGGCTATTAAGTATGGCATGCCAGTCCTGTTTCAAGATGTCAACGAATACATTGATCCTGTGGTGGACAATGTTTTAGAAAAAAATATAAAAAGTAAGTATCTTCATGTACGTTATAACTTAATTTACAACAATACTACTACAAACTTCATAATAAAATATAAATCTATATAGATTTTGATTTCTTCTGAATTATGGCACAGTAAATGAAACTATTTTTCAGTCGAAAGTGGTAGAACATTTGTTATGCTGGGCAGCAGTGAGGTGGACTATGATCCAAACTTCCGCATGTACCTCACCACGAAACTCGCTAACCCTCAATTCAACCCGGCCGCCTATGCGAAGGCAGTCGTCATTAACTATACCGTGACAGTGCAGGTAAATTGGTATTTATCTAATTGATATTTATACAAAACAAGACCAAAAAGATTATTAAGCTTAATATTGTATTCCTAAGGGTCTAGAAGACCAACTTCTCAGCGTAGTGGTCCGCGCTGAGAGAGCTGATCTTGAAGAACAACGCGAAAGTCTTATCATAGAAACCAGCGCCAACAAAAGTCTTCTCTCGGGACTAGAAGATTCTCTGCTTAGAGAACTTGCTACATCTACTGGCAACATGCTTGACAATGTAGAATTGGTCAATACATTAGAAAACACAAAATCAAAAGCAGCTGAGGTATAAAAATAATACAACTTACTAATAAGTAAACTTCTAATTTTTTTACTGATTTGCTATTCACTTTCAACTCGTGGTATATTTTATATATATTTGTTATTATAGGTTATGGAAAAACTAGAACTAGCAGAAGCAACGACAAAAGACATAGAAAAGTTGAGAGATGGTTACAGACCGGTCGCAAAACGCGGATCCATTCTTTTCTTCGTGTTATCTGATATGGCTAGTGTAAATAGCATGTATCAGTATTCACTGTCATCGTATCTCGATGTTAGTAGTTTTATCCCTAATAAGTTTTATCACGGTAGGCAATTTTGGATTTAATTTCTATTTGCTTTTCAGGTGTTCTCTTTTTCGTTACGTAAAGCAATGCCAAATGTAATTCTGTATAAACGATTAAAGAATATTATTGATATGCTAACTAAAAATGTATACGACTATGGATGCACAGGTAAAATGAACACGTATTGTTTTCAATTTATTAATAGATTTCTACAAATTATACGAATCTGTATGACGTGTCTCTAAAACAATTATACTCTGAAGGGATATTTGAAAGGCACAAGTTACTATATTCATTTCAAATGAATATTAAACTGGAGCAAAGTGAAGCTAACGTGAGTCAAATGCAATTAGACTTCTTCATAAAGGGTAATATTTCTTTGGAAAAGTCCTCCAGACCCTGCCCCGCTTCATGGATACCAGCTCAGGTACCAGGTTTACAGATAAAAACGTTTTGATGGAAAAAAAGACAATTGTGAATCACATCTAATAGTAAAACTAATTCTTGATAGGGTTGGCAAGATATAATAAAGTTGAGTACGGATTTCCCGGAAACCTTTGCCGATTTACCAGATTATATAGGCGCGGGACTTACAGTGTGGCAAGAGGTACCAATAACACAATATAATCAATCATCATTAAGACATGTATTGTTTTTATACGTCTATTTAAATAAGTTCTAA
Organism: Dircenna loreta; assembly: GCA_963555665.1. Classification (NCBI taxonomy): domain Eukaryota; kingdom Metazoa; phylum Arthropoda; class Insecta; order Lepidoptera; family Nymphalidae; genus Dircenna; species Dircenna loreta. The sequence goes on from OY743094.1 coordinate 12,324,391, forward strand.
TCTGTTTTAGTGGTTTGACAGCGACACCCCTGAGTCCAATGAAATGCCAAACGGGTACCGCGAAAAGCTTAAGCCTTTTGAGCTACTAATGGTTCTTCGTTGTTTCCGTGTTGACCGAATTTACCGCGCTCTCACTGACTACATTACCGTCACCATGGGAGAGGAATATATCACGCCACCTGTCATAAGGTATTCATGTCATTTCATAGATAGAATTAACATTTATCTATGGCTCTATGGCGTATATATATAGCGTTTTAAGTACTTGAGGTTTATGGCGTTTATTAAAGGAAATGTTTCTTTTCAGTCTGGATATGATATATGAACAAACTACACCATTTACACCAGTCGTATTTATATTAAGCCCTGGCTCTGATCCGACCGCAGATCTCATGAAGTTAGCAGATAGGTGCGGATTTGGAGGGGGGAAATTTAAATACCTTTCACTTGGACAAGGACAGGAGGGGGTAATAAATTGTTTAACTTATCATTACTCATAACTTTACAATCCATACATAACCATTATACCTTCCCAGAAAGGTTACTGTTACATTACATTGCTAGCTGATGCCAGCAACTTCATCAGCTCCCACGAATCTCAGGACTAAAATAATATGGTGCTGGCTTTAAACTCTATACCCGATATTTTAGTTTCTTTATGGCAAGGAGACATTGATAGACGCTTGCGCCTATCCAGTATTTTTTTCATGGATCATTTCATCAAATAAGCTCAGTACATTAGCAAAGTACATAAGCTTAGTATATATGTTGAGTACATAAGCTAAACATATAAGCTTAGTACATAAGCTAAATACTTAAGCTTAGTACATAAGCTAAATACTTAAGCTTAGTACATAAGTTAAGTATATAAGATTAGTAACCATAAAAATGGTTAAAGTGGGTTAATCTTATATACTGCGGAGTTTCTTTAGAGAGGAACAATTTTATATTAGTTGATTTTTGCGGTACTTTCACCGGTTACTCAGCGCACGCCAGGAAAGCTCTAAATTTTGCCGTTTTCGAAATATTTTTTATTGCTGTTCCTCCCCTATTTATCTTAGCGTGATATTATATATATATTCCTCGATAAATGAACTATCTTATACTGAAAGAATTTTTCAAATCGGTCCAGTAGTTCCTGAGATGATCGCGTTCAAACAAACAAACTCTTCTGCTTTATATATTATATATACATTTAAGGCCGCACTTGCTTTATTGGAAGGCGCTATATCACATGGACAGTGGTTAATATTACAAAACTGTCATCTGCTGGTGTCCTTTCTTCGAGAGCTGGAAAAACAATTGGAAATGATGACAAAACCTCATCCTGAATACCGTTTGTGGCTTACAACGGATCCAACACCAACCTTTCCCATTGGAATTCTTCAAAGATCTCTTAAAGGTATCTTACAAAATTACAATAAATGAACCTTGGTAACAAATAATTTTCATTCATCGCTATTCTTATACTCTAATACTGTCTTTAGTTGTAACGGAACCTCCAAATGGACTGAAGCTCAATCTCCGCAATACGTACTTTAAGATGCGCGCACATGCACTGGAGGAGTGCGTTCATCCGCACTTTAGGAAGCTGGTGTACGTGCTGGCGTTCTTCCATGCTGTTGTACAAGTAAATTAGTCCACTCATATAGGTTTTTAAATTATTAATTGGTATGTCACACATTTCATTAATTATTTGATTAATTAACTCAGGAACGTCGCAAATACGACAAAATCGGATGGAACATATCTTACGACTTCAGCGAATCAGATTTTGTAGTGTGTATGCAGATTCTACAATGTTACCTCGAACGCTGCTACGCGGCTAAGGGCCCGGTGCCTTGGTCTACTCTTAAATATTTGTTTGGAGAAGTAATTACTTTTTATTGTTCCTTTGCAGATACCTAGAACTTATTTACAACAAATAAATAATTATTCTCATAATAAAATTAATGTCATGTCAAAGTAATGGTTTAATCATTTAAGGTAATGTATGGAGGTCGAGTTATCGACGATTTTGACCGCAGAGTAGTCAAGACTTACATGGACGAGTACTTAGGAGAATTTTTATTTGACAAGTTTCAACCCTTCCACTTCTACCACGATGCTGTCTATGATTACGTGATTCCTCCAGATGGAGAACGCGAAGAATATATTGGTAAGACTGAACCTTAACATTGATCAATTAGATATCCACGTCAACAAGTAATCAATACTAATATGTGCTCCAGATTTCATAGACGTACTACCACTTGCCAACACACCGGAGGTATTTGGTCTGCATCCCAATGCGGAAATTGGATACTTCAGCCAAGCCGTGCGAGAAATATGGGGCCATCTCATCGAGCTGCAGCCACAAACCAGTAAGATACATCTGCATTTTGTGTATTTAAAATCGTATGAATTATTCTGACGAGTAACGATGAAACAACGCGGTATCAAGCTTTTAAAATAGCAACATTTATTCTTCCGCGAAATAAATATACAACTTATTTTGATAGTAGTGATTTTATAAAATAAGCCAAATTACAAAATATACAAATTTTCAATCATGTTTTTGTCTATATTAATTTTATACCTCTTTAGGCACTGTCACATAAATTTAGAATTAAGCTAGATTTCATTTTATTGATTTTGTTGATACCTATTAATTAATTATTGTTTCTAATATTTTCATGCTATCAGTAAGTACATTTGGTAAGCTGTTATAAAAATGATTAAATTATTGTCTATATTTTTCACTTTCGTGCTTTTTCAAAATATAAAAAATCTTTGCTTCATAATTTTTTACGTTTATAAAATACTCAAATAATATTTTGTTAATGCTCTTGCAATGGTTATTTTTCATGCTGCAAGTTTATCGACCCGGTAAGTTTAACGAATAATTTAATTCGAATTTAATAGTTGTTAAGTATATCATAAATAGTTACAACGGCTTCAGAATACCTCGACTTCTACGTTAAGATCAATAGTCTATAATATTATAAGGTTGGCAACAATAATACCAAATTGCAATTGTATAGGTGAGGGAGCCGGGGCAATGAGCCGGGAAGACTTCATCGACACTATTGCTGTAGACATCTTCTCAAAGTTACCCCCCCTGTATGAAATATGGCGCGTTCGTAAGCAGTTTGAAATGAACATCACGCCGAGCATAGTTGTGCTGTTGCAGGAGCTCGAAAGGTAGGTTTTAAGTAAACCTTCGGACATGGTTAGATCCTCCGTTAAGATTTGCTGAGCTTGGTATCATTTAAGTCGTAAATGGAATATATTTGTACATGACTCGTTGAAATTTTCTGATATTTTTTTTTATTAACGTTTTTTACTTGTCTTTAAGTTGGCACGTCACGTAAAGAGCGCAAAACAGATTAAAAATATATATTTTTAGTATTCATCGTATTCGTATTAAAGTATGATATTTGTAGCCGAGGTTAATGTTACGTTACCCCGAAAGCGTTTCGAATTAAGTAATAATCGTAAAACTATCTCTACAAAGGAATTAAATCAATATATTATAGCAATACGAAAGCACAACGAAACCAAAACGAAAGTAGTTGTATTACAGTTTCCTAGATGGCGTTAGTATGGAAAATTAATCACGCTATCATTTGGTCTAATTTCTTGAATGCCCGAAAAACTTTTAGACACTTCATCAAAATCTGCGTTCTTTTTTGTTTTGTGTGGTCGTGTTGTTGTTGTAATGGTATTTGTGAATCTAAAGATATTTTGACGAGACTTGTCTTGACTTGTCTCTTATAGAATATTTCTATATTCGAATTCTCGCATGTAATTAACACTTATAAAAATATTCAATGCGTAAAATCCAGTATTAATATTATTTTTTCTCAAGGTTCAATCGGCTAATTAGTAAGCTGCTAGTTACATTATCCCAACTGCGGAAAGCCCTAGCCGGTGAAATAGGTATGGACGCAATACTCGACAACGTGTCGTACAGCCTGTTTAACGGTCAGTTGCCGCATGTGTGGCGCGCTTTAGCACCCGATACCAGGAAGGGACTGGGTGGTTGGATTGATCACTTCATGGCGCGGACAAAACAGTACACGGATTGGGTAAATTATAATTTCTTCAACATATATATAAATAAATAATTTTGTATCTGTTGAAATATATATGTACCTGTCTCTGCCATCTAAAACCTTCTATCCAAAGCTCTTGTGTAGCTTGAAAGATATCTTTGTAGAGATAAGCTCATCCTATGTATAGGTGTTTGTTATTTCGTTGTTTGTTACTAATTATGGTGGGTATATCCGTCCGAGTACAATGTGGGTGTGTTCAAGGTCTGAGTACTTTTACTAAATTGATGCGCCTTAGCACCTACGACTACATTTCCACTAACCATCAGGTGGAATATAGTCAAGCATCAACTTACTTTAAGATAAAAAAATATATATAAAATAAATATACTTTGATCTATATGACGATTCACCTCGGCACTTATATTGACAGGCGACAATGGAAGAGCCAGTAGTGATCTGGCTATCAGGTCTGCACATTCCCGAGTCGTACCTGATCGCACACATACAGATGGCGTGTCGTCTGTACACGTGGCCGTTGGACCGCTCCACTCAGTTCACCAAGGTCACGAAATATTTATCAGCAGACGATATTGAGGAGAGACCAGTGACTGTGAGTGTCTTGGTGTGATCAGACATTTTTGTTCTATTTTCAAATTTATCTGATCTATAGTTGCCTTATATGATAATATATTAATATCACCCAGAATCAATATTTAATTGTATACCAGGGTTGCTACGTCCGTGGTCTGTATCTGGAAGGGTCTCGCTGGGATGTTGAAGATGGTTGCTTAAGAAGGTCTCATCCAAAAGTACTAATAACCGAACTTCCCATAATGTACATAATACCCATTGAAGCACACAAGCTAAAATTACAGGTATCAAAAAATTAACTAATTCCTAGCGGCCATTTTAGTGGGTAGATACTAAAATAATGTACTATTTCAGAACACACTGCGGACTCCCGTCTACACGACATCGTCTCGTCGTAATGCTATGGGGGTTGGACTAGTGTTTGAGTCCGACCTGTTCACAACGGAACACTGCAGCCACTGGGTGCTACAGGGTGTTTGTCTGGTTATGAATACAGACTGATGTTATTAATGTTTTATGTTATATTATAAATTAATTATATGTTCAATAATAAAAAAATAATGCAAGAATTAAGTGTTATCCTTAAAAGTGAACTGATATATATATTTTTTAACAATTAAGTATTTTTTTGTTTTGATTATTTCTGAATAATAAAGACTGATTCTGAAGATAGATATTTAATTTGGTATTTTATACTTATTATTTTATTTATAGCCCTAACATACTAATATAAAATATAATAAAAACAATTTACCTTCTCATGTTTTATTTTGTTTAACTCTAGCTTGAGGCAGACATAAATTATAAAATGATGAACTTAGAAAGTCTTTTAACGGTTGCCATTTGACCCAACCATTATCTTGTAGTGACTGAACAGACTTGTCTTTACCAACATAGTGAGGATCCTGAAATTATAATTAGGATATTTTTATTAAAAACAATGGCTTTTTAATATACATATCATACTAGAATCACACTATGTAAATAAAAACAATAAAAAAAATAAAGCAGGAATGATTCAAACCTCTGGAAAACCATCCCATTGTTCTATCAATTGAGCGGACATTACCACTATTGGGCTTCATTCGAAATCCAATGTTTCTAGCTTTGTTGTTTGTATAGAAATATATAGAAAATGCCACAGCCGATATGAATGTTTGTAAATATCTTTAACCATGTTTAGAGCTATTTTAAGCCTAAATAAATCTTAAGTGAATATAAAAAAAATTGACATGGCTAAGTATAGAATTAAAAATGAATCCTCCTGCCTCTATCATTTTATATTCATTATAAATTTAAATAGTCTTAATGTGGCTAAATATGATTATAGCCATTTTCAAATATATATATCTCTCCATATAGATCATAAGAATCTTGTGTGGATTGACTTAAACAGGAATTTTAACAACCCTCATCAATATTTAGATCTCATAAAAATTTAAAACAAAAGGCATTCTGGACGACAATCTTGCAAAACTACAGCTAATGTGTCTGTTTACAAACACTGCCTACGAAGTCCCAGCAAGCAGAGTCAGACATCTTAAAAGAAGAACTACTAGTAACTTACCACAACCAACAATCTGGAATTACATCCATCTACATGTACACCCATAACTCCCTTTGAAGAGCAATCCACATCCCCTCCCATCATAATGGGACTAGCAAACTTTTCAAAATGGTTCTTTAATGTGTCTATAATAATTTCTAAATTGTCTTCTTTTTTAACATGAACAATTTTACTTGGTATGTCATACAATTTATCTAGTACAAGGCACACCTGAAAAATTAAAAAATCCTTGATACAATAAAATAATTATTCAAGCAATGATGATAAGAGCTCTAACATGTATGATTAAAAACAAATAATGCACGAATAAGTAGAAAAAATATTTCATTCATTGAGTTCGTAATTTTTAATAACATGTTTCTAGGTTATTGCAATGTTTAAAAAATAAATAACTCGTCAGCACAGGCAGGGTTTAAATTTCTTAATTTAAAATATATTTATATAAGACCCTTCAGTACTTTAAACTATTGTAAATCGACTTCTCAATATACCTCAAAACTTCCAATCCATTGTCTGGAATTGAAAAACGATTTAGGCTTGTCTTCTATCTCCACAAGCAGGTTCTGAATTTCTATTATACTTGGAACTTTTGATGATTTGTCAAAATTATAATTCATCCAGGAACATATGGTTTGAAGAGTTCTATAGCCACATCCCCATCCCTGAAAGTAGAGATATGAAATATGATAAGGATTGAAGAACAGAGGTTATCATTACGTATTTTATTTAAATATTATGTTACTTGTAAGAACGTAGGATTTTAGTTATTTAAATAAATATTCTCACCCGATCATCGAAACCATCACACAAATAATGGTAATAATCATATTTGCCACTAACTAAATAACAATTTTCTAAATGTTTTTGGACACCATCATGTACATCTGTCAACAGTTTTGATGACATTTTGTTTTTTTTAATAGGTCATTGAACAAATCTGTAGTTTCGTTTTTACGGCTTCGAACATTATAATATAATTACATTATTATAATAATTATATTTAACTTATAAAAAGGAAAACGAAATAACAAAGATTATAGCAATGAATATATTTTACTAGCCATTTCGACCGCTCTGAAGTTACAAATAAAAATAGTTAAATTTAAGGTAGAACTTTGAATATTACATTCCGCACCAGTAGTCTACATGAGCGTAGTTGCTGTCAACTGCTAGTATCATGTACATAGTATGTGTTTTTTGCACATTAATAAAACTGTCCTAATTTTTAGTAGGTAAAAAAATGCTTTTATGAAATAAAACTGCTTTCACAGAATTTACCTTTGGTTTTGATATATTTAAAAAAAGTCCGGTAATTGCACCTTAATAAAATTGTGTCTTTTTATATTACACATATGAGTCGAGTCCATTTAAAAAGTTTGATTTAAAAAGTTGATTATGTTTTCTTAATGAAGTGCGGACTAAGTGCTTCTCTTCTGTTTTAAATATATAAAAAAGTAAACTTGCTTAAGTTATGTAAACCTTTATTTTTTTTTATGTGTATATAAAGTAGTGCAAGGGCGTTTTACGGGGCCATTAAACTAGTAGATAGTGATAATTACTTGATCTGTCAATGTAAAACTAAATTCTTAATATTATTCTCAGGTTACATATTATGTTTACTTCTCAATCTTATAACTATATCTTATAGTTAAGACAACCGTTACATTTACCAGATTGTTTATGAATCTGTTATTCGAGGAGGAAAAGTATGTATATGTGCTAACATAACAAAATAGTCACTAGGCCACATCTGAATATTTGTTTTATATTATTAAACCTAAGTGGCAGGTGTTCAGTAATTGACAAAGAAATCAAAACAATAGTTTTCAAATCTTTTGTCAATTTGTCTGTTTGTTTCTTCACGCATCACGTCTAAACTCCGGAAAATTATAAAATCATATTATTTTTCAAGGAAATCTTAAACAATTGTAAATTTATTGAAAATGTCATTTAACATGTATAGCTTTTGATATTTTAAGCTTATTTAATTTTTAAATTATAATAAAATGAAAAATAAGCCGATAAGGAGAGGTGTTCGATAACGTGACCTCTGAATTGTTCTAAATTTGAAATGATAGCTGATTTATTATATATGTATGGAAACGGGAGACAGACGAAGTCGCTGGCAACAGCTAGTATAGTAAGGATATTTATAATTTTCGAACTAGACGAATAATGAATGAACATATAGTGAGTGCCAACATAACAATGAGAAACTTCAGTTTAAAGTGAATGTGGATAGAAAGTATGATGATCATATAATTATATTCTTCTATATTGATTAGTTTATTATTAACTTGTAGTTTTTAGTTTTGATATGATTAATAATAGAATTGTAGTAACATATTTCTTCATAAAAACTATATTATAATTTAAATAATATAGACATAACAAAGATAAAGCGACATAATATAGAATGATGTTGAAATTATCACGGAACTGAAAAAATATTACTATTTCATATTTTTTTACATTTAAACTGAGTTAACGCTTGACTACATTCAGCCTGATGTTAAAGGTTGGTTTTTTTAAATTATATTTCTGAAAGCAGTATGTAGGTATTAATCTTAGAATTGGTATGCAAAGTTCTAGAACTTTTAGAAAATAGTTTTAAGAATTCTTATTGCAATATTACAATAATATTTCAATGATTCGTACCATTAGCTCTATAAATCAATATAGGATTAATATAGTAGCTTAGTAACGTAAAAAAATTAACGATTTCTATAAATGCCAATATTTACATAAAAACAACATAACATTAGGTAATGTTTCCAAATGTCAGAACACACTTCATGAGATAGTTAATATGTTTATCTATAGTAGACGAATTAATAATTTAGGATGACGTCATTAAAACTTCTAAAAGAAACAACAAAGATATATCCATTTTAGTAGAATTCGAAAGTAAGATTATTGTAATATAATATAATATTGATATAGGAGTAAATGATAGGCCCTCAGTTCACTATAATATACCAAGTGTGCATATTGTCGCCTTTTTTTTTAAATAGGTACAATATTGTAGGAATAGGCGGTATACTAGATAATAGGGCGAAGATAATTATTTTGAAGACTCTCGGGCTCCATACATATACATTTCACAATTTCCGAACATGTATCCCCTTTTATAATTCACACGGACGGAGTCGCCGGAAACAGCATTTACATAAAAATATCTATTACTTGCAAAGCACTTGATACAGATATTGGACAATAACTTTTATTTGGTTGTCTGTTTATAAGCTAAGGTATTGTGATTATTGTGCACTGAACCTCGCCCCCCCCCCCCTCCCCCTTATTTATTTCTGGAGAAATATATATGAATTTTGGAATGCTGATAGCTTATCGTCGGACCCCAAATACCCAATATATAAAATATTTATATGATGATTAAGTTATTACCTAGTTTCAATGTATGTATAGGTTGGTATACACCTCTGACAAGATTCTCAAGTTGTTGGAAGCAACTATCTGCTACTAGGTTTTGATTATTTCTATCCCTTCGAGTCCACATTAATCCGATTCAATTCGATTTCTATGTAGGTATGTATTGGATCTGTCTAACGTTAGAGCATTTCATTGTCGGTTCAATTATTTACGATGACATTGAATTTAACCTGGCTTGTATTGATATAAAAGATTTAATATTCTTATAGAACCTTATTTCCCACGATCATATCTCAAACAACGGAAAATATTAAACGTAATACACCTATAAAAAATCTTTGATGCGTATAAAGACAATCTACAGTGACGCTGTTGGGAATTTTGATGTTTTGATATTTTTTCGGGGAATTTCTATCAAAATTATAAAGTTATTCCGATTGAAACACTTACGATTTCTGAAGATCAACCTCCTTGGGAATTGTTCATTATTTAACCCAAAGTAGACCTAAGTGAAAGAGATATAAATAAATACTACTTAATACATACAAATAGTAGGTATGTATATAAATAACATTTCTTACCTTGCAGTTAATACTATATTACTTAGCCGTACTAGTTCATAATAGGTAAAAAAAAAAAATACGATGAATTTAAAAAAAATGATGACCACAGACCTTCATACAAATCTATTAAACTTATATTTACCTTCACTTTACTTTTAAAATAAGGTAAAAAATATGTCTGAGAGTAAATAAAACACTTCATAATATTTGTATACTTAAAATTTCTTATAATTTATTAGAAATAGCAAGTACCCACTAAAAGTATTTCAAATTAAAATTCGTGTCTTATTATACGCGGCCTTGACACTCCTCAGACATACTTAGATATAAAAATATGTTCATAACAAGTCATATGTATTTCAACAGAAATATAATTTCTATAAATAAAATTAATAAAAACAATTTCTTAGTAATTGTTTTCACTTAAATAATGTAGGTTGGTAATGTTTATTTAAATATCTAGATTTAGCAGAATTTGAGCGGGAAAAATAAGTGTTTGTTTTGCAATATTTAGTTATTGCTAACTAAATATTGACTCCAGCACAGGTTATCTGTCGCTTTAAAAGGCAACGGTCAAAAATATTCGGCGGTATTGAGCATCTGCTGTTAGACTTATTCTGTTCTCTGTGATTAATTCAACATGAAGACTGCTTTGGTAAGTTTTTATTAATATATTTTAAATATTTAATTTTTATATATTACTATTTAATATAAAAATATGTTTTATTTTTGACTTACTAATATTTATATGATTAAAAATATATTTTATTATAATTTACAATAATTTATTTTATATTTTTTACAAAAAAAATATTTAGAAAATTTTTTTTTTTTTTAGTACAAAAACAATGCTTATCCAGGGATTAGCTGTCAATATTCGGAATCAATAATACTTAATTTCTATAATAAAAATTATCAAACTAAACTCCATTTAATTTATTTTTTTCATTCGTTATCTCTAGGTCGAATGTAATCAGTACTTTGCTACTGTTCTTAGTACACTTATTTAAAGATTTATATAGTTAATGACATATTTTTTATGATTATTATTGTATTACAATGTTAAAGATATTATTATGGCTGCTCTTAGAATCTTGAGTTTTTTTTGTTTAAAATTATTAATAATCATATTGATACACTATCCCTTCTTAATAGCATACAATTTAAATGCTCCAGACTATGTTATAGAAATGAATCATTATTTTATATACCCTTTTGTAAATCAAATTTTGCTAAAAATTGCTTCATGTACCGTACTTGTCGAAATTAGAATAAATGTTATAGTCATTTATATAAAGATATTTCATGATAAAATTGGTTTATATAAATATAAATTAAGAAATTATATATAAAGTGATTGACATTTATTAACCTTAAAATATTATTCTTATGATATATATATACATATATTCTTTTTATAATATTAATATATTTTTTTTCTAAGTTTAGTTTTTAACAGTTATTTTCTTAACTTTATTGAATTTTAAATTAGCTTTTATTTTTATATGCACTTTATTGTGAACTGAAACTTTACTGATAATTGTGGTAACTTATTTGTTGTATCTATAGGTATTTATCAATTGTTTGTTTCCCTAAAACAAATAAATAAATAAAATAAAATAATTATTTAAATAAGAAAAACACTTTTAAACTTTTAACGCTAATTTTATAGAATGGCCAAAGTGAACGGTGCCTTAGGATGCAAGTTATAAAAAATCGGAATTCTTACAATCATTTTATACCTGAAATAACATCGCTATTTTTAATAGATCTAAAATTCCTTATTTAATGTTCTTATTTCAGCAACTAATAGAAGAACGAGAATATTTAATAATTCTTTAAGTTTATACAAACAATACAGTAAAAAAAGAACATAGAGATATAAAAAAACAACTAGTACAGAAAAACCAACAGAGACGTTTTATTATTTCAAGGTTAATCCTATATGACTGAAGGTGACCTCCAAATTACAATTTGAATATTCATAAAGTAAAATTCATCTCTAGATAAAACAAATAGTCCAATGGCATAGTAAATTTGTCTAATAAATTGAATAGAACTTACTTCGGCTGTCATTTAAGACATTATTGTCAAATATATGACGTCAAAGATACAAAGGCAATGACACAAACGGAAACAATTATCACATGGACGAATTCGTAGCGTTAAAAATTGATTTATTTTTCTAAGCCTAAAATATACAATGGTTGTCAGTTACAGAATTAACAAAGCATTGTATAGCAAATAGGTTTGATATTTGTCTTTTATTCATTTGTATATATTTGACGTTTGTCTATTGATTAGCGAGCTGACTAAAGTCAACTAAACACTAAGTAAACTAAACTAAGTAAACTAAAGTCAACTAAACACTAAGTAAACTAAACTAAGTAAACTAAAGTCAAAGCACGTGGGTACGATTCGAACTTTGGATTACTGTAAACTTTAGATTTGATGTTTAGAATGCTGGGTTGGAGATTGTAACCTTTATTAATGATTTTGAAAATGTCCCGGATTTATCTAGTTAGACAGTTATTGAGATAATTTAAAACAATGATACGCTACGCTACGCTTTTGTAAATAATTCAATTTATAGTCACTCTTGGGTAAAATCTTAAATGTTTAAATTTCAATATAACAGATCCTTCTTATATTTTCGTATCAATTTGGTATACTATAGACTCTTCAATAATTGGTCCACGACAAATTAGTTCTTATGAAAAATTGCTATCAATTAGACAATTACGTTAGTTTTTAGATTTAATATATAAAAATATCAATAAATGCTGTCTGCGATATTATGACAATGATAATATTTTGAAGATTATACTTAATCAGTCCAAGGCGATTGTGTGATTTATGTGTGTGTGTACGTGTATTCTGTTTGTGTGTGTGTTGTGTGTTGTGTGTGTTCAATTGTCTGTGTAATAAAATTGAATAGTTGTGCAATTTCACACTTTATGACTAAAGTATAAATCCTACAAATAACTAACAATTATCGGCTATCACCACAAAAGATAATATAAATATATATAAGTATGATATAATATATAAAAGATAACCCATTGGTTCGGGTGTTTATCACAAACGGTACATAAATAGAAACAATTTTGGACGACAATCAAATTATAGTGAACTCTTTTGAAAATGAAGTGGTTTGTGTTGCAGGTTCTTCTTGCATTGGTGGCGATGGCCGCCTCCCAGGGTATGTATGGTTTACTTTCACACAGACATATATATTTGGGTACATGTTGCATGTGTGGGTAAATTATCAATGTATTATTTATAAACGTTTGTCAGTGGGAATCGTATTAGCTCCTAAATATAGCAAAACTATATGGTTAACTTTAATTTAGTAATTTAAAGTTAAGTATTAAAAGAGCTAATATCGGTTTAAAGTTTATTGATAATACAATGTTACGCTTTCCAAGCAATGTTTTGCTTCCAGTGAACCGCACTCGGGACTTAGGTGAAAAGTGGATCCGTCAAATATTAAGTGTTTTCAATACTTTCTCCTAGTGTTTAGAAATATGAAATTATTTATAATGTATTTCAACTGAAATTTCTTGTATATTTAATTTATTTTCTTATTTCAAAATCTGATCTTCTAATTTGAAACTCTTTCATACACTCTTCTCTTCTCTTCTCACTCCTTCGTGAATCTCTTATTAGTATTACTAATAACAAATTATTTATTTCAGTACAAGTAGTGGATAATAATCCGGAATTAGGTACGCTATTTATTTTAGTTTGTGATATACAATCAATAAACGTTAAAATGAATATCAAAATTGTTCAAAATCAAAATGCTTCGCTTATGTCCATTGTTTGCTTTCAGTACAAGTAGTGGACTACAATCCTGATCTAGGTATGGCGTTCATAATATATATAATACATATAAAATTAGTTATATATAAAAAGCAATTATTTCAGTTCGTCTGTTAGTACTTAAAGCTACGAAGTTATTTGCTTATCGTTTGGTATATTTTATTTGTACGTCCGGCTTATTGTGGTCCGTTTGATTTCAGTTCAAGTGAATAACAACCCAGAGCAAGGTAAGAACAGTTTTATCTAATTTAAGTATTACATTGATATTTTAATCTTAGACATACAAACGAACTAAGGGTCCCTACATACCGCGTCCGATGGCATTACAAACCAAAACCAATATATGACAACTTCATTCATCGAACAGGATATAGATCGAGTGTGTAAACGCCCTTACAATCGATATAAAAATAGCTCTATACCTTAAGTATATCTGTCACAGACTATAGTATAAACAACAGTTAATAAATCTATCCTTGAATTTAATAACTCCAACTTTAATTACATTTCACGTCGTCGATAATAATTAACCCTCTGATGGTACGTTATCTATAATTCTATAAAATATTGTGACATCTGCTGGTTTATATCTATCTCTTTCATTTAATACGACTGTTTTTTTCAAACGTTGATTTCAAAACGTCAACGGTAATCTTCTTTTTTTTAAATAAACGCTTCTCAAACCATGAATGGCTAAATTAATTTCGTTGTTTTCATTTCAGTTCACGTTGTCGACAATAATTATCCCTCAAATGGTATGCTTTATAAAAACAAAAAAAAATAAAAATTTTATAACCGCCATTGTTTTTTAAGTCTCTCCTTTAATCTTTTCGAAATCTTCCAGATTATTTGTATCTTTCTTCTTTAATTACCTTGAAGTGTGATATATCAAGGTTCTGTCTATCTTTCTTCTCTAATCTTCTTAAAGTGTGATATCTTCCACATTATCTGTATCTTTCTTCTCTAATCTTCCTAAAGTATGATATCTTTCAGAGACTTGTATCTTTAGAGACATCTAACCTTCTTAAGGTGGGATATCTTCCAATCTATTCCATATTCAATGTCTGTTTTTCGGAAAAATATATTTCTGATTTACTATGTTAACTAAAATCGTATTGTATTTTTTTCTTCTGAAATTTTTCCTTCAATATGAATAGATATCTAAATCTTGATTGTTTTCAGTTCACGTCGTTGATAATAATAATCCGTCCCAAGGTATGTCTTCCACAACAAGATAATATGACAATGATATATTATTTGTAGGATATAAATTATAAATAACATAAACCTAAGCTATATTTTCACCGTAATTGGTATTGTGTCTGTCCCTTGTCTGTCCTACTTCTCTATTAAATGTCAATAATCGCTTCGCTTCTAATAACATATAAATCTTTGCAGTGCAAGTGGTCGACAACCCTTTACCTTACGACTCTAACAACTGTAAGTGATTATTATATCGAATATATATTTTAAATGTATGTGAATTTGGTTTTTTGGATTTGAAATGTTGTTTCGTAAAAATAAACTAACATAATCTATTTGATTTCAGTCGTCGTAGACCCGGCTTTTGGCAGGCCCGGTGCATCGAGTAAGTAGACGAATAAATGGTTCTCTATAGATAAGTCAGACTGGTTTAGCCGTTTTTTTTACTTTTACTTTCATTCTCAGATAATAAATATATACGTAGAATAAAATTGATATTTTATGAGGAAATAAACCTTAAAATAATAATGAATAACGTAGATTGAAATAAATGTTTAAAGTACCTATAAGAAGAAAGTATAAAAAAAATATTGAATCTTCTTTATTATATTGTAAAAGGTTTAATTGTTATTAAAGCTATGTTCTTTTATATTACAGTTGATCCTGGTTTTAGCAGACCTGGTGCTTACCGTAAGTATTTAAAATATATTATTCAAAAATGGCAATATATTACTTGGCTTGTTTTTATTACTTTATTAAAATGGACTCCCTTCCGTTCAATTCTTCAACAAGACATAACCTTGAAGCAATTAATACCTGTCATCAATCAGTCCTTTCTAATAAACAATTAATTTCAGTAAAAAACAACATACGCTATAATTAATGTTAAATTTTATTTACTTTTCAGCCAATGGCCCCTCACCGATCAGTAAGTCAGACAAGAAATATGCCTCTTATTTTATTGTTCTATATCAAATGCTTATATATCTATCTACACGTATCTAGATCAAAAATATATTTAACAAATTTGATTTCAATGTCATTTTTGCAATAATCCATTAAACTAACTATCTGTCAATAGGTTATATTTCCGTAATAAATTAATTAAATATTGTATCACTCAATAAAACTCACTCAATGACGTAAACTCAATGTAAACATTACTTTACGCCTGGTTAGGTACAATATTCGTTTTCGTGTTCAACTCTGAGTCACAGTTGGATCATACATTATGAAATAATTACTTTATTCTACTTCCGTAATATTCATTATTTGTTTTCTAATACTGCGTTCGAAAATTTTACAAGTAAATCGTTGAAAATTAAATTGAAACTTTGTTTTTCAATTATATTTCCCCACGAACCATTTTTTTAGGGATTCAAAAATTATTCATGACAGTACAATTAGAGGAAAGTCAAATGACATGCTTTATTAGTGCAATCCACTAATTATTTATTTATTAGTATACATATTGAAAAAGGAAATTAAATATAATAAATTATTCAATTAGTAGTTGTGACATGATTTAATTTAATGTAACATGATTTAATTATAAAACTATATTGACAGTTTTAAGAAATGAGTTTATTAACTCCAAGGTTATATATTAATATTAGTATTGACGTTTGCTTTTTGACATGTATTCGTGAATGAGGCAACATTTTTAAGAGTTGACACCTTCAAAATATATGTTAATAATCCTTCAGTTACAATTTTGTTCACGTAAATTTAAATACAATGTTTTCTACATAATTTAATATAATAGTTCCTTATCTACACTACAAAATACAGACAATATCAATGTATATATGTTAAAAGAATTGATTTTTTTTTTCATAGACAACGGGCCTGCTTATGTTGACTTGCCAACCAGGCCCCAATATCCTAAGAGATGTAAGTCAAAACATTAAATATGAAATTGCCACATTTTATTCTAATAATCAAAGGTTAAACAATTTCAGTATATATATAAATTTATTTTATTTTTTTCAGACGACAACCCCGCATGGCGTGGAGGCAAATGAAAGAAAAATGTATATTCATACATAGGTATCTTGCTATCAACATTTAAATAAATTGTTTATTGGACCAATTACTTTTTCATTTCGTACTCCTAAAAGTTAATTAATTAAAATTATAAAACTCTTTTAAGCCACACACACACACATACACACACACTCACACACACGTGTCTATGTATATATGTATATACTATGTATATATGTGCAAGTTATTGAGATCAAGAGATAAGAATATAATAACAAGTATGACTCAATGCACACGAATTATTTTCTAGAACATTATTTTTAAGATAATACGATAAGGAAATAATGATTCACTTTACATATGTGCTTTAGTAAACAAACAATCGATTTTATTGAAAATAAACACAATATAAATAAAAAATAAATCGCCATATTAACAATTAATAAGTTTAAGATAATTATGCTTTTGTTTATTTTTATAAATAAATTAAAGTTTTACTTCATTTGTTTAATTCAATATTCTTAAAGATCTTTCGGGTATTTTTTTTTATTTCAATTTGTTTGATGATAAATTACTTCATATACTTTAAGTGGAACGTAATTATAATGTTTCTGTAGTTGTTACTTTATATCTTTATATAATTGTTAGTAGACATGCGATCAGTATAAACACAAAGATATACAATTTGTATGATAAAGAAAATGTGTGCATATGTTTAAACATCGAATACGATATTCTTTTGTTTTGTTTCTTGATAACTTATACCAAAAAGGTTAACTTTATTGTTTACTGTAGTATTAACAAAAAACAATGATTTTATGATCACGATATTCCAGGTTTTACATTCTGTGAATAATGAATGACTTGAGCCCTATTTTAGATATCCTACACCTAGAACTTAAAGCATTTTAAGTAGTATATATGTGCCAATGTCTCTCAATTTCATTAATTCATAATTTATATGCTCTGCAATATAAGTGTATGTAGAGTGAATTTCTTCCAAGAACTGAAGAACAATAATTGATAATTAACCAAAAGATCATAAATTTAAGTTTATTCCGTACTCCACAAGAATTTATTTTATTTTGTGCTTAGTGACGTAAAAAAATGAATGCTTTCTGTAAATGCCACAATTTGGCATAAAAAGATATTTGACATTTGTATTATTAATTGTCACGCCAAGCTAAGCCTCAGCCAAAGCCATGCCACGCTACGGCGGTTAAATATATAACCGTCAGCCAAGCCAGCCATCGACCGTTGTTGGACGTCACAAAACTGTCAAGCGTCAACATTAAAAAAGCGCCTGAGCACTGATTTTTGGCGTGTCTTGCGATCGTGTAGACTTGTGGGAATAAAATCGCTGCCAGTTGTCATAAGATTGTTATAATAAAACTACAATCAGAATAAACTACTTTATAACCTACCTACCCGTTTCATAATCATATTACAAAACGTGTTTATATTGGGCCATTCGTTTTATAATGTAATATTTCAAATTTCAAATGTGTCAAACTTTATGACACAAGTTGATAATTTGTCTTATAGTAAAAGAATGAATGACTTAGGACGATATCAAAACATTCTTATTAAAATTATTATTTGAATACTTTTAGGACTTTTAAAGGAATTTTAAAGAATTGTTATATAAAAATTCATGGTGTGCTGTAAATATAACCCTTAACTTAAACTTCTCTTATTTATTAAATACTCGAGATTTAAAAAATACTGAATTCATTGTTTGTTTTGATGGGTACGTATCTAGACTATTATTTTATCTCAATTGTTACTAATTGTATCCGTATAATCAATGTTATCTCGAGAATCTTAAGCAATTTCATATAATTTCTACAAATCAATTAAACTTTTAATTGTAATTGATCTATTGTTATTTTTTGTTACTTTTTATTAAAAACGTGTGAGATGAGATCTAAGTGCAGGGTATAAGAGATGATGTGATACCGTTGTCCTCAGTAAGGAATATTCATCAAAGATGTCTCAACTAGTGGTAAGTTGAAAAACTTATTTTTTTATTTATAATATATTTTTGTAAATATCTACTCGTTTTAAAACGTATATATTTTTTTAATAATAAGCCTAACCTGAATAAATTAAAACAATTATTCATAAGTAAGAAAATGTAGATGCCAACAGTTATGAAAAAGTATTCGAAAGTGTCTTTAAACATTAGCTACACTGTGGTTATTTTTTTTATTAAATAGAGTATAATAAAATATAACACTGGCAGGATTCGAACCTGCGACGTGTGGGATGCCATTAATTGCGTAATTTCCAAGATTAAAATATATATATATATATATATATATATATATATATATATATATATATATATATATATATTGCCATTCATTTTTTCTACTTATGTGTGCCATGTACGATACAGTTTGAAACTATCCTTAAATTTACTAAAAACTCAAACATTTTAAAAATTGGTTTTCGTAACCACAAAAATATTTTTTGTATTATCTACGTTGGATTTGACAGGCCGACCGGACGAGAGGCGTAAATGTTTTATACTTAGAGTTTTTTTACAATTAATATTAATTTTACATTAAACCAAAGATTAATTATAGTTGAATGGATTAAAATACATTCTTAATTCATGTTTATCATATTATTTTTGGCAGGCATTTAACTCATGAATAAGATTTTTTTTTTATATAATTAATGGTTGAAAAAAAAACAGTTTAGACGAATTTATTTAAATGTACATACATAACGTCCTAGGTTTTAAGATATCCATATTTGCACAGGTATTACTTGGCGCTCTAATGCTGACAACAGCAGTTCTCTGTGAAGACCCACCAAGCGGTAAAGGAACTTCAGATCACCAACAGACAAATCTTACAAAAACGGTGGAACAGCCTAAAATACCGGAGCAGCATAAAATGCACAATCAACCCAGAACGCCAGATACCCCAAAAACGCCAGACGTGCCCAAAATGTCAGACATGCCCAAAATGCCAGACCAACAAAAAATGTTCGATATGAAAGCTATGTTTAACTAGTAAGAAGGTACTACTGCCTAGTTTATAAAACAGTTATCTTTTTACAGTTAATCCCAACATACTAAATAATTAAAAATCTGTTATAAAATGAATGAAATATTTTACATATTTCTGGCCAGTATGTAGTCAAGTAAGTACTGAAAAAGGTTCTTTTTGTAAACAAGGTTAACCGACTCGTGATAATAAATGATAACACGGCTTATACTTATATTATAGATTTCTTCTGCTTAATAAATCAGTTGCAACTTGTTTTTGTTTATTTTTAATTAAACCTTTGTAACAAGAGTTACAAACACTTATCTAAATAAGTTTATAAAAAACCACATGACTTATAAATGGAGTTGTATAGAGGCTTACAGTAAAGTTAGCCTAAATTTGTAAGCATAGGTCTAAATGGACCTTAGTTATGCGAAGGCTGACAGGACTTATAAATGGAATGTAACGAATGATACCAAGACTTTCTCTTAGTTACACTACTACTTAATATTTTTTATTGAAGCCGTAACTGAAGATTAGTCTATTAAAGAAAGCTGTCACACAAACAAGTAAAAGGTGTGAAGTTTAGTCCGGTTATGTAACAGAATTAAATTCTGAAAATTCAAAACGACATTTCGATCGTATCCATCTAAATGTTTCAATCTGAAAGAGAGATATGATATCTTGTTTCTCTCTCTAATATTTATTTAAAGGTTTGTCATATTTTCATTAAATCATTCAAGTCAGAAAAGAGACAGATAGGTATATACGTTATTCGTCTCTTCAAATACTTTGCTATTAATCAGGAAGCACAATCAATCATTTTTACACATATACGTGTATACTTATACATATATATCCTTATTTACACACACTAATGCAAATGTATCACTATTTTTGTGAAATTGTATCTTATCTATCTTTCTATTTTGTGCGCCTTATATGGTAATAACTACGCTCTGTTCAAAATTATATTATCATAACAACATGGTACACAATATATATATATATATATATATATATATATATATATATATATATATATATATATATATATTACGTAACATTATATATGTAAAATTACTATATATATATATATATATATATATATATATATATATATATATATAGTAATTTTACATGATGTGTCACACAATGTGTTAACACGAATATACACTGGCTCAGCAACACACCGTATGTGTAAGCACGCATTTGCTTACTGACGCTAGCTGTGTCACCCTTAAGTATGTATATATAATGTACCCAACACTGTTAAAAACATATAACATATGAGTATTCGTTTACTGCTACAGCGTAACATATTTCTACGTAAAATATATATTTAAAAAAACAATCCATAAGAACCGAACTCATTACAAAACATTTCCGTTATTAATAAAAATGTATTATGATTTATAAATTTTTTCACGACTGCTTTTAATTATCTCTATAACTGATTATTTAAGTGATCTATAACAGTGCATGCTACAAATAATTGTATGTAAGCAGTGTACCAACATGAAGAAATGCATTGCGTTGATTTAATATCAATATTCTTCCTTATATTACTCAGTCGTATGTTTATACTTTATAATAAATTACTGACTTTTAAAACCTATCCTTTCGTAAAGTTTCCAAACGTCCTGAACTACGTTTTTATTATTTTGTAACGGAAGGCTCAAAATACGAATTCACTTACAAGCGTTCCCATTCAGCACACTTAAAGATGAAATTTCCGAAAATCCTTTCTTAATAGATGAAATATTATTAATTCCAAATCAGCTATCCCTATCTTGGGATAAGAGTTAATCAGGACATACGGTTTTATAATTTTATTAGTATAGGTTCACCTATAAACAAAAAGAAGCACTGTTTTTTATGAAAAAGTATTTTATTAAAATGTACGTTCTTCACTTGTCATCTGGCTACAAAACATAAATGTAATACAAAACTAACTCTGATTTCAATATTTAATTTTCATTTAATATCCATGTTCTTGGTAACCATGTCTGTGACCTGAATGGCTTCCGCCGTGACCTGTTTTAGACAAAGCAGTAAATTGACAATCTTTCTTAGGAACAACTCGACAGCATCTCGGAACAAAGTCATTTAAAAGTCACTGTCGACTCGCTACAATGATTGATGACGTACACTTCTTTAATTATTGCATAAATATATCTGGATTCTAGGATTTTAACAATGTACCAAAAAATACATATTTTTGTCATTAGTTTTAGTTAGATTATATTATACCAAATACTATTTATTATAAATAATACTAATATAATAATGGCTTGATTTTGTTATAACTTAAGCATATGTTTCATACCGTAATGGGGATCCGGGTTCGGATAGCCGGGAACGAAGCCGTCTTGAAGAGAAAAGGAAACGAATACAATTAATGTTTTTTAAACTATCGTGACTTGTATACATTTTAAACTAATATCGGGTCTATTTCGCTATAAAAATGAATTAAGGTGAAATACCTTTTTATTTCCCGACGTTTTCGAAGACGACGCTGAGCTGACATTAGTCATCCCGTGACCACGGCTGGTGAAATTCGGACGAAACGTCAGGAAATAAAAAGGTATTTCACCTTTTTTAATTTTTATCGCGAAGTAGACCCGATATTAGTTTAAAAATACAATTAATACAAATAGTATTTATCAATAAATTTAATTTTATTTAATTTATAAGTTCTGTTAAATATTACCTATTCATCATCTAAACATTCAAAGAGCGTATTTTAACCTTGGTGTTAAATAGTGGTTTGTTTACAGCGTCTGGACAAATATTGGCAAGTACGTAATTATCAAATAGTTCTTTATATTTTTAATACTAGGAAATATGATTGCCAAGAGGTATTTATATTGGCTCACCTTGGCTAGGGAAGCCCCCTTGGCCATGGCCGTGGCTGAAACCGGGGTCAGGAGCGAATCCTTTAAAAAAAGTCAACATTTATTATATAAATAACAAAATAAAATTTAATGTATTTAATTTATTAAGGCTTTAACAGATTGATCGAGTAGAAAAATACAAAATATAATATGTAGTTTAATAAACAAGTCTAGTGTGAAATATCCTAATTACGTAATCGTTAGAGGTTTTAAATTATTTATATTAACTATGTTAGATTTATCATAAAATATATTCTACTGTATACTACATAATATATACTATAACGACACGATAGCTCAGTTGGAAGAGCGACGGGCGGGAATTCACAGCGGTTCGATTTGCTCTGTTCATAAATGTTAAATAAAATAAAATATAGTATATTACTATAGTAAATTGGCAATGCGATCTCTTACCTTGATTTGGGTACCGTGAAAAGCCCGGGTCAATATTACCTCCGCTGTGGTGCTCGTAGGGGCGCCCTTAATATATGAAATCAATTAATAATAGAAAATATTTATGGATAAAAAAAATATTACCGACACTGAAAATACTAATATAGGTATTGGTATAAAAATAGTAGTAGTAGAAGTAAGAGAAAACAATAAATAATAATAATTGAAAATTCACATAGTTCTGGTAGTTATGAGATTATTTTTATTTTATGTTAAATAATTATTGATATATGTAATATAAGAGGTGCTCACCGTAGGCTACTATGGCCAATGTCAGGAGAAGGCACAAAATCTAAAAAGAAAAACAATTTAATCTAAATAGCTGTAAATTGCACAGATTTAGGTTTCTTTTTTTATTTTTTTTTTATTTTAGGACACCTAAAATAAAAAAAAAACTTATATCCACACATATTATAAACACCACATATATTATAATAAAGATATTTGTTGAATTATTACCTTATACTAGATGAATTAAATATAAAAAATAGCATCGAAAATATGCATTGATTTATGAAGGAAGATAAAAAATATCGTAAAAGAAACAAAATTAATTAATAAATTAAAATAAAATAATCTACTTATAGTTAGTTGCAAAGATAAAAAAAATGTGGTAGCATATTTAATTAAAAAAATGAAATAAAACTTACCTTAAAAAACATCTTTAGCTTACAAAAACTTGCGATACATAAAGGTTCAAGAAAAGCACAGCGTTATATATCTGAATATCTTATCAGCAAAATTTGAACTTTTGACCTCAGCCGTTTGATTGTGTAAATACAACTGATTTATTATTATGACATCATTGTCATACTAAGAATTAAATAATAAACAAGAATTGAATTAACAAATACACTAATTAATTGTATTATTAATAAAAATTACAAAATCTATGCTTACAGCATCTGATACTAGAGAAATGTTCGAATTCAAGTTCCCTCTTAATAATTTCACTGTCTATGCGACCTCATTGCCATGGCCTTCGGCTTTTACAATTTATTTTACGATTTTTTCAAATATATAATTTTCAATTTAAATTAATCATAAATATATTTTACATTCTAAACTTAGGCCTATATAATCTACATATATATATATATATATATATATTATATAGGTTGATTTAATTATTTTGAATATTATTATTTTTTACATAATAAATGATTTTTTATATATATTTTTACGTCTGAACCCGAACTGAGCCTCTTTAATAAATATCCATTTATACCTATGCCATAAATACCTATTTAATAAATATCCATAAAATACATATTCATAAAATACATATTCGTGAAAATAATATATCCATACTTTATATATTCATATATATTTAAACAAAATAAACGTTAGAATAAATTAAAACTAACGCGAGTTAAGTTAATTCAACAACAAACAAACAACATTTTATTACAATTTACATATTAAAAGGATTTTTTTATTTCGATAAATGAAGTATTTAATTTGTAGACTATTTATAATTGATGGAAAAACATCGGTATTATTAATTACGTTTATAATCAAGTGCCAAGTGATCCGGAGCAAAAACGTGCCATCCTCAGACGCAGATACGGGGTGCATGTGTGCAAGATGCCCCCCCGCGTATTTCTATTTGAGCAATAATTTTTATTAATTTTGTAATTGTCAAGGGATATTAAAGTTTTTATAAATATCGCGGTATGTTGCCAATATCAAATGTTTCCTCATGACCATGAATAATCGACGACAAGTTTTAAATTTAGGTACTGTCAAGTCCTTATTTGCATTTCCGTCTCCAATCTCAATTGACTGATTGGCGCAGCGGTCCCAACTCCCACCGATGCCGGTGATAGTGAGTTTGATTCCCAGACTCTAGAAAAAGTGTTGTTAATAAAACTGGTATTTTTTTCAAGGTTTGGGTTTTTTTAATGTGATAACGTATGTATTTAGAAAACAAAATGTTTCTGGAGTTTTATCAGAGTCATACCCATAATACAAGTTTTGCTTACTTTGGAGATAATGTGTGTTATATGGAAATGTCCAAAAACATATTATATAGTTATTATTATTCGTTATCAGAATTGTATGTAAACATATATATTACGAAGTAATTCTGGTATTTTTTTTCTGGTGAGATTTTACTTCTACTGGCAAGATAATTGAATGTCCAATCTATTGAATAAAATTTTATAAGCGCTTAATTTCAAATAATAGGTGTTTTTGAATTTAGTGTACTTATAAATACTTTTCCAGATATAAAACAACTTATATCTATTATTTCTGTTTTTCTTTTTATCACTGAAGCTTCGTCAGCGTTTTGCGACTTTTCCTTCGAAAGTTTTTTTTATATTAACCTACTACTATTTTTGGATCTCGATTTTATTTTTAAAAATTAAAATGTTTTTCTAAAAACGAATTATGTTCTGACTGCAGTCAGAAATTTTAAAAAAGCCAACAGTTGAATAATACGACAAAATACACATTAAAGATTTGTATTTACGACAGTACGACTTAATTAAAAATAAATAACAATTTTACAACTTCATATCTATGTTTGATATAATATTTTTAAATTTGACTCCCTTTGTAGTATCTCGTAATATCCGATCTAGTCGATTTTCGTCTCCTGTAAAATAAAAATTAAAACTTCATCATAAGCACTATTAATAAAATCAAATACAAACAAAGAAAAAACAAAATAAACTAATGGTTTGGTAAACTAACAAAATCATCAAGTATTGTTTTATGGATTTTAACAAAATATGAAACATTGTACTTTGATTAAAGATTAAAAATATGAAAGGAATTACTGTAACTTAGCTTTTTTTTTTTTTTTTTTTTTTTATTTAGCCTGACCATAAACATTTTGCCCGCGGACACAAAAAAGGAGTAGAGAGGAATTCACTCGAGTCTCATAAATGTTTCATACATATATAAATACTCTAATATTATAAATTAATAATCTGTTAAATTATAGTTGTAAAATATGTTATAAAATTACCATTTTCATGAATTATAATGCTGGGTTCATCGACGGATGCTGAAACTGTAAGCAAATAATACAATTCAAATAAAAACAACTCAGTGTATTGTTATAGTAATTGCAAATACAATCAGACAAGATTTGGGAATATTAATCTTTTATAAGATATTAAAGATAGTAAATATGTATATTTATATAAGTATTTTTATTTTTTTCGTATTATTAACATTAAAAAATTTCAAACACGTTGTTATAAAAGTTATTGCTATCGGTAATATATTGTTATTTTGAGTATTATTAAGTTCAAACATGACGTTGAATATTTATAACTTTGAAAGACTTACCAAGGGCGATGACAATCAACAGAAGAAAGAAGGACACGGTCTGTAAAAACATAAATAACAATTATTATTGTGAAAATGTATTATACAACCCTATGTTAGGAATTTTAATAATATTTAAAGACAATGTATAGTTGTCAGTCTGTAAGTCATTTTATTTATATATACCCGGCTGTGTTCACGTAGAATTAAATCGGAATGTGCCCGATTAGTTTCGAACCCGGAATGGGTAAATTTACGTGAATACAGTCGGGTAAATATAAATATAATAGTCATGGTTCACGAAAGTTTCAATATTAAAAAAAGTCATTAAAAAAGATCATTATTATTTCCCAACTCATAACACACACAGACACACGATTCATAATTCTCGTATGTATTATAGTTACATTTCAAACTAAAACGGACATGTAATAAATGGTCTGCAGTAATTGTATTCACTGGTACAGTTGAAATGTAATCAAGTTACATTTAAATTGTTAAAATATGTAAAAAGAAAAATATTAAAAGACATTAGATTTATAAGACTTCATTCCTTTAGATTCTATAGAACTCAGATTTTACACAAGGTTACAATATACTTTAACATTTGAAAAAATCCAACTGAAAAATAATTAAACGTTTAAATTAATTAAGTTTAAATTAATAAGTAATAAAACGTAGCTCACTTTGAAAAACATGTTATTTTTCTGAAAACAGACAGAGTTATACTAAATTAAAAACTGCTTTATATACTTTTCTGTGTTGTTTCCGTCATTAATTAATTTAGTTCTACCTATTGTACACTTCACGTGTTAGACGTTATTTTAGACTTAACATAATAGATAGACAGACATACAGCATACCTAAATAGCTATTGTATTTTCATCATATATCTTATATCTTTTAATCTGCAACTAATACGTGTGTCGTATATTTAGAGAATATTACTAGATTTTTGTAATTTTTAACATTATTTTCGTATCTAGAATTAGACTTCCATTCTGATTTCAAAATATTTTATATCTTTTATTATTGTTGATCGAAGTATTCACTATGAGTGTTTATTAATGAGTTATTTATTACTTAGAATACAATGAGACTTCTTTCATTATATTATGAATGTAAATCCTATTAAATTAAGGTAGTAAGTAACAAATATTTAAATGAAATTAAATTTCAACGCTTTATTTATAATTTATTAAAAAAAAATAACCTTTAAATCGAAGATAAAATGATATTCAAGGTGAATTCTTTCAACTCAAATCGGAATATAACACTTTTTATATATTTAAAGAAATTCATAAGCAATATTATCTAAGTAATAAATTATGGGGTTGAGGAACAAGTACATAAGTAAAAAATATGTGATAGTATATTTGGCACATGTTTTAATTGATAAACGTATAAATTACAATAAGTCTTAAACTAGACATCTCTTCGCGTATATAATTAAATTGTAGTTTTTAAATATACAACATACAATGTCTTTTTCAATGACCTCCTCTGCCATAGCCGTAATTACCACCGTATCCACTCGGGCCATATCCGTATCCATCCGCAGAGGCTGCGTATGCATTTAATAACCCACCTCCATTAAACGCTAATGGTCCATCTTGGGAATTTCTAACAACAGCTTCGGCAACGGCTTGAGCTTGAGCAGCACTTGTAGCAACCGCTGAAGCTTGTTGTCTTGCAGCATTTGCTATTCGTGCCGCTTCTATAGCACGGGCATTAGCAATAGCTAGAGCATGAACTCGCGCTGCATTGGCAATGCGGTCTGCTTCCATGGCTCGTGCGACTTCTATGGCTGCAGCGCCAGCAGCTCTTTTTGCGGCTTCAGCAGCACGTGCGTTTTCTAAGGCGGCAACGCGTGCTCTTTGTAAGTTTGCCACACGTGCTGCATCATACGCTTGGGCCCTTTTAATCGCGTGGGCTTGACCTGCTCTCGCCGCAACTTCTGCTACACGGGCACCTTGAATTGCAGCAGCAGCAGCGTTTGCTATTTGAGCAGCTTGGACAGCTTGCGCATTTTGTATAGCACTGAGTTGTGCCGCACCAACAGCAGCAGCATTATTTAGTGGAGCACTACTGCCAGCAACACCACTAAAATTCGGAGCAGTGATTAGACCCGGACCACTGCCGACATAGCCGCCTGGTCCGGATGCGATTTCGTGTGGAGCAGAACCTATTTCGTAACTACCTCCCACACGGGAAGCAATAACAGGAACAAATCCACCACTTTCTGCATCATGAGAGTCTGCCGGTGCCAAGTTTTTTTGATCTGTCAATACATAGTTACATTATAGTTCCACTTATTTATAATTTATAGTAAATTATATTTTTTTATAATAAATTCAAATAAACCCACCATCTCCAAATACTTCATATGCCGCTGTGATGAAAAAGAGGATCTGAAAAAAAAGACACAAAAAATAAAATAAGTTTTTAATGAATTATATTATCACACGTTTTAGTGATGTGAATTCTTCTATATTTGTAGATTACATACTCTTCATTTATTTATTTTACTGTTATCTTTATAATATCTTACCGTAAATGGAGACATATTTTTTTATTTATTCACACACCTTCCTGCTAAGCTGACTGAAATGTGTAACATTGCATAGATTGCATGCACTTTTATACTCCAAACATACGTTGCCTCCTCGTTTTTGTAAATAAATGTTCGATACTTCTCTCCAATATTATTACATCGAAGATGGAAAAAACTTACTATTCCGTACATGCGAGAAATACAACGCTTGACTTCACTTCATAGAATATTACATACAAAAACCAATCTCTATGTAATCGCTGTAAGTATTATATTTGTTTAAGAATCTTTCATAACCGACCTCACATTTGCGACCGCGAGCCAAGTATGTAAATTTGACAAATATTTTCATACAAACTAAACCTGACTTTTACAGCAGCTCAATGATTGCGTTATTGTAACACATAATAGCTACTTGTGATACAGCCTAGTTAAACATTTGATACAAAATAGAATTGAAACAAAAGCAAAACATAAAATAAATTAGCAAAAAATAATAATTTATTTCATTAGTTTATTTAAGACTTATAAATGCTTATTTATACAATTTATAGTAAAATAAAATATGGATACTATATTTATGGGTATTTTTTTATATTTAAACTTTCGTGAACCCTGACTGTTACATTTATATTTACCCGGCTATATTCACGTAGAATTATATCGGAATGTGCCTGACTAGGTAAGAACCCCGAATGGGTTCCGCCACGCTTAGAGCTCATGAGTTCTAAGCGTAGCGGATTCGCGCCGGGTGTATAAATATGTATGGGTAGTTTAAATGAAAAGTACAAACAAACTTCTCATTATATTATATCTCGGAATTGACCCGTGAATTGACCTCCCAGATGATTCTATTTATTATTTGGCTTTTTGAAGGCTATGTCAAGTCTCTGCTCTTCATCGATAAGCCGTAAACAATTGACGCTTGGGAAAACAACATTTGACTCGTTGTAAATTTATTTATAAAAACTCATTTTCAACATACTAGTGCTTTCTTCAACTCTTGATCCATCACCAAGTCACTAGAGACCCAACAGCTAATTGAACCATTTGCTGCCTATAGACACCAAAATAGATACATTTTGTATTACTATGTGTTTTAATAATAAGATCCTACACTGGTCAGCCAACTCATCGAGTTTAATTTAAAATCTTACTATACTTTAAAAGTAGTAATGTAGAGTCTGTCTACAATGTGGCTTATTTTAAAGGATGACTTGCAGCCTACAAGAGATGGAATGTCATCATTTAACTGATAATTTAAAAATCTTTTGTTGCTAGAAATATGTGGATGATAGAAGTATTTTTAATAATATAAATTACTTTTTCACTTAAGTTCACTGAAGAAGCTGTTGATTTTTTAGAAGCTAAGTCCTTTAAACTCAAACAGATTCCTCTGTTGACAGACTCGTTAAACAGTCTGGAGTACATTAGAGATTCCATTCAAGCCATCAGCTAGGTCAGCCTAGTATGGATTTCCAGCCATTCTGGGATCCTGGTTAATAAGAAGGCAGATATTTATGCTAAGCCTGCAATTAGTTCTGTTTATCTAACACATTTCAACAACTGCTCATATGACCTTTGTTTCTTACCTGAAGAGTATTTGAATATTTCATAGAATAATGTCTGGACTTGTAAATGTAAGCTTTTATCATCTATTTAGACAGATATTCCAAGAAAATTTGTTTTTCATTCATAAATTTCATATTTTATTTCGTACACATACTGGATGGCACTTGTAGGCACTCCGACCCAACGGTCAACGCAAGATAAGGGTCAGGGAACACTCTCCACGAGGTTTCTACGACGTGAGCGAGGTCTTGAGGAAAACCCTGTGTCCCACCTAGTTTTTATCTGTCCTAAGCTCCCTTATCCCCGCTACAATGTATATTGAATGTTTGTATTCAGGTCTATTTGTAATTATCATAGTGACTAAACCGAACAAACTCCTTCATGTTTTCTTAATTTTATATTACATTGCCAATGTATAGAATTTTATAAAGAGAAGATATAAAGAATTAAATTAAATTTATCATGTCAATGTTTTCCTTTTCCGTTGGAAAAATCCTTTACGGTTACCCTCATCTCCTTTGTGGACTCACCGTGACGCCCCGAAATCGTGTCAATGTTAGCAATTAAACTTCAAATATATATGTCATGTACGCTCATTTAGTATATTTGTAGTTACATAACATATAAATTTCAGCTTTCTAAAATAGTACAAAATTGGTCTTTACCCAGATTTAACATAAGCAATAAGTGAACAATATCCGATATTTAAGTAAAAGGACAGAATAAAAAAACAATATGGTGGTGATGAACCACGGCGCTTTTTGAGGTTAATATCTGCAGATAAAATAGCGCTTCTTGATATAAGATACAATATATATTATCAAAACATGAAAAAAAGCAGGAATCACATTTGTTACAAAAAAAAACAACAATATTTTCAAATTTATAATGGTTTTATTTCAAATTATAATGTTGCCACCTTATTTAATTTTTAAGGCTACATTTAAAAAAGATCACCATTTGTTAAGCCGCTGACTATACCTTTCATTGCATCTATAACAGAAAATAAAATAAATAGAATTTAAAAATTGTAAAAAATAATCACGTAGTATGGGGACGTTACCTAAGAACTATTAAATGAATAGCTTTTAACATTGTTCGGGTAATAGCCTCTTTATTGCCTTACATATGTAAATTTACTCATCAGCAGCTCAATATTCCCTTAATGTGAAGACAAGTTTGTAATCAAGAGGTATAAGATTATGTATTTACCAAGCACGGGATCGGGCTTCTTGTCTGTTGCGACAGCAGGACTATGCTCAGGAAGCCCTGGTATAGCCGCTGTAAGTATAAAAAATAAATCAATACATGCGAACAAAAGACTATTTTATTGTTCAATACTCAAAATGCTTTCAGATTTATAGACCTCACATTGAAAATAATAACCGTAAGAGATGATAATTATAAAATTAAGTAATAAGTACATATTAATTAACATTCAACATTTTTATTTCACTTAAATGTACATTGCACTTGTGGACTCTATTTGCACTATGACTCTACACTAGACACTATGACTCTAGTTGCATGGTATCAGAGGTGAATCCATGGCAAAAATCCGGAAATAAGGGTGACCATGGATAGACTTTTAGCTAATTTATTTGTTTTTATAATATCAACTTTCGAGTGACGTATTTAACAGTTTTACAGTATTTAACTAGTTACAACAGAATATAAAAAAAAAGTTCTTTTTTAATATTAAATAGTATTAATAACTTACCAAAGGAAGCTACCACCAAAAGCAGAAAGAAAAATAAAGTCTGAAATAAGTTTACAAATAATTAATAAATAAAACTCAATTATAGCAACACTATAACATTTAACTCATTTTATACACTATGTTACATTAGATCAGTAAAACTAATTTGTAATTATACATATCAAGCAGATTTATTTGCACATATAAAACGGTCTGATATTTTACTTTTATACTTTTAACTTATTTAATTGAGATAATTAAAAAAAAAACAATTCAGTTAATAGAATACAACTTGAACATAAATTCTGAAAATAAATTAATGACTTAATTTTTTTTTTATAATTCAATACTCAATAAATAAGTGGGTTCTCACTTTGAAACTCATTTTATATTTATCTAGGGAGATGATTGATGGTAATACAAACCACACACGCAATGATAAGTTTATATACTGTTTTCGAAGGCCACAAGTTTAGCAAACAAGTGTTATGAGGTATTACAATAGAACTGTTTCCTAGTTAATATTTTTTACGATATATAATAATATTTATGTAAAAATAATACCCAGACTGCATAAAGAGCTATTGTGGCTAATTCTCGAACTAATATACCGTGTCGTGATGACAATGCCAAACATTGCCAAACAGGCCAATACCAACTTTCGATAAAATAATTTAAAGTATAAAATATAGAATGTAAAATAATACAATACGAGTAGACAGACCCGCGATCTTTCAAAATCAAAATCAAAAAATTCTTTATTGAAGGTCTATTTTGTGCATAATTTTTTTTTAATGGAAAAGCATCCCGTATTTTTAAATAGTTTAAGTTTATTTTGTTAAATTCTGAAAGGAATCTCCTACAGCTCTATGTAAAAATTCCATGGGAAGCGCCCTCTACTCTGCAAGCAAGTAACTTCCGTTTGACTGTTCAATAGATGTTACAATAAAATATTATTATAGCGTCATACAAACCGTGTATCTGCCATCATTTAAAATCGTCGTGATCGAATGACATATGTAGATGCCATACCTAAACGTATATGTGCTTTCAGGTACTTCAGATGTTTTTAAATTTAAAATGTCTTGGATCCTACTTCTAATATTTTAACTGCATAGCTAAATTCTCAGTTGATAAAACCTTTGCCTCACTCGACTTAGTAAAGAAAAAATATATTTAATTTCGCGCCATTTTTTGAGTTATGATTGTTAGTGTTTTTTATGAATTTTGTGTGAAAATATACGAATATTTATTTATTTAAGGTGGAAGCACTCCACTTCCACCGCAGTCCACTTCGGTAATATATAAAAAGAGTATGAAAAATCACGGCTGCCGGTGTGCACTGAGCCGCACCACTTCACAACCAGGTGTAAACAAATATATTTTTTTGTATATTGATACACTCATAATTTACATTTATTATTTATATATCACATTAAAGCTATTATAATTTTATTATAATATACGGTTGCTTTATTAAATCTGGCCGTAAATAGGGATTACTGGCAGTTAAAGATGGAAAAAAAATTAAGATAGAGTGAAAGAGAGCTAGCGCGTAATATTGACAGTCAGATGGGGATAGCGATTGCCAATTGTACGATATTTTATTCACAATACAAATGAGTTACTTTTTTTTAGAAAATTAATAACAATAATTAAATTAAAAATACTAGCGGCCACATTTTGATGGGCAACTGGGTATAGGTAAATTCTCCTAATGATAAATAGATGTAAAAATTTGTTTTTTTCTAAAGACACGATGGGTACGCTAGTTCTGCAGCCGGATCTCATTCTACATTCCTCCATCCGCACAAAATGTTTCAAAAGGGATACAAAATTCTCTCTTCTATATAAATAACTAAAATCCCTTACGTACCAAATTTTAGAATCATCTTATTTTCCTTGTTTTTTTAGTTTAAGAGAAAAAATATAGTAGGGTAAAAACATGAAAATATATATATATATTAAGTAATAAGTACATATTAATTAACATTCAACATTTTTATTTCACTTAAATGTACATTACACTTGTGGACTCTATTTGCACTATGACTCTGCACTAGACACTATGACTCTAGTTGTATGGTAACAAAGGTAAATCCATTATGAAATTCCGGCAAAAGGCCTATGGATAGACTTTTAACTAATTTATTTATTTTTATAGTATTAAATTTCAAGCGACGTATTTTACAGCATTAAATATTGTATGACTTCATAATTGATACTCCAGAATGTAATAATCTACGTCATCATTGTAAGTATAATAAAAAATAAATAATAATTACGTAATCGTTGTAAATATTTACTTGTTTAAAAATCTTTCATAACCGACCTCACATATGATACCGCGAGCCAAGTATGTAAATTTGACAAATATTTTCATACAAACTTAACCTGATTTTTACAGCAGCTCAATAATTGCATTATTGTAACACATAATAGAGACTTGTGATACAGGTTAGTTAAATATTTCATACAAAATATAATTCAAACAAAAACAAAACCTAAATAAATTAGCTAAAAATGATCATTTATTTCATTAGTTTATTTAATACTTATAAATACTTATTTATACAATTTATAGTAATATAAAATATGGATACTGTATTTATGGGTATTTTTTATATTTAAACTTTCGTGAACCATGACTATTATATTTATATTTACCCGACGCTATTCACGTAGAATTATATCAGGATGTGCCCGACTATATTCGAAAACATTCGGGGTTCTTAATCATGAGCTCTAAGCGTAGCGTACTCGCGCCGGGTAAATATAAATATAATATATATGTATTGATAGTTTAATTGAAAAGTAAAAACATACAAACATTCTTCTCATTATTACATATATTATTATCTCTTTTAATTGACCCGTAAATTGACCTCCCAGATCATTCTGTTTATTATTTGGCTTTTTAAAGGCTATGTCAAGTCTCTGCTCTTCATCGATAAGCCGTAAACAATTGACGCTTGGAAAACAACATTCGACTCGTTGTAACTTTATTTATAAAAACTCAATTTTAATATACTAGTCCTTTCTTCAACTCTTGATCCATCACCAAGTCACTAGAGACCCAACAGCTAATTGAACCATTTGCTGTCTATAGACACCAAAATAGATACATTTTGTATAGGATTACTGTGTTTTAATAATAAGATCCTACACTGGTCAGCTAACTCATCGAATAGAAATTACTTTTGCACTAAAGTTCACTGAAGAAGCTGTTGATTTTTTAGAAGCAATATTATAAGCTAAGTCCTTTAAACTAAAACAGATTCCTCTGTTGACAGACTCGTTAAACAGTCTGGAGTAAATTAGAGATTCCATTCAAGCCATCAGCTAGGTCAGCCTAGTATGGATTTCCAGCCATTCTGGGATCCTGGTTAATAAGAAGGCAGATATTTTTGCTAAGCCTGCAATTAGTTCTGTTTATCTAACACATTTTAACAACTGCTCATATGACCTTTGTTTCTTACCTGAAGAGTATTTGAATATTTCATAGAATAATGTCTGGACTTGTAAAGGTAAGCTTTTATCATCTATTCAGATAGATATTCTAAGAAAATTTGTTTTTCATTCATAAATTTCATATTTTATTTCGTACATATACTGGATGGCACTTGTAGGCACTCCGACCCAACGATCAACGCAAGATAAGGGTCAGGGAACACTCTCCACGAGGTTTCTACGACGTGAGCGAGGTCTTGAGGAAGGCCCTGTGTCTCACCTAGTTTTTATCTGTCCTAAGCTCCCTTATCCCCGCTACAATGTATATTGAATGTTTGTATTCAGGTCTATTTGTAATTATCATAGTGACTAAACCGAACAAACTCCTTCATGTTTTCTTAATTTTATATTACATTGCCAATGTATAGAATTTTATAAAGTGAAGATATAAAGAATTAAATTAAATTTATCATGTCAATGTTTTTCTTTTCCGTTGGAAAAACCCTTTACGGTTACCCTCATCTCCTTTGTGGACTCACCGTGACGCCCCGAAATCGTGTCAATGTTAGCAATTAAACTTCAAATATATATGTCATGTACGCTCATTTAGTATATTTGTAGTTACATAACATATAAATTTCAGCTTTCTAAAATAGTACAAAATTGGTCTTTACCCAGATTTAACATAAGCAATAAGTGAACAATATCCGATATTTAAGTAAAACGACAGAATAAAAAAACAATATGGTGGTGATGAAAGAGCGCTTTGTTGAGGTTAATATCTGCAGATCAAATAGCGCTTCTTGATATAAGATACAATATATATTATTAAACATGAAAAAAGCAGGAATCACATTTGTTACAAAAAAAACAACAATATTTTCAAATTTATAATGGTTTTATTTCAAATTATAATGTTGCCACCTTATTTAATTTTTAAGGCTACATTGAAAAAAATTCACCATTTGTTAAGCCGCTGACTATACCTTTCATTGCATCTATAACAGAAAATATTTCAAATATTACTTAAACGAAAATGATGAGGTTTCTTCAAAACACATATTGATTGAAGAAGATGAAAAGTTGGAATGAAATTATCAATAATATTACTATAAACTTTAATGTGATGATAGAAAAATATTAAATTCTTTTGAAAATGAAAAAAATATGTTAAAAAAATATCAATAACAAATTTATTTAAGTTTAGCCAGTCCAAAAAAAAAAGCAAATTAAAATGTTAATTTTCTTTACTGTGAATGTTATAGTCTACATCGTTGTGTATAAACCTATTTAAATGCCATTTAAAGTATTAGTAGCTAAGGGAATGTACCCGCACTACGTGACCCGTTTGGAGGGAGGGGGGTTTAGTTGAAAATACCACGCTTGGTCACTGGGTCTTAGTATTTCGTCACGTAGTTATATACAAAATATATGTTTATAATATTTTCTTCTGAATTACTATTTACTTAATATACTTCTGAATTACAACGTGAAAACTCGAGGTCTTATCAAATGCTACGGATGGTCACCGAGGGGAAAAGGGGGGGGGGGGGTTAAAAATTGTAAAAAATAATCACGTAGTATGGGGACGTTACCTAAGAACTATTAAATGAATAGCTTTTAACATTGTTCGGGTAATAGCCTCTTTATTGCCTTACATATGTAAATTTACTCATCAGCAGCTCAATATTCCCTTAATGTGAAGACAAGTTTGTAATCAAGAGGTATAAGATTATGTATTTACCAAGCACGGGATCGGGCTTCTTGTCCGTTGCGACAGCAGGACTATGCTCAGAAAGCCCTGGTATAGCCGCTGAAAGTATAAAAAATAAATCAATACATGCAAACAAAAGACTATTTTATTGTTCAATACTCAAAATGCTTTCAGATTTATAGACCTCACATTGAAAATAATAACCGTAAAAGATTATAATTATAAAATTAAGTAATAAGTCCATATTAATTAACATTCAACATTTTTATTTCACTTAAATGTACATTGCACTTGTGGACTCTATTTGCACTATGACTCTACACTAGACACTATGACTCTAGTTGCATGGTATCAAAGGTGAATCCATGGCGAAAATCCGGAAATAAGGGTGACCATGGATAGACTTTTAGCTAATTTATTTGTTTTTATAATATCAACTTTCGAGTGACGTATTTAACAGTTTTACAGTATTTAACTAGTTACAACAGAATATAAAAAAAAAGTTCTTTTTTAATATTAAATAGTATTAATAACTTACCAAAGGAAGCTACCACCAAAAGCAGAAAGAAAAATAAAGTCTGAAATAAGTTTACAAATAATTAATAAATAAAACTCAATTATAGCAACACTATAACACTTAACTCATATTATAACATAGTGTATGTTACATTAGATCACTAAAACTAATTTGCTGATAAACATATTAAGCAGATTTATTTGAACATATAATGCGGTCTGACATTATACTTTTATACTTTCAACTTATTTAATTGAGATAAATAAAAAAACAATTCAGTAAATAGAATACAACTTGAACATAAATTTTTAAAATAAATGAATGAGTCAAAAATATTTTTTATAATTCAATACTCAAGAAGTGGCTTCTCACTTTGAAACTCATTTTATATTTATCTAGGGAGATGATTGATGGTAATACAAACCACACACGCACTGATAAGTTTATATACTGTTTTCGAAGGCCACAAGTTATGAGGTATTACAATAGAACTGTTTCCTAGTTAATATTTTTTACGATATATAACAATATTTATGTAAAAATAACACTCAGACTGCATAAAGAGCTATTGTGCGTAATTCTCGAACTAATATACCGTGTCGTGATGACAATACCAAACATTGCCAAACAGGCCAATACCAAACTTTCGATAAAAATATTTAAAATATAAAACAATACGAGTAGACAGCCCCGCGGTCTTCCAAAATCAAAATCAAAAAATTCTTTATTGAAGGTCAGTTTCGTACATAACATTTTTTTATTGGAAACCATTCCGTATTTTTAAATAGTTTAAGTTTATTTCGTTAAATTCTGAAAGGAATCTCCTACAGCTCTATGTGAAAATGGAATTTTCTGAGCTGAGCATAGGGAAGCGCCCTCTACTCTGCAAGCAAGTAACTTCCGTTTGACTGTTCAATAGATGTTACAATAAAATATTATTATAGCGTCATACAAACCCTGTATCTGCCATCATTTAAAATCGTCGTGATCGAATGACATCTGTGGATGCCATACCTATACTTATATGTGCCTTCAGGCACTTCAAATATTTTTAAATTCAAAATGTCTTGGATCCTACTTGTAATATTTGAACTGCATAGCTAAATTCTCAGTTGATAATATAAAACCTTTGCCTCACTCGACTTAGTAAAGAAAAAATATATTTAATTTCGCGCCATTTATTGAGTTTTGATTGTTTGTGTTTTTATAAAATACTAGCGGCCACATTTTGATGGGCAACTGGGTATAGGTAAATTCTCTTAATGATAAATACATGTAAAAATTTGTTTTTTTCTAAAGACACGATGGGTACGCTAGTTCTGCAGCCGGTCATCCATCCGCTCAAAATGTTTCAAAAGGGATACAAAATTCTCTCTTCTATATAAATAACTAAAATCCCTTACGTACCAAATTTTAGAATCATCTTATTTTACTTGTTTTTTTAGTTTAAGAGAAAAAATTTAGTAGGCTAAAAACATGAAAAAATATATATATTTATTAAGTAATAAGTACATGTTAATTAACATTCAACATTTTTATTACACTTATGGACTCTATTTGCACTATGACTCTGCACTATGACTCTGCATTATGACTGTGCACTAGACACTATGACTCTAGTTGTATGGTAACAAAGGTAAATACATTATGAAATTCCGGCAAAAGGCCTATGGACTTTTAACTAATTTATTTATTTTTATAGTATTAAATTTTACAGCATTAAATATTGTATGAATTCATAATTGATACGCGAGAATGTCATCATTGTAATTATAATAAAAAAATAAATAATTTACGTTTTTGTTGTAAGTATTAAAAATCTTTCACTTGTTTAAAAATCTTTCACAACCGACCTCACATATGCGACCGCGAGCCAAGTATGTAAATTTGTCAAATATTTTCATACAAACTTAACCTGACTTTTACAGCAGCTCAATAATTGCGTTATTGTAACACATAATAGCAACTTGTGATACAGGTAGGTTAAATATTTGATACAAAATAGAATATAATCCAGGCAATTAATCAGAAAATAAAACATAAAATAACCAAAAAAAAAAACATAAAATAATATGCACAAAATGATAATTTATTTCATTTGTTTATTTAAGACTTATAAATACTTATTTATACAATTTATAGTAAAATAAAATATGGGTACTATATTTATGGATATTTTTTATATTTAAACTTTCGTGAACCCTGACTATTATATTTATATTTACCCGGCTCTATTCACGTAGAATTATATCGGTATATGTATTGGTAGTTTAATTGAAAAGTAAAAACATACAAACATACTTCTCATTATTTACATTTATATATATATTATTATCTCTTTTAATTGACCCGTAAATTGACCTCCCAGATCATTCTGTTTATTATTTGGCTTTTTGAAGGGTATGTGAAGTCTCTGTTCCCCATTGATAGCCGTAAAAAATTGACGCTTGGGAAAACAACATTTGACTCGTTGTAAATTTATTTATAAAAACTCATTTTTAATATACTAATGCTTTCTTTAACTCTTGATCCATCACCAAGTCACTAGAGACCCAACAGCTAATTGAACCATTTGCTGTCTATAGACACCAAAATCGATACATTCTGTATAGGATTACTGTGTTTTAATAATAAGACCCTACATTGGTCAGCCAACTCATCGAGATTAATTTAAAATCTAACTATACTTTAAAAGTAGTAATGTAGAGTCTGTCTCCAATGTGTTAAAGGATGACTTATCACTTGCAGCCTACAAGAGATGCACTGTCATTATTTAACTACAATCTGCTTCTGCATCTATCTGCTTTTCATTTGTCATTTATCATCGCTGCCTCCAACATAAAATGTTTTCACAGTCTCTGAGTATATCACCAGATCCAGTCATTGCTCGGAAGATATCTCAATCCCAAAAATTGGGGCTGGAAAAAGCATGCAAACATTTGAATGCCAATACAGGCTCCCAAGCCTCCAGCATCCCCCTATCTCATTAAATTAATTTTCTGCAGATGCAAAGGAAACTGTGGAAAATGTAAGTTTGAAAATGTAACTTCGATATTACGAAGAAGTATTATTATTATTAGATTTATATTATATAAATACTTCAGTTACTTATATAACAATTAAAATTAAAGTAGATCTTACAAAAAAATACCGCAAGCCGCGACTACTGAGATAAAAGTAAGCGATTTAAGATACATACATATACTTGGAAATTACATACATATACTTGGACTTTTCATTGAAACCTTCCAACTATAAATGGACGTTTGATATGGACCTGAACTTCTTCACACATATTCCAGGATTTCAGGCGTGATTTCAGTAATTTTTTCTTGTATTAGTTACCATATATTTAAAAATAAAAAAAAAATATTGTATTAAGGTTTATTTTACTTGAGTGTTTGTTGATTCCTTAGAAAAAATATTTCTTAAATTCAAATACAACTTTAGTCAATCTAAGACCTTTGTCGTGAGTTGTCTTGTCTCTCTTTAAGGCAAAAATTCTGTTGATAAAGATCATTGTACAAAAACAAATTATTTATAAAACTTAACTTCACACTACAATATTCTGTATTGTCGAATAGATAAGTTAAGAAACATTCTTTCATTCTATTTTTTTTAGTAAATATATTGTTTTGCTACAAGTACGTAAGGATTATTATCAGTTAGTGTTGACTTGATGGAGTGACCTTGAGGTATGCTGGTGGATGGATGCTATTGGATCTCTTAGACGCATAGGAATAGGTACGCCGAGTTTAGGCTTGTTTTGTTAGTTCTGATAAGATCTGACCGTCGGACTGAATTGAGTGACCTTGAGGTATGCAGGTGGATGGATGCTATTGGATCTCTTAGACACAT
This sequence comes from Dircenna loreta, assembly GCA_963555665.1. Classification (NCBI taxonomy): domain Eukaryota; kingdom Metazoa; phylum Arthropoda; class Insecta; order Lepidoptera; family Nymphalidae; genus Dircenna; species Dircenna loreta. Next base: position 12,366,551 of record OY743094.1, read on the forward strand.
AGGAATAGGTCTACGCCGAGTTTAGGCAAAACTAACAAAAGAAGATTTTTTATAAGTTACAGGGAAGTTGTAGGAGTTTCTTGAATATAATGTAACCTACATTTCGCCTTACAAACTCGTTTATCTCTCATGCAATAGCTGTTATATAGTCATTGCAGCAATTATATATATATTAATACAATTATTTATAGAAACTCTCCGAAATAGGTAGTTTTCATATACTATTATAACAAACATTGAAAAAAGAAGACCTAAATACAAAATATGAATTAAAAATGAAAGAATCACTAAAAGGCATAAAATAAAATGAACTGAAACATTTTTACGAACATATCCAAGTCTCTAGTAAGTAGATACGTTTTACAATCAAACTGGAATTATAGGTATCACTATATTAGATCGCTGATTAGTTTATTTAAATTGAAAATACATTAAACACAAACCTTTATTCAATTCAGCTTAAAAAAGCAGCAAAATAATTTCTCAAAATATGGAAGGTAAGTAACTGTACGAATTACAACTCATTATTTTTTATATTTCTTCACAGCGGCTTCGAGAGCATCTAGATAATTATTTTCGGGGTCGTAAATCCCTTTCAACAAGACATAGTCTTCAGGAAAACAAGTTTTGACTGCGTCTAAGAAGCGATAACATAATTCTTTCACCACTAAGGGACAATTTTTGCAAGCCTGCCTTAAGATTATAGGCGCGCTATCTGTAAAAAAACATGTAATAATATAACAAAAAAGGTTATTTGATTGTAATAGTCGTCAAGAAGACGCTGTAACTGCAAATTAATTATTATTCTATGGTTCATCCTCTTGTGACAAAATTGAGTTTTGAACTCACAAATGAGCTTTGTTACACTAAATAATCTTTGATTGTTTTTATAAATAATTAAGAGGGATCTTAAACAAAAACCTTGTAATAAGACGTAGAAGTAGATTATGCCAGATGACTTTATAAGACAATGCTGGACGGAGCCTTACACATCAGGAAAACATGTTACAATCTTCACATTTGCACCGAAACGCGAAAAAGCAAAATCAATGATTTAGAGGCAACGTCAAATGTTCTTGGTAAGTTCGCTTTTAATCTTTAAAAAAGTTTTAAAACTTTAGGGAACTAAACAAAATGGCGTCCCTAACCTCAAACCATTTTTTAAACATAAGATTATTATTTACGGCACAGAATATATATATTTTGTAGGGTCTGCTAGGGATAATGTAACCTAGGGGGTGAAGCCGGGAACCTCCTCGTGTGCCTGTCCGTTATCAATGCCATCGGGATTCGTCCGGTGGCATTGGAAGCGGTACCGGCCTGGTGCTCCCTGGGCAACAACGATTGCTGAGTTCTTTCGTGAGCTTGTCAATCGTTGGCTAATACCTGGCGCGGCGGGGGTCAGCCATGAGGGTTCGTGCCCGGTTCATGGCTGGCAGGGGTGGGTCGCGCGGCGGCCTTTCGGGGTGGCCTGCTTGCGGCGGTGGGCTCTTGCCTCTTTCCATCGGCCTTCGTCGGTGGAAGGCTGGCTTGGGCCCATTTGGTGGGAGGGCGCAGGCCCTCTTTGCCGGGATCAGCTGCGGGGTCGCTCTGGGTACTTCTCTGTTTGCAGAGTGGACTTAGGGGTGGTCCCGTGGCTGTTGGGGGGGGTGCGCGGCGGTCTCTTTCTTGCTGAGGAGGCGGCCGTCTGCGCTGGTAGGGCTTGGACCTCTTTCTACCAAGCACTTAATAGAAGGGTGCTTGGTGGGGAGATGGTCCGGGCAACCGATGTTGCCTAGATTAGTCTTTGCTGAGTGCGACGCCACGGTTGCGCTTGGCGTTGATTGGTCTGGGCGTGGTGGGTTCCCGACTTATGCCTCTTTCTGGCTGGTCTCGGCTGACCACCGTGGCTGGCGGTAGAGGCCTGTCGGGTTCGTGGTTGGGTCCCCTTCTTTTGGCGGATCGCCTGGTGTGGCAGACATGGGTGGACCAGAACACCCGCTGAGTCGTACTGGCTTTCTGCCTATTTTGGGGACTCGATCGGTGGTCTCCTCTCGGGGAGACTACCGCCGAGGGAGCTGGACCCTATCTATGACACTGCGCTCGGCTTGCGGGAAGAGAAACTCCACCTCTTAACCGAGACCGCTGTCCTCTCCAGCGGTTGATCGGGTACAGATTCTGGGCTCGCTCCTGCTTCCGAGTGTCGGAGTCTAAAGACTGGGTTCGGCTCGGAGGGGGTTTCGGCCTCCTCCGCGTGGTAGCAGGCTTGGGTGGGGGGTAGGGTGAGCCCTCCACAATCTATCAAGCCTGCGAAAAAGGATGGGTCCACTTGTTGCAGGGTGCCCTTTCCGTGGTAGTCCCCGTCGGGGCGCTGCGGTTGAATGCGAAAGCGATCCTGTGGTGTCCCACTATCACGGCAGGCGGCAACCGTCTGGTTTAGTGTTAGGTGAAAGTCCCACATAACCACCCCTCATCTTCCCCTGGGTGAGGGGGGTAGCATTAGCTTCCAGAAGTTAAAAAAAAAAAAAAAAAAAAAAGGGATAACGTAACCTAATAAGACTATACTTTTTTGAGTAGGTATGTCTTTCTAGTAAATGCACTGGAAAAAGCTATCATAGGGATACATAGACTGAATGTAATAATATTAACATACGTACTTTTATATTTCAGATAAAAATCACTACAAGGCCCTCTGTCGGCCAGGCAGTCTATTAATTTTTTAACCTCCACAACGTCTAATTCTAGACTTGCCATGTCCAAGTTTAGTGGAACGCAATATCCTTCAGGAGCCGCAAACGCCATGAAGGCAAAAAAAATAACATTATAATAAATCTGTACAGTTATAAGTTTTTACAAATAGCTTTAAAATAAATCAATCAATTCGCAAGGTTTATAAGTTTAACTTAACATCTACCTAATACTTACAATATAATATAAAATAATAACAACTTTTGCGAGAACAGGTCCAATGTAAAGCGTTTTAAATTTTATTGATAATTCAAATTCGTATTAAATATTTATTTTACTTTTTATCTCAAAAGTGTGAGGTTAACGACAGTTTAATAAAAATAACATCCATTTATGATAATATGAGGAAAATATATGAAATACGATAAGATTTGCTTTATTGTACCAAAACAAACAAAGAAATATAAAAACTAACACAAATAAAAATAATATTATCAAAACATATATTAAAATAATTAGCCGCGTCTGCTACGGAAAGATATATATATATATATATATATATTAAGTATTGAATAACTATTTATAATGTTAAATTCGATATTTAGTAAAAGGTCCCGTAAATAATACACAACACAGACACGTACCTAATTACCCATAGTTTTAAATATACCACTAAATCACTTTTTAATTAAATAATAAGCTTTGATATTCAAAAGACATACGGCTAGAACTATTGGATCATTTCAACGCGGACTGTATTTATACGAAAATGTACAATTACACAATTTTTACATTTACTGTATTATTAGTTTCCAAAAAGTCCAAGTCCCAAAGTCAAGGGCAATGGCGCCCAAAACTATTTTTTAAAGCATTATTATTTTTAATAAGTTAAAGATTATGAAGATTTTTGTTTATTTATTTATTATTAATTATTTAATATTTAAAAACGCTTTTATTCTTCATTATTTTTATGAAAAAATATTATTATATAAGATATAGCGTGATTATCTTAAGAGAACGCCAGTCCCCCTTCTTCATCTATAGAAAACAAGCTAAGTTTTTAATATATTACATGTAGCGAAAAAAAAACATAATCAATATTATTTCAAATATTTTTAAAGGATGTTAAACAATGGCGTCATCACATACTATATAAATTCAAGGTCTATAAATAATAATTATTTAACGTTCTGTGTTTACGCGAAGCACACTCGCCTTCGAAAGCAGTATATAAAATAACCTTTACGTATTAGTCTACCAGTCAATTTGTCTCAAGAAACAGAATGATTTTTAAAGTGAGAAATCATATATTTATTGGAGATTTAGATAATATAAATTAATTTATTATTTGGTGTGTTTACGATGATCTATGAACTTGATTGTTTTCTAATAATCTAAATTAGTTTTAAAATAAGTGTACAATACTGTTTATGAAATATGTATATATATATATGTGAATATAATGATATATTGAATAGGTTTTTCTTTAAAGTGTTTAATAATATTAATCAATTGTTTAATAATGTTATAATTGAGTTATTTTTAATAACTATTCTTAAATCTATTTCAGAGTCTATTCTTCTTTCTAATGTTGGTAGTCGCGGCATTTGGTAAGTTAATTTTAAAATTTCTTGGCTCAAGTCCATGTGTAGTGTGACTTCGTCTATGAACGTTGACTTTAAAGTGACTTTAATTCCGGCTTAGGCGTATGTGAGTTGCCGATGTCCGAGGGTTTGTGCTTCGGCTACTTAGAGCGCTGGTACCACTCCGAGGGCGCCTGCAAACCCTTCGTATACTCCGGCTGCGGGGGAAATGACAACAATTTCAACACCAAGGATAGCTGCGAGCAGACCTGTCTCAATAAAACAAATTGACCTGGTTAGCATTTAGACATACGTATATAGATACGAATAAATGTCCATTAAAAAAAAAGAAATCTTGAAATATAATTATAACTCATTAATATCAATTTTAATAAGTATTCAACATGACTTAAGAAATTATGTCCCGACCATATTTAATTATTTGTTTGTTCAAATTAATGTTTATTTTCATCGGACCTTATAAATAATCATTGTATTATTAAAATATTATTTTATTAATTGTAATACAAAATATAATATTTCGTACCTTATTATTTATATAAAAATAGTTTAGTGATAAATAATATTGTAATTGACTAGCAACGCTTTACCTCTAGAGGGGAGAATATTTGGTACAAATAAGTGTTCCAAGAATAGGTTCAAGGTTCAAGAGGTCCTGTGGAACCTTGCGGCTAGTGACTGATAATTCCGAACTAGAATGTATGCCTGTTTGAAATAAAAAACTTTGATATTGAACCAAAGCTATATATTCTTGGAACATTTTTTTATAAAAAAAAAAAAACCAGTAATTAAATTTTAATTATTGGTACTTATTATCACCTCTCTTGATTATTATTTTGATCACTGTATTTATATTTTATGTTATAATCAACAAAATACATTCATTTAATTTATTTTATTTACCGCCGCGGAATACCAAAACCACCCAAGTATAATATTGTAACCATTGGTAACTTGGAGTAAATATTTCCGGCCATTACTAAATAGGAATGCTTATATTTATATATCTTTTAAAAAAAAAACTTGTCTTGATGGTTAGGGAATATGTTGACACCGTTGCAATAAAAAAGTTTATTGTTCACAAATTAAAAAATTAATATTGTGTTTTAACCTACTTGAATAATTAATTATCCTACTAGAATAATGAATTATCCCACTAGAATAATTAATCTACTAGAATAAATAAAAAATTAACCTACTAGAATATTTAATTAAAATTAGTATTCAAATCAACGAAATAATTAAAGAATCATAAATAGAGCAATTACCCCTAAAAGAGTGAAAATCATTAAAATCTATAAATTGTTAGTACATATGTGTGAAATATTGTTTTCTGCTGAATTGTTTCAGAGCGTTCTGAAAAAAGTTCAGCCTTTAACATTTAGTATCTTAAAATAGTAACAAGAAAAAATAATGGTCACTTATTTTTATTTTTTTACATTTGAATTAAACAATTTTAGACTTGTACTTTAGTTATTTAAGATTTTTTATTATACTTATCTAGAGAAGATTATCAAATATTCTATAACAATTCTACAAAATTCACTGCTAGATATTATATTTGTAAAATCACTGCTCTAATTGCCAAATGCCACTTGGAACAAACAGTTTAACGAGATAGGCCATCTTCTTCAACGTTGTTAGAAGCTAGAATAGTATGGAACTAACAGATAAATGTGATAATTGAGAAATAAAAATGAAATAATTCGCAAAAAATAATAATAAATGAACGTAGAATAAAAAGTATCCTATGTCCGTCTATAAATAGTTATACTAACACCATTATCTTTTATATATTTGCGGGGTGTATATACAGGGTGTTTGCGGCGTGTATGAGACGTGTATGCGGGTTGCTTGCAGCGTGTATGCAGCGTGTGTGTGGCGTATGTGCGGCGCGTGTGCGGAGTGAATGCGGAGTGCTTGCAGCGTGTATGCAGCGTGTGAGCGGGGTGTATGCACTTTGCACTTTTGAAAACAATTTAACTATGTTTGATAAATAAGATCATAGTGGTTAAGTTTAAATAGCAATGTTCGATGGTCAACGCAATCAAAGCTCTTGGATAAATCAAATTATATATCGTTTTTTTAATATATACTCTTTTAACTTATTTATATATTTTTAACAGTTTCCACTGTTGAGTCATAGTCTTAATTGATACGTGAGAGCTTAGATTCGTATATATATGTATATATATATAGAAAATATTATGGCCAATTCTAAAGTAAATACCGTTCAATAGAGTTTATACTGACTAATAACTAGCCCTCCCAGATTATATATATTACCGCTAAAAGTACGGGAGAGTATATGTTACAACACTATACTGACCCCAACCACTCTTTTCTACATGAATTTATTTTTGGAGTCATACCCAAATCGAGGTATATGACGCGGAGGCAGTGTTATGTGCCCACCAAGCTTACCTGATTGAAATCCATTGTATTTTATAAGGATATTTCAAAACTAACATATTTAATACTTGTAGTACGGTACGGTACGGTAGGATTTAATTCTCGGGCAATAAGAACTTAGAAATTATTTTTTTATAAAATGTATAAGACCAAGAGGAACATTGAATAAAAACAGCATTTAAAATATTTGCTATAATTTAAAATATATATAATGAATACATTAAAATCGACATTTGTTCTATTGTTATTTTAATATATATACAATAGCGCTTCTTCTAGTAAAATAATATAATTTACATTAATGTACCAAAACCATAGAACCAAAAAAAAAAACACATATTGTTAGAATAAATTTATATTCTTAATATAATCACAATCATAGATCAGTATTAAATTATTATGAAATTAAAAATATAATTTAAAGTTTCTTTTTTTGGCATGGCAATAGTACTTATTTCCTGTCAATAGTAATACGACCAAAAGAAAAAAGGCATCTACAATATACAAACATTGTCTCTGTATTTACTTTGAAATTTAATTTATCTAATAGTGAATGACATATAAGTCGTTGTTATTGTATAGGTATTTCTTAACCAGTTCAATTTGTCTTATTCAGACAGGTCTTCTCACAGCTCTCCCTGGTTTCGAAGTTGTTGTCGTTTCCGCCGCAGCCGGAATATCTGAAGAGCTCGCAATTACTGCCCGAGTAGAACCAGCGCTCTAAGTTACCGCGGCAAGGCCCCACTGACTTCGGCAGCTCACACACACCTAATACAAAACGAAGTCACTCTAAATTCAACGTTCACAAACGAAGTCACTCACATGGACCTGAGCCAAGTTTTAAGTAATTCCAAAGACAACGTTTTCAGTTGACGTCCATGTGTTATGTGAAGAGTTGGAGGTAGTGGAGAGGACCCGGCAAGAAATTCCACTGCTACAAAAAGTGGCGTCGAAAACTTTGCCATGAAATCTTTTTTTTTTCATGAATTAATGTATTCTAGTCAACGTCTAAAGGAAATATTAAAAAGTAACTTACCAAAGGCAGTGACTACCAACATTAGAAAGAAGAATAGACTCTGAAATAAATTTAATGACAGTTATTAAATATAACTCAATAATTATTTTATAGTAGTACATATTGACTATAGCATTATATTCACAGATATATACACTGTATTGTATTTTACACGATTATTTTAAACCTGATTTCGATTGTTCTATCATGTTGGTAGAATAATTTGGACACAAACACCAAAATACAAATTAATTTATATTATCTAAATACCAAATAAATATATGATTTCTCACTTTGAAAATCATTTTATGTTTCTTTAGACTGACTAATAGACTAACTCGTAAAGATTATTTTAAACGAGTATACTGCTTTTAAAGGCGAGTGTGCTTCGTTTAAACACAGAACGTTAAATAATTGTTATTTATAGACCTTGAATTTGTATAGTATGTGATGATGTCATTGGAGACACAGTCTATAGAAATATTGGGCATGGACAAATTTAACTCTCAGCTTATATTGATCTTGCTGTACTCAATCGTCTCGAAGGTGTCTAAGACCAAATTATCGTCAAAACCCACTCAAAGAATTGCTTTAAATGATTCGATTTGTTTAATTTTCGGCCTCGAATTAACTATAAGAACATTTGTGTCTGTAACGAATTGGTTGCGGAATTGTTAATATATCTTGACATTTATTGATTCTATATTTGTTCGCCAGAAGAGGGCTGTTCGTGCGGTCTTTAAAATGAGGCCTTGAGAATCGTTAAGAAATAAATTCTAAGAAATTAAAATATGCCTGTAGAATATATAAATTAATTTTCGAAACAAAAAATAAACTTGCTACAAATAAACAAAAATAATTATCATTACTTGCGGTAACATTGGGGGTTGGGTCGGCCTCCCACCCTCAAATATGGCGAAGGGGGTGATGGCTGACCCTTGCGTTATGCTCGTGAAAGGGTGCTTCTTGTGGTGACTGGTTGTGTTGCTGGCAATGATTCTGTTTTTTTTTTTTAATTTTAAATTGATATTTTTGCAATTATTATTTTTTAATTTTAAATCGAATTGATTGCGATGGTTCTAGTTGTTCGTAAATAGCTTATTTTAATTGACGTTTGTGAAACTGTGACCAAACTAAAAGAATACCAGGCTGCGTTTGTTGTATGGTTATTCTCAGACCAGGCCGCGGTTGACTTTGCTTACTCATGTAATTTAAATTATCGTCGAGGTGTTCTTGCAGAAGGGCTTATTCAGATATGTATGGTCAAAATCAAAATAGCCCCTACTAACACCTCCATTTGCCGTGGAGACACAAGTGACCACTGGTAATGATGATATATAAAAAGAAATAGGTAGAATCAATAGCATCTGGACTGCTTTCTCTTGGTGAACAGCTCAAAAGGACAACGACAAAACGGCCTGGTGCTTTCGATAAATAATTCTATGTAAAGCTCTTTGGAGCTCAAAAAAAAAGTGAAGATATGGCTCCAAAGATACCAAATGATAATAAGGAGACTCAACTTTGCAATATTTATTACTAGTAGAGGCCGACTTTACAATAGGATTGTATTTACTGATGTAGCTGCCGAAATCTTAAACCCACTACCTAATAAGCTTCAACACTCAGTTAGACAAGTATTGGTATGATGGTGAGAAAAAAAAGAAGGGTCAATGCCGAGACACAAGGAATAAATGACCCACATTTTGATGAAAGATGCATTCGACATTGATTAAAGAGTTCAGATTGGTTACATGTTCGTTCTGAGCTGGACGAAAGTTGCAAAATACTCCATTAGAAAAGAAACCTGCAAACACGGCAGGTTTCTCACTAGAAACTTAATTGACTACCAAATGGAACAGAACGGTGGTACAAGATAGTTGTTAGTTCTCCAAATTATTTGTCAGTTTATAAGCATTGCTAGACCAATTTAACGTTCATTTTATTTTGCAGTATTTTCCAAGCAACAACGTTGAAGAAGATGGCCTATCTCGTTAAACTGTTTGTTCCAAGTGGCATTTAGCAATTAGAGCAGTGATTTTACAAATATAGAATCTGTATTAACTTTGAAATGTTACTTCTCTAGCGGTGAATTTTGTAAAATTCTTATAGAATATTTGATAATCGTCTCCAGATAAGTAGAATAAAAACTAATAAACAACTAAAGTACAAGTCTAAAACAGTTTAATTCAAAAGTAAAAAACTAAAAATGAGTGACCATTATTTTTTTATTACTATTTTCAGATACTGTTAATAAGACAATGTTAAAGGTTGAACTTTCACTAGTACGCTCTGAAAGAATGTAGCAAAAAAACAATATGTTACACAATAAATTAAGTTTACGTTTTTTTTTTTTAAATGTTCCAAGAATATACCTTTGGTTCAATATCAAAGTTTTTGGCTTTGGAACCCAAGGAAAAGAACGAACAAGAAATTCAATAGATGCTCTTTGACTTTATTCATTTTTTATTACAGGTTTCACTGTCATAGTCATAATTGATACGAGAGAGCAAATAAGATTCGAATATTTTATAAAAGTATTAATATTAATGAAAAAGGGGGTAGAACCGCTGACCCTATAGAGGATATATGACCTCTATAGGGTCAGCGGTTCTACGCCCATTATCCCACCCCATCCATTGTAATTGTGACAATAACTCTAATTATTCCAATTTAAAATATCTTTATTCATATAAGCAATTACACACACTTTTAAATGGTCAATTATTTATTACGTAATAAAACTTTCAGTATAGTGATGCCGTGAGTAAGCTACCACCAGCTCGGATTGCTGCTCTGCTGAGAAGAGCTGGCCAGAAGCTCAACAGTAGCTATGATTATAAATTATGTTATTAAAAGTATATAAGAACTATATTTACATTAGCAAGTTAGAATGTCGATAAATATAATGAGATGATTGAAGGAAAGACAGTTCGAGAAAATAAAACTGGATAATTATAATTTAAATTCATAATTTATAATTAAAGTAACATCTATTTTACTTACAATGTGTATTCTTCTAAAATCACCACGAGTCTGAACTCTATTCTTGGAACATTTATTTGTACAAAATATTCTCCCCTCTAGAGGTAAAGCGTTGCTAGTCAATTACAATATTATTTATCACTAAACTATTTTTATATAAATAATAAAGTACGAAATATTATATTTTGTATTACAATTAATAAAATAATATTTTAATAATACAATGATTATTTATAAAGTACGATGAAAATAAACATTAATTTGAACAAACGAATAATTAAATATGGTCGGGACATAATTTCTTAAGTCATGTTGAATACTTATTAAAATTGATATTAATGAGTTATAATTATATTTCAAGATTTCTTTTTTTTTAATGGACATTTATCGTATCTATATACGTATGTCTAAATGCTAACCAGGTCAATTTTTTTTATTGAGACAGGTCTGCTCGCAGCTATCCTTGGTGTTGAAATTGTTGTCATTACCCCCGCAGCCGGAGTAAACAAAGGGTTTGCAGGCGCCCTCGGAGTGGTACCAGCGCTCTAAATGGCCGAAGCACAGACCCTCGGACATCGGCAACTCACATGCACCTAAACCGGAATTAAAGTCACTTTAAAGTCAACGTTCATAGACGAAGTCACTGACTATACATGAACTATATCATTTATAATATTTGTTTTTCATAAAAATAATGAAGATTAAAAGCGTTTTTAAATATTTAATAATTAATAATAAATAAATTAACAAAAATCTTCATAATCTTTAACTTATTAAAAGTAATAATGCTTTAAAAAACAGTTTTTAGTGCCATCGCCCTTGACTTTGGGAAATGCCGCTCAGTCACAGAGTAAATTAAAATATGACGAGTGAAACAAATTTTAAATTAAAAAAAATGTGAAACCAACCTCATACATTTTTTGGTCATCCCTTAGTCCAATCTGCTTTAGCGGTGGACCTTTGGCGATTTATGGTCAAGATTTCTCGTAGGTTCCACAATCTGAAGTACATTCAAAGCAGTTCCTCCTAAAATAAATACAGAAATATTAATTGTTTTCAGTAACAACAAATTAGTAAACATCATTTTAGTAACAATTTGAAGCACAGAGCTATAAACAAAAAATACAGTTTAAAACAGACGGACAATGATGCCAAAATCATAAACGACAATTGACGTATCAAAAGTAATTAGAATAAGTGCAGGCCTCCTTAGTTTGAAGATAACTTATTGTATAATTTCTATTAGTTAGAATTTGTAAAATTAGAATTCTTTAAGCTTATGAAAATGTGACATCATCAAAGAATTAATATTGGCGTTTGTTATTTTGATGTTATTTATGATATTACGCTTTACTTGAATTAGAATATTATTTTCGTCCGAGTACAATGTGGGTGTCTTCAAGCGAAGAGTGAATACGCTGCTCCTCCTAAGTTGATGCGCCTTGCCACGTACGACTCCATTTCACTTACCATCAGATGAAATGTATTTCAGCAACAATATACTTAAATGCAATATTAATTGTAATAATTCGTAACACTTGTGTTTACAAAGTAGACTTGTGACCTTCAAAAATCGTATATAAGACAATTTTTGCGTGTAACTGCATCATTCAATCTGCCTAAAGAAAGAAAATGAATTTCAAAGTAAGAAAGTCATATTTATTTCTGAAAGATTATATAATAACGTAAAATATTGTACAGTTTTATATGTAAAAAAAAACCAGTGAATATATTCACTGGTTTTTTTTTTAAATATATTTTTTTATAAATCAGGTTTAGGTCTTAGCGATATATTCTGGTAAAGCGTATAAAGTCATCAGTGTTCAATTTATTTTTACTGAATTATTGTTAAACTTATTTCAGATTTTCTTCGTCTTTCTGATGTTCGTAGCCGCAGCCTTCGGTAAGTTATTAATATTATTTAATCATCTTTTAGTATTTTAAATATTTCAATTCATTATTTATATATTTGCTAATTATAATAAACTTCATATATATTACATTCTGATTTTCTCTCCTGTATTAATAATTTATGTGCCTAAAGTATACTATAAAAAAAATAGTTGAAAGATTATCCACGGAATTTCTTTCTTACTTGTTCTTTGACCTACCCTTTGTGTAAGTTCAAGGAGAGTCAGACCTTTCATTGGAGAAATGCTGATTGAAATAAAAAAAACGTTGACTTTAAATCTAAAGAAAATGTTAAATATAGGTACTTATTACTTAAATATCTTCTCTTAAGACTTATTATTTTGAGAACTAGACATATTTAAGGTGTTAACAAATAAAAAATATATTCGTTAAAATTTGTTTAAAACTATATTTGTTTTATAGCGCTGGATTTACCGGATTTAACCAAGTCAGTTCCCGACGTCTCTAAAACAGTCACGGGCGCTGTTGGTAAGTATATACCTCTTCATAATAAACTTATCCAAGATTAATAAATAAGGAAACCTATGAAACCGCTGGGTAAATGTGAATTGATCACAAATAAAAAATTTTTATTTGTGATAAAAATTGGAATAATTAAATTAAATATCAACGATGTAATAGTTTAAGCTTCATAAATAATGTTAGTTTAAGTTATGTTTTAGTTAGTTGATAAGTTTCAAAAACTAAAATAGAGCAAAATTATTACTGTTGAATTTATGTCATATTGATGTAGTTCCTATAAGCTTAAAGAAATAGCTTAAATAACAATTTTAGCAGTTTTTTTATTGTTTACTTTTTAATAGCTAGATATAACATGTCTACAAACACTAACACTGACACGTCTGAGACAGAGACAGACAGACGTACGTAATCGATCATAGGGCTCGTTGTTTTAGACAGTGTTTGGACAAGTTTACAATCAAATATTTATATTAAATTACATTAATTGTAAAAGAAGTAATATTTTAAAGAAAATTTAGCTAGTGATAATTTATTAACTTACTTAATACTTTTTGTTTGTTACTTTTACTTTATATTCTTAATTAATACTTTTGGTTTGTGTTACTATTGTCAGGAATGTTTCTTTTTAAATAATGATGTGTTGTTTGCTAAAATAAAATCCGTTATAATCGGAAGAGCACGATGTGAAAAATCTTTGCAGTCGTGGCATCACGTAACTTTCAATTCCACCTTAGCGAGGAATTTACTAAAAATGAAAATTTAAACAAAGCATATTAAAAAACAGTGCACCAAGAAGGTTCAGAGTTTGAGTTTTTAACGAATTAAAAAAGGTTGTATTATAACTGTAGATAATAACGTTTTGAATTTATGAACTTAGCGCACATGATGTTTCAAATTCAATTAACTTTATCTTCTAGCAGTTAAAAACGACTTTTGCACTCAGATATCGATGAGAAACATACTTTTCCGAAATGGGGGGAAGAAAAAATAGTTATCCATTTAAATTAATTAACTTATATGATTTTATAATTTCACAAATACGTTAACCCTTTTCTCTGATGATATTAAAATTATAAAATATTATTTTATTTAATTCATCTTGTTTTATAAATATGAGTTATGCAGAAACTTGAAATATTTTTTGTTATAATGTTTATATAATATGATGAATAATTTTAATTTTTTATAGATGGAACTTCAAAAAAAGTCGAAGGTCTGCTTAAGCCTGAAAACAATTAAACATTGTTTGAAGAATGAAATAAAACTGTTATAAATTTTCAAAAGTTGTTGTTATTTTCTAAAATAATGTGTATTCAGTTTCGCCGTTACAAAAATGGCTGTTTTGTTACAAAATCTCTGCCACATTGTTAATTTTAGATCACTTAGTTGATCACTTAGTCATTCTCAAGTAACTGATATTTTTCAGCAAGTTATTACGTTTTTCTGAAAATTCTTTTAAATTATCTAGAGTCACCAAATTACACAAACATTAAATAAAAATACACAAAGGAAAAAGGTAAAAGTAGGTGGTTTTATCGTTTCAAAGCGATTTCTTCCAGACATCCTTTGAGGTAGAAGACTGCATTTAAGAATTAGATAATTACATGCATTTAAGAATTAGATAATTAATACATGCATTTAAGAATTAGATAATTAATATTACTTATATTGTAACATATAAATTAAACATAAGCTATATACCTTAACTATAAACTTACATATAACCATGATATTAACTTTGACATATATGGTATACGTGTACTAGCTGTTGCCCGCGACTCCGTCCGCGAGAGATTTAGAATACAGGGCTCGTAAGAAGCTCCTTCGCTCGAGCTTTTTTTGGTCAACGTTATTTTCAAAATTGCTCTCCACAAAAAGATCTACTATTATTTCAAGAGAACAACATAATATAACCTAGATTCACCGTGAAAGTAATTTCTTAATATTTGCTAAGGAATTATTAGATTCGTATAAATTACTTTGAAGATTACCTCCAACAAATTAACTTATAAAGTATAAGCCCACAAACAAACAAACTTTATACTACTGTATATATAGATTAGTTGATCTAACTGTCAATTACTTACTCAATTATTTTATTTATGAGTAAACATTTTGCAAAACATAAAAGTGGATTTAATGAATTTTAAATAGAATTGTCGGCCAGCGCTCTCCCGTCTCACCGTTACACACACCCCGCACATTAATGCATGCCGTGTTCGCGTGGTATTTGACCATTATCATTTTATAAGCCATGATAACTCCTTACACATTGGTTGAAATCAAATACTATTCATTTGGACAAGGATTAATAACATGTTTATCAAAACGACTTCGCAAATAATGAATTATTTTAGAACAATTTCGATAACCATAAAATGGTTATAGTTCTGTGATACACTCAGCGCACGCAAGGAAAGCTCTAAATTTTGCCGTTTTTGCAACATTTTTATTGCTGCTCCTTCCCTATTTATCTTAGCGTGATGTTATATAGCCTATAGCACTCCTCGATAAATGGACTATCTTACACTGAAAAATATTTTCAAATCGGTCCAGTAGTTCCTGAGATTAGCGCGTTCAAATAAACCATCTCTTCTTCTTTATATAATAGTATAGATATACTATGTTCAATGAAATTTTTAGTAGTGGGATAAATATATTTAAATATTCATAATATACAGACCCTCTGGTCAGTATATTATGAATATTTAAATAGCCTGAGGAGGCTCTCTCAGAATCTCTAGAGCCCATATTGTAACTCGCACTTGCGCTTTTATCTTTCTCCCTCTCTCTTTTATCTCTCTCTTTTCTTATATGAAAATCGTATTTATATCAGTAGATTACAGTAGGTACATAAAACTGTAATTTGTAATTTAGTATCAAAAGAGATTCCAAGAAAAGTGAAAATTCAATCTTACATTTTCAATAATTACATTTGTTTTTTGTTTGCACATTCAACCACGGTACCTCGACGGAGAGGACACCCTGTAACAGGGACATTCTCCCTTATTTGCAGCCTTGATGGATCACGGAAGGTTCACCCTGCCGCCTCAAGCCTGCCAAAGGTGGAAGCTGAAGCCCCCTCCTAGCCAGACCCAGTTGTTAGAACGCTGAAAGTCCGAAGTGAGCCAAGTGTGCGGGTCCGGCAGTCAACCCCGTAAAACCTAAACCAAACTTGAAATCTTTCAACATGGTTTATATTTTGATTACGCAAAATTGACTATGTCTCTCATTATCGTTCACTGTTCAACTGGTAACTTATTCGTTTTGATCTCGTATAGTCTTTAATCCCAGATCCTAAATTCTAATGCCAAGCAATCCTATTTAAAAAACAAAACACAATATACTTAGTCTGGTCATAAATACTGTTACACTTAAAAATAAAAATTTTTGACTGCAAATAACATTTATTACTTTTACAGTATGTTAGTGAAGAACATAAATATAAACCAATTAAAAGTATATAAAGCTTATTCGAAGTGGTCTCCATTGGCTGCAATACAGTCCTTTAAACGTTTAGGCCAATTATCAATAGAAACACGCACTCTTTCCATGGGAAAATTCTTCACTGCCAATCGTATAGATAGTTTTAGGGACAATAAATTATCATGGCGTTTAGAGCAAGCTGTACTCTCTAAAATTGACCATAAATCATAATACAACGGATTAAGATCGGGACTAGACGACGGCCAGCCTTCAGCTCTGATGAAGTCCGAAACGTTGGCTTCCAACCAAGAAAGCAGTCTTGCTGGAAGGACCATACTTTTTTATTGAACATGGTGATGTTAAGGGGCTTAACTACCTTCTCAAGAATGGTATCGTGATATACTTGTGCCGATGTTTTGATACCTTTTTCACAAAAATGTCCACGTTGCACTCTGTCGACTAGTTGGGAAGCTTCCTTAGAGCACTAAGCATAAATACGATCATTATGTTTGTTAAAATGTTGCTCAATTGCAAAAATCTTCTCATCCGTAAACAAAATTTTTCTGTGACCTCCCTTTACGTATTGCTTCAGTAGTTATTTTGCTTTTACCGCCCTATTCTTCTTTAAATTATCAGTTAATAAATGACCAGTGCGTCTCTTATTGGCTACAAGTCCTAATTCTAGGTGCTATCTTCATTTCCCGAGATGAAATCTTTTGCTTTCGGACAGGATTTCTTCGAATTCTTTTCCTTACTGCTTTGACCACCTTTTTCGTACTAACACTACGTGGACGGCCAGATCTTTTTCTGTCACAAACAGAGGAAGTCTTATTGGACCTATTAATAGTCCGGTACACAAACATTTTACTAATACCAAGTGTATGAAGAATTTTAAAATTGCATTTGACTCCAAACCTACTTTGTGAAATGCAATCACAGCGATGCGGTTCTCTATATCACCCCACTCCATTTTAATATCGCAAATATTGTACAATGTATTGGCGCCAAAATGAGAAAACACAATGAACAATCATATAAAAATGACAGATTCAAAATTCAAATGTAATATTTTTTTTTATTATAAAATTATATATTTCAATATAAGTAATATATGTTTCTGTATAAATATATAATATTCATAAATACATATTTACACCACCCTCCTAATTCTTAAATGCAGTCTCCAGTCTCAAAGGATGTCTGAAAGAAGTCGCTTTGAAACGATAAGACCATCTACTTGTACCTTTTTCCTTTGTGTATTTTTTTTCTGTTTGTGTAATTTGGTGACTAAAGAATTTAAAAATCAGAAAAACCTAATAACTTGCTGAAAAATATCAGTTACGTGAGAATAACTAGCTAAAATTAACAATGTGGCAGAGATTTTGTAACAAAACAGCGATTTTTGAAACGGCGAAACTGGATATACATTATTTTAGAAAATAACAACAACTTTTGAAAATTTATAACAGTTTTATTTCTTTCAAAATGTTCTCATTCTTCAATAAATGTTTAAGCTTTGGGAGGCTTAATCATACCTTCGACTTTTTGTGAAGCTCCATCTATAAAAAATAAAAATAATTCATCATATAATACAAACATTATAACAAAAAACTCATATTTATAAGACAAGATGAATTAAATACAATGATATTTTATAATTTTAATATCATCAGAGAAAAGGGTTAACTTATTTTTGAAATTATAAAATTATTTAAGTTTATTAATTTAAAAGGATAACTATTTTTCGTCCCACCCATTTCGGAAAAACTATGTTTCCTCGTCGATATCTGAGTGCAAAAGTCGTTTTTAACTGCTAGATAAAGTAAATTGAAATTGAAACATCATGTGCCTTAAGTTCATGAATTAATACAACCTGTTTTAATTCGTTAAAAACTCAAACTCGGAACCTTCTTGGTGTACTGTTTTTTAATATGCTTCGTTTAAATTTTCATTTTTAGTCATTTCCTCGCTAAGGTGGAATTAAAAGTTACGTGATGCCACGACTGCAAAGATTTTTCACATCGTGCTCTTCCGATTATAACGGATTTTATTTCAGCAAACAACACATCTTTATTTAAAAAGAAACATTCCTGACAATAGTAACACAAACCAAAAGTATTAATTAAGAATATAAAGTAAAAGTAACAAACAAAAAGTATTAAGTAAGTTAATAAATTATCACTAGCTAAATTTTCTTTAAAATATTACTTCTTTTACAATTAATGTAATAATATAAATATTTCATTGTAAACTTGTCCAAACACTGTCTAAAACAACGAGCCCTATGATCGATTACGTACGTCTGTCTGTCTCTGTCTCAGACGTGTCAGTGTTAGTGTGTGTAGACATGCTATATCTAGCTATTAAAAAGTAAACAATAAAAAAACTGCTAAAATTGTTATTTAAGCTATTTCTTTAAGCTAATAGGTCAATTGTTATTTAAGCTACATCAATATGACATAAATTCAACACTAATAATTTTGCTCTGTTTTAGTTTTTGAAACTTATTAACTAACTAAAACTTAACTTAAACTAACACTATTTATGAAGCTTAAACTATTACATCGTTGATATTTAATTTAATTATTCCAATAGGTATATTATTGTAATATAACATATCGCCATATTTGTTTTTTTTTATTTGTGATCAATTCACATTTACCCAGCGGTTTCATAGGTTTCCTTATTTATTAATCTTGGATAAGTTTATTATGAAGAGATATATACTTACCAACAGCGCCCGAGACTGTTTTGGAGACGTCGACTGACTTGGTTATATCCGGTAAATCCATCGCTGTAAAACAAATATAGTTTTTAACAAATTTTAACGAAAATATTTTTTATTTGTTAACACCTTAAACCTGTCTAGTTCTCAAAATAACAAGTCTTAAGAGAAGATATTTAAGTAATAAATACCTATAATTAATATTTTGTTTAGGTTTAAAGGCAACGTTTTTTTTTTCTATTTCAATCGGCATTTCTCCAATGAAAGGTCAGACTCTAGTTGAATTTACACAAAGAGTAGGTTAAAGAACAAATTCTATGAAGACTCTTTTAACTATTTTTTTTAAAGTATACAGGCTTATAGTACAGGCTTATAGTAAAGGCTTATGGTACAGGCGTATAGCTTATAGTATACATAGGCACAGACATTATTAATACAGGAGAGAAAAACAGAATGTAATATATATGAAGTTTATTAAAATATAAAAATAATGAATTAAAATTAAAATATTAAAAATACTAAAAGATGAAAATAATGAAAATAATGAAAATAATATTAATAACTTACCGAAGGCTGCGGCTACGAACATCAGAAAGACGAAGAAAATCTGAAATAAGTTTAACAATAATTCAGTAAAAATAAATTGAACACTGATGACTTTATACGCTTTACCAGAATATATCGCTAAGATCTAAACCTAATTTATAAAAACATATATTCACTGGTTTTTTTTACATATAAAACTGTACATTATTATATAATCTTTCAAAAATAAATATGTCTTTCTTACTTTGAAATTCATCTTGTTTCTTTAGGCAGATTGAATGATACAGTAACACGCAAACATTGTCTTATATACGGTTTTTGAAGGTGACAAGTCTACTTTGTAAACACAAGTGTTACAAATTATTACAATAGAACTATTTCCTACTAATTGTTTTTTTCAGTATATTATAATAATTTACGTAAAATTTACACACAGCGTGCCTAAATAGTTATTGTGCGTAGATCTTGAACTAATATATTGTGTGATGACGCCATTGGTCATGAATATTCCTTGAAATATTTTCAATGATATATTTTTTTTGTTTTTTTAGCTTTGTGTGCAAAAAATAGTCTCATTTTAAGTAAATTTACCTTCTTTATAGATTGCATGGGTTTATCCAATTACTTATAATTAACCAACTTGATAAATCTTAAAAGATAACACGTGATTGTACGTCTGTTTCTACGTATGTGGCTCAAACCTTTCCAAAATAGTTAAATATAATATTTTGTTTGTTAACTTTTTGTTTTTTAAAGAACCATCCATCCATTTGTGATCCATCGTTTGACGACTGCTGCAATTTACCAAGATCAAAATTATTTGCGATGTGATCTATTTTTGCAGACCAATAACTAAACAGAACTACTAATCCCTGTTTATTTATCATTCTATATTTATATAAATTACGTGTATGTTATTATAAGATTAAAATGTACTTCAAAGGCGGCATTGGTAGGTTCATTCCAAATTTGGTTAGGTAGGGAGAGGAACGCGACCAGTTGAGGTGAGCTTGAATGCGCATTTTAAAGCGGCCCCTTAAACCTACACTTGGGTCGCAAGTCCCAGGAGCTGTTTGCACTCCTCTCCCTGCAACGCGATGGGCCCTGCACCCGCACGGTGAATCCATGGAGTGCTAAGAAGCTTCGTCTCTCTTGCAAGATCCTAACTAATTGTGCCTAACTTGCGAGACTTTTGTTTAAAGAACAAGAGCAGTACCAGGTGTATTAATAGAACACCAATGCCAAGGCTGGACTGCCTCTTTTTGAACTTGCATTTCGACCACATTTCTTCTGATATTTCACAGCCCATATTAGAAAGTGTTCTAAATTAAAAAATAATCACTTTTACATGATTTAATTACAAGATGTGTTTGCTTTTAATAAATAATTAAATTAAATTGTAAGCGAAGTAAATTCCAGGATATCCTTCTATAAACTACATTATTACAACCACCAGGTTGATTACGATTGATGTCGAAATTTCCTTCAAATTATGTTTTAAATTGCTTGCATATTCCGAAGGGAATCAACACTTAATAACTTAATATCATTTTTAAATTACATGTGCGCTAATTTCGACAGATTTCTAGTCTAGAGTTAATATTTATATCCAGTTGTAACAATATCATAAAATGAAGTAATTAAGAGAAAAATATAGTGTACTTAATGTTTTACTACAAATGTTTTTTTTATTTAAGCTATTGTTGAGACGGCCGAAGCTTGACTGTAATTCTAAATTTGAATGCTTATATTATTATAGATAAAAATAATAAGCATTGCATATACTTATATTATTTTTAATTTTATTATTTTTTCTTAGATGACAAACTATTCTTTGGTACAAACTAGACTAGAACTATGCAAAACTGCACAATCAATGAATAGCTCGACATGTTTCAAAAATGCAAGAAAGTTTTGTAATCACGTTTTTATATTCTTAAATACAATATACAGATGTTCAATTAAAAAAAAGTGTAATAGGTATAGTTTAAAAAATAAAAAAAAGTCTTCTATAAACAGGATATAATGATTTAAAGGAAAAAACACAATCGATCCAATGATATGTATTACAGAAATATATCTACACAACCAGGCCTTTTTTATATCAACAGGCCGCTAACCATTACCTTGAAATGTAATGAATAGAAATATATTATATCTATTTAAAACATTTAGTTTTATTGCCGTTGTTCGTTATTTCATTATCTTAGTAATTTCCTTTTCCACCGTTACCCCCATAGCCCCCATAACGTCCGTAACCTTCGCCGAGTAGGTATCCTCCAAGACCATATCCGCTGCCAAGACCATAACCTCTGACGGCTACTGGGCCTGGTCCAACAGCAACAGGAGCGACAGCAGCTGGGCCACCAGCAATTAAACCACCTCCACCTAGTCCGTTACCAATACCACCTAGCAAAATAACCCCGTCTTGAGCGTTTCTGGCTATAGTGTCAGCAATGGCTTGGGCCTGTGCTGCGCTAGTTGCGACAGCGGCTGCCTGAGCTCTCGCAGCGTTAGCAATGCGAGCTGCTTCTACAGCACGTGAATTGGCAATAGCAACAGCCTGGATACGAGCGGCGTTTGCAGCCCGTTCTGCTTCCACGGCACGGGTGACCTCAGCAGCTGCAGCTGCGGCAGCTCGTCTTGCAGCTTCAACGGCACGAGCGTTTTCATACGCAGCAGCTTGTGCTTTTTGAACATTAGCAATGCGTGCAGCATTTAAGGCCTGTGCATTTTGAATAGCGTTGGCTTGACCAGCTCTAGCTTGAGCCTCAGCAACTCGGGCACCTTGGATTGCGGCAGCAGCGGCGTTAGCTATCTGAGTGGCTTTTACAGCCTGTGCATTTTGGATAGCACTGAGTTGAGCAACTCCAATGGCAGCTGCATTGTTGAGAGATCCACTGCTTCCACCACCGATAATTCCAATCCCAGAGCCAATCAAACCATGTCCACCATTTCCAATAATCGGTATTGCAATACCGGCCGAGGGCGCACCGAGTCCATAGCCATAAAGGCCAGCCCCGTAGCCTACTAGTCCACTTGGCGCAGCACGAGAATCTTCAACTGGGACGTCTCTCTTCACACCTATAGTAAGATAAAATTTTTAAAAATATATATTTACTTTCTAAGAAATTATTTCATACGAACTAAAGGCATCTGACCATCTCCAAGCACTTCATACACCGCAGCGATGACAAAGAGAATCTGAAAAAAAAATATTATCAGAAAGTGTTTATTTATTACAGGTTACGTCTTGAACTAATATTATGATTTATTTTTTTTAGGAACTCCATGATTCTATTAACCGATTTACTCGATAGCCCTAACTTACCGTGAGACGACACATCACTATTTCACGATAAGCTGGTACACACAACTGAATCGAATCGAATTAAGTTAGTGATACCATTTACAAATTGCAAGCGCCTTTATACTGCACCAAAAATTGCTAATATCAAATTAACAATGCTAAACAGATAAAGTGCGCCGCCCTATTTGAATATTAATACCCAATACTGTAAAAACTAACCCAACTTATACGTTGCAGTTCACTAAGCATCCTAATTCTTACATGAATACATTAACCGGATTATGAACCTTATTTATTTTAAAGATTAGGGTGTATTTTGTTTCTATAATTTATGTATGTTTTTTAAGTGGCTTTCGCACTGAAGCAACAGAAATCGTATACATCCCTTACCTATTGTTTCCTTTAGCAAGCGACGTTTAGTTACGATAGGATGTTACTGTAGGAGTTAAATTAATAAATAGATTACATGAATCTTTTTAAATACATTGGCTATTTTTTTAATTGTTCGTTTTTATTTTAAAAAAAATATTTATTCTTTTTTTATAACGATACATAAACAATAGTGCATTTTGTGCAAAAACACTACAATATTTACAAGATCTAAGAATACTTTTAATATAAATTAATATTTTATATTATACTGTACTGTACTTAAATACCCACGTTCATATTTCATGTTCTCCACTCAAAAGTTGCCTAGAAGAGATTGCAGAGATCTTTAGCAATAAGGCCGTGTTTACTATCTTTTTATTTATATTGTTTTTATATTTTGTTATAATTTTGATACAATAAAGAATATCGTATCGTATCGTATCGTACACATACGGCCAAATTTTAATGTACTTGGATAGGAAGAAAAAAAAAAGAAAAAATAATACTTCATAAATATATTTATTGATTACACCATAAAAGACGGTTATTAAATTGAATATTGTTTCTTTATGGACTTGTCGATATTCAAACTGGAACTGAACTTACGTGTATAAAATATCCCTGAAAACCAGTATTTTTTCGCGCGTCATTGATATTCAAAAACACGTTCGGAAACATTGCTTCGACGTCGCTTGTTTGAAAGTGTAGTATAATAGAATATAATTATCATATATGATTTTGTTTAAATTTGTTCCAGATGAATATTTTTAAAAAGCGAAACGTTTTCGCAGAATATTGTTCATTAACATTTTATTTAGATACTTATCTTATTGTTTTGTGAAAACTAAACAGGCCATGTTTAACACACTAGCTCTCAGGTTCTATCTGGTGAATATTAGCTTCTCCGATCTCTTTTCTTTCTTATTCTTTTTTTTTATATTCTTAATCTGATAATTTCTTCGTTAATAGCAAAGCTGACAAAGCGATGCGAATGTTCTTTTGACGTCCAAATGGATTTGACTCTTTCCAACATTCTTTACGATAATAAAATCGAATCTGTAGTGTGCAGCCAACTCCCCCATTGATTTCCTGGCTTTTATTTAAATTTTATACTTTAGGTTTACACCCGAAAAATATCCCTATATTAAATGTGCTAATTCCATCAAGACTACTCGCATGATAGATTTTAAGATCTATCTAATAACAATATACAGCCGTTTTTATACCAGAATATAAGATTTCAAACCAAGACGGCCATTTAAAATTATTTACTAACATACTCCAATATCATGATTGCTTGCAACGGTGTTTAAATATCAGAAAAGTAATAAAATAAAGAACATGGTAAATATCCCCTAATTAGCATTGATTACTTATTTCAAATACGTAATACCACTCTATTAACGAACTCGCATGTAATTGGATTTATATTTTACATTATAAATGCTTTGCAGCAATCGTGTTCACGGGAAGAATTTAATTGATGAATTCGATTTTTAGGAAGTCTGGGAAGAGAGGTTTGGGTAATATAGAGAACAGTGAATTTAGCAAATGAGACTGTCTACGCTCATGAATAGGAAGCCATTTGAGCTGGCGACAATAAGAGGAAATATGGTCAAATTTATGAAGACAGACAATAAAACGTAAGTAATTGAGAAGACAATTTAAGACCCACATCTCTGTGAAAATAATATACATCCACATAATCAATAATAGGAAGAACAAGGGTTTGAACAAGATACTTTTTGTAATGCAGAAGTACGCAGAAGATTTTAGTATGAATGTAAAATAGGAAATCCTGAAACAATAATATCATCCAGAAGTTATGGTTCCACCACTAAGAATATTAGTTGAGGGTTGAAAGTTTGTATAAAAATTTTACGATACGAAAGCAGATTCAGCTACTGTGTGACGTGATCAGGGGGGGGGGGTCAAGATATACTTTACTCAATAGCAAAAGTATATATATGTTTGAGTATATGAGCCTTTAGATTGTATCCTGATACAGACATGTCAAAAATATATATTCGATTATTTTATTCAAAATATTAATAGAAATGTCTCCTTTTATTTTAAATGATTTCAACATGAATCATCATACAATGATATATATATTGTTTGTTAGTTTTTTGTCCAAATATTTCTATAGCTTTAGTGTTCAAATAATGACGCAATGAGTTCTTTATCCGTTTTTATTTTATTATATTTGTTTAAGGTTTCTCAATTCGTATGATGAGGCTACGTTAGTAGATAACAGCTGAATAAATATATCTTTATTTCAGAACGTATTTTATTACAAATGTGTTTTTAGTTAAAATTTGAAAACTATAGATCGGCAAAGGAATGAATGATGAATATTTTTTCGTCTGAAACAATAGTTCAACGGGCATTACACGAACTGAGATCTCTGAAACCTGTTAAATAATTTTGAACTCTATATTTATTTCTTAAAAGAAATAAGCTTAACATGAAACATGTAATATTAAATAAGATCTGAAGAAGTCTCTGTACATAATTAGGAATTCGTTACCAATATACTAAATAGTAAATACAATATTGATTTCATAATGAATTCAATTCAAATGATTGGAATAAGTTTCAAGTGTCAATATGTCTTTAATAAGTTTTGTATTTTAACAGCTGGTTTA
This sequence comes from Dircenna loreta, assembly GCA_963555665.1. NCBI lineage: Eukaryota > Metazoa > Arthropoda > Insecta > Lepidoptera > Nymphalidae > Dircenna > Dircenna loreta. The sequence continues at coordinate 12,392,652 of OY743094.1, forward strand.
TTATTTTATTAACCTTGTTATTTCAAAATCTAATTATAGCGATGTTATTAGTTAAAAATAGATAATTTTCAAATTAGAGTAAATTTTTATTCAAAAGTATAATTAAAGAATGTGTTGAATTTTATTTTCGTTTAAATTGATTCAAACAGCTCGTTATTGGCAACGGATAGAGATTCGGCCTCGATATGTATCTGAAAATTAAATAAACATACGTATTATAAAACTACTAAGACTATATTTATGGTTTTGTCATTAATATTCAAAAATATATAGTAAGAAGGCCTTCAAAGGAAATGCAAAAAAATACAAAGTCAATGGGCAATGAAATATAACAAATTTCAAAATAATAAGAAACAAAAAAAGAAAGAAAAGTAAGAAGAAAATCTTTCAAGTTACCCAACAACTGGTGGGCAGTTCATATTCTGCAACACCTGCCCTACTATCGCCACCTTGTTTCGGACAGCTCTCCATACTCCTGACAAAATGTCAAAAAGATTCGGACCTGGACGTGCCATGACCATGTTGGGAGGAAACTGGAAATAAGTAGATTTTACAATTATACATAGCACATACATAAACGAGTTATCAAACTTAACGCTGCTAAATTCTGCCTGACATATAATAATTAAGATATATTTTAACTAATTGAAATAAAAGGGGACAAGTTCAATCTTTAACTAGTTAGTTGAACCAGTTGAAACTTGATCATAGATTATTTATCTTGATTCCAAATTGAATCCGGGACTTTATGGCGTTACTGCTGACAAAAATTTTATCAAAATTTTAAAAAGGTCACACCTGTAGGTTCTACAGGTTATTTATTATTTATTTATTATTAATTATATAATTGACGATGATTTAAAGAAACAATATGACAAGCCCGCTGAATTTCTTTCTCCCAGCCCTTCTCAGGTCATTGGCAATTAATGTGGCGGAGCTGGTGGAAGCTTTGACAATGAAAAAATGTTTAGTATAAAAGTTACTTTCTATAAAGATTTTGATTACATTATTTTTTACAACAAGGCTATTAACTTACCGCCGGATAGAAGACAGGCGGTTGCAGCATCACTGTCCCAACATTAGCGTTTTGAGCTGCTGCATTGGCGAGGAGACCTGGACAAGAAACTTATAATATTATCAAAATCAATTACCTTTTAAGTATTTTTTTTTTGTTTACTTCCTCGTCAAACCTATATTGACTTTTTAATTAGCAATCTGAAGTTTTTAATCTTGGATTAGTTATTAGTTCCGACAAAAACATACATTTCTTATTTAATTTTTATCTGATATTTTAGGGATAGATGTATCTGCTGAATATGAAAAAATCATAAAGACTACAAACCCTTAATAGCAGCGCCCTTAAGAGCCAGTTGTCCTAGACCCTGAGTAGCTAGCAGAGCCGCTTTTCCCTTCAAAGCTAATCCCGCACCAATCAACGAAGCCCCCTTTATAGCATTAGCAGCTGCTGCCTTCGCTATTGCCAAGGAGCCTGCAGCAGGCGACATCAACAAGGACAAACATACCAACTAAAATACAAACAAATTGCTTTTCACTTCACATGTTGTCTTTTCAAATAAGCGATGCCAGCTCTTACACAATGTATACATACTTTATAAAATAAGTTTAAACATGTATATAAAACCTCTTTTTATAAATAAATATAACAGATCCTTACCGACAGAACAACAATTTTTAGCTCCATTGTAATTCACCCCGCGTAAAGTGATAAACAATTATAAGTTCACGGATATTTATATCAAAATACATAATGAAGATGAATTACGAAATTAATTTAAAATGAGTAATTACTGCAACGCCATTATGTAATGAGAGTATTACTTTAATGTTACTAGTTCTGAGGACAGCGTTGAAGTCATTAGGTCTTAGCTTTAATGGGTTTGAAAATTATTATTTAACGCCTGATAAAATAGATTTTGAATTTAAATTATTTTGCTCTTTACTTATCTGGTTAGTCGTTACAAATATTTATTATGTACTACATTTAAGTTGCCGCTTCATTCCGGGGAAAATTCCTATCATATGTCAGGATTTGTTATAATGACAGACTTTTATATAAATATTCATCCCGTACTTTAAATACTTAGGAAATTTCAAAATCTTACTATATAAACGTCATAAACCATTAGTTAGTAATATTTCAAGTTCATTACCCCATTGCTTTGGCTGTGCGTTATAAGATCAGTCAGTCTGGACCACCCTTTATGTACAGATATTTATTTATAATGTTTTAAATATGTATTAGAAGTTTATCACATTCTTCCCTGGTTAATATATTTGGCATCAAAAAAAATATTTTTAAAATAAAACTATATAAATATTATATTCTACTCATGAATTTATTAAGCCTTCTTCAAAACAATAGCAATTACACATTTTAATGTAAGCACTACTAATATTATAAGGATTCGTTTCTGTTATTATTTTTTATAAAATATAGAACTGCTACAGTCAGATTTAAAAAAATCTTTTGCATTTGATAGACCAAAAGAAATAATATATAACTTTATAAATAGTATTTAAAATACCTTTTAAAGAGATTTAAAATAATCAAGAATGTATGGAAGGAAGAGCCAGCTGCTTCCACCTAGAGATTCAGAAAATGAAAGAATTCAGAAGTAACAAATAAAAAACAAACAAAATCCTAAACACACTTCACTATCATCCTGCTTTGGATACTGTCAAAACCTCGCACCATCAGACGCACTTCATATTTATATTATGAAGGAATCATCATCACAGTAAGTAATAAACAAAGCAACCACTCTTTAGAATTGTGGCAATGTTGACACATGGAACCCATTATTACATCTCTTAAATGATATTATTCTAAATAAAGCACTTAAACATCATATTGCAGTTATTTATGTCCAAAATAAATCAATTACAAACCGTTTTTGACGCTATACCGCGCACTAAGAGCGATCCCGTAGGAGGATGAGAAAACGAGCAACCTGGCTCAGAATCACAACAATGAACCAAACGATTAACTTTCATAATAAAGTTTACTAAAAATCCCTAAAATATAAAAAAAAACAAATGTTTTTATTTATTTAATCAAAACAAAAGTCTCGCATTACCACCTTTTTTTATTCTTGTAAATTAAAAAAGTTGTTCCACTGATTAATAATGGACCACTTATAATAATTTGTGGTTGTTTATGGAAATATTCGTTTGATGAAGAGTTAGGTTTTGTATAACTAAGAAAAATAATTTTGTGTTTATATTTAAAATTGTACATTAATCTATTTACAATTTTATGCACATAAAAAGAGCTGTCAAGTTATACAGCGTAAAGAGGCTAATTGATGTCAAGTGAAAATACTTTTATTATTATGTGTATTTTCCTTTTAAGCATGCTTAGGTTTATATTTTTTATCAGAATAAAACCTGGAGACAGGAAATGTATTAAAATTTTCTTGAATATATTCATATACAATGGCTTTTTTAAAAATTGTTGTTCCAATACGTGTTATACTTTCAGACCAGAGGTACTAACCAATAAGATTAATATTACATTCGTTGTCCAAACACGAGTAACAGTTACTGTCACACTGACCAACACACACACACACGCTAAATATCTGTTCTGAATCAGCACAGAGAAACCCATAGACCTGCATTTATACTAACCTTTGTTAGTTATAAATATTAATAGAATTATAATTAATTACAAAAAACCTTACCAAATAACAATCGATAATTATGACACAGAAAAATATATATTTTATAAAAATTCCCAAAATTGTAATAAAAAATATTTAAAATATTAACAAAATATTTCCTTTATTTTTATGCTGCGGCAAATGATAAATAGGATTTATTTCCTTATTTTGGTTTATACACTAAATATATATATATATATATATGTAGTACTATTTTATGTTCTTCGGCCGTATAAATATAAATAAATACCATCAAGTAACTTGTTTGTATTTATGCATACCGTGTTTTTTCTTTTTGTTATTTACGCGGTCTGTTTCACGAGCAGATGTAGCAATTAGAATAATTAAACTTTTTACTAGTTTGAGAATCGTTCGTTTTAATTACTTACAAAGCGTTCCAACCTGTTCATTTCGTAAGCCTTGAAAAATAAAAAAAGAACTATAAACAGAATATCTTACTACTAATGCATACATATATACAATTACATAAAAAAAACATGAAAAACAATAAGTATAGCAAATGAATTTACTCTACAGTTTATTTTTCTGTAAAAGTATGTCATTTGTCTTGTTATAAGAACTGCTAAGTTCAAGGCAACCTCAGAACACACGAGCCGAGTTAGTGAATAACTTATTTTTATTTTTCAAGATGGAGGCCGTTAGACTCTTCTTATTAAAGGTATTTATTACGAAAGTAATGATATGTTATAATAATAAAATATATTATTATGATACATATTACATACTAGTAACCCTTACCATGTACTCTTATAGCAATATTACAATAATCTTACTTTCGAATTCGTCCTAAAACTAATATTAGGTACTTTAAAAAAGTTTTAATAGGTTTTGATGATGTCATTCTAAATCATTCATTCTTTTACCATATGAAACATTATTAGTCGTACCATGAGTAATTTTGACATTTGAAATTTTAATATTATATTTCAAATGTCAAAATATTGTTTTAATGTCAAATGCTGTCATCTTTCATTCCCTTACGTCACTAAGCAAGAATAAAACAATATTGTTTTCGAATTAAAGTAATATTATTGTAATATTGCAACAAAACTTTTTAAAGCTATGATATTTTTTAAGAGTTCTTGCTAGCCTGATGATGGCACATAAAAAGTATCGCCTAGAGTTCAATAACCGGTACAAGAAAAAAACGCAGCGTCTGTTTAAAGTAGCCTATTAAAATAATATCGGGTTTTTATATGGAGTTAATATGAATAATGTTTGAGATATCTTCTACTTTCCTTATCCCCTTTTTTATAGTAAAGAAAAACAAGAACGTAAATTATATTATGTTTTTTCTAGTTTATTTTTATATTTATAATTTTAAATACTTCACACATCGAGTAAATTTCCAAAGTCGTGATTTCTGGTAATTTATTTTTTTAATATCTATGCTTTACACTTCCGTCTCGATACTAATACCAATATTAAATTTGATTATAATATAAATTTATATAAATAATAACAATAAGTCAATTTCTGGCCAGTAAGAAAAGGTTGGGTTGAAATGAGTATTTATTAAAAATGTAAGATAAAAAGTTGAGGTTAATGTTTCTTTTTGTTTCAGATTATCTTAACAGCAATCATTATGGATGCTGTGACAGCAAATAACACTCCATATAAGACTATATCACTAGGTGGAACCACTCAAGATAAAACCCTACAAAGCCCCTATTATCCTAAAACACAAAGGAGCTGGTCAGAGAGGTCAAATGGTTTAGAAATGTACAAAAATATGCCGCCATATTTAGTATTTAATAAAAAAACTGGCTCATATTTTCCTTACTACAAATATCCTAACACGAGACGTGTCGGCACCCCGGCCGCCGGGCGGCAATGGAAAAACTAAAAAGGGATCAAAGATTATTATTTTTTTACATATGTATTTATATATTTTTAAACTGTTATACAACTATGTATTTTATTATTAAACTTAATCTAGGTTAAACGAACATTGTAAATACATTATAGGAATTAAACCGAGAATTGAGCAAATATAAATTTACATTTAGCGCTAAAATCTTTTATTTTTATTATATTGGGTACTTCGATATCTGTACTTTATCAACCACTATTTAGAAATAACTTTTACGTTGGATCTAATCTATATTATATTATCCTTGAAATAATAATAGGGTTTTTTGTGGAGACCAATTTTTTAAATAACGATAACCAAATACTAGCTGTTGCCCGCTGTTGTCTTGTTCAAAACACAGGTCTCGTAAGAAACTCCTTCGCTCGAGCTTTTATGTTAACATTATTTCAAAGTTGTTCTCTACGAAAAGCCCCATTAATGTTTCAAGGGAATAATATAATATAGCCTGGATCCAACATTAAAGTTATTTCTAAATATTGTTTAAGACATTTTTAGATTTGAATAACTTACCTCTAACAAATAAACTTATAAATTATAAACCCACAAACATACAAACTATAAACTCTTTATAATATTAGAATAGATTGATCAAAATCAAAATATAAGATTATTATTACTTAAAGTTTACACTAAAGAGGAGTTCTGAAAGCTGAAAATCTATTATAAATGCGTAATTAATAAGTTATTTGTTTAGTTTCATATTTATCAATGCTAAGTTTATATTAGCCTGATTTTTAATAGTCGCTAAATACTCTTAGATTGTCACCTGGCTCAATAGAATAAAAAAACTACATATATTGAGTTTCACAGTATTGTGTTTACTATAATTTAAATATTATACTTGACTTATAGTTTACCCCCAGCAACACGTGGCCGGTTATCTTATTAAGTTTTAGCTTATATGAAACGTTTATATTTTACCAGAGCGCCATCTATTGGATACTTACTCAATCGAGTCGACAAATACGCTTATACCGCCATCTATTAGAATAGTTTAGAACTAACAGATAATGGTGACTGTCAGATAATAATTAAATAATTCGCAATAAAGTAAATAAATAAACGTGATCACTATCACCTAAGTCAGCTCATACCCTGTATAGCAATTTTCTTCAAAATCCGTTCAGTATTTTCAGCGTGATGGATTGACAAACATCCAAGCAAAGATACTTTCACATTTAAAATGTTAATGTGATATATATATATACTATATATGTATTATTCATATATACCCGTATTCACTTTTATTGTATCAGAATTTGCTCAAGTAGTTTCAAAAACATTCGGAAACTGTGTAAGTATATGTAACTATACTTTACATTAATAATTACGGTTCGAAAATTGATACAAAATTTAGTAATAAAACTAAACCCTGCCCGTGACTTCATCTGTCCGAGGAAACCACATGAAATCCGTACAAAATAAATTTCGTGATCGAGCCAAGCACTTTGCTTTAAATGAAATAGTTATGTTAGTAAACAAACACACAGACTAACACAACAATAGATATAATTCTAAATTTGCAAAAATATATCACTACTCACGGGACGAGATAGAAATATATATAAACATCAAATTAGTTTTAATTGAAAAAAAACCTACTAAATTATTAATGAAAAATCAAACTCTGTGGTTATTTTACGACCTTACAACAACTTAAGATTCTTAAATAAAATTACCATAACTCCTCCTATCTACTTTTGACGAAACCTTTTTGATTCTATTTAATATCAATGTCATGTATAATTATTTCGACGAGCGTTGAGGAATTTGTTTATATTTATTTCACAACCACCATTAATGTACTTGTTTGAAAATATCTATAAAAATGTATACTAACATGGTTAAGCTTACTTTAATTTTAAGTAAATATGCAATAAAAAATAAACTGATACGGGCAGAGATTCGAACCCGTGACCTCTGAGACGGTTTTCCACTATTAATATATTTTTGTTCTCCTAGAGATATTATCCACATTTTTATATTTTTCGTTCACAAGTTTTCTCAAAAACGAATCAGGTTTTTGCTGACTTAGATTAAAAGAATTATTAGAAATTAGTGAGAATAAGTTTTGCCAAGAAGAAGACAGCCATTTACAACAGTGAGAGAGGTATTAACTGAAGCAGTGGTGCAGCTACCGGAGGGCTTAACGGGCAGTGCCCCGGGGGCCACGCTCCGGGCCCCTCGGACACTTACAAGCTATAATTGAACTGACTGACTGACTGACGACTGACTGTGGAATCCTAATTAGATTTCAACTAATAACACCACTTTCTAAGGAATCTGAAGTATTTTAAACTCAGAACACGACAAATACGAAACACAAAATTGTTAATAGTTTAGTTGGGGCCCTAGTTTATTTTTTGCCCCAGGGCCCTTTGTTACCTAGCCACGCAACAAACATCAAATTCAAAATAAGTGACTAACTAATTAGTGATAAAGTTAAATAAATCTGGTTCATAAAATCTATCTAATAAAAAATATTAATGCCTTTAGAAATAAATGAAAACAAAAGTATTGGCGTTGCACAACCAAAATCAATTTTATTCTTCGTTTGTATCATTAATGTTTTATCTTGGGGCATAAATATTAACAAAAACGACGCAAAAACTCACGATAGAATGTTGATTTAATCTGTACTTTCCAGACTAAAGTGGTAGGAGCAGAAGCGCGGGGAGAGGAGAAGTCATCTTCCCTTCGCAGTTCAGACTTCATACGTCTAGGCAGACCTGATTTACTAACTACTGAGTCACTGAGTCCATCAGGATTTGTCTTCCGTGGCGCTAACTTGAGTATCCGCCAGTTTTTTTGAACATTTTTTTTTAATTTATATCTTTCTACTTCGAATCAATACCAGTGATAACTTGTGTATGTCAAACGGAAGTGTTCAATATAAAACATTTCTGTAAGGACACAGACACACACACCCACGCATATATATATATATATATATATATATATATATATATATATATGTTAAAATGTACTGAAATCTAGAAACAAATTATAAAAACCTATGAGAATACAATAATATTTGGTTATTATAATTTGTATAAACCAAATAAAAATGCAAATTAAAAAAATATAAGGATAGGGTATTCCCCGTTTTTAGTTTCACATTATTTTTAGACACACACACATACACAAACAAATATGTATATGTGTGTGTGTGTGTGTGTGTGTGTGTGCGTACTGATATCTAGAAAAAAAATCCTATAAGAATACAATAATGTTTGGTTTATTATATTATATATAATTCTAATAATGGATAGCTAATTTTATATATATACCTACAACAATACGTGTATAAAGTACAAGTGCACAAGTGTACGTGACAATATATTATAACCTTATTTAGTTTTTACTACCTGTTTGCCGCGACTCCGTCTGCGTGAACTACAAGAGAGGTTTTAGATTAGGAGTATTAGTCCAGGACTAATAGACAAACCCTAGTAGTATCCGCATTTGCCATTTATTTTTATTGGCATTTTATAATACCCGTTCTAGGTTGTAAGAAGCGTATTGTATCCAGTAACTTTTGCAATAAATGGTTTCGGGAAATATGGGAACGTATCCAAACACGCGACCCTTTTTTGAGGGGTTCTTGAAAATACCACGCTTGATCACTTAGGGTCTTAGGATTATTTATAACCACTTTTTAGTTGTAATTTTCTTCTTTAAACAAAAGAAATAATCAAAAAAAATTGAAACTAGCAAAATATGTATACAAATATAATATTAATAAAAATTAAAGTTCGCTTGAGGTTGAAAGATTATATCGTATAATAGTATACATCCGTACATTGAATTTAGAAAAATAATTGATAGTCGTTAATCAAGAACGCAAAAAAACAACAGGTTTTAGCAATGATTTCTGATCTTCATAGCAACAAAGTACCTATTATAAATACCTAATAATAATTTTTTTCTTCAATCTGGAACAGAGAAAAATAAATATCTTTAAATCTTTATATAAAATAACCTAAAATCAACCTTGCTGCGGTCTGTCACATTATTTTTATTTTGTTTCTTTAAAGCGACAGATTAATATAATTTATGTCCAATACCTTATGCTTTAAATAAAATACAACGAAAAACACTGTATTTTTTATGGTTCTATGGTAAATGGATGCTTTAATAATATAATATCTCCGAAATTTGTTTATAACGTAATTGAATTACTTAGGTTTTTAAAAAAAACTTTCTCCAATGGATACAAACTTTGTATTCCATGAAAAAAAATCGTTTTCCAGATCAACCCGAAATATTGTGACAGTCAAAATATGGACTCATGTTTTCTTGTGAAAATAAAATGTAAATATATGTTAGTTAATACGCAGTATTTTTTTTTTTATCGTAGCAGCAAACAACGTTAATGATACGCATTCCCCGTTGGAGGCGGGGCTGCCAGCCCATTTGTCTATGTATAGAGTTGATACAAACTGGTAATACCAGGAAAATTATCTTAGTAAGTAAATTCCAAAGTATCTCTTTTAATTTACAGGGTTTAATGTAAACAAATATTATTGTCTAATGCCTTAAAATTACACTTGAAATTTGTTAAATATTATAATATATTTATTTTGTTTGCATAATTATCAAATCTTAATACTAACACTATTTTAAATATAATTTAAATTAAATTAGGTATTGTATAAGTTTGTTTTTATTGTGATAGACACTGAAAAAAGTTATTACAGGCCTATTGTTTTTTAATCAAACTAAAATGATTTTAAGACACTCAACAATTTTAATTTAATATAATACCTATAAGATAATATTAAACTCTTAAAGAAGAATGATGATAGTTGGTTAAATTTAAAAAAGATAAGAATAGAAACGGAAAGGAAACCTACTGCTTGTAGAAACATAACATACTAGAAAAGTTTACTTTTGGTGGTTCTTCAAAGAAGACAACTTTGTCTGTCGAAACGTTCCTTATTCATGTTTGGTTGAAAAAAACCGGTCGCCATCAGGTCATTCAGCTCTCATCAGAACTAAAGCGTGTACTATTATTTACTATTATTTATTAAGTACTATTATTTCCAGAGCTGCGAGGGGGACGAGAAACATAGAGACCGTGAACCAATCGTTAACCAACCGTGAACCAACCAAAAGATAAAAGTTATAAAACTCGTTCGTAACTCGAGGACTGTCAGATACATTAAAAACAATCTACCTTTACTAGTTTTTGGTCTTAAAGTCAATCTTTTTTCTCCATTTATATTTATTGGGAGGATTTTAAGAGTCGCGTGTCAGTTATATGCGAACCCCCCACCCCCTTGCCACTCAGACTCCGTCACATCTACGGTTTAGTTAAAAGCTCTTATTAATTCTCGAGGAGAGTTAACCTTAATTTTTATCCAATTTGTAAATAATTTTCTCCACAGTATAACTAGCTGGTATGCTAGCACAGAATTTTACTTTATATTTTAAAATTTATGTCCAACTATGATATCTGGACTTATCGTGGTCTGACTGGACTTATCTAGTGGGCTTATCGTTTCAAATAGGTAGCCACTGCCGCCAAGTTGAAAACGACAGTTAAATTTTAATAGTCATGTTTTATATACGAAGGACCATTTGAAAATACACACACACACACTATATATATATATAAATGTATATGAGTGTGTATAAATCTATGTATGTATATATATATATTTGACTACAATAAATAACAAGTTTTGTAAAATTGTTTACGAAATTTGCATAACCAGACCTACAACTTTTGAGTTAATTGAAGTACAAATTTATATATTTTTGTGTTACGTTTCAACTATGATATTGTAAAAAAAACATTATTACCAAACATATTTAAAATGAAGTTTCAAGATACAATTTGAATTAATCTCTTATTAAAATTAAATGAAGGCGTTGTATTTAAATTTAAAATTAACAATTAATTGATAGAGACACTATAATTGAAATGCCAGATTTAAAATATAACAATACCCGATGTCTCGTTATGCGCATGTGGTCATATCGCTCCAATTCTGCAGCCTTGAAGGCTGTCTGTGCTCTGGATGTGACCACCGTGGCATTTAGACGCTTCCAGACTCATGCGTACCAAGACATATTCTGTCAGTATAATTAGGACACTTAGAACACACTGGCAATGTGCCCACATTGGGTGGAGCCGAATGCCACACTTGTGGCAGATATTGTTTTGGACCTCTCGCTCCCGACCGTGATTTATAGTGAAGAGGTTTGAAATGCAGTTCCCACCTTCTGCGGATGTGATGTCACAGAAGGAGGTGACGGAGCGGCTCAGGGCGGAGGACGAAACCACTCTTTGGATGCTTTGGGGGAGGTAGGGTGCAGATGCGTCGCTCACGAGCACCGCCTGCTATCTTAACCCGCGTGGCCATGTGATGTTCAGGAGTTCCCACCACCAAGGTGACCCAAGGTGGCTGGATTCAGAGTTCCCCGCTCAAGTCACTGGTGTGCGCCACCTTATCCGTAATCTCACCTCCTGCCAACAAGTGGCAACCGTCTAGTTTGGTAACAAAGGGTACCAAGAGTTAAAAAAATAAAAAAACTATTGTGACTACCACAACTGTAGTATTACGTTATAAATTGTTTAATTTTTATTAAATTCTTTATAACCTTTTTATTCTTTTATGCCATACAGATCAAAACCTCTTAACGCAGGTACAATAAAATAAAACATAGTTATCGTGCGCTAAATATGGTATAATGTAAACAATAATTTTATTTCCAGAAAACAAATTAAAATACATAAAAAACATTAAAGAATCAAAATCCAACTCCAATTTTTTAGGTATTACAAAAAATATTGAAATATTTTTTTAATAAGGATGTTAGTTTAGGTATATTTATTTTATTATTTTTGAAATGGTTATTTATCGAAAAGTCTGATAGATTATTATAAACAGCAACATAAGTTGAGAAGCTCTAAAGCTAGTGATCGTGTGACGTCAGTAGAAGCGCCAACTATATAAGCCTCTAAGGGTAAACATCGTCATTATTAGTGAGATACACAGACTCCTCGCTTGTGAATATGGCTAAGTTTGTGGTAAGTTAGTCCTTTTAATTTATTATTCCTTCTTTAGAAACTTTAAAAGTTAAGACTTTCCTTAATATCATATATATTTTCTAGAATCATTTTTGTTTTATAAATTATTAAAATATTTAAAAAACATTTTATCTATGTTTGAAAGTATCTATAAACATGTTAAGCTTACTTTAATTTAAATAAATTTAACCCGTCGTTTTACCAATTGAGCTACCGTATCACACAATTCGTAGAGCGACGGGACGGGTTCCCAGAGGTCGCGGGTTCGAATCCCTGCCCGATACGGTTATACCCGGTAGTGTTTATTTTTCATTCTATATTTATTTAAATTCATTTTATCTTTGTTACGAGTATGTTATTGTTATAATTATATTAAAAATATATTTTTTAATCCCATTGGTTTACTTTTTCAGATTGTGTCGTTAGCTCTCGTCGCAGTGGCGGCTGCGTATCCAGGTATATAATATTTATTAAAAGTGTTATTATCGTAACTATTACTGAAACGAAAATAAACTTTTATTTTATTATAGATTTTTTCGAGTCAAGTATTCTTGTTTTATGTGCGCAGTTTCATGATGATCGATTGAGTAGCTAAGAGGTGAAAGCTTAACAAACAAACAAACTCACATTCTCGTTTATAATCTGGGCTAGGATTGGGATAATATTTTAAAAAGGTGTTAAATAAGTGAATAAAGAAATAATTAAAATGTGCTTTTCAATGAGTGTGATTCAAAGTGTTATTCTATTTATTAAATGCTTATTCTATCCTAAGGATATGGAGGTGGTCACCACGCCAGTGGGGGCGGCCATGGTTATCCCAGTGGAGGTCACGGCCACGCTGAAGTAGGATTCGGACATGGACATGGACAAGGCAGCCATGAAGGAGGCCAGGGTCATTTCCAAGGTTCCCATGACAGCCACGGACATGACTTCGGAGACGCCCATGGTCATGGCCATGGTGACTTTGGTGGTCATGGGAGCCACGGCCATCACGACAATCATGAATATGACCACGGTCATGGTCATGGGAGCCACGGCCATCACGACAGTCATGAATATGACCACGGACATGGTCATGGGAGCCACGGACATGACTTCTAATAAAAAAAATAGATTTTGTTAAAGTGAAATTGTTATATAAAACTAAATGTCAAATGACACTTTAATTGTATTCGAAACGGATAAATCTAAACGTAAAATGTAAGTAAATGTATGTACTGTAAAACAATATGGAACTGATAATTAAATAATGTACAAAATATGTTTTTTCTTATTTCGTTATATGTAAATAAACCGAACTTTAAGCATTTTCACTTATACTTAAATAGGAACAACTAAAAGGAAATAAAGGTTTTCCGGCTTCTGACTAATATTTTATTCTCGATAATTCGTATAATTTTTATGTTTTTAAATATTTCTTCTGTAATTTCAAAATTATGATTTGGATAATGTTCACAAGATATTCTTATCGCCATTACACTATTAGGTTTTTTTTTCTCTCTTTACTTCATATTTGTCAAACTTCGCACACACATTCCAATAATATAATTTAAAAAAACAAAAAAAAGCACCACCCCTCAAATATAAACCAACCTTAGATAAAAAAATTAATAGAAACCTAACATTTTATCTCTTATTAAAGAAATCTTTAATTCAATTAATTTGTGGAAATATTATAAAGTGGATAATCTTCTACGTTTGAATCTAGGAGGCAATCTCCGAAAAGTTGTTCTTACGATTTCAAAAATTCTTTTACCATTATTTAAAAAGGCCCTTCAGGGTGGACACTGGCACTATGTTATCCAGCTAAAAGAAGGGAGACCAATTTGGAATATTAGTTTTATTAACCACTATATATTACCAGTATTAGTTAACGATAAACGGTAGAGTGAATAAGTTTCTAAAGAACGAAGTCTCATGTCCATAAAAATGTAAATAATAAATTAAAAAATGTTGTTACGTTCATTGCTTAGATACTGTAGTCAAATTAAAGGAACCTTTACATTAGTTAAGGAAAATGTAATTAATTGAATTTCAGATAACTTAGGACAAGTAAAAACAATAGATATACCCATACAATTACGAGCAAAAAATCTAAATCTTGAGCCGTTTTTTTGAAAGTAAAGATTTTATATATATGTTAGCTAGTTACACCTGCTTTCCGCTATCGGCTTTGCCCGCGTGGAATTTTATTATAACGCCTTTTGAACTCGACAGCGCTTTTTCTTTGGACTTATTTTAAAGTACCATTTTTTTCAGGCTGAATTAAAATTTTGAACATAAGCGAACTGTGTTGCTACGCGTATAGATTAACAAAATATAGGAAAAATAGAAATATCGGTCAAAAGAGATAATTAATTAAATAATTTTAAAACTATACACTGATCGTCTTTGAGCATGGACAGGTCTGCTGCGGTCTTAATTTCATATTGATTTATTATTAAATATCACAATAAAGCAACGTAGCGTGCACCTATACTCCTGAAACGAATGACAGCTACTCTCAATTAATATTTAGAAGCACGCTTCAAATATAAAAAAATATATAAATTACTTAAAACTTTAAACTTTACTTTTCAAAATAAGACTAGCACTAGACTAGCACAAGCGGGCAACACTCAATTCATAAAATATTACGATATGTATTATAAATTATCAAGAAATAATGAATCAAAACCGTCTTAAAATTTGACAAATTAAAGACAAAACATATAATCAAAATGAGAATGTGTGACTAAAAATATTTAAATGAAAACAGAAATGACATCTCTATAAAAGTATTATATTTTTAAGCGTAGATGAAAACACTTTTTCTGTTACTTTTTGAATACATCAAGTATAAATAACTCATTAACAGGATCAAGACTCCAACCTGTAACCTCTGCAATTCTGAGCCTCTGCCAAATTAAATTCCACTACACACACACACACTTAAAATCCGCTATATTCAAAATATTTCTATCTGGGAAATCTCAATCAGTAATTCTAACTTTTCAGTACAGAATAATATTGAAGAGATGCTACAATCGAAATTAATAATTGAATTGAATAATTATTTAATATTGTCTGTTACCATGTTTGAACATGTAGAGTTTACTAAATTATGTTATTAAATCTGACATAACAAATGTCGAAAAATGTCGTCGTGTTAGAACAATATGAAAACCGTAATAATTTCCTTAAATCGTTGTAAATATATTTTTGAATATTAGTTAGTATTCAAAATATTTTAATGATTCGCATTTCCCGTTCAAGGTGGATCTCCCCAGCACCATTTGTATAGGTACAGTTGATTCAAACAGGTAATACCAGGAAAAATATTATAATTTACGCTCAATAAACTTCAAAGTATAATATGGTTTTTACGGCATTTAATATTATAATTTTGTTTTTTGCATTAACTGACACTTAATAAAAGTTATTGTACAAGATTTTAATTAGAGTAATTAAAATTAATACAATTTCAAACACACAATAATTTTTAAAAAATACCTATAAGTGATTTTTGAAACCCTAAAATCGAATAAAAGCGACAGCGAAATGTTTATCTATGTTTGGTTTAAATAAATACAGTCCGCTCAAAGACAGTCCACATCACACAGCCACAGTCCACACAGCCCTCATCTATAGTAGCCGGCAATCTCCGGCAATGTTAACGCAGGTTTTTATCCGACCTATATTTTAATAGTTTATAATCTAAACTATATAATATAATTAATATTATAAGACAAATAACATTTTATTCAAATAATAGATTCACTTTTTATATATTTTTTTTTTTTATTAGATATACATCAATAAAATTGGGATTTTCGTGATGACTAGTTAGTCACAAAAGTGTAATTGGAAGAACCATACATATATTATAACATGTAATAAATAATAACATACATAAATTATTTTATATAATTATAATAAAATAACAAGTTTTGTAGTATTGTTTATATAATTTACATAACCAGACTTACAGGTTTTGAGTATTTGAATTTCAAATCCATATTTTGGTTTCAACTATGCTATTGTTAAAAAAACATTATTACTAAAAATATATTTAAAATGAAAACAGTACCAATTCTGGAGTTTTCCTTTTTTTTTTAAATGGTTCTATGACTTCACTTCAATTCTATAATGCCTCGCACTCGCTCAAAGAATGGCCTTCTATTCTGCGGCTTCCGACTAATTTACGTGAGTCATCCGATTTTGAAATAATAATGTCATCTCAATTTAATTTTAATATAAAAGTTAAATTATTAAGTTTAACATTACATGTTTTTTAAATGATTTTTTAGAATAGTTATTTATCGAAAAGTCTGATAGACTATTATAAACAGCAACATAAGTTGAGAAGCTCTAAAGCTAGTGATCGCGTGACGTCAGTCGAAGCGCCAACTATATAAGCCTCTAAGGGTAAACATCGTCATTATTAGTGAGATACACAGACTCCTCGCTTGTGAATATGGCTAAGTTTGTGGTAAGTTAGTTAATTAAATTTAATTTACAACAACTTGCTCGATTAATTCGTTCATTTCTTCTTAAGAACCTTTTATGGTTTCTTTATATTTAATAGATTATATTTCAAAAATATAAAAGACTATATATTTGTATTACGAGTAAATTATTATTATGACCGCATTAACAACGTTTTCTTTAATCCCATTGGTTTTTCAGATTGTGTCGCTAGCTCTCATCGCTGTGGCAGCTGCGTACCCAGGTATATCCAATATTTTGATTTAATAAAAAAAAATTAAAAGACACAGCTATCATAATTTTTTACAAATTTTTCCTTATTTTTGGGATATATTTAGAATTCAACATAAATTTGTAAAATATGCTTCAAAGTGTGATTGGAGATTTAAAATGTTATTCTATTTATAATATATTGATTATACCCTAAGGATACGGAATTGGTCTACACAACAGTTTTGGAGGTAGCCATGGTTACTTCCACGAGGATTACGGCCACTCTGTAGGGGGGATCGGAGGTGGCCATGGTTACGCCAGCGGGGGGCACGGCCACGCTGAAGTAGGTATCGGACGTGGCTATGGGCATGACAGCCACGAAGAAAGCCATAAACAAACCAGCGTCGAAGTTAGTCATGAAAAAGCAGATCTCGAAGAAAACCGTGAACAAGCCAGCCTCGAAGTTAGTCATGAAAAAGCAGATTTTGAAGTTGGTCAGGGCCATGGAGAAGGCAGCCTTGAAATAGGTCTAGGTATTGGAAAAGGCAGCCTCGAAGTAGGTGTTGGGCAAGGAGAACGTCACCTCCAAGTAAGCCATGAAAAAGCAGATGTCGAAGAAAGCCATGAACAAGCCAGCCTTGAAGTTAGTCATGAAAAAGAAGGTCTCGAAGTTGGTCAGGGCCATGGAGAAGGTAACCTCCAAGTAAACCATGAAAAAGCAGATTTCGAAGAAAGCCATGAACAAGCCAGCCATGAAGTTAGTCATGAAAAAGAAGATCTCGAAGTTGGTCAGGGCCATGGAGAAGGCAGCCTCGAAGTAGGTCTTGGTCATGGAGAAGGTAACCTCGAAGTAGGCCATGAAAAAGCAGATTTCGAAGAAAGCCATGAACAAGCCAGCCATGAAGTTAGTCATGAAAAAGCAGATCTTGAAGTAGGTCAGGGCCATGGAGAAGGCAGCCTCAAAGTAAGTCATGGAGAAGGCAACCATTATGTAAGCCATGGAGAAAGCAGCCTCAACGTAGGTCATGGAAAAAGTAGCCTTGAAGGAAGCTATGGTCATATCGAAGGTTCACATGGTCATAGCTTTGGTGGTGGCCAAGTTCAAGGTGGTTTGGGCCATGGTTCTGGTATCGGTGTTGGCGCAGGCGTTGGCTTCGTGCAGGGCAGCCACAATAGTCATGGATTTGAGCACGATCATGGTCATGGTGACTTTGGTGGATATGGAAGCCACGACCAACACGACGGTCATGAATATGTGCACGGCTATGGTCATGGTGACTTTGGTGGTCATGGGGGCCACGGCTACCACGACAGTCATGAACATAAGCACGGATATGGTCATGGTGACTTTGGCGGATATGGAAGCCACGACCACCACGACGATCATGAATATGGGCATGGTCATGGTCATGGTCATGGTGATTTTGGTGGTCATGTCAACTTTGGTATACATGGGAGCCACGGACATGGTTTCTACTAAATAATTTAGGTTATGTTAAACTCAGACTGTGTTATGTTATTGTTTTTGACACATAAAAATCTTGGAAAATGTAACTGTAAAAAGTTATAGAACTGATAATTAAATACATTATATAAAAATTTTATCTTCAAATTATTTATTTTTATTCATATTAAGATCAATATAAAATAATCAAACTTTAAAAACTTCTATTTATGAACTGGTACATAAATATTCAACAAATGGCAACAAAAAAGCTTTTTCGGCTTCTTACTACGATTTTTTCTATATATTTCGGATAAAATTCTCGTTAACTACATATATTTTTTAATATTTTTTCTGAAAAAAAAAACTCTCACTAAGCTTATCTTTTTTTAAGTGTAGGTTTCCCGGAGAAAATTTCAAATATTAATTTCGATTATTGCGTCTTTTCAATGTTATTTTATGCTAGAAAGTTAAAAAAAATGGTTAGAATTTTTTAAAGAAGCTTGATGTCCCGATAATGTATAGAATGCTAGATTCATTAAGGTGGGTAGCGGCACGGTAGGTCAATGGTCAGAGTGAAACGATAGCATACTAGAGATCGCAGATTTGAGTCCTGTTCGTTTTGATGATTTTTTCATTCAATATTTTTTTTAAACGAAATGAAAAATATATTTAATAAAAAATATGTTTATCTACACACATTTTGAAGCATATTAAAAATCCTCACTTGAGAGAACGGGTCGACTCACACAACATTTTTGTGTTATTATTGTTAGGCCAGGGTTCGTAAGTTCGTATGTATATTTATATTTAATACACCACAAAAATCTGTCATTTGGATGATATTACTCATCGATAAATTAACAAGTTTTGTAAAATTATTATTGATAACTGGCCTCAACGTTTAAAGGACTGCATTGCAGACAATGGAGACCACTTCGAATAAGCTTTATATATTTTTAATTGTTTTATATTTATGTACTAAACCAACATACTGTAAAAGTACTAAATGTTATTTGCATTTAAAAAACAAATATTTTAAGTGTAACAGTATTTATGGCCTGACTAAGTATATAATAGAACAATCGAGCTCGAAATATAACAAAAAAACAAATATACAGGTGGACCGTCGTGGTGCATGTCGGGGGCCCTGTGCTTACACTATTTAAGGGTTTTCTGAACGAATAATATAAAGTATATTCTACTACATTAAAATATGATGTTCCAAACATTCATATATTATGTATTACAGATTTTGAATTGAGGAAATACTACGACGTTATTAATCTACAAATATGCCCGATCTCTATTCACTTTCCATTGTAATAATAAAATCCAAAATATCCATCCTCATACAAATATCCCTGCACAGCAATTAAGATGAAATCGTTCTTGTACATGGAGGCAGAATGGAAGCTTAAACAGCTGTACCTCTGTGAAAAGGAATTCGTATTTCGAATTCGTAAACCACTACACCACGTAATACAGCTTAATGTTCAGGTATACTGCTTATTATCAACAATTATTTGAGCATAAGAGGTAATTGAAAAACTAGATCATCAACATGTATTATCATTTTCTTGTGTCACCAAGTTACATTTAGTTGGTGAAAGAGATTTAACATCGCTCAAAAGTTACTTCAACCGTCCCTGTGAAATGCTACATAAGGACTGCCGAGTTCACCATTGTCAAGGACAGAGATCAAAGGGTCAGCCGCTAAAAACTAGCAATAAGACCGCCTTTGCATATTTTAATTGTTTTAAACTCCGTTTGTATTTTTTTTTTAATGTTTATTTCTGTGTGCAATGAATTGCTTATCTATATATAAATGCAATTACTGAAACAAAGCTCCATCTACAGAAATATATATGAGTGAACAAACCTTTTACATGAGAAACTGATTCCACTTATTCTTTACCATACTGCAATAAACTTTGACCGCATATTGTTAAGTGCAGATACACTAATTATTGCATTCGGATGTCATTAGTATAAATCACAAACTAACAGAAAACCTGTCAAAACTATTTCTTCTACGTCCAACGAACGATTTTCTATAAACAATTAGATGAATCATCAGCACAGCGCCAGAAGACACCAGCCACATTAAGGTCAACGTGCTCAAATATTTGGTGATCTAAGAATAGAAAAATTACGAAAATTTATTCCAGGAGTATCACTGTTTGTGAAGTACCCAAAATTTTATGTGTCATCGAATACACAATTTCAATTTAGAAATGGTATATATTTTTAAATACTCTATTATCATTTTTGTTTAATATAACTTAAATCCAGTAGGTTAGGTTTTTTCTAATTCATTAAAATAATTTTGTTTTTTCGACCTTAAGCCATCATAACATAGAGCCTCGGGCAAAAGCTAGTTAATGATAAAATCATTAATGAAATAAGTGTTGGTAAAACGATAGTACATAATTTATTCTTTTAATACATAATACTTTGAGAATCGCAGACTTCGTCTCACAAATGTCATTCAAATAAAAGCAAAAACAAACTAAAGCACAATATTAAAAACATTCTCAGAATCTACATTTTAGAAAAATACACGTCCCTAGTGCTTTATCCAAATATTCTATGACTTCTATATATTTATTTATTTGCTTAATTATAAAGCAAGAAACACACTGTTAACAAAGTACGGAATCGATGTCAATACATACATTATGACATTTAAAAAGACACTTTACAGTCATTCGCTAAATTAAATTGAGAATTAATTATTTCAGACAGAAAAAAAAAGTTATAAATAACACAATATACATATATTCATATATTATACATTATATTCATATATTTAGTAATAATAATAAAATGTCGATTCCTTCACCGTGTTAGCAATATGATTCTACGCTAGTGTGTCTTAATGACAATGTCACATCACTAACACACACATATAAGCGATAGCCATATTGATATTTTATACATTAACTGTGTATAAATATGTTAAAAGTATATTATTTACAATTTCTAACGACTATATACACATATGTGATTTATTATATAAACAAAAAAAGTTTATTTTTTATACTAATATTAAAGCATTTTGAAGGCGATTAAACGAACGCCGTAACAATCAAGAAACAGCTACTCCATAGCACGATTGCTTTTAAAACCGACTATTTTTATTAGAAACAAAATAAATAATCATTATAAATAAATTTTACAAACAAAAACATCAATAACTCACCCTGTTATTATATTTAACTTAAATAAATGTCGTTGTTAATTCAATAAATTATATAAATTAATATTTTGTAATACAAAAACGGCTCCAAGTCTTTTAAATAAAATAGCAAGAAAATGCAAGCATCAAAATATTATCACCAATATATAAAAAAACAGAGTAATATTTTGAAAAATCATTGTATTTAAAACAATATTCAAATTATTTTGAACACATTTTATATTAAATATTTCTTTTTAGCAATCATTTGTTTCTTTTATTCATTAAAATGAAATGATGTATAAATAGATGCCTCGCCAATAAAAATATTTTTTTTAACAGTTTGGATAGTTTTTTTTTTTGTTAAAAATAATAATAAAAAAGTGTCAAGATTAAATTGGCCAATTTACGTATTATTTCGAAATAAAAGTAATATAATAACAACATTGTGTCAAATATATAGATTTATTACTATATTCTATAGATTATTATATTTATTATCGTTCAAATTGTATTGTATGTGTGTTTGTCACGGATAGGACAGACGACAATTATAATATTTTTATATATATCCTTGATGTATGAAATAGGAAAACCTCTCGTAATTGACATAGCCAAATAAACTATTCATAATATACCATCATATAAACATTTGGAAGTAAATCAAACAATACCCATCATATAATTTTAAAATATTACAAAACAATCCATATAAGTTATCAACTATATCAACGCGATTAAAATAAATATTCTATACAAATAATATTAATATAATTAGTGACTTTTTTAAACATAGCTCTAAGAGAGGCCCGCACGCTCCCCCCCTCCCCCCCCACTGGCCGTATCACACATGGCCGATAGTGAAATATAATCTCAAGCGAAGCACTTTAAAACAAAACGTAATATCTAACCCTGTCTAAGGCCACCATAGCACAGTCCTCAGCCGCACACAATGATCCCGGCGGCACGTTCGTTCATATGTAGGTGGGGCAGTGCTGCAGGCCGGTGCCGCAGGCGTCGCAGGCGCGCGCGTCCCGGCTGTTGACGAGCGTGCAGGCCGGGCACTCGCGGCCGCCCGACGTCAGCGGCTCTATCTCCGGCGCCCTCCGGGACTTGCCGCACATCTCGCACGCCACCAGCGAGGTCCTGTTGAGGTACGTGCAGGTGCCGCACTGCCACTTGTCCGTCCTGGTGTCCGTCTGCCGCTCGCTGGCCCGGCTCGGAGTCCCCTCGCCGTTTTGTTTCGGAGAGCGTCGGTGGTCCGGCTCGTCGAGGGACACCACCAGCTGTGCCTTCAGTTCGTGGTTTGAATGTCCGCTCGGCGCTGGAAACAATACAATATGCTCTGAGATCAACTGACTATCATATTGGTTCATTAACATTGATTATAAATAATCAAATATGAAAAGTTGTTAATTTGTTTAAAGAAAACTATATAAACTAAATTTGATCTAATAGAGATTAATTAATTCAAATATTATTGTGATTATTATTAAACAAACTGATATATTGTAATATAAATAAAAAATATAAATTGCTTTCTGATATGACCCCATGGAACAAGTATTTGTACACTAAGATAGCTCCAGTACAGGAGACATGTAAACTCAAACACCATGCGGAGTTTAGATACATAGTTTTTACTTTTGAAAAATATTGAAGGCAAGTTGGTATCCAGAGAATAATATATTTAAAAACACTGACCTGCGTTACTTTTAGAACTCTGACCCTTATGCACACCGTTCTCTACAGGCTTTGACTTCTTATCCCCGTCGGGTACAACAAGTTTAGCAGCTTTTTTTATTTTTTTTACCTCAGTCACATTTGATACGGAACCATTAACTGAATTTTGTTGTTTGATGACATCTTTTCTATCTTTCACCTCCTTTTTGGTCAGCAATTTGATTTTATCTGGAGCTATCTTCGGTGTGACCAGCCCGTCCGCTTTAGGGTTGCCGACGGGTTCGATTGTTCGTTTCGGTCGCTTTTCATCTATTAATTTTTTAATTTGCCTGGTTTTCTTCAACTCCTGTTCCTGTTTGAGCCTCATTAAATTCTCATTGACCTTCGCTGTTCTGTACAGATCCTCGTCATAGGATCTATCCAGATGTAAGGCTTGGAGTCCATCTTCTAAATCAAGGGTTGTCGGTTGATATTTAGACCTTCTCTCTTCTCTGTCCAACCTGTCTAGGGTTCTGGAATCTCGGTCCAATGACTGACTGAAGCCACTCCTGCTGTCTCCGTCGCGGTCTTTACTGGACAAATTCCGGAACACGTAATCCCAACTCTCATATGTGCCCATGCCATCTTCCTTCGCCTTACTTAAAGTAGGCTGCGTGTCAGACCGTGGCAAGCTCGGCAATGAGATATCACTAAAACCAGATTTCGATGTCCGTTTCGAATCCACATGCCTAGTCTTCCTGTGACTTCTTTCATCTTGTCGTCCGAATTTCCCATTCTCATACACCGACTGTCCTTCCAGCTCTATCAGTTGTGCCGTAGGGACCGCTGGCATATCTAAATACATAGGAGGGTACCCGTTCACAGGTATGTTTGTCGCGTGTTTGATCGGAGCGTAGACCGGCGTGGGTATCATGTATGGCGTCTGTACCGGGTAGTAGTATGGCACGCCGTATGGAGTCATCATGGGCATAGGGTTGCATTGCACTGAGGGTAGCTCGTACATCATGTGCGGTGGCGCAATCTTGGGCATCAGGTAAGGGTTGATGATTGGTTGGACCGGTTCTTCGATCTGATCGGAACAATAGCATTGTGGCGTCACTTGGTACTGGTGATTGGGGTCCAGCCTCCCGTGGTCCGAGGTTGCTGGTACGTTGGAGTAGATTTCTGATTCTAAAAGAAACAGATATTTTCTTGTTTTATATAGATATATATATATTTATTAGTTACATAACAACATCTACCAAATCAAATCAGAATCTTTCCATTCAATAATAAAATAATAAGTTATAAAATATAGTTTTATAATAACACAATTTATTTTATAATGTGTAAAAATATCACAAAGATAAAAAACAGAGTATTTAAAAATAATCTTCATTCGATATAATAATTTATTAGTGATGAGGGCGACTAAGCTAGTCTTTAACCCCCTTTTCCTACCGCCGGAATTTGGTAACCGAGGAAGTCACCCTCTCTCTCCTTTTCTACATGTATCTCTCTAGGATTCAGAGACCCAGAATATGAGGTATCGGGAAAGTAGTAAGAGGCTAGCCCCTTTTCCATCCTCTCCATCTCTCTCTATCTCTTACCCCCGCAGCCGGAGAGGCGCGCGGCGGCCCGGGCGGGAGTGGAGGCCCGCGCGGCGCGCTCCCTGGCCACGGCCGCCCACGACACGCGCCCGCCGCCCCCCCACACCGCCTCCCAGATCTCACACATTATCTGTGGACCAATGTCGTTGATTGCCCATATACAATTAAAATAAAAATAGGTCGTGCCGTTGTGACAGCGCTGCTTAAAACATAGATTTGAAAATGGCTTTGAAAATTAAACTATTATTGAATTTACATTTATAAAAAGTTAGGTAAGGCATTAACTATATTCAATTTCGTATATTTGTTTTATTTTAATGATCAATACTGGATTGTAATAAAGATATAACAAACAGTGTGATCAATTATCACTGACTGAATACTCCAAACTATACAAATAATATTTGTAAATAAGTTAAGGACGCGTTTACAGTTTTGCCGGAAATCATCAATTTTTCGGTACATATTGCTACAAAATCAAACTTAACCCACTAAAACCAATACTATCAGCAGGTATAATGTTTCTTTATTTTTAATTCCTAAAAAAAGTATATCAAATATTTTAATATTAATAAAATCCATCACTTCACATATATTCCACGATTTCAGACGTACTTTAGGTACATTTTCCTTGTATTAATTAACACATATTTTAGAATAAAAAAATACCTTTGGTAGGAAAACATACTCAACTACAATCCTATCAAAAAATTATCAATACTTTACAATATATCTTTAAAAAATAATAATAAAACATATATGTAGTATATGTTATTATTATTTTTAAAGTTATTATATATATATATATATATATATATATTATTAAATAAAAAGCATTGGTAGGTTCATTCCAAATTTGGTTAGGTAGGGAGAGGAGCGCAACCAGTTGATGGTGAGCGTGAATGCTCATCTTAAAGGGCCCCCTTAAACCTACACTTGGGTCGCAAGTCCCAGGAGCTGTTTGCACTCCTCTCGGCACCCGCACGGTGAATCCATGGAATGCTAAGAAGCTTTGTCTGTCTTTTGCTACAAGTACGTAAGGATTATTATCAATTAGTATTGACTGACTGCACGGCGTGACCTGAAGGTATACTGGTGGATGGGCGTTACTGAATCTCCTAGACAACTAGAGCTAGATGCTCCGAGCTTAGGCTTGATTTGTTACTTCTGATAAGATCTTACCGTTGGACTTGATTCAGTGACCTTGAGTTATAC
The DNA here is from genome assembly GCA_963555665.1 of Dircenna loreta. NCBI lineage: Eukaryota > Metazoa > Arthropoda > Insecta > Lepidoptera > Nymphalidae > Dircenna > Dircenna loreta. Next base: position 12,419,060 of record OY743094.1, read on the forward strand.
TGGTGGATTGACGGTAAAGATCTTATCAAAACTAATAAAACACTACGTATTTTTTTATGAAACGAATACGTTTTCGTTTACGTATTCTTGTATGAAACGAATACGTTTTTCGTTTACGTATTATTGTATGAAACGAATACGTTTTTCGTTTACGTATTCTTGTATGAAACGAATACGTTTTTCGTTTACGTATTCTTGTATGAAACGAATACGTTTTTCGTTTACGTATTCTTGTATGAAACGAATACGTTTTTCGTTTACGTATTCTTGTATGAAACGAATACGTTATTCGTTTAAAAAAAAAACAATCCTAAACTCTGCGCACTTAGTCCAATCCTTCTAGGAGATCCAATAGATCCATCAGTATACCTCACGGTCAATCAAGTCCCACGATAAGATCGTATCATAACTAAAGTAAGCTCGCCTGACCTAGCCTTTTTCGTCAAGTAGATCAAGTTGCAGCCTTCAACGTTCGGACCTTCAGGTCACATACAATACTAATATCATATGATAAAAAATAATATTTTACATAAAAAAATAATTTATATTATTAAAAGTATAATATTTGAAAAAGCAATAAATTCAAAGTATCAAAATTGTTTCATGTAGTCATTATTTCGCGACTATACATGCGTATGACTACGCAAGTCAAGCTTTGTCTATGTAGTTATGTGATTTCCGACCCGTCTGTTTCGTAAACGCGTCCTTAAGATGATCAATATTTTTTTGTCGGTTCTTCTCCGAAGACCATTCAATTATTCTAACGTTTCATTAATGTAATATGCCTATTTGATATAAAAAAACTTTGACTTTGAATATTACATTAAATAAAACCTCGACTTCAATACACATATATAATAAACAAACAAATATACAATAAGTTTGATAACCTATATATATATATCCTTATTAGGTCTAGTTTGTTATACTAAATATATTACTGTTGTGGGCGCATTATAAATAAAATATGCTATACAACTCATAATGTATGGACCTGACACTCGCAGTAGGCGAAGAGTGCGTCCCGTGAGACCGCGGCCGCCATGTCGGGGCACACGGGCCCGTGCAGTGCCAGGCGCCCCGCCCCGTCCGCCCGGTAACCCAGCGCCTGCAGCAGGGTCTCCGGGGACACCAGGTGGGGCTCCACCTCGTGCTTGAAGAAGCCGGAGTACAGCTGGGGACAATTATTAACTTATATAATGATATATATTTTAAATTGGTCTGTTGTGGGACATTTAATCAGATTTTAATAATAATATTATTACTACTGAAGTTGAATTTAAATTGTATTATTATGAAATATTTTTTAAGCCCCAGAAATTATATGTAGAATAACTTTAAGGAATGTTTCGGTTTATAGTGGCTAATGATTTAAACTTGTAAGAGCTGCCAGAAATTGTTGAATGATTTCAACTCACCCGGATGACTCTATACTCCTTCCTCCAGGGCTGGGAGAGGAGGTTCCCGGCGTATCTGGCTATGGCCGCCCAGCCGATGCCGGCTTTGTAGGCGCTGTAGTCCGGCAGCTCGTTGAGGGTTCGTTGGAATACTTTACCGGTCTCCGCTAGACCGAACTTACACTCATGAGGTACTAGAGTCAGGTATTCTAAAATGTAACCTGGAATGGAATATATCTTTATCTGTACTGTGATATTTTCGTGATATGATCGTGTTTTAACATGACACAGAATATGTCATTAATTTTATTATTTTTACATAACCTGTTTATATGGAGAGGACTGTCGAGTTAGAAATCAATCATTTATAATGTTCTATAGAAATGCTTCGGACAAACCAATTGTAAATTTGCTATGGATCAATAGTGCTCTGTAGATATTGTTAGTTCTAATAAAATACAATGGCATGACAAATTTTGAACCGACAAAACTATCTAAAATGTTGGTCTATTCACTATGGCAGTGAACAGTCAACAGTCATATTTTTCAACAAACAGTCGACCTAGATATTTTTTTATATTCTATATGTCGATGGATGGATGGATCGATGTATGTAGATGGATGGATCAGTGTATGGATAGTCTGAAATCCGTGAATGAATAATACGTATATAAGAACTTTTATTAAATATATAATAAGAGGACTGCAGACTGGAGTAAATTATTACTTATATTGCAGTAATGCAATGAAAAATAATCGCTAGTAACAATCAATTCACCTTCCAACTTCTTCTTCTGTAATAATTTCTCAGGACTGTCATCAATCTCCAAGTAGCTATAATGTGCGTCCTCTATCCTCCGCCAGAGCGCCGGGAGACGCTCCCGTAGCATCGCATCCTCCATCCTGCTGGAGGACATCACCATCACATTGTGATGAGGGATGATGACTGAAATGACGAACACTTAAAGGTAAGAAAAGATAACAGAATCACATTGTTGTGATCAGGGTGATAACTGAAATGATGAACACCTGAAAGGAAGAAAAGATAACAGAACCACATAGTTGTGATGAGGAGGGATGACTGAAATGATGAACACCTTAAGGGAAGAAAAGGTAACAGAATCACATTGTTGTGATGAGGGTGATGACTGAAATGATGAACACCTTAAGGGAAGAAAAGGTAACAGAATCACATTGTTGTGATGAGGGTGATGACTGAAATGATGAACACCTTAAGGGAAGAAAAGGTAACAGAATCATATTGTTGTGATGAGGGTGATGACTGAAATGATGAACACCTTAAGGGAAGAAAAGGTAACAGAATCATATTGTTGTGATGAGGGTGATGACTGAAATGATGAACACCTTAAGGGAAGAAAAGGTAACAGAATCATATTGTTGTGATGAGGGTGATGACTGAAATGATGAACACCTTAAGGGAAGAAAAGGTAACAGAATCATATTGTTGTGATGAGGGTGATGACTGAAATGATGAACACCTTAAGGGAAGAAAAGGTAACAGAATCATATTGTTGTGATGAGGGTGATGACTGAAATGATGAACACTTTAATTAACTTTTGATTAGATAACACACATGTATGCACATGTACAAGATAAGAAATCTACGAAATGTTAATGGTTTATCTATTTGTAATGTTCAAAAAAAATCCACTATAAAGGAATCTTTTTGTAATGTATACATAAAATAGCTAATAATTTTTACTTTGCTTCAAATAGAAATAGTTTCAAATATAATAAAAAGTTTTTGTATATTTATATGTATATTTAATATATATTTAATAAGTATTATATGCATTATAAAAATGTATAGTAAGTATTATATTTTTTTTAGATAAATCTTAAGTTTTCCTTTGGTTTGGAACTATTTATTAATTACATAAAATACTAACTCCATGTTATTTTATTTATCATTCCTTGCCTAATATGATAAATATAAACTATAAATATAAACTATACTTAAATAAACTACTACTTAAATATAAACTACATAAATATAAACATTTGAACAGAAAAGTAATACCATTGTTCAAACATTTTTTTAGCCTAAGATTCAATATTATCTGTAAAAATATTTAATTATTACTTTCCATTACATTTATAAAAATATAATCTTCAAATTTCTATTGAACTTTAGCAGGTGGGAATTTAACCTTATCATACCACTATTAACAGGTGCAGTATCAATAAAAACGGCATTGAAGTGAGGACAATATCCTATGACTCACTGATAAATTAATATAAATTACTCATTGTTTTGTTTATTAACTGTAGCAACTGGACTTATTATTTAGTATCATATGAAATAAATAATAATTGTTCCATTTCTTAAATTTCATATTCAAATTAAGCATGTACTTACACTTTCGTATTACATTACTTTAAATTGACTCCATGGCTTATTAATGATCCACAACAATAATATCCCCTACATATCAATATTTTTTATAAATAATGATACGATGCGCATTAGTTACATATTGTTAAATACAGTAAACGTGATGCATATGTAAATTAACACTTGTCACGCAAGATATGGACTAGAAAATACATCTTGCGGTTTCGTTCTTAATTGCTTTTACTTGATAAGTAATTAAAATTTAGTAGCTCACCTTGCAGGAATACATTATTTTCTAGACGTCAAAATATATTTCAATGCACCGAATGTAGAGCGGACAAAAATAGTACACCAAAAATAACAGAGAGGTTGAACTAGTTTCCATATACGATTTGGGTAACTTTGTTAAATTGGCTTGTCAGAAGTTTTAATTTATAATAAAGAAATATACAAACTTAGGAATTATTCGTATTGAATATAAATAGTAAAACAAAATTGAGATATTTTGTTTTGACGTTTCTCTGCATTGGACGTAAAACGACAGAAGTCAGCATTCAGCAATGGCTTAATGCCAATTAGCACAGATTACATTAAACCTAAAGAAGAACGTTTGTTTAACGGAGTTTTAAAAATAAAGACTATAATAGAAAAATAAATGTAAGCAATTTCTTTATAAAGTATTATTAAAATGTTATAAAAATGTTTTACTAGAAGGGAAGTTTAATAAATATTTATCTTATTGAATACAATGACAATATGATCATTGCCAACATTAATTTATGGTGAAATGCCAAAATATTTTTTTTACTAGAAAATATTATTTATCTATTATATTAGCAATTTATTATTTGCATTAGTTCAGTAAATTATATATATTTTCTAAATTATATTCTTTAAAGATTGTTTGTTACTAAATTATTTGATAAAATAAATAATATTGAAATGGTGAAATATATATTATTTTTGGATCCGTTAAGACAAGAAGAAATTGATACATTTTACCATGTTAACATTTTATAATACAAATATACACTATAACATTCTTTATGCTTTACGTTTAAAACTGAAATTATTTTTTGCCGTAGGCCTGCCAGATGCACAGAGAATATTACAAAGGCTATCCCAAGCGGTATCATCCACTAACGTTCTTTAGGGAACCGGAATATAGTTACCAATGCCCTCCAGAAATGTCTCAGTGCGTAAAAACATTTAAACCATTATTTTTATTCATAATATATAAAGGTGTGTTATTATACAGTTTTTTTTTTCCAGGGTGTATTTAAGTTTCCCGCCTTTCCACGTAAGGTACAAGCAACCTCCAATTTTGCCTTCCACAACGGGCCCAACTTCGGGGATTCCACCGTTACCCCAAAGAAACTTGGCTGCTCGTTTTAACAAAGGTCCATGTAAAGTATTTATAAGATAGAATTAATTTGTTTTTATAATATATTAATTAATTTATTGCATGAAATTTATTGTTTTTTAGTTAATGTACAAAAGTGCCACTAAAATCAAATCACGATTCAAAAAATATTTCTTGAATAAATTGTGTTTACCCGCAACGAAAGTAAAAATTAAATGAATGACTCACTGTTCTCAGATAAACCCGTGAGGTTTTTGTGGTACTTAAATTTCAAAATATTATGTATTTTTGTGTATTGCCTAATAAATTAAAAAAAAATAATAAGAAATGCAAATGTAAAAAAAATGTTTTATTGAGATATATTATTCAAAGCTACCACTCAACTCTGGTCTACAAACTGCAACTCATCCAGGTTAGGTTATAGGTACCACCAACATAGACAATATATCCCAGAGCGGGTGGGTCCCAGTACCCACCCGCTCTTTCGGTGACGCTGTAACAGCCAATAGGGCTAACAGCAGAAACATGACAAAAAAAAAAAATAGACAATAATTCATATCTGTTATCGGAGCTTCTTCGAAGGGTGAGAGTTATATGAGCTCCTCTCTCTTATTTCTCCGAGTCGTTACTACTACTACTATTTCTATCTTCCTCGATCTCCAAGGGTTGCGATTATAGCATTTTTGATAGACCGTCTCTTGGACACGGGATCTTATAATATTATTAAATTAACAGGAAAATTTTATAACACCACTTATTGGCATATTTATATCCATTGGATTATGAATTTAGGAAGATTTTGTAGTTTAAAAGTTACATAAAAAATCACTCATTATTGTACTCTGTATTGTATATATACCACGGTATTTCTTATATTATCTAACAAAAGATGTGATTATGACACACCTATGGTGTCGTCAATTTCTTAATATTGTATAAGAATGACCTATCAGTTTCTGACATAGATGTATTGGACTTAAGATAGTTTTTTGTCGTCTAATAATGTTTTTAGAATTTAAATGTACCTTCTCTTTGTATAAACGGGTGATTATACTCAAGAAGGACGAAAACCATGTTAAATCTACCACGGTTATTTTCGCGTGCTTAAGACGAAAGAAGCTTTAACTCTAGTTTGTTTTTGTATTCAACATATTGAAAAATGGGTCAGTTGAAAAAAAAGTATGTAGTTATTATGGCCTTTTAAAAAATGTATGTGTACAAGGCCGAGGCTGAAACGAGGTACCGAGATTTTAAAAAAATGAGTCGTATAAGCCACCGCTTATTGCAATCAAATTACTTAGGTTATAAAAAAAATATTTATTTGTGACTTATTTTCAGAGTGATTGGAGTCAGAATTCTCGTAGATATCAACGACACTGGGATTTGACGATGATGGACATCTTAGTATTCCTACCTTGATATGTTTATATGCATTCATAACTAATCATAAAATAACTAGATTTTTTTTAGACATCTTGACAAAAGCAATTTCTTGAATTTGATGCATGTCATTTAAAGTAATTAAATCTGGTTGATTTTCTGTAATTTTATTATTTTGGTATCCGCGACGACGTAGATAATTATGTTAGGACATCTTTGTTCCACAAAACTATTTAACGACATTTGGTAAATCTCATCCGCAAGCCACTATACTATCGGCAGTTTTGTTTGCAAACGGCTCCAATCCTATCTATATATATACTAGCTGTTGCCCGCGACTGCTTCCGCGAGAACTTCAGAACACAGGCCTCTTAAGAAACTCCTTCGCTCGAGCTTTTTTAGTCACCTTTATTTCTAAACTGTTCTCCATAAAAAGAACTATTATTATTTCAAGGGAATAATATAATATAGCCTAAATCCAACATAAAAGTTATTTCTAAATATTGTTTAAGACATTTTTAGATTCGAATAAATTACTAAATTACTAAATTACTTTGAAGATTATCCCCAACAAATAAACTTATAAAGAATAAACCCACGAACATACAAACGTTACCTTTTTACAATATTAGTTTTATATAGTTTTATATTAGTTTTATATTAGTTTTATATAGTTATTAGTTATTAGACTAAGATCAAAATATGAGATTTGTCATAGTTAAAGTTTATATTGAAAAGGAGTGCTTGAAAAGGACTGCTGAAAACGGAAAATGTATTATAAATTCGTAATGAATAAGTTGTTTACTTTTTACGCTGTCAATGTCAAGTTTATATTAGTCTGATGTCTAATACTCGTAGATTGTCACCTGGTGCAATAGAATAAAGCAAAGCAAACATTAGCAAAGCGCCATCTACTGGATACTTCCTCAATCCATTCTACAAATACCGCCATCTCTTAGAATTTTATGGAATTAACAGATAATTATGACTGTCAGATTAAAAATAAATAATTTGCATTAAAATAAAAAAATGAATTGAGATATAAACTATCCTATCTTTTAAGTTGGACCAAACAACAGACATCTACAAAATTTCATTTAATCCGGTTAAGCAGTTTAGGAGTCCAGCGAGGACAAACACTGTGACACGTAATTTATATATATGTATTAAGAAGATATATATATATATATATATATGTAGATACATATATATTTCAGTATCTATCTATCTAAAACTACTTAAGTACATAATTATCTGGCTATCAGGAGTTATATTTTAACGGCATTAATCATTTCAGAATAATATGACGATGTGCTTTTTAGCATTAGAAATTTTAAAAAAAAATACTGTGCATTTTGTCTCAATATGGCAAAATATAGTTTACTGTCAAAATGACACCATAAAAAATTATAATCACCGCAAAATACAAATTTTCTGTTTTTATATTTAATTAAAATCATATTTTAATAAAAATGGATATTTATTTCGTTGATAACGGCAGACAGGATGAAATTGAAACATTTTATGAGGTATTTATATAATTATAACAAAATTATTGTTATTTTTTATCTTATTTGAATGCTTAATCGTTCCATCTTCAATAAAAGATTCATGTCTTGTTCATTATTAACGTTATAATATATTCAGGCATGTCAGCGCTTCAGAGATTACTACAGAGGATATCCAAAAGCCTACCACCCTCTAATATACTTCAAAGATCCCGAATACATGTTCCAGTGCCCGTCTGAAATGACACCGTAAGTATTTAACGAGATAATGGCTTTAATAAAAACAATGCGATATACATATAACATAAGGAATTCAAACATACTTAAGTCATATATTAATAATTATAAAATATACGTACAGATAGGATTATGTATATTATATATACAATATACTTAAGTATACGTATTACAGTTTTTTTTTTTTTGCTATTTTGAGAAAAATCTTATGTCAAATCATTCCTTTAAAAAACTCATTCGCTTTATTCGATTCCAGCACATACCTTTCATTCCCAATGTACCACGTGAAGTACAAGCAGCCGCTCGTACTCCCGGGCTGCACGGGCCGCACGGGCGTCATGCCCGCGCTGCCGGACCGCACGCTCGCTGGACGGTTCAATAAGGCAGCTTGCAAGGCTTTTATTAGATGAATGTAAAGAAATTAGACAATTTGATAATACATATTAACTTTTATTTTTACTAGCAAGTCATCTTCCAAGTTCTTTTTAAATAACATAATTCACGTGAACAACTATTTTATTCAGTTATTTCACACTCTAAAATAGAAGGATGTTGAAAACTCCGGTATTCTCGTAATAACTAGTTTGAATTCAGGGAGGCCAATACCGCCGCTTTTGTCGAGATTCATTTCATCCAATATCTACAAGATAATAATATATGGCAATAAGATATGAGAACAGTTCGAAATTAACGCAACGTCACAGCAGCTCATAAATAGATAGGACATTTAGTTTTGGGCATCGGATTTTAGAAATCGTATTGAGTATTTATTTGATTTTCAAATGAAGTTTAGCCTTTACAGGTTACGGCTTTAAGAGCCATGAGCTAGTCTTCTTGTATTTAATCCTACAACTGTAATGAAGAAAGATGCGCTGACTATTCATGGGTGTTCTAACCTGGACACCACTATCTTATTATCGTGGGAGCTTGAGCCCCGGAGGACCCACAGAAGCAGGGCTCCATCATTTATTATTACCCACATTCTGTTTGTTACATAAAATACTTACAACTTTTGCAATTCTCATTTTCTCACTATGATTAATATAGTTGGTTCGATTGTTGGGATCCCATATTAATCTGTCTAATATATTACAGATATCTTTCGCTGATATTTGATTGTCTTCATCTATGTCTGAAATATCATAAATACAAAATAAGAAGTTATATATTGCGCTATTTACCAAACACGTACTCTATTTTTTCATGATGTGACCGTCTTATCCTATCGCCTGTCACCGTGAGAAACGATAAAAATGAAATGAAAAAATATATAAGCGTATTAGTTACTCACTGCAAAGCAAAGAGTTTCAATTATGCAGAAATTGCGCAAAAGTTAATATGATAAATTATGGATATAAAAAAAACCTACCAAAAACTCTGAACGCCCAGGTGGCCTTGACGTCCGCTGGACAGGCGGAGCTCATGACGGAGCAGAGGTCCAACATGTCTTCGAACGAGAAGCAGCCGTCCTGCTTCGACGAAAACACTCGGAACAGACGGTCTTGGAAGGGATTGTTCTGGGATTAGGAACAAGATTTTGATTTTAAGTATTATTATTGATCTTCTCTGCTGGCAAATCCTTATAAACTCAAATAAATGTACATATATATTAAGATATGATTGTATCTACATAGATTCGTAGTGGGTTATGTCTTACCAACTAAACAAATATATACAAACTAAAATACTAAAAATAATTGTTATGTTGAAAGCAAAAAAAAATAACACTCACTTTCAAAACTTTAAATTCAGCAACAATTTCTTCCTTTTTAAATCTATGAGAAAAGTCAGCATCAATTTTGTTTGGATTAATGGAATGGAACCTTTTCATTAAGCTGTAAAATATATTTAGAACCAAAGTCATTCACAACACACAATAATTGTAAATTCAAATGACGCACAAATCCACTTACTGTAAAATTTCACCCTTATTCAAATATGTCAACAGCGAGTAATCTTCTAGAACGTCTTCGGTTAAACCAGGATATTTTGTTTGACCAATACCCATTTTCAGTATAAATATTGTTAAGGCTTTAAACAAAGCTCTCGGGTTTAGCGATAAATCATAATACGTTATTATCAAGCAATTATTATTATCTTATCCGATCATTTGATTATTGATAACGAGAATATAGAAGGCAAAGGAAATACTTTGATATACAAGTAGTCAGTAACGTGACTCAGAAATATAAAAGTTGAATGAATTTTGATAAAGTAGTTTAAAAAACGAAGGTTTTTGAGTTAAAAGCGTTTGTTTCTGTAATGACCGTTATAATGGAACGTTATCGTCACAAACAGATTTTTAAAAATATGTTTCTTACTCTTCAATTGTAATATTTTCAAAATTAAGTCGAGGGTCAATAAACTTTTATTATGTAACATGAATGATAGATAATAAGTCAGTTTTTAAAATGTCACACTCGTTTTATAGCCAAATTATATTATACCATATAAACCATACGATTCCGCCTTGAGGAATAGCAAATAGGCGTCTCCACCAATCAGAGAGAAGCACTAACTCACTAACAGCATTTCACAATGTTATGTTATTTAGACCAGTTGAGAGAAACTGGATCAAATCATATGATGTAATTTGGCTTAAAGTTTTTAAACTTTGTGAATAAAAAGAATAATATGGAGGAATAATTTATTTATTACAAAAACACCTGAGATCAGGCTCTGTGATGGTAACATCAATAACGTTACGTACTCGAGACCACACAACAGCATTTACTAACACATCTAACAAAGACACACGTTACATATTACATTTAGATGTTTTACACATTGGGAGTATTTATACCGACTTAACCAGTCACGGACATATGTAACAAAATACAAACATTTCTTCAGTTTAATAAATATCACCAATATGTAAAATAATAAACTTTTTACTACATTTAAGTAAATTTATGTCTAATTTATACATCCAGCGTATACTGTTTAGCTTTTAAGAATAAAAAAAAAATCAGTGCAGTTTCGCGTTCGAAATCAAGTCGTCTTTTGTCAACTTGTAAATCATACAAACTATAATAATACGAACTAAAAATATTCAAAGTATATTTATTAAGTCCTATTGTATTATTCGTAAGCTATCATGACAACGTTGCCGTCGAGTCATTCTAAACAATAAAATATAAACTTTATTATAAATAATTCAACATAGAGGAAGCACTTATGAATCTTGTCTTTGACTATTTAGCTGTCCATGAAGTGCTAACCAAATTAAATAGTCAATACTGAGTAAAAATAGCAATCAATTTAGAATTTCTCGAAATAAATATTATTAATAAGCCTTAGTCAAGAATAAAATGCCGAAAAGCCATTGCAAACTTAAATTGCCCGTTTGAAAAAAATAATCACATACCATAGACAAACACATCACCTCTTTGGAAAGTCTACATTGTCAAAACTGATTTGCCTTCGCGCTCTCATTTTCGCGGCTTCCTCAAACGAAGGCATTGAATTAGATTTGAATACACCCGCTTTGTCCAACGCACTGAAGCCGCTACTGCTATTAGAATTCGAGTTAGAGTCTACGTTCACCCACTTGTCTTGAAGAATGTTCTTTGAGCCACTTCGAGGCTGATCCATTTTAGTTGACCGTTCTCCACAGGTGTTCTCTTTGATTTGCGAGGTCAACGTCGATGGCACTTGCTTCGCCTTTATCTGTTGATAAGCTGTGGCTGAAATGTAGCCAGTTATCTTATTGCTTTCGGTGGAGAGTTTAACAATCTCATCTTGGAAGCATTCTTCTACTGAACGTCCTTGGATTATCGCGAACACGTATTGACGAGCCAACCTTGAATAAGAGAAAAAAAATACATTTTATTTGTCTCTCTGGTAACCAAGACTTTATTTAAAAGAACTAATGTCTAAACTGTCCCACAATGTTCTAGTCATTTATGTATTTTAAAATACAATACTGTATAATTTTATTGTTAGTACTATCATTATACTCAGAACCACCAGTCAGAACGTACTTAAACATAGTATCGGAGGTGGAGAGGTGCGGATCGTGCAGCGCCAGTCAGAACGTACTTAAACATAGTGTCGGAGGTGGAGAGGTGCGGATCGTGCAGCGCCAGTCAGAACGTACTTAAACATAGTGTCGGAGGTGGAGAGGTGCGGATCGTGCAGCGCCAGTCAGAACGTACTTAAACATAGTGTCGGAGGTGGAGAGGTGCGGATCGTGCAGCGCCAGTCAGAACGTACTTAAACATAGTGTCGGAGGTGGAGAGGTGCGGATCGTGCAGCGCCAGTCAGAACGTACTTAAACATAGTGTCGGAGGTGGAGAGGTGCGGATCGTGCAGCGCCAGTCAGAACGTACTTAAACATAGTGTCGGAGGTGGAGAGGTGCGAATCGTGCAGCGCCAGTCAGAACGTACTTAAACATAGTGTCGGAGGTGGAGAGGTGCGGATCGTGCAGCGCCAGTCAGAGCGTACTTAAACATAGTATCGGAGGTGGAGAGGTGCGGATCGTGCAGCGCCAGTCAGAACGTACTTAAACATAGTGTCGGAGGTGGAGAGGTGCGGATCGTGCAGCGCCAGTCAGAACGTACTTAAACATAGTGTTGGAGGTGGAGAGGTGCGGATCGTGCAGCGCCAGTCAGAACGTACTTAAACATAGTGTCGGAGGTGGAGAGGTGCGGATCGTGCAGCGCCAGTCAGAACGTACTTAAACATAGTGTCGGAGGTGGAGAGGTGCGGATCGTGCAGCGCCAGTCAGAACGTACTTAAACATAGTGTCGGAGGTGGAGAGGTGCGGATCGTGCAGCGCCAGTCAGAACGTACTTAAACATAGTGTCGGAGGTGGAGAGGTGCGGATCGTGCAGCGCCAGTCAGAACGTACTTAAACATAGTGTCGGAGGTGGAGAGGTGCGGATCGTGCAGCGCCAGTCAGAACGTACTTAAACATAGTGTCGGAGGTGGAGAGGTGCGGATCGTGCAGCGCCAGTCAGAACGTACTTAAACATAGTGTCGGAGGTGGAGAGGTGCGGATCGTGCAGCGCCAGTCAGAACGTACTTAAACATAGTGTCGGAGGTGGAGAGGTGCGAATCGTGCAGCGCCAGTCAGAACGTACTTAAACATAGTGTCGGAGGTGGAGAGGTGCGGATCGTGCAGCGCCAGTCAGAGCGTACTTAAACATAGTATCGGAGGTGGAGAGGTGCGGATCGTGCAGCGCCAGTCAGAACGTACTTAAACATAGTGTCGGAGGTGGAGAGGTGCGGATCGTGCAGCGCCAGTCAGAACGTACTTAAACATAGTGTTGGAGGTGGAGAGGTGCGGATCGTGCAGCGCCAGTCAGAACGTACTTAAACATAGTGTCGGAGGTGGAGAGGTGCGGATCGTGCAGCGCCAGTCAGAACGTACTTAAACATAGTGTCGGAGGTGGAGAGGTGCGGATCGTGCAGCGCCAGTCAGAACGTACTTAAACATAGTGTCGGAGGTGGAGAGGTGCGAATCGTGCAGCGCCAGTCAGAACGTACTTAAACATAGTGTCGGAGGTGGAGAGGTGCGGATCGTGCAGCGCCAGTCAGAGCGTACTTAAACATAGTATCGGAGGTGGAGAGGTGCGGATCGTGCAGCGCCAGTCAGAACGTACTTAAACATAGTGTCGGAGGTGGAGAGGTGCGGATCGTGCAGCGCCAGTCAGAACGTACTTAAACATAGTGTCGGAGGTGGAGAGGTGCGGATCGTGCAGCGCCAGTCAGAACGTACTTAAACATAGTGTCGGAGGTGGAGAGGTGCGAATCGTGCAGCGCCAGTCAGAACGTACTTAAACATAGTGTCGGAGGTGGAGAGGTGCGGATCGTGCAGCGCCAGTCAGAGCGTACTTAAACATAGTATCGGAGGTGGAGAGGTGCGGATCGTGCAGCGCCAGTCAGAACGTACTTAAACATAGTGTCGGAGGTGGAGAGGTGCGGATCGTGCAGCGCCAGTCAGAACGTACTTAAACATAGTGTCGGAGGTGGAGAGGTGCGGATCGTGCAGCGCCAGTCAGAACGTACTTAAACATAGTGTTGGAGGTGGAGAGGTGCGGATCGTGCAGCGCCAGTCAGAACGTACTTAAACATAGTGTCGGAGGTGGAGAGGTGCGGATCGTGCAGCGCCAGTCAGAACGTACTTAAACATAGTGTCGGAGGTGGAGAGGTGCGGATCGTGCAGCGCCAGTCAGAACGTACTTAAACATAGTGTCGGAGGTGGAGAGGTGCGAATCGTGCAGCGCCAGTCAGAACGTACTTAAACATAGTGTCGGAGGTGGAGAGGTGCGGATCGTGCAGCGCCAGTCAGAGCGTACTTAAACATAGTATCGGAGGTGGAGAGGTGCGGATCGTGCAGCGCCAGTCAGAACGTACTTAAACATAGTGTCGGAGGTGGAGAGGTGCGGATCGTGCAGCGCCAGTCAGAACGTACTTAAACATAGTGTCGGAGGTGGAGAGGTGCGGATCGTGCAGCGCCAGTCAGAACGTACTTAAACATAGTGTCGGAGGTGGAGAGGTGCGGATCGTGCAGCGCCAGTCAGAACGTACTTAAACATAGTATCGGAGGTGGAGAGGTGCGGATCGTGCAGCGCCAGTCAGAACGTACTTAAACATAGTGTCGGAGGTGGAGAGGTGCGGATCGTGCAGCGCCAGTCAGAACGTACTTAAACATAGTGTCGAAGGTGGAGAGGTGCGGATCGTGCAGCGCCAGTCAGAACGTACTTAAACATAGTGTCGGAGGTGGAGAGGTGCGGATCGTGCAGCGCCAGTCAGAACGTACTTAAACATAGTGTCGGAGGTGGAGAGGTGCGGATCGTGCAGCGCCAGTCAGAACGTACTTAAACATAGTGTTGGAGGTGGAGAGGTGCGGATCGTGCAGCGCCAGTCAGAACGTACTTAAACATAGTGTCGGAGGTGGAGAGGTGCGGATCGTGCAGCGCCAGTCAGAACGTACTTAAACATAGTGTCGGAGGTGGAGAGGTGCGGATCGTGCAGCGCCAGTCAGAACGTACTTAAACATAGTGTCGGAGGTGGAGAGGTGCGAATCGTGCAGCGCCAGTCAGAACGTACTTGAACATAGTGTCGGAGGTGGAGAGGTGCGGATCGTGCAGCGCCAGTCAGAGCGTACTTAAACATAGTATCGGAGGTGGAGAGGTGCGGATCGTGCAGCGCCAGTCAGAACGTACTTAAACATAGTGTCGGAGGTGGAGAGGTGCGGATCGTGCAGCGCCAGTCAGAACGTACTTAAACATAGTGTCGGAGGTGGAGAGGTGCGGATCGTGCAGCGCCAGTCAGAACGTACTTAAACATAGTGTCGGAGGTGGAGAGGTGCGGATCGTGCAGCGCCAGTCAGAACGTACTTAAACATAGTATCGGAGGTGGAGAGGTGCGGATCGTGCAGCGCCAGTCAGAACGTACTTAAACATAGTGTCGGAGGTGGAGAGGTGCGGATCGTGCAGCGCCAGTCAGAACGTACTTAAACATAGTGTCGAAGGTGGAGAGGTGCGGATCGTGCAGCGCCAGTCAGAACGTACTTAAACATAGTGTCGGAGGTGGAGAGGTGCGGATCGTGCAGCGCCAGTCAGAACGTACTTAAACATAGTGTCGGAGGTGGAGAGGTGCGGATCGTGCAGCGCCAGTCAGAACGTACTTAAACATAGTATCGGAGGTGGAGAGGTGAGGGGCGGCGAGGCGGGCGGCATGCGGCGCCAGCGCCAGCAGCTTGCGGGTAAGACGCGCCAGGGACGACGCCTTCTCCCTGAAGCCCGGCGACGACATGCGCCACCCGTGCAGGCGTAGGGCTTCGGTCACCGCCCACAGCAACTTCTGTGATTGAGAATATCACGTATGTTAATGATATGACTATGTTAAATAATAAAAACTATTTTAATAAAGTTTGTTTAATACCTTTTTGTGAGTTTCATTCAGTTCGGCCATAGTTTTCGTGGTCAAACATTCTGACGCCCTCCGATTTTCAGCACCGAATGTTAACTTACTCTCCGAGCTGAACGACAGACGACTGTCGCCACCGAATGAGAGACTCTTTGCTATCTTACTCCTACTAGTTTCAGGCTCGTCATCCAACGTGTCTCGCTTTCTCTTCAAGAACTGATCGCTCGACGTTCCGTCTAAGCTTTTTGTTTC
Source organism: Dircenna loreta (assembly GCA_963555665.1). Lineage (NCBI taxonomy): Eukaryota > Metazoa > Arthropoda > Insecta > Lepidoptera > Nymphalidae > Dircenna > Dircenna loreta. The sequence continues at coordinate 12,435,433 of OY743094.1, forward strand.
CGCCTGTCTGTCCGGTGAGCCGAATAACGCACGTTTTGATTTCAGAGCTTGATGAGGGACGGATGAACAAGTAGCAATTGGCTTTTTATGATCTGGACTGATGAACAAGGCGCGTTTCAGCGTTTCTCTTGTAGGTTGAGTCTTTGAGAGTGTGTCCGAGTCCATCAGTAACCGCCGCATTGCTTTCTTCTTACTGGATCCTCCTCCACTTCTAGTCTTTGGTGTTTTAGCTGGTGTTTTCTTTCCAGGTGTCTTTCTGTTTTTCTGTTGGGAGTTGGGAGTTCTTTTCCCCGGTGTCCGTCTAGTTCTAGGACTTTTTCTTTCAGCAGAGTTAATCACCTTTCTATGTGGGAAAAAACTGAAAAGATTTTAAGTCAAATGTGTACGATCTCTTTAAACATATAAATAAAAACCTAACAAGGCAAAAAAACCGAATTTTATTAAATAAAGGAATTTAAATGATCAAACAACTCACTTTTTATCAATCAGCACCATTTTGGATGTTGAAGTGTGTGCCTTCTCGTTGATAGTGGCCGCGCTGCAGAAGGCCTGCCGCCGCCGCGCCAGGTGAGACAGACGACGACCGGGGGACTTCGCTTGAGCCATTCTGAAAATTAATATTATTGCAATAAATAAAATGCACAATTGACTGACAATTGAAAAGTACACAATTGAAGTACACAATCTCTGGGTTATGATTCACAGTGGAAAATATATAAGTATTTAAGAATAAAATTATTCAAACAAATGAAGTTCTGACATCAAAACCGATAAAACGAGATATTATATTATTATTTAATAAGATGTATCCAAGTTAATTGTATCGTAGTTAAAGGCGCTTAAAATAAAACCTTTTAAAAGCATTACGTCCAATGAATGTCCCAAAATTGTATGGACTTCTAAAAATGTAAAACAGTATCGGCCTTTAAGGCCGCGTTTCTAAAATCGATATATTGACAAAGCTTGTCAAAGATCGCGGATATAATGAGTAAATTAAACAATTTTGATACTTTGACTTTTTTTCCTTTTTTTTATATATTTTTAATTACTTAAATCATCTTTGTATTATTTTTTATGATAAAGCACATATTATATATGTAATAATGCGACTGAGTCACATACTATGGGATTAAGGGTCATAGGGACGTTATGCGGGAACGTTATATAGAGCTTTTGAGTTGAAATTCAGTAATTAGAGATATTTGCACTTTTTAATAGTTGAAAAGCGTTATACAGAGGTTGTTCGTAAAAAAAATCCTAAGGTTTATTTTACATGAATTCCTATGTAACATTAGATGATTACGAAAAATTGGTTATATTGAGGTTCGTTATATTAAGGTTGCACTGTATATGAATCAAACACTGAAGTCATGGTTAGTCTTACAGTGTCGCTAGTTACTGAAATTCCACCATGTGAGGTTTGTGATATAAAAATCATACAAAACATTTTAGAACCGTCTCTAATACCACTAATAGTTTCATTTGGACAATTTTTTCATGCAAATTGATGGGGTATTCTAGATTCCTGCTGCTTCTTCTCAACGAACCAAAACTCTGGAATCATGCAACTAGAGCCTTACATATCGTAAGTGCAACATATGTTTACTTGAAATTAAAAAATCTCAACTTTAATATAAACACAAACTATAAAACATATAGGTATTATATACAAACTACTTACTTCAGCCTCATGGCTTTTCTTTTACTAGCACTGCTCGGAGACTGTAAACCTCCAGAGTATATATTAACACTTGTGTCTGTTTCTGCACCGACAAACCGTTGAGCGTACCTCTGCAACAACACTTCATACTTCTCAGAGTAGGATGTCAGGTTGTAACTGAAAATTTACCTAAATTTAATGTATGTTTAAATGATCAAGATTACATTTAGAGTAGAAAATTTACTTGTTAGTAATTACTAGAAATAAATTAAAATGTTTTCTTAATATAAGTTACAGTAAATAATATTAAAAATAAATATTAACTTACTAAATATCATAATATTTGCATTTCAATACATCTGGCCACACTGATTGCAATACTTCAGACTCTGTACTCATTTTTAATTCTATGCTTTTATCACTAATACTTGTATTAGGTTCAGATTTTTGTAACATATCTGTCTGTATTAAGCTTTTACTTAATTTCTCTGAGTCTACAGTATCCATTTCTGAATAACTATGGGCATTTATAGTCTCTGGTATTTGTACAAATGAAACTTTTTTTGTGGGTGTCATAGAGTTAGCTTCTATATTCAAATTTTCCTCTCCATTAAAAGCTGGGAGGAAACAGTAGTATTTCTTGAGCATTTGTGTAACATCAGTCTTAAGGGTTGTGACTGAAGGTGGCGGTAGCACTCCTTGTAATGTTTCCTGTAAAAATTATAGAGTTTTTAGATTGGGGCTGATTTAGAAGAATATCTTAAGTCAAGTCAGTCAAGGCTAGTCAGTCCTAGACTCTTTCATTTGATAATATTATATATATTTTTTATATATGGAATGATAATCAAACTGATATTGGCAACATTTAAATTAGCTCTTAACATGGCTATACATGTTTATAGATATTTTAAATCATTATATAATATATGAATCAATAATATTTAACAAGTATAATGTTTGTGGAAATATGCTTAACAAATTTAATACATTATTGCTAACAATATATTTGTTTATTAAAAAAAAAGAATTTGCAACATTATTAAGTATACAATAATATTACATACACTGAACTAATATTCAGGTGTTTTATAATAACTAACTCATATTTATTAACACAATATGTTATTGTATAAATAGAACTAATGTATTTTTATAATTTTCCTAGTAGAGTCAAAATCAGGGTCATAGTCTTACCACCAACACAATTATAATTTATTTAATATCTCATTCTTTTACATTACCCAGAATCCATTCAATTTTAAACTTGCTTATGTAAAAATTATAATAAGTATACTACAGTCAATTCAATTGTTTAAAAATTCCTAATCTAACTCACCTCAATTTTCCTGACTTTTCTCTTATCATATGATTCATAATCTTTTAAGAAGTGCCAAAATGGTTCAGCTTGAGGACTTGGCTCTGATTCTTCTTCATCAGAAAACATATCAGGGGAGCGCATTCCACTGTCAAAGGAAGCCTCAAGAGATGAGTAACTTTGATCCAAGTTCCATTTTGAATTTCCATCATTATTAGTATCTTTTTTGGAACTTTCCTCCTCATATGAACTTTCACTACTTTCTGTTGGGTTTAAGTTTTTATCTGATTCATTTGAATTTTTATCATCTGCATCACTTGATATTTGTAATTGTTTATCAACAGTTTCAGCCTCTGTTTTGCAACAATTTGCTATTACATCTGCACATTGTTCATAGTTTAGGTTGAGAACATTGTTTGCCATGCTCAAAGCGGTCAGGGGATCAACAATGGGTTTTAATTTTTGAACATGTTTGAGTATAGTGCCATTGAATGATAGCTCACAAATGGGTAATTTAAAAACACTCTCAGATTGTTTTACGTCACGGAACAAAGGTACACTATCCACCGCGTTGTTACTATTTTCCATAGTAGAGGTTATAAAAACAGATCTAAATCCTTCAAATTTAGACTCTTCAGAAGATACAGGCACGTCTGTATTGTCGGATTTATCGTTTATACAGCGGGTGTACGGGTTTGTAGCTGAAGATGTTTCTGTAAACGAGGCTGCAAGGGAATTACAAGGCGATCCCAGCTTAACTCCGTCTGTGTCTAAGACTTTATCAACATCATCCAAAACAGAGTGAATTGGACTGTATTGTGTTTTAACAGAATTGGCATCGATGTGTTTTGATAAATTAGATTGGATTACAGTTGATAAATCTATATTGCCACCGCTATTAGAACTTTCGGAATTGCTGGACGGTTCACTGATTTCTTTGTTATTTTCGGAAAAACTATTAACAACGTTAAAACTTCGCATGTATCGCTCGTACAAAGATAAACTGTCGCTCATCGAAGGGCAATTAGAGTCTTCGAAGGATTCCATTACCACCACCAACACTTCATTTTTTGTTATTTAATTATGTAAGCATCGTATATGTCTTACACGACAAACTAATCATTACAATTATAAAACTAAATCGATTGACACCGAACTGTAATTATTGTAACAGGAAAAAGAATTACATGGCGCGATGCGCCAAGCTCTTCGACATTATTGCGATTTACGCATAGCTCATAGGCTATACCAAATAGCTCAATGGGGCAACAGGCAAAGTCAAAGCCCAATGCTTCAAATCTCAATACTCTGTGATTATTTGTCTTTGATCACACACACCAGGAAAATTCAATAAGTATCTGTAAAGGCCCTACCCTTTTTTTTTACGAATTAATAACTTATATTTAGGATGAATTAAAAAATGTAGGAATTATGAAGCACTGAAAAGCAACAAAATTATTCATCATAATAGCGACAGTATCATATATAAAAAAATGTTTCAATTTTAGCAGTTTTGAGAGAAAAGCATATTTGAGAGAAAAGCATAGAAATCTAAGCATATCATGAAATAGTAATACGCTAAATCTATTCAAACATATACATATTTTTAAGTAATTGCTATAAGATAGCAATTGCTTAAAAATATGTATATTTAGGTTAGCCTAAGCTTCCTTTGAAACTATTGTTTTGTGTTCTGTGCTATGTTGACTACAGCTTTTAAAACAATCGTTCTTAAAAATGTCTGGTTGTACGTTTGTTAGAAAGTAAAAAACGTGTAGATTTTGAAACTAAAAAAATATCTCTCTAAGATGCTGGTAACAGATAGAAAACAAAACAAACCATCTGTTCACATAGTAAAAAAACTGTTTTGAGACCATGTTCACGCCATTTAAATCTTATTTTTTATATATGTCAGAAATAAGAAGTGCAAATTCATACAGTTTTTAAGCCTTCGTAATATTTATAATCACATATGGGCCCATTAAATTATATAATTAAATGCACACTATTTGACCTTGAAAAATAGCTTTTAGGAGTGTCCACCAATCAGAGAGAAGCACTTACTCATTAACAGCCATTTCTGAATGAGATACGATGTGCGCTAATTACGATAGTTTTGTTTAAATTGTATAATGAAATGGACCCATTACTAGAAACAATGTTAGGATATTTGAACTCGGACTTGGACGCTAGATTTCAATAGTTGCGATTGTCCATTGGGTGACATGAAGACATGATTACAATATAAGTTCCTTGCGTCGGTCATGGAATATTAAATTAATGAAATCTTATAACATTTAAGTGGATTTCAAACCTTAATTCGGACACGGTTACAAGGCAATGATTTTTTTATACACAAAATTATTTCTCATCATTTTTTTGTAAGTATTTAATAAAATAACTAAAACTTTTTAATGTACTTTTTGCACCGTGTACTTTCAGAATATTATTTGAATGAATATGCTTCAAACTAATTATGTTACAGTTGTAACTCACTTATTCTTTCATCGTCTTAAAACTATTGTTAGTCTATGAGTGGATACATTTAAATAACATCTGTTGTGTAGTTTGACGCCTATCTGTCAATTGTCAACAGTCAAATGTCAATGTAATGAGTAATCTATCAAAGTTAACTCAATATGTTGTTATGTATTTGGTTAAAAGCTTATTGATGTATTCGGTATTTTTATCGCCTCTCCATTATCTTCAGAATTGACTTTAGTATACCTCTAACTATTTATTAACTTATACATTTGTTAAGTGATTTAAGATATTTAAATACATTGTTATTGATAACTTTTACCTGTGTTTTATCAAGTTTAGCGGCGTATGAAGTAAGTGTAAAATAATATTAAGACGATTTCTAAGTATTTATTAAATAGTTCGAAAGGGATAACAAATACATTTTATAATAATTATTGAGGTACAGTTTTAAGATTACATATTTTAAAACAAATATTGTATTTATATTTTAATGGCATAGTAGAAAGTTCATGTTTACAGTTTACAAATATATACAGTATTATTAATTAAAAATTAACATTCTATATAAAATATGTTCTTTATGCTAAACTATTTAATGTTAGTCTAATTGGAATCCCACAATTGTATCATAAGTTAAAATTAAACTACCCATTAAAATTATGAATATTTCTATTTAGTATATAGTTAAAGTGTGCAAATAATAACAAAAGAATATAAATATATATGAATTAATAATAATCAATAATAAGAAAAAGTTAATAAATAAAAATATAATTATCCTGAATCCTAAAAAAATACATATTTGATTTTCATAATTATTCTTACATTATTAAATTAAGATTTGATCTATTGAAATATCAAAAAAGAATAAAAATATATATCAACAGTAAATCTACTGATTATTTAGTTTTTAAATACTAAAAATAAAAAATAATAATATATAAATAACAAAAAAAAAAAACTAAACTGATCCATGTAAAAGTATAATCATATAATATAAATAAACAATTATATATAATAGAAATTTCATGTAAATAACATTAAAGTTACAAGGTATGGTATATTTAATAATAATAACTGCTGCATATTTGTCTTGGCTGTCTCCATATCTTGAGATTGCAGTAACCTATAACCTTTGACTCTGTTTATAATTACTAGCTAGTACGAACACCGGGCTATAATTACTAGCTAGTATGAACACCGGGCTTTACTTATTGATAGTGATTTTACTTACTTTGATGATAGTTTAATGTTAGATAAATGCTTCAGTTTCAAAGATATGACACTTGTTTAGCTCTTAAAAAATAAAGTTGTTTAATATATAAACCTCTTTTTTACTGTAAAGCAGGTATAAAAAAAGTCATATTATATGAATAATTGTATTTGTTATTTAAATTTAATATTTTTCAATGTCTTAATTTTAATTACTAAGCTTTATTACCTATAGAGACTATTTTTCTTGGCATTAAATTTTATCATTTATAATATAAAACAGATTTTAATACATTAAAGTCTGAAAGTATTTGGCTTATACAAAAATGTATTTTTCATTAGAATAATGTGTGCAGAGGGTATAATCATATTTTTATTCCATTCCATTCCATTCATTCTTTCCATTCAAACACTTGGCCCATTTCAAGCGACATGCCGCCACTTCAATGGCAAATTGGCGCGCATTATTCCTCTTTATACACCACTTCTGACTTGTCATTGTATCTCTTAAATAATGTGTCAACATAATGCATATAAACTTTGACATTTGTAGAAATGTATTAAGAATAATTAGGTAAATAAAATTTATGCATTGTATTTATAGTATTACTATATTAATCTAAATAGCAATATAATTAGATAAATATTGTGATACGATACCAAAGGATATACGAATTTAAGATATTATTATTAGTTATAAACGAATAGGGAAAGACAACGGTATTGTTTTTAAAGCCGCGTGTGTGGAGTGAGGAAAGTATTGATAAGGTTATTATTTCTTTCAATAACAGTGAATGATATTCGATATTTGTCAATAATTAGGCTATTTAGTGTCATACAATTGTAAAGGTGACTTTTATATCTTAATATAGCCTTGAGTTTATTGATTGTAAATACGTAAAGATAATTGTTGTTTTATTCAGTTGAAGTTGATTCATTTTATCATTTCGGTGAGATATTTGATATCGATGTTTATATTTATTCGGTCTTGAAACATACCTATGTAAAACTATTATTAATTTATTATTATTAAACGTGTTTATTGATATTCTACACGTCTTCTGTCTTGATTAGTTGCTTTCAAAGATATTTTTTTCTTAAATTGTAATTGTAATTAATATTTAACTCAAAGTATACGTTAAAACAAATTACAAGAACCTCCAAATATTAGAATTATGAGTATCAAAAATGCTTTACCTTCGAACTAACAGAGAAAAATATTTGGATTTAAGTGGGTACTTTTAAACTTGACAATGACAAAGATAGTGGTGATACGGAGTACTCAGTACTTAAAAAGCACAGATTTAAAATGTAATGTCCTCGTTTGTTTTAAAAAAAGGCAGAAAACATTCTTAAAATGTAAAAATATTATATATAATACTTATATCCAAGTATTTTTTCAAGTTAAATTGATTCAACAAGGAACATCCCTAGATATGATATAAAAATGTTTATATAAGAATAAAATAGGTCATAAGGTAAGAATTGCAATAAAGATAACTCTACTTTTATTCAATTTCATTAAAAAAACAAATGAGAAACTCAGGAACCATTTCAAAAATAAAGTTAAGCAAATTGTTTAAAATTACGATAATGTTAATTAAATAATAAATATATACATATTCTTGTATGGTTGTTTTGAAAAAAGTCTTTTGTTTTTTAAAAACAACCATACACCCACACTGTTTATAAAAATATATATCTAAATAGAAACAAATGTACCGTGAAGAGTGAAGACCACGTGAGCGAAGTTTCGAGCAGAAGTTCAAGATAAATCCTATCATAAAGTCAATTAAGCAAATTGGGTTCCGTGTTTACGTGTTGATATATAAGCTTTAATTATTGTATTAATTAAATATTTTTTTTTTATTATTGTATAGATTATATAATAAATATTAATAACTTTTAGGGGTCTTATATTTTACGGCTTGGATTAAGTTAGATCATATCTATTATGAATGGATAAAGAAAACACGAAGAATACTCCTTAATGTTTTCAATTTATTGAGGATTTGCTTGCATTATACAGGCTACTAGTACCTAAAGGTGATAGGAGTCAAACATTTAAAGTTATTAATTTGGACGAGTAATTTAATCTGTCCCCAACTCTGTCTATTTACTAATGTTTCCAGGAAATGCGAGTATTTTTTTTTCTTTCCGCGATTAAAAGCAGTCTAAGTGACAACTATCAGGACAGTGGACGTATATGATAAGTCATTGCTACATCTTTATTCGTTGTGTTTAAAAAAAATGTGTTCTGTCTCTATGTCCTCTCTTGGAGCCACCTGAACACTTCAGTGGATTGAAAATTCTATGACAGTTAACACAGATTTATTTTTGCATTCGTAGCTATATAAGTCGAATTCAGACCGCAGACGTTGCATCGTTCCGTCATGAAAAAAAAAATCTTATAGATACTTGAACACTTTAATATTCCGTGACAACTAACACAAAGACTTTTGCATTTATAATTAGCATATTTTATAATAATTAGCGTAATTTGAATGAATTTACTGAAGTAAAACCGCTTTTGGCTAAGAAAATAACATTATATAACAAACAATACGATAATGCTTGTAAAATTTCTTAATATCTATCTAACCGACGCTGAATAAACTTGTAATTAATTGTTTTATAAATATATTACGTTGTATGCATGATTTTATCGAAATGAAATATTTTTTTATTACAAACATGTTCTATTTTAAGATATCTTAAATAGAAATCTACGTCAATAACTATTTTTCATCATAAAATGTATTCAAGTTGACCTTTGCTATTTGTAGCGACAATATAGTCGTAACGCAAACATTTTGAATGAAATATAAATATAAACAATTACATTTAATAATAATCATAAGATTGCGACCTTTTTACCGTTTCTACTATATTTCTACTATTTTATAATAATCATAATACTAAACACGATATATCTTGATACGCAAATTTGCACCAATAGTTAATTCGTATTTTGACGTTTTGAAGTTCGATCACGGAATTTCAAGTTTGCTAGAATGTAGTATCTGTATCGAGCGACTCGTAAGTATTAAATCTATAACTTAATCACCAATTGTTAATGCTAAAGTATTGTGTCGCTATGGCCCTAACGGATTTCAACTTATATTAATGACATGTCAGATCTTGTATGATAGTCTTATTTAAATATGCACTATACCAAAAATCTTATAATATGCTAAATTCTTATTTCTTTGTGGTTTGAGTGATATAAAATACTTATGTGTAGTTTAAGTGATGGAAGTAGTGTCGTTCGCGAAGGAGGTACTTCAAGAGGCGGCGGAGCATGCAGCCAGCTACCGTCTCGGCCAGACCGTGCTGCGGTACATGGATCGCGCGCTGTGGGTAGTTGAGAAAAGCGCAAGATGGGCCGTGCCACCGCCGCGTATGTTTATTTTACTCTATCTTCAGTTAAATTATGAACTTTATGTCGGTGAAGTATTCTAAATTTAATTCAATACAAACATGACATCAAAAAAGTATTGATATTTTTTTTTACTCTATGCCGGTACTTTCGTTATTATGATTACTATGATTTCGTTATTAGAAAAATGTAAGTATTTATTATAAGTGAATATTATGAATTCCAGTGGATCAAGACGAGCGACCTCAACCAGAACTGATCCGTCCGTTGAACTGGGTGTTCTTCCTCGCCCTGCTCATCGTGCTACGAGTCACAAGGGAATCCATATCACTCGTCAACCTCGCGCTCGGAAAACCGCCGCTTAGATCTGCCGATGTCGTATGTTACATACAGGAGCTTATTATAATATTAATCCCATAGTAATCAAATATATTTTTAAAATTCTTAAAAGAAAGCGAAATAAAACATAATCAATATGCTAGACATTTATAAACAGAAACACATTTTTTTTTGTGTGGAAGAGAGTGGCAAAGGGAGTCCACCTGACAGGGGTAGCGTTGTCCGTATAAATATATATAATTACCACGCTGCCACTCCTCAGGACTGGAGAAGAATGAAGGAGACAGAGAGAAAAGAGCTATTTTTAGCTTCCTGTTCTTAAAATACCTATAATATTTATGCTGTACCTATTCCAGCCAGTATACGAGTACAGTTTACAGTACTCTAACAAGAATATCAAATAAAAAGGCACAACTCTTCAGGTGAGCTACATCCAGAGCAAGCGTCGCTACCTGCGCACGCTGAAGTACTCCGGAGGCCGAGCGCTGCGGTCGCGACCGGCGCGTGCGTCCTGGGCCTCCGCCTTCAGACGAACCATGTGCTTCAGCAGCTGCAACGACACCGCCCTCACCAACGGGGACGAGGTCATGGTGAGTCATCCACATTGCACATTCAAATAATGTACTAAGACAGACCTAAACTTCCAAACTTCCTTACAGAAATGTATATTTAAATATAATGAAAATGTACACATAAAAAATGCTTACAAAATATATGCAATAAAAATAATTATGTACAATCCTAGGACACCGAACCCGCGACCTGTGCGTTTTATTGCCGGATGCCTAACAACTGAACCATCGAGTCCCGTTGAATGGCGTGTGTGTAATGTTCCAGATAGTGAGGCGCAGTAAGCGCAGTCGCGCGGAGTCGTCGGCGGCGCCCTCGCACTCCAGCATGGAGCGGCTCATAGAGAAGATGATGGTCGACGTCGACGACTCCGACGACTCCTCCAGCTACACGGTCAGCTCACTAGCAGTTCTAACAGCATCCAACACTTTAATAACACATTTCTAATGGAATGGTAGTACGTTCTAAAATATTATTAACTATAAAGAATTAAAGAATAATAAACACACAAAGCAATCTAGCCCCAAATAGCTTAGCCCAGCATAGCTTGTACTGAGGGCAGACTAATAAACAAACAAACTATTTTTATTTCGTAAAAGCATACATATAAACAAAACCCAGGTCCGAGTAAAATATTAATTTTGATTACAAATATATTTCTAGCGTGGGAATCAAACCTGAACTAATATTATAAGCAATTAAGTATCTAAATGATATATTTTTTATTGAAGCTCACAAACATAAGTGCGAGAAGCGACCGCTCTGAATACACGGAGTCTGATCAAGATGTCCCTCAGCGAGCCACAGACACACAGACACACAGACTCACAGACACACAGACACCGGTCAGTCCAAACATCAACTACTACGCCACCTCTACGCCGGAGAAGCTTCACGAAAATTCGCTACAAATTGAAAGTTCCATTGAAATATCCACTATAAAGTCAGAGTTGAACAGAAATTCCAGAGAAGCGACCCTCAATTTTATACAAAACGAGATAAGTCCGGAGATTATTGTTCAGAAACCTAAGAGTAAAATTAAAATTGGTAAGAATTATAATTATTTATATATTATTATAAAACCTATTTTTAATTCTCAGATAAGATTTAATCCTGGATCCTGCCCGTATCGATTAATTTTTCATTCCACATTTACTCACAAGATTTATTAATTTAAATTATAACACGTCCATATTAATCATATTTGTTTGTAATCTCTTTTCTTTTTTTTCAGCTAATGGTCGAACGCCAAACAATTATTGTGCGAAAGAAAGGTATTTCTTATTATACAATATTCAACCTTAACAAATTTTGATGAAACTTTTTATTCCTTTTCTATAAATGCGAGGGCATAACATAGGGCCCATGGAACAAACTGAAGATAAAAGAAAAATCGCTACTCTAAAATACTAAATATGTATGCTTTTTTTTCGTTCTTGATGGTAATATCATTTCTTCGTACTTAGGAAAAATCTTTAGAAATGTTTAGATAATAGATTTTACCATAACATTGTTTAGGAAGCGTTTTGATAAAGACTTTCAGTTCACGTGTCAGTTATATGCACCCCTCTCCCCACCCAGTCTCCAGAACAGCACAACCAGCAGCATTTATTCTAAAAATTGAATTAAACATTTCAGGATTGCAACTGAATCGTGGTACACTAACAGCCAGAAGTGAATTATTAATTTAAGATTTATAATATAAGGTAACAGAATTATAATCAATAAATATATATATATATATATAAACTATAATACTAAAATATTAAAGAAATCCATTTTATTTACAGTAAAGGTGCAGTGAAGTCCTAAGCTGTGGATATCGCTTTCATTTATTTAACTAAGAAATGCACCAATAATTACTCTAATATTTAATTTATAACAAACAAATAACTTTGTTGGTTTTAATATACAATCACACAGGCCTTCTTTAAGTGATCTATAGATCCTTAAGTATAATGATTAATGATCTATAGATCTATAACAATTTAAACTTATTAACATATCACTTGTCTATTCATAAATATTTATATTAAGATATTTTGTATGCTATAAACTTCAATATAAATGTTGATTTATTATCATAATATCTTATATACCATATACCATAATATCTTATGGATTAAAAAATGAGTGGTCAATAACAGCTATATTTTGCAATTATTATAAATAATTTTAATAATTCTTTGTTTCTAAGTTCCTAATTTCTCCATCAGTTTTATGCATTATTGTATTTTTAACGTGAAATGAGAGCACAGTAAAAAAAAAATATTATGTATTCAAATAAATCTGTCATTTAAGTTAGATCATGTTGAAGATATATTTAAGATAGTGCTTGAAGGACCATTAAAGATCAATGATATGAAAGTTTATCGAAGAGGCAGCGAAAAATTAAGGCTAATATATTTTATTATATATTTCATTAAATAGTAACTTATATGTATATTTGATAATAATTTATTATATATAAATACATTTACATTGGAATTATTTACGTTTTGAAATTTAGTATGAACTGTCCGTAGTTTTATGTAGGGAAGGTAATATAAGTGCAAATACTCTAGATTGTTTAATATATTTCTATGATACATTGTTAAAAAAACTATTTAAAGTAATAAATTAAAATGAAAAATATATTTCGTCATTAAAGTTCCCAAAGTTTTGGCTGTGTAACAATTACAAGACTGACGAGGAAAGTTTTAACTGTTCCTACTAATGCTTTTTTAAATGAATAATTTAATTGTTATACTAAATTTATCTAAAGCACTAGGCGTTTTTTATGTTTTATAACCATTGCAAATATATTTATATAAAACTGACCAGTGTTTTATTTATACCTCATAAGTTTATTTCCAATCGGAAAATGTATGAATAAATGGTATATGAGCTAATATATTTATACTCGTATCTTTTTATTAATACGTACAACATACTTCGAACAAAAAAAATACGAAACAATTATATTACAACGCAAAAGCAGGAAAATATTGTACTGATATAATTATATTAGGTAATTGCCTACTTAAATGTTCCTAACTTGTAACAATGACAGCTAGTTGAAGGGTTATTAATTATTATATGTTACTTTTTTTTCTTATAATGTACAAAAAAAAATAAAAAGTACTGTTTCCGCCCGGGATCGAACCGGGGACCTTGTGCGTGTGAAGCACACGTGATAACCGCTACACTACGGAAACTTATTTCATAATCACTTAATTTATGTCCATATTCTTTTTGGCTTATTGACTTTCGAATAATTTGTTACAAACAAAATAAGATATCCCCAACATCAGTAGGCATCAGACAACGAAAGATTCCAATCGTCTGAACGTAGAGAGCTGACCAAAATAATCAAAATATCCGATCTATCGCTTTCGGCCTGCCAGTCTCGCGGCAACTTCGCCCGCGGATAGTCGCGGTTCCGTCACCGTGACAGATTATTGTCGGTGTTCAGTCAGACTCATTTATTAAATATATTTCGAATCACACAATAATCCAGCATCATGGATCCCGAGGCTTTCTTAGACCTGGCTAACCAGGTCATAAAACTCAAAATGTACCCATATTTCGATATAGCGCATTCTTTGCTTTGCGCTTTAGCAGTTCGAGAAGATTTAGGAGCTGGTAAGCAAGTTAAATAAATTACAACTCAAACAAAACGGTCATTTTAATTGCTTTATTTAATAATATACTATTCGTGCTTTGATTGCTTTTACCGTAGAGGCATTGTGGTAGCAAATCAAAGCTCTATCGTAAGCCACCAATAGAGTTTAAAAATAGATATCCTCCTTCATTTAGACGTCCACTACATTCATGGGTTTATATAAATAGACCAAAAACCTACATTTTATAAAGCTAACTGCATTACAATTTTTATTATGCGTACTATGTTAAATATATTTTTTATAGTGGCTTTCACATGTGAACTGAATATAACTATTATCAGTACTTACAAAGATATCTTGCTCTGACGTGGGTTATTCTGATTGCAGTACATCGTTGCAAAATATATTTGGATAACTAATACTGTTTTTATATGTCTTAAAGAGGTTATGTCTCAGAGTGACTTGTTTACGATATGAACCCCGGTAGCGCTCTATCTACAGGGGAGGAATAAATTCATATGATTTTCAGAAAGAGGTTATAGATGGCGCTTGTTAAAATGTAAATAGGTTATGAAAATTTAATGCCAGAATTATATTTATATTCCTCAGCGAACCCTTTCCTTATAGGTATCATAATAATACATCATTTGCTTTCGGAATTTAAATGAATTGCAAAAAAGGGATAACACTGGGCTCGTCCGGGATTTGAACCCGGGACCTCTCGCACCCGAAGCGAGAATCATACCCCTAGACCAACGAGCCACGTAATCTAGTGTTGAAAGTATAAATCACAAATTACTTTATATGCGAAAATACACCATGAATTTTCATTTTACTATATACCATATCAATAAATAAAAGATAAAGGTTCCCAATCATAGTTACAAATCATACATAACACTATATAAACTAAAAAAACTTCGCTTATATGGTATTCAATATAACATGAAACTCATAAAACAAATCGAATACAATTAAAAAACAGAAACAGCTACTTTGTTCCTATTGGCTTTCGGAATACAAAGAACATTATAATCGTGTGTTTAATTCTGAAACTGAACTTATAATTATGAATATTTTTTGTTGAAAATTGTTTTCAGCTAATCAACTTTAATCCACGTTATTCAGCTTTCAGGATTCATATAATCAGCTTCATTGTCGTATAAAAGGGACGGATCTGACCTATGTAAAAGATACTGGTTGGTAAATATTAGTCTTACCAAATTTATTGTAGGAGATAGAGCCTAATTTGACTGCATCTTGTATATGTATTATCACCCACTCGTAGATGTAGCTACGTTTCGTGACATGAATAAGAGAGCTGAAATTCCGCGCACCCATCGTTCTCTTTTCCGTCCTAAGCTCCTTCATCTCCAAATAGAGAGTATTTCAAAGGGTGGCATTAACATCTTTATGTATTAATGTCGACTGCATTAGTTACCGTCTGTCACATATAATAGTAATAATAATATGACATTAACGGAATAACATACCTATGTTATAAGTGAAGTCTCAAACAATAAACAAAGATAAATGTAAAAACCGCTGTAACCACTGAATACGTAATTATTTATTTTAATAACTTTGCTTTATGTAAAGCTAACAAAATCTAAATGAAGAAAACAATCGTTCTAGAATAATTATGTAATTTGCATTAATAATAAAAAAGGATATATTAGATAATATAGATAATATAATATCATTCGGTAAGATAAGTATGTATATAAATGTGTTTATTACATATGTTTTATATTTTTGTGTTCAAAAATCTCAAAAATTATATTACGTAATATATACCTAGGACGATTTAACACATACTATCAGAAATCCATTCTTTATTTAGTTCTAGTGTATTAGAAAAGCTTTCTTCGACCTTTATTTTATCTCAAAGTATTCATTTGTTCTCGCGATCATTAATTATGTAAAATACATTTTATTATTTCGCTTTATCAAACTTACAAAAAACTACCAGAACACACAATTTAATTGCACATAAGCCACAGAATGTCTCCTAATTCTAGGAGCACAGACCTTCTCCCGCAAGCACCCTCTATCGTGCTGGCTGTCGACCATGTTGGTAATCTTTTCCGGAGGCATGGTGGCCAATGGCTTGCTGGGAGAACCCATCCTCGCTCCGCTGAAGAACACTCCACAACTTGTTATAGGCACTGTCACTTGGTTAGTATTGAACTTGGAATACTTTGGTTCAGTACCTACCCCTAGTACGAGTTTGACGTTGTTATTTCTTGTCTGTCATTGGTTGACTAACAATCACAAACGAGAACTCATTTCGTAACTGCTCGAAAACTATCAACGTTTCGTATTATAAAAACTCGTCTTAGGGGTACTGATCACATTATAAAATACTGGCTACAAATGTTTATGGTTTTGGAATAGAACCTATTTTTCTGAGAGAGATCTGGACTTCTCTGTAACGGACTTCTAGTTTATTTCCAAGTATATGAAATTTGTAACCAAATATAATTATTCGTAATAATAATTCCTAATTATCATCATCAATTCTTAATAAATAATTCATGAATTCAGATAATCATTATTTTTACATGCAGAAATATTGGGTATCCTGTAAAATTATATTATTATAAAATTAAATATATTTTAACACTTATTCACGACAAAAAATATATTTTAAGCCTTATTCACGAATGACAGAATATTCTTACATTTGGTTAAGATGCGCTTCATAATATCATTAGGGAAATATAATTTCATACATTATCTGTAGTGGCATTTGTTATATTCCAATTTGTCATTGAATTTGGAGTCACATTTATCCTAGACAAAATTAAAGACCGGGCTCGTCCGGGATTTGAACCCGGGACCTCTCGCACCCGAAGCGAGAATCATACCCCTAGACCAACGAGCCATGTATTCTAAGTGTCTAAGTACCTTTTATCTTAGAAATAAAAGTTTTCTAGAATAGTATAAAAATTTCTTAATTTTTCTTAAGTCAAAAAATCTTCAAACGTTACAACATTGCAGGAAATATTATATCTTCCAGGTACATAGTCTTTTATACGCCTTTCGAAATCGGATACAAAGTTGCCAAGTTCCTCCCGGTGAAGGTGGTGGCCGCAGCTATGAAAGAGATATACCGCGCCAAGAAGGTGTACGACGGAGTCAGCCATGCCGCCAAGCTGTACCCCAACGCTTATATTATTATGGTCATAGTTGGTGAGTTGAAATTTCAGTAATATCATGTCTGTATGGACACTCTAAATTTAATAAATCAAATATTTTTACTACTTTTCTGAAAAGTCGGTTCATAAAATGTATTCTCTTACTTTTCTGACTTTGACTTTTTTGACTTTTCTGACTCTGAAATTGTCTGTAAAAGTAAAAATATATTAAACACGTGATTCTCTTTTTAGTAATAAGTGTGTTGACCAAAATGTAAATTTATGAGTATAGATCTTAAATTCGTACAAAAAATATATGCATAAAAATTTCTAGGTACATTGAAGGGTAATGGAGCCGGCTTTACAAAATTGGTGGAGCGCCTCATCCGCGGAGCGTGGACCCCTACCGCCATGGAGACTATGCAGCCTAGCTTGTAAGTATAGTGTATTCTAACATTTTTTTTATTGATTACATATAAATTAACATTGATTGTATTTATAATAGTGGTGTATAGATAAAGTTGAAAAGATAAAGATGACGTGTCCCGCTAAATTGGAAAAAAAAAACAAAGACTATATTATATATGTATGAAAAGTGAAAAGTTAAAATTATTAGCTAAATTTTTAATAACGTATTGTAAAATATATACATGAACTCTTGTCTGTTATATCGTGTGAGTTGTTTTTCACTGAGTTACTTTATATTTTTAGCGCGTCGACTTCGCGATTATCGGCTGGCTGTGCCATTTCCTTATCTAAGAGCTATCAAATAAATGTAATGACTTATATCATATTTATTTATACTTATTGTATTGTATTTTTTCTACATTACTTTATGTGAAGAGTTTAATGTTCTCACGTTATATAACTTTACGTCAATAGTACTACTGTAATTACGGATAAATAAAATATAAAGCAATGATTTCAAAAAGTATTCATGGATTTATAACGTCCAAATAGTTTGAGGTTTCATAAGTGCACTGTGCAATATAACCTACAATAAAAATAAATAAAAATAATGACTTCAACGCTATTAAAACTTAAAAACATTAAAATGAATGTAAAAATACATTGGAAACCAGTTGCTTTTATTAACTTTCTACTAAATTAGTCATAGTCCTAAATATTTGTTCAACTGTGACAGGAGGCAATCCGGAGTTGTTAGGAAACTATGAACTAAACCATTGTATTATTTAGACTAAAGAACTTTATAGAAATTTTTCATACAACAATTGTCAATATTTAAAAGTTTTTTTTTTTTTATTACACCTATAAAATGAAAAACCGTGACATATTAATAAGAGATTTTCTTTGCATGTCTCTTATAAAAACAGTACCTACTAACAAACTCCAATACTTTTATATCATTATGATATCAGAATTTTTCCTTTTCAAGTGTTAAATTACAAATTACTCATTAGTCAAACAACTCTAAAATTACAACGTAATTTTTTTGTTGTAACAATTTGAAAATTATGTAATTATGACGTCATTATAATATGACATCCGTATGACACAAAAGTGACATACAAGATTTTTCGTTTTAGAAAATTATTATATATATTTTATAATTATATTATAATTATAAGTACATATTTGAAGAAGACAATTGCATCTAGTTTAGCTCTAAGTATTCATGTCATAATCAAATTATATTTAACGATATAATTTGATATTAGTGCTATACGTTTAGACTGCGTTACTGCATCTTGAAAAGGTTCAAGAATAAAAGACTTCATTTTTGAAGACACTTTCGAGGTCTCCGACGAGAGTTGAGAGTACGTTGGAAATAAATTTTAAAATAATATCTATTCCTTCCAGCTACACCAAGGCGTCTCTTGTGGCATCGGTAATCTTCGTGCTGGACAAGAAGACCGATCTCATCTCCGCGCCCCATGCCTTGGTCTACTTCGGCATCGTCATCTTCTTTGTGTACTTCAAGGTTTGTGGTTTTTTTTGCGTAATTATACAAAGTCAAATCTGACTCTTAAAATTATACACAAATGCGAAAAACCTTTTTTAAATCATAAAATTTACGTAAAAACGTATTAAAAACAAAAAATACATCGAATGTTTTTTTAAATATCTTACTAACATTTATAGATAAGTGAAAATTCGTAATCTAATCTAGTATATCAACATATGAAAGTCTTCATATGAAATAAAACTTCAAGAATGGATTTACTAGGTTTCCCAGACCCTTCGATCGCCTGGTTATAGAATTTTCATAATATCCTAGGGTCCAGGTCAGGTCCAGGTCACTTCCAGGTGACTTCCAGGTCACTCAGAAAGTTTTGTGAAAAATGTATTTATATGCAGAACGCTGACGAGTTAAAATTTATTTTAATAATTAGTTTACTCATAATTAAAGAACATATTTGTTTCCAATTTCAATTGCTCTCACTTTCTTTGACAGCATTACGTAACTATAATGCGAAATCAATTCAATACAACATTTTTGTTCATTTATTTTTTACGACTTCGTTTTATAAACTTTAATTAGCTTTTATGGATAAGCCTTCTAAAGCAAGAATGTACATCTGGTATAAGAAATTTCAGTGCGGTCGGTGACATTTGTATAGAAAGAAAGAAGTGGTCGTTTTTTACTGCTTTTACGGAGAAAGCGTGTTGCAATTGAAAAATTCTATGAAATAAAATACAAGGAAAATAAAATACGAAGAGATTCCGCACAATACAGATTGGAACAGGTAGTGTTCATGATATTCCACATTCATACTGTGGATAACGAGGACTGTTTCTCATCGATGCTGAGAAGCAGGTACGCGTGAAATTGTCTGTTAAGTTCGAAACTGGTTCTTCTTGGTTTAGTGATATTTTATATATTATAAAAGGTGATGTGAATAAATGAATTTTGGATTTATCAATTTCATTCACAATCAAGGTTCCAATCAATAGTACGGCTGTTTCAAAACGAACAACAACACCTACTTTAGTGAAATAATCAAGAAAAGTTGGTAAATTTCGTTTTCTAGCTTTTTCTCCTTAGCAGAGTATATAAGCTCAATTGCTTTTGGAAACCAAAGGCTTCAGTGCAGAGAGGAACATTACCAAAAGCTTGCCAGAAGTTTATGCTTTTGCAAGCAAACAGCGACCGAACACGCCCTCCCCAGGCCCTTTTGCTTCGCCATGACAGCGGGCGCGCGCACTTCGAATACAAGATCAAGGATTTTATAGGAAACCACACCGGAAAACTTTTGAGTCATCCTGATTTTGGATCGTATGATTTCTTCTTCCTTCCTAAAATTGAAATCCGGCTCAAGGGAATACAGCTTTAGATCGTCAGAATGTCTAACTGCATTCAAGAAGGTCCCGGTGAAAAAACACCTTTTATAAACTTGAAACTGTCCTTTAAACGTCTGATCAGAATACAAATTTTATAGACACTAGTGAAGTGTTCTTTGAAAAGATTTTAACAAAAAATATACCGTATAGATTATTATTGTTATTTTTTTTAAACTTTCTGAATGTTCGAGTAAAGTACAGGCTGTTTATACGATGACGTACTGCCAACATAAAAAACTTCGATCGATTAATGCTTTTTCAAGATTATTATATCACTTAGTCTTTCTACATACTTATTTACAAAAATGTTCAATGGCTGTTACTTCAATATTTTGTTAGCTCGACTGCTATAGTACCACCCTCTCACCCTAAATATTATTGAAAATTCTGTCATAGTTGTCTTTCGTACAATGAATGAGAGAGACGGAAACTCAAACTCTTCCCCTCCTTGTCTGTATCCAGTCCCGTTTCTCAAAGCATTCAGCACCACTTATCCAACGGCTTTAACAAATATCTTTCGTACGATGAGTGAGAGAGACGGATACTCAATCTCTTGACCTTTTTGTCTCTATCCATTCTCTTGCTTGCTTTTAGCAACGCAATTTGCAACTGTCATTATTTATAAATGTCAAAGTCAATGGGATCACTTTTAATCCAACTTTCCTAACCTTAATTCTTCTGTTTCCAGCTATCGTCCATCTTGCTGGGCATCCACGACCCCTTCGTTCCATTCGAGAACCTGTTCTGTGCGTTGTTCATGGGCGGTATTTGGGACTCGCTGGCCAAGCTGCTGGGCAAGGGACAGCCCAAAGAGGACGCCAAGGACGCCAAGAAGACTAATTAGTTTTTTGTAAGTAATAGAATTTCATAGGTATCTGTTTTTATGTTTTACATTATACATATATTATAATCATATATAAAAAATCCAATATCTCCACAGCTAGATGATTTTTAAATCAACATGTATTTACCTTTGAATTAAAATGTCATATAATCAAAGGTTTTGAATATATGTATATCAACTCAGAGTCATTTTAATAGCTTTTATTTTTTTATTGTTTTTTTACGAAACTATTGTTATTATGCATATCATTAATATTAATAATAACGTTGACATTCACTCGTACATGCAAAAATTATAAATGATTATAAATTAAAAAATATATCATTACAATTATATTAAATGAATCCGGATTCTGTATATATTTGTTTTTTTTTTTAGGTCGCAGTTTTCGCCCACACCTATCACCTGACACCGACAACACAGTCTGCGACTTTTTTTAATAATCATAAAATAGTAAAAAAAAAAAAGTAAAACCCTAAAAGCTCAAAAAAATGGCACAACGACCAAAGTTTTGGTTTAATTAATTTTAAGTGTGACTAGTCATAAATATTAAGTTTTTACTTGACATATTTTGAATTATTATTATGGTTCGTGAGATACCCAAAACAATTACAATTTATAATATCCTATAAGTACTAATTTATATTTTAAAATAGTAAAAAAAATGTTACTTACAATTGCCAAAAATATATTAATTTAGAGTAATATGTTACTATAGTTTTTATTATAATGTTTTATTGACATATCCTTTTAGATATTATAAAGCGTGGTATTATAAAAGTATTCGAGCGTTGTATTTATTATTAAGTGTTTTTTTATCGAAACGAATACGCGACTCCGACTTCCTTTTTTTATTATAAATTAAATTAATATTTTATGAAAAATCTGGCTGAAACGCGTGGGTGCTTGCGTTGAAGTTCATATTTTTCATTAAAAAAAAATAATTATAATTGATTTATATTTTATCTTCGTAGTATTTGTCATAGTCTTCCTTATAGTGTATTTAAATTATTGCTATATTCAAATAATATTTGGTAAACATAATAAAGGAATGAATAAAAAGATTTTTATCTATCGTGTATGTTTTTTATTCATCTTATATGGATTGTCCTAAGGTTGCAATATATGCATTCTTATTAAAAATAAATTAAAAAGCATCTGTAAAACATTACAAAACCGACATTAATATTTTTCATTAAATTAAAAATCACTCATCTATTTATTAAATATATTTATTCATAGTTCTGTTTTTACGGAATAACTGGTTTTATTGATATTTTATGACCAAAAATAGATTTTGTAATATTATAGACTAACTTTAATTATCCTTTCACATGCCTTTGAATTATAAAAAATAATATAAAATATTAAATTATCTTAAATAATAAACAATATCTAATATTATGTAAGTTATTTAAACGAGATATATTTATTAATACTTACCATGGACAACTAATTCTGCTTAAAGCTGATTTCGGAACTTTTGCTATAACTTAGTTTAATTTAGAGATGCTGACGACAGACACGTTTACGATCTTACGGTATTCTGTGAGGTCGGCGAGGTCACTGTCAGCACGGAGCCTGCGTCAGCCTCTCACACCGAACTGTAATAATAAAACTGGATATTTTAAGTTCGAGACAAATCGGTAAATATTTCAATAGAAACATTTTGTTTATATAAAAATATATATTAACTATTATCATTGAATTTAAACAAATGTGTAATAATTCGCTATTGATTAAATTAGACCAAAAAGCACAAAAAATATAAGAATGTTACATACACCTAACATTCCATATCAAAGTATTGGGGTCACTAAAATATAAAAACAAAATAGTACCATGCTATAAAATATTAAAGTATTGCGAACATTTAACGTTTTTTTCCTACTGATCACAGCAGAATATTAATCGGTGTGATTATATCCGAACTGCAATACCTACATTAATGACGTCCGCTGTCGTGGGACCGGCACCATACCACAGTCAGTCGGATGCGCGCGCGCACTTGACGCGCGTCGCCATATTTAATATATTTTATAAATTTCGTGTCAGTGCTCTATCGGTTAATGGGATATCATTAGCGGTAAGTTTATCTAACGGTTCTGTGAAAGTAAATACAGAACAGTTACAATTTATTTGTATTGATGAATCTGTGTGAATCTTTTAATATCTTTATATCCATTCGTCTTTATGGAAATTGTTTCTCGTGTGAAGCTTTCCACATCTTAAGACATTCCGGATCTCCTTTAGATTCGTTAGAAAAATAATATTATTCAAGCCGGTTGTGAATCATATTAGATACATGTCTCGTCATCTTTTATTTAATTAAAGTTATATTCCTATTATTAAGTTAAGAAACAGTTTATGTTCATTATATGTTTATTTCACAAATTCCTGAACATATTCAAAGGATTTTTTTTTTACAAACGAGCTTGCCTACCTACATGCTAGAAAATAAAGTGATATTTTAAAAAATAATCAATAAAATCAATGATTTTAATTACTTATAAACTGAATACAAGGAAATATATAATGATTATTTTTTTATTTATCATGACGCAGTGCGGCAAAATCGCTTTCTTGGAATCCTCTCCTAATTAGAAACATATGAAATAAAATTGTATGTCAGGACTCTGGATATAATAATGCAATGGCCTTGCGGGGGTGATTGACCAACCCTGAGGGGATATTTCTTGTTCTTCTATTAGATCTTTTGTTTTAGTAAGTTTCATTTTTTTTGTATATTTTCCTGTTTGTGTGTGCAATAAAGACTATTTATCTATCATGACAAAATATGTACAATATTATTTTATTTTTCATAATATTTGCTACGTGTTGAGTATGCCACAGATCTCAAAACTTTATCTCCGTCTGTTCATTTGTTTCCTTTTGGATGTTCGTGCAATGATATGTATTGCATTTTTAAAAACTTCTGGACTTATTTTGTTAAATTCGTGTGGTTATAAGTTATTGCTCTGGTTGACAGTGTACTTTTAACTGCAATAAATTTGACAATTTGAGGAGAAAACAAAAAATATATATTTGCACTAACTATGCAATGCAATGTAATACAACAGTATTTTGGAGAGACTATATTTAATTTGGGTTTTGATTGTTACCTACTTGAAATGAATTCATTTTAATTTTTATGTTTTTTCTGAATACATTTATGGATGTAGGATGGGTTCACTTCGGGAAATTATCAAAATTTCCTGGAAAAGAGCACAAAAAATTGGTTTGGATTATAATTACAATAAAACCCAAAAGGTATATTTTTTACATATATTAAGCGATGATAAATGGGATAATATTGAATTAGTTGCAGACTCAGTCGCTGGCAATAGCTAGTTCATTCATAATTAAAATTCAAATCCAATTACAGTAGATTGCATCTATAGATGAATCATAATGAATATACTTCATAGAATTTAGATTAATTCTATTGATTATTATATTTAACATTACAGTTTACTGAAAGATTAAGTACTTGAAATCGATGTCGTTTGATAAAAAGGTTAAAAACAAAATATATTATTAAAATTATGTTTAGATACTAAATGGCGACTGCGGAACCAACCAAGCCGAGTGCCGATGTCATATTCTGAGACTGATCCACCCTTTAGGATGTCGCAGTGACTACTTGTTTATTAGCTTTATTTTAAATCTTTTTTCTTCTTTATATACCTTTTGTTTTTTAGTTAATGTATTCATTTCCAAAGGTTTTGGATTTGGTTTTAGATAAACATAAAAAGTATAAGAGTATTGAGTATTTATTAATTTGATTTCTAAAATTATAATTTCCAAGTGTAAGTTCCAAGGTATATATTAAATTATAATATAACTATAAAATCCTCAACCGGACGTGCAACAGACAGACGTTATTTCTTGAAAACATCTGCATTTAATGGATGAGAGCTAATTAAGACATTAGCAGGACTAACACGATTTTTTTAAAATATTATCATAGCTTCTAAGTTTTGACGCAATATTAAAATAATAATACTTTGATTCGTACCATCACCTCTTTAAAACAATATTGTTTTATTCCGTCTTTCTTTTCTTTCTTTAAATGCCAACATTTTACTTAAAAAACAATTAATATTTCAAATGTTAAAACACACTTCATGGTACGAGTTAATGTTTCCTATGGTAAAAGAATGAATGATTCAGAATGACGTCTTCGAAACTTTTTATCGAAACATTATAAACTATTAGGTATACATTTACATTAAAACTCTTAACTTACACAAAATTCAAAACCGTACCTGCGTTTTAAAACTCGTATTTGAAGTAAATTTTAGTCATTACGTTCGTTTTTTTATTCTTTTATTTTTTATCTGTCGTTTAAAAACGTCCACGTTCAATGGATTTTTACGTCAAGTGTTAATGAATTGGGTACAGGGATCAAGTATGTATTCATCCCGTCAAAAATAATTCCTAGATAGGCATACATTTTTTATCCTGTCGTGTATCCAAGCTACGTAGTTACTAGCTAGTTTTTTATTTGCTGGGATTCAAGCATCAATAACTATTTTATAGTTAATAAATAATAAAATTTATTTCAGTATTAGTAAAAAAAAAATGTAAATGTATGATATAAAACTATTAACAAATTTAGAGCCTATTCATGCAAACGAAGTAACTCTAGTTAAATATGAAACACTTTTGTTATTAAGTTTACTTTGTACACTTTACCAAAGTAAGAACACCTTCGTGAAGTCGTGCCAAGTTAAGATTTCACAAGAGACTCCATGATGACTTTTTGTCGCTCTCTGTTCATAATTTAGCTCTGAAGGTTAGTGTACATCATTATAATATAAAATTCAAAAGTCACAGATTAAAGTTCTAACAAAGATGCTAGCTATATATTTTTTATTACTTAAACAATTATTATGTTACTTAAATAAATAAGAATATAATTGTTCTATCTATCGATGAATAAGTCTTGCCAACCTTACGATAACAGTTAGGAAACACGCATCATTTTAAAGTTCCATCTTCCTCGACACGAATATTAAACGTGAGTTCGTCTCTTTATATTTGTATGTTCTATAAATGGCAGGTGCAGTATATAAAATAATACAAGGCAATGGTCACGTTTTGTGTGCTCGCTAATTGAAAAACGTTTAATTTAATCAAATATTGAAGGTCTTAAACAAGTAAATACATCTTAATAAAGGTGTACCTTTATATAGATATATTTACTTGTACAATTATCGGAATTATTTTGTGGTTAAAGGATAAACCCTCAGTACCAATATACAAGGAAAATTGTTAGTAATGGTTTTCTTTAAAAAACGTTGTAGGTCTATTGATAGGTGTTTTTTTTAAAATAATTTATATACATTCTGTTACCTACAGATTTTGTAAAGTAATTATGTTAAAGATTTCACGAGAACGAGCGTCCATAAAACAACGTCGCGAAAATAAAATACTGATACAAATAAAATTACCTTAAAGCCGAGGCTTCTGTGCCTGATTGGCTTAAGTTGACAAACTTATCTTTATTATATTTATATTTACCCGGCTGTATTCACGTGGAATTATATCAGGATGTGTCCGACTAATTTGGTTATGGTTCACGAAAGTTAAAATATAAAAATTATCTTTTATTATAAATATAAGGAAAAATATAGAAATTATAAAATGTTGAAGGATGGCGGTTTTGTCTACGGCAAGTACGTGATCTATGACTTCCTCTTCCACTGTTTGTGATCATCGTAAAACCGTGTTTCATTCAAATGCAGTCAGGGTCGAGTTTTATAAACCTTAATGGCATATTGTTTAAGACATCAATAACGCATTAGCACTTATAAATCTATCGAACAATTGTAAATACCAAATTTAACATGTACTTGTTATCCATATTAAATAAATACGAATTTGGATTACGATTTGAATAGATGTACATCCACACATCTTGTGAAATGATACGTTTTATGTAATAAAACGTTTTTATATATTATTACAGTTACATATATATCGAAGTAAGGTTCATGAATTTAGGATTGATTCGGTTTTTTTTTCTTTTAGAAAATCATAACAATGCCGGTATTCAAGACAATAATGGTGACAGGTGGAGCTGGCTACATCGGCAGCCATTGTGTAGTTGATCTTCTAGAAGCAGGTTATGAAGTCGTGGCCATAGACAATTTTGCCAATGCTGTGGGCGATGAAGAAGGTTCACCAGCTTTGCAGAGGGCTGAAGAGATAACCGGCAAGAAGATCACGTTTTATAAAGCCGATTTGTTGAATAAACAACAATTAAACAATATATTTGATAAGGTACATCCTGATTAATCTATATCTATATTAATATATTAAGCAGAAGAGTTTGTTTGTTTGCGCGCTAATCTCAGGAACTACCGGACCGATTTGAAAATTTTTTTCAGTGTAAGGTAGTCCATTTATCGAGGATATGCTATAGGCTATATAACATCACGCTAAGATAAATAGGGGAGGAGCAGCAATAAAAAATGTTGTGACAACGGCAAAATTTAGAGCTCTCCTGGCGTGCGCTGACTAAACGGTGAAAGTTACGCAAAAATCAACTACTACAAAATTGTTCCCCTCTAGAAGTTCTGAAAGAAAGTCCGCTACCGTATACGCCTAGCTTTTAAGATTAACCCACTATAACCATGTTTATGGTTGGAACGAGTGCAAGCGTTGTGTTTATCAATGTCTCCTTACCATAAATTAACAAATATATCGGGTATCTATACCCGATATATTTGTTTTTAACTCTAACTGCTTTTAACTCTAGTTAAAAGCCAGTACCATGTTATTTTAGTCATGAGATTTGTGGGAGCTGACGATGTCGCTAGCATCAGCTAGTATCGATATAATTAAATCATTCAAAGAATTTGTACTTCACAAAGCACTTTTGAGTGTTTTAATCTTTTACTTTTATAGTATTCTATATGAATGGTTAATTATTTATCATTGCTTATGTAAAAATAAGTAACAGGTGAGATCGTAACACAAAGATACCAAGTGTTCTATAAATATCTTGCAATTTGCAGCACGACGTGGACTGTGTCATCCACTTCGCAGCCTTGAAAGCGGTCGGCGAGTCGATGCAACAACCCTTACTATACTACCAGAACAATCTATTAGGAATGCTTAATTTATTGGAGGTAATTATTATTTAAAAAGCATATAGGTAAATACATTACATACTTACATTAAAGACTTTCAAAACCATCAAACAACAAATGCTGTTAAATTTGTGTGCTTCTCAGACTGTGTGATTTGGTACCCCCATAATGTGGTAATTAATGGTAACGTAACCTTGCTAAATCGTATCAAAATAGACTCTCCTGACACTTCTATTTGACATACACAAGTGATCACTGGTATTTACTAAAAGTTGAAAAGATATAAATAAATAAATATGAAAGTAATCTAGCTAAGAAAATACCAACGTGATTTTAAATTAAATGGATTCAATTTAAATAAACAGATCATGCGATCACATAACTGCTATCAAATGGTATTCTCGTCGTCGTGCACGGTGTACGGCGAGCCGGAGCACCTCCCCATCACAGAGACACACCCCACCGGCAGCATCACCAACGTTTACGGACGAACTAAATACTTCATCGAGGAAATGCTTAAGGATCTTAGTGTAGCTGATGAGGTAAGCATATTCGACAATTCAATAGATTAGACAATTGATGATTTTTTTTTATATTATTATATTTTTATATATTTTAAAACTTTATACTACTTTACATCATTCATTTTTAATACTAAGTTTCAAACTTGTTATATTTTTTTTGGTTTATGTTTTTTAATTATTATTATTTAAGTATATTTGATATTTCTAATAAAAAATTGAAGTAATAGCCTACTGGGTACTGACTGACTGAAATGTTATAACTTAAAAATATAATAGTATATATATAATTCATTCATACAGTATAGGAACAGACGTAAATTTTCACGCTTGGTGACTTCAGAAACTATTCATTTGGATACCTTGTATTTACACAGTAAAAATTTTCATTTGTTACACTTCGCGAATTACGTAACCGTATCTCCTAATTGTCGTACGACGCAAATAACATGAGAAAAAATGGTTTTGAACAAAAATTTTGACGTCTTTTCTTATTAACAATAGAGGTAGGAAAGGTTTTTATTTTAATATGTGCTATAGCAACACTGTAGGTTAGGTCAGTAACAGTTCTTCTTCTTCTTCTTTTCAATAATATGGCAATCTCGAAATCTTGAATTCTGCCAGTGTCCAGTCAGTCATGAGAACATCACTTTAAGTTATTGATCGGTTTTTTTTATACACTTTTCAGGTTCCTAAAACAACACAATTAGTTAGACCATCACTATTGTTAGTAAATGAACAACATTTATTTACAGTTTTAATTTGTTATATTTAATAAAATTACACAGAACTATAATAAATGGAGAAAAAGAAAGGGCAAGAAGGGATTTAAAATCAGAGAGAAGGGCGGCCGATATACAGTAACAGTTTAAATATTACATATGCAATTAGATTGTAGAGTAAATATTACAGATAGTGAGGTTAATTATTTATCATATTCTTTTAACGGATAATTTAAATATTTATTATACATTTTTATTATTTATTTTATAAATATTTTGTATATTTTTCCACTACTCGTAGGAAGTAAATTACAGCAGAATATTACATAATAGGTGTTAGTATTACGAATACTTAAAATATTCTTATAATAATTTCTACACAAAAAAATCAAACAAGTAACAATTATAAATTATAATGTTAGTCTATTAATATAATATTAACGTGTACACAGGTGTTATTTTGGTAAATGATTGTTCTAATTGCCCAATTATAATTCATTAATTTTGTAATATTGGCACCATCTGTCACGATTGAATATATCTAGTAGGTATTACAATGTAATATTTAAAATCTCCTAAATTCAAAATCTGTTTTAATGACATCATAACACCACATATGTAATAAGTTCAAGGATTTTTATTTGTTTCTCAATTTAAAGACAATATTGATGTTTTAGGTATTCATCGTTTTAATTTTGATAAATTTGACAGTGAATCGAAGGTTTTAATAGGTTCTTAGACCCAGAAAAGGTGTCCACATTACCGTTATCTTTCACTTTAGCGGAAAAAAAAGTAGTTCAACCCACTAATGTTTTTCACACGCCTATAAAGACCTGCTTTGTTTCCGCCGGATATGGCGCGACGTCTCTTTTTTTATAATAAAAAGCTTTTCATAGTATTCTTTTCTTCAATTTTTTTTCTTTTAATTGTGGTGACTGTATGCTGCTTACTTAATTTAATTAACAATAATGAGATAACTATTTTTTTTCATGAGATAATTGTTTTTTTTTTCAGAAATGGAACATTATTTCCCTCAGGTACTTTAACCCAGTAGGTGCTCATCCTTCAGGCCTTATTGGTGAGGATCCAACAAAAGAGTTCACAAACCTAATGCCGTTCATGGCTCAAGTAGCACTTGGCAAAAAACCGGTGCTGACTATATTTGGCAATGACTACAACACTCCAGATGGAACTGGTGAGATACACCACATATTGATATTTTTACACAAAACCACCCACCCATAGTATCTTCACGAGTACAATATATTGAAATAAAGCTATGATAGACGGATTAAGGTTGCGATTAATTAGATTGGAATTTTAAGTTTAAATTTAATGCGATGTTTAGATAATTTTTGATTACTTCTACGCGAGCTTTGTCCGTTAAACAAAAGTTTATTCCTACCCTTCAATAATTCGACTCATGAAAGAAACCAATTCAGTTCTTCATTTTATTGTCTTTCTAATACTTATAACAAAATAACTCCATCTCTTTCTCTCTAGGTATCCGGGATTACATCCATGTTATGGATTTGGCAGGCGGTCACGTGGCCGCACTCAACTTGCTAAGTGAGAACCACGTACGACTAAAGGTAAAATATTCTGTGTTCTGTATTTAAATGTTTCGTAAATTAAAATACACCAAAAATATTTTATTTTTACAGACTTTATTAAAAAATAGTATAAAAATAAAACCTCCTCGATATACCTAGGTAAAACGATATATATTTCCAGGTATACAACCTCGGTACGGGTAAAGGTGTGTCCGTGAAGGAGCTGGTCAATGTATTCGAACGTGTGACCAGTACCAACATTCCCGTCAAGTACGTGGCCAGGAGGTTGGGTGATATAACAGCCATGTGGGCGGACGCCACACTCGCTAAGACAGAGTTGGGGTGGAGTACTAAGCGCACGGTCGAAGAGATGTGTAAGTTTATAAATATTTTAATGTTGGCACACCGATGGCAACCCGTCATTGCATTTCATTATACAATTTAAACGAAACGTATATCAACTAGCGTACTAATATCGCAATGTGAAATGACTGTTAGTGAGTTAGCTTCTCTGATATAGCAGTCACTACCACGAGTGTTACATTAATACGACTACGAAATACCAGTGTAGGTACTAATATGTGATGCTAGGTAGTCACTATAATATATTGTTCGTGAGTATTGAATATATAGACAGTGATACTTACTTCTTAAAAAAGTACTTAAATGTTAATCCATTTTAATTTCAGGCACCGATTTTTGGAGATGGCAGACTATGAACCCCGACGGATATCCCAAGAAAAATAAAACTACCGTCATTGTAGTCAATGGAAAAAGTTAATTAATTTTCACTTATAGCAATGTATTAATAAATAAGTATTTTATTCAAAAATCTTTTAATTATTGATTAAAGTGATGGGGGTTATTTTCGAAAGTGAAGGCAATTCCGACAGATGAATTTAAAACTTCAATTTCCGGCAGAAGTATATTTATTCGAAAAAATAATTAAATGGCGCCTAAGCCGTTTATGTTACGGCTATTTAAGTTGCTAAAAACCCCGGCTTAAAAAAAATAATTCTGCCTGAAATTGAAGTTTCCAATTCATCTGTCAGAATTACCTTACATTAATAAAACAAAACCAAATAGTTTGAGGTCGTATATTTGTTTGATTCTTCATATAGAGATATATGTTGCCACTTCAGAGGCTCAAAGCCCACACTTGTCGTATTTGGTAACAGATATCGTGCAAAGAGCTCCAGAGTTTGTGCCTTACTCACTTTAGTGTATGGTTTTAATAATTCTGAAAAACAAGCATATTGTTTGAAAATATCTTTTTAAAATATAAATAAGTTTAACATGTTTGACCATGTTGAACTTATTAATATTTTAAATAAATGTAGAATGAAAAATAATCAGCAGGATTTAAACCCGCGACCTCTGGTAAGCCGTCGCTCTATGGATTGAGCTACAGGATCTGTTCTATTAATTTATTCTATAATTATCGAGATGAAGGCGATATCTATTAGGGGTTTTCCCATAACTTTTGTTTTACATATTTTTTCTAAATATTAATAACATTTTCTAATTGTATCTTACCTAGTAAAGGAGGTTTGTGTGAGTGCAAAGCGCTAGGTATACTGGCCACTAATAAATTATCTGGTACCTCTATATTTCCTACTCTGCCTATAATAATTCTTTCATATGGTTGTTTTTTACATCCAGAACCAAAACTACACAGAGGTTGCATATCTATTGTTAATTTTAACCAATACCATGTAGCTACATACTCCACCCCCCATTTAGGGAAGATTAGATCTTTAACAGCAGATATATTGCTGGGAGAGTTGGTACACCATACAGCTATTAAACAGTTATCCGCAGCCAGGTCTTTAACTGGGATGGCTGCAATATCTTCATTGTACATCATAGAATAACTGAAATGATTATAAAAATATTTATAACAGTAAATAGAAAACTAATTATAATATATTTTAAATAAATATAGAATTAAAAATTCATCAACAGGGGCCAGACTCGAACTTATGATGTCTAGAAGTCCATCCTTTTTGATTTGTCAGCTGAGCTACCATTCTATTATCAGCCTTGAATAATTCATATTTAGATGATAAAAATGCATGACAAAATTTGTAGAATGCTACATTCACCGAGATAGGTAGCTCAATCTAAATAAGCGTAACATGGTTATACATTTTTATAGATATTTACAAACAATATATGAATGAATGAATACCTTAATTTATCATTAGCACTTTTCAGCCTTCTTATATATTTATTCCACCAAGGAGGATCAGCAATAATTATATCATATTTGTCACCATTTAATTTCACACATTGTTCTTTTACATCACCACATAAAAATCTAAAACATCACATAATTAAAGTAATTATCCTTTTTAAACTATTTCTAAAGATTATTAAACCTCGGATTACTTGAGTAAGAACAAAGCAGTCACTTACACTCACTATTAAATAAAGATACATACACATGCAAACAAAATTATATTTTAAACAGATAATACTATACCTACACTGCTGTGGAAGAAGGAAATATGTATCCTTTACTTTACATTTGATAGGAACATCAGAGTTGTTCCCTCCACTGATGCCTCCATGATCAAATACCGTTGACTCAAAATATGTCTGTGACAAAAGTCTCACAGATGAAGTGTCTGATATATTATACTTATTATATATATCTTTTGTTACAGCAGCTGGTAGTTTGTTTATAAGCTCATTGTACATGGCTTTTATTGTAGCCGCCTACAACAGAATGTTACAGATATTTAAATTTGTCTTTGAGCATGGTAGCATGGTAGTTCATATTTTTTTTAAATAATACTGAGTAGAAATTAATAATCACTCGCAGGAGTCAAATGTTTTTCTTTATATATTGATTAAGGAAATGACTTGATATAAATCTACTCATATTCATAACAATGAAGACTTTTCAATTTTATGACTGATTAAAACTTGTAATCTGTTATTAAATTAATATTTATTTACTTTATCCCTAATATTATTTATATTAAAATAAGCTCTTCTTTGCTTGACTTTTATGACAATTTTATATGCTACATTACATCTGTACATAAACTCTTCTAAGCTGCTACTGCTGCTAAGAACCAAATAAGACCAAAAAAATTGCAAGATATTAAATATAAATGAAAAAAATAAAAAAGCAATAAATTAAAAAGGATGTTACATATGTATTTAATTTATTAAAATTCGGAAATATTAATAAGAAAGGTGTGTCCATGTCAACAGAAAACCTTATTTATTATTTTAAATAAACTTACTTCAGCAATAATTTGATCACTTTTTCGTGATCTTTTCTTCCGAACAGTTTCATCCCGGCTTTTAATACAAAATAAATTTCTTGACATACATAAATCTTTTTTTTCATCTGGCTCAACTAAAATGCTTTTATATATCATTGAAACAAATTCTCTATGATCTATGTAATGTAAATTATTGTAACACAATACATCCATATTTCATAAATATGTTTTCTTCATTCCTTTGCAAACATGAATAAATTGTGTTGTTAAATTTAACCAGCTCAGTAATCCAGTATTCTGGCCTGATCAAGATCTATGTTCTGTAAGAAAAATTCAATGAAACAATATTCTTTAATCAAAGATTTTATAGTAATAACTTATTTATAAATCATAAAATATATTTAAAAATATTTTAGAATTCATTTATAAACAATAACAACGAATAATAACGACAGTTGACATTTGACATAATGCACTTTAGAGGTTGAACTGTAGAGGTGAGGTGTACCAATTTTTACTTAGACAAACAATTTACATTATAAAGCACTAAATTCATATCGCTGCGGTTCAATCAAGGAATAAATAATATAAAAGAACTAAGATAAAAAAGGTCTGCCATTTATTTTTTTTATTACGTGCTTAGACTAAATATATGTAGGCATAGTCATATCCTGGCTGCAAAATGCAAATAAGACAGCTGTAGTACTAAACATACAACGTATAACATAATCTATAATTTAGAATATCATCGATTTATCTCAATTAGTTAAATTCTATTTTTTCAAATTACCTCAATTGCTATATCTTTAGATAGACTGAGTCTAAGTTTCTCTTTGTACACTTTGTACACTATCGTTCTGTATATTTTGACTAGGCGTATCCTAGTCAGAATCTACAGGATGGTGCCGTTAAAATAATCAAACTTTGAAAATTTAATAATCATTTCTAGGAAGTTAATAATATTTTTAATTATTTACCGAACTTTATATTAACAAAAAAAAAAACAATACAAAGAAAATACAATTGAATATGTATACATCTTAATTATCGAATATTACCTTCAAAATTTCCACAGAACTAACCCTTACAATATGTTATGTATCTTAAGATAAAAAGTCATTCCCCACTCAAGTCAAAAGTTAACAGTTTATTATTATAAACAGTTATCTATGTGCTATCTGCCAAAAGTAATGTCAAGACTCGAACCATTATTTACATTTTCTGGTGTCAAAGGAGAAGGCCGTACTTGTTGGGGTTATTGTTCTTAGAGATTATATTAACTTCGCTGTTCCATATTATAATGATATGTGCCTGCACTTTAAAAAGAAGAGCCGCACTTAAAGGATACATAAATAGCGTATTCCATTGTTATGTATATTAAATTACATAAAATATTCAAGTAAAAATCCAGATTTTAGTCAGTTTGAATGATATTTTGGATTTTGTATAATAGGTGTTATGGCTGTAAAGATATGTAAGTAACTTTAAGTTTTTATATTATTTCTTATTATAGAACTTATTGTAAAAGCAAGAATAAACAACCATTATTTTTAAAATGAACTTTTAATAAAATTGCCTGTACTTTTTAAATTTGTTTAAAAAGACCTTGTATTTTTGTTGATAAGCATGTTGTAAATTTTATGCCAAGGTAAATATGCTTGTAGACTTGTAGATTTCATTTATCTTCAGTTACTCTTCAACAATGAGGTAGCAAACATTCTTTGTTATATTTTAATTGTGTTATAAAATAAATGTTTTTTTTTTATCTACACCTTATTTTTTAAATATATATTTTATACATATCAGCTAAATTTCATATGATACTTAAATCTGCAATAAAGTTTTATTATGTTGATATATCAGAATGTGATTCACAATGTCTTTGTTAGTTTCATTTCATGTAGTTCCTTAAATTATAATTGAATAAAAAGTTAATAGTTTGAATAATATTTACAATATTTGTTAAAATATAAATAACTTGATTGATTATGTAAAGTCATAGCTTGAGAAATCTAAAGAATTTAACAATGTAATAAAATATAAAGAAAGTTAAATAAAAAAATATGAGAGCTCTGAATCATTTCTAAAACATTGTATAGAATTATTTTATAAATGCTTTACTTCTGAATAAATTAAACATTCCTTTTAACAGCTTTATAAGAAAAACATTATGACTATAAAACATTAGTTTCAATCTTATTGTTAAATGAAAGAAATAATTAAATATGTGTTTTTCAAAAGTTAAGGATTGAAATTATATTAGTTATTATTATTATAAGGTTGTATATATGGCATGGCCTGCATGTTATAACATTAAAAACATAACTTTATATTATTTTTAATACCTTTTAATTCTTCATTAAGAAATAATTGTTTATCTGTGGAACATAAGCTTAAAACTAACTTGGATTATGCTTTTTGCATATTAATGGTACATAACATTTTTATTTTGGAGGCTAATAACTGTATATTATGTAATTTCTTGGTCATATAAATATATATATATATATATAATAAGATATATATATATAATATATATATATATATATATAATAAGATATTAAATATGTTAACTAAACCGTTATTACTTACAAAGGAGGCTGTATGCAAATAAAACATCTAAATTTATCATTGTGTTGGTAACAATTAGATAAGAAAAACAGTAAATATTTGGGCATCCTTATCCTATTATGAACATATTTGATTGATTGTTTGTTGAATAATCGCGATAATATCTAATTTTGTTGTTGTTATTTTTTATTGATATATATAAAATTTAGTAAGAATTATTATTGAAACTTAAATACTTATTTAATAATTTAACATAAAAAAAATATAACCCGACGTTTATGTAACATTACGTAAACATTCGTATGAAATTTCATTGACGGGGTTCATGAAAGTTGTACGAAGCAGAGATCGCGGCCGAATATTGATCAAGGGTTGTATAGCGCGTGTGTGCCCACCCCTCGTAGCGACACGCTGACAGGGCGGTGCGCGCGGTAATGTGCGTTCGGTCGGGACACTCCTGTGCCGAAAGAAGCTATTATAAACACTGATGGCCTATTTACTGGCTAGTTGCATCGTTATCTCGCTATTAGCGAACTAAAAGTGATCCCTGCCAGATACTGAATAATTCGCCGAGACTAAATACGTGTGCCGGCCGAGATGGCACCGCAAAAATCGATAAACCTCCCAATGAAACTAGTGTATTGCATTTGACTTGAGTGTTAGTGGTACGATATATACATCGCGCGTGAATACGAGGTATATTTTCTTACAGTGATATTCAAAGGTCGCTAAGGCGAGCTCCAGATGTTCAATCACAAGTTGCCAGCTGACTTTCCAATGCAAACCCTCCGTAAGAAAACGAGCCCTTGCAAATGTGAGTTCTGATTGTTCGTAAATCACTGCAAGACGTATTTTTTTTTTAATATCATTAAGTTCATGCGGTGTTTAGTTAGAGCTATGTGTAACCGGCCTCGTTAGGGCACCCTCGCTTTGTGCTGTCTATTTTGCGTTGTTTCGTTGTAACATGCATGGTCCGGCCATGATCACTAACTGTATGTCACCTGCTATCTGCTAGACCCATGTCATAATTAGTGAACCCTGGTTTTGAACAGAGGGTGTGTTTGGGCCCAGGCGGCGCAGCTGTGGTGCGGCGGGGGGAGTAACTAACTTTAGTCGGTTTGTTGGGAATAATGCAGGTGTGTCATTTCCAGCACCTCTTGCGGCAGTTCGGTGAGTACTGCGATCACATTGCATATCACGCTTCACAGTAGTTGAATAGATTAGCTTTGAATGAATGCTCACCCTTCTTTCTCTCGATGTATCTATTTTCAAACTGTACTGTACGCTGAAACCTTTGTTATATGTTGGTAAGTCTGTTCTATTTAAAAAACAATGTCATATAACTATGTTCATTATTTACATCTGTAGCTTCAACTAGCGTATTACATGAGCTATTATATACTCCTAAGAATTTCTTATTATTTGAATTAAACTCTTAGTCAAAATGTTGATAATAGTAGTACCTATTAATTTAATCTTTTAGACTGTTGTCTAAAAATATTGTTATTTTTTTTCAAACAAGGTAAGAATTTAATTAAATAATATTAATGTATAAGTATCCACATTCACATACAATGACAACCGGATTACCTTTCTATTATCAGATAATTTACAGTAAGTACGTAATATAATTTTATTGATATTTGACACATAGTTAAGTATAAAACAAGATAATGACAAATAAAAAAAACATGATTTCAATTTCAATTGTTTTTTTTAATAAAATTCAATATTAAAACTATTCTGTACCTTACGTAGATAAGTGAACGAACTTTGAAATTTAACAGAACAAATAATCTACTCATTACTGAAATTAATAAAATAATCTTATTTCAATACAAGAGATATTAAATATTTAATTATTAGGTATGTAAATAATGGTTTACTAAAAATAGTCAATTTTATCCTTGAACCCTTTACACCACATAGATCACGTAAAGGGCCGTCTTGTAAGATTTAAAGTTTCACATAACAGCTGTCAAACTTGTTCAACCCTAATAAGAATAGACAATAAATATTATTTCTAGTGAATAAATCGATATGGCCCCTCTCTTTCGTATACGAGTGAAACAAAAATATATTTGTAATTATCTGATCTAAACTATTGATGTTATTCAATGTATATAATAAAAATATGTATATATAAAAAAAATAGAAAATATTTCAGTCACAATTTTGAAACAATTTTGATATATAATAAAATTCCAATCACTAGATGTATAAATAAACGTACTTTTCAGTGTATTGAAATTTAATTAAAAAAAGGGGTTCAATATAATTAAATAATGGATGTTAAACGATACTTAGTGAACGAAACCCTCTAAATACAACGGCTTAGGATATTGTAACATGAGAAAAATCGATTAAAATAGGTATTATCTACTTTGTAAGTGCTCATAGCACAGTTTAAACTACAGGAAGTTTAATAAATACTTTAACATGTTTTTGACATTAAAACGAAAATCTTTGAGTGTGTGAAATGTAAATGCGTATGTGTGTGTATTTTTATGTGTAAGTGTATGTTTGTGTAAAAAAGTGTGTATTTGTAAATGTGTGTGTTATGTAGTAAATTTATTAAAAAAAAACGAACATGAACGTCCTAATTATAGATACGGCAGTGTCACAAGGACCTATGTTCCGGTACAGTTATCAGCTCAGTTCCCGAGGAGAGTCTAAATTTAAAAACAGGATATTCAATTAAACAAACGCGATGCACCGTAAGTAGGGATCGAAATAGTACATCCATGTTCGGTACCCCTAGTACGAGTTTTGACGTTACGAAACGTTGATAGTTTTTGAGCGCTAGTAAACCAATCACAACCAGATACTCGTTTGTCGAAAACTATCAACGTTTCGTAACGTCATACTCCTAGTAGGGGTCACTTTTATTCGAAACCCGAACTCATCGTCACGCTAACATCGATTTGTGACCTAAATATGACTTAAAAGGCTAGATTCGAAGCTCAGACGAGGTAATGCCAAGTTTGTTTTTGGTGGTGGTTATTCTGCTCGGGCCAAATATTAAGTGCTTTTGTTTGAGTGCCTATTCACACCCTACATTATTACGTCGCGTAATATATAAGAAATTATATTGTATAAATTAAATGAAATAAAAGGATAATATAGTGCTATTTTTCTAAGTGTCGTAAAGTTGTATCTAAAGATATAAAGGACGAAACAGTACTACCATCTTAAACATGAAATAACTCATAAAGATTAATGGTCGTTTGGTGCCAACTTTCTAGATGTTAATTCGTTAGTACTGTAACAATGTCTTTTATAATATAAAATGAGAATAAAAGACCTCTTAAAACGTGAAAATAACTCGTTACGTAAACATTATAATGAACCTTTTTGTTTGTTTTGATTTAGTTTTAAAGGCTAAGAAATAATTAGAATGTAACTTATCTAAACAAAACAATCTCATCTAACACTATAACAACAGATAAACGACATATATCATCTAAAAGTGAAGCCGTCATATGTGACATATCAGTAGATTAAAACATTTTTAACTGAGAACATGCTAACCTATTCTATAGTCATCTATGAACCTCTCGCAGATAAGAACGAGCCGGGTCGCTTTCTCGGCGAGGGGGTGTCTTTTCGGGCAAAACTGATTGGAGTCCTAGAAGTACCAGAGGCAAGAGGGGACAGGATGTGCCAGGAGGCGCTGGCGGACTTGAAGATGGCGATCAGAGCCGCTGGGGAACACAAACAGCGAATACAAGTGCATGTTGCCATCGATGGTCTCCGCCTTCGAGATGATAAGACTGGAGTACGTAACATTTATTTTCCTATAAATTATTATTCCCTTCTTTTTTATCCTTGGGAATTCCTTAATGCAAAACTTTTCGGACCAGGGAAGGGTAGAACTGGCTGGCAAAAAGAATGCTAGGAAACCCACTAAAAACAAACCCACGGTTACCCTCATCGTCAAGAGATAGCAGTTCGCTCTCACCTTCACTCCTCTAATTAGCCTGGAGATCATTAAAAAAGAAACGAAATTGTTAAAAGTTTTCTTATTCTCATATTTTTAAATTCCAACTTGGCTGGCTTAAGTTTGCAGTCTATTATGAGATTTGCTTGACTAGTTTGTTGACTCATTGACCTTATATTATGTAAATCAATACGCTGTAACTTCACACACATCCCTCGCTCGCTCGCTAACTGAATGTGTACTTAATTATAATCCGAGTTAAACATTTATGAAACGTTCATAAATATTTAATAATTTGTAGCGAGTAACGACGCTTCTGTTTTATCGTCTGAAAGATTTTAAGTAATGTAATTCATTTCGTTCATATTCTAACACTAGTTATCTCCTACCACCACCAGTCATATATATGTTATGACAGACGTAAATGCATATATTTGAGCCTACCGGTGTTTATTAATGTGCGGTCAAATTCAAATTATCTTTATTAAAGGAGGCGACACGCACTTTTGAATCCTCAATTATAACGTTATAAAACTGTCAGTGTAGTCAGTACGTACCACCAGCTCGGAATGCTGCTCTGCTGTGAAGAGCTGGGCAGAAACTTTTTAAATTAATTCAACAATGTTTGATGTATACAATATAATATCGACCCTGCAAATGAGGTCGAAGAATACAACTAGTGTTATATATATATATATGTGATTTACATACCATACAGTACCTATTACTCTCGTGTTTCTATCGGACGAAACTTGGACGAGGTATTTAAAACTCCACCAACTCAGGCTTATTACTTTTTGCGTAATAACCGAACAAACGAACGGAATCATTAATATTATAATATTTACAGATTTTTCCTCGCTGGTAATTTCTTATTAAAACTATATTGTTTTGTATATAGATTCGCTTATTGTCGGTTTGTCTATACAAGTACTGCTCTCGATTTCTTCAAATGAGTTCTTTAGCCTCATTCATTAGTTTTCCTTTCAATATATGAAATGTTAATATTTTAAGAATCTACGTTACATATGCTAATTATATTTCAATTATTTACAATTCTACTGCAGTCCGCAGTCGGACAATGCATGTAAATAATCTGATACAACTTGATCAATACATTTAACTATTTAAGTTCTAATTTGTATCTAAACACTAAGATAATTTGTTTTTCATCAGAACTAATTCAAGATGCTGTCTTTTAGAGAGACGCAAAGTTATTCTTCTACATATGTGGTACAGTCACATATCTTCTACTAGACTAACTCTTATATAATATATTATGTAAACGACAGCGTGAAGACGCCATTCAATAAACTAGACCCGGGTTTGATTCGCGGCGAGAACTTGTATTTGTGCGTGTATTTCGTTGAAAAAATCACAATGAAAGCTGAATATCTTGAATGCTATATACCATACCATAGTATAACAAGATGCCTATGACCGGTTCTTAGAAGGATATTATATAGAATTATACTTTACATTTATTAAATAAATAGTACTTCTCTATTTAATGGTAATAACCATAAAGCAACGTAATGCGGCTTTCTTGATTATTCTAGAATCGTAATTCACGGTGTGCTAAGTGCGTTAAGTCACTCCCCTTACATTATTTATAGGTCTGATAACAGATAGATTACAATGCAATATGATACATCGATACGTAATTAACACCTTAGAAATACCATTCACTTAAAGTGAATATTATGTGACATTTGGTATCACAGTAAGAGAAAGGAATTGAACATTACCAACATAACTCCAAATTTTTAACCTTTCAACGCCACTACTATTGGTACACTAAAAATCAACAACTCACAAAGATCTCGCCTTTCAGGATTCCCTCTACCATCATCCTGTTCACAAGATATCTTTCATAGCCCAGGACATGACGGACTCTCGCGCCTTTGGCTACATATTCGGCTCCCCCGACACTGGACATAGGTTCTTCGGCATCAAGACTGACAAAGCAGCTAGTCAAGTAAGTTTTTTATATTTTTACCCATTTGTACTCACTTTAATTAGGCTCGAAGCATTCTCATGGGTAAGAACTCCGAATGGGTTTGAAAGTAGTCGTCAGGATTCCGGTAAATGAACGAAAATACAGCCGGGTAAATATATATACATATATTAAAATTCATCGTGGTTCACAAAATTTTTAACAAAATATTACGTTTTATTAATACTACGTAGTTCGATATATTTAGACTCTATATATGGGTCTGACTTAAATGTTATTAAATAGTGTAAGAAAATCTTCACAAATTTTTTTTTTTTTCAAACTTTTACACCCTCTTTTATCAAAAATATGAAATAAAAAATCTATGCTTAGGTCCACTAGTTGATGCTCTACGTTGTCAGTTTATAGTTTTATTAACAATAATAAAATTATAATATGTGAAGAAATAAAACTAAATGAATAAGGAAAGTAAAAAAAACTATCTCTGTTTTTTTCTCTTTTCTACGGAAAGCGAGTTAGAGAGAGACAAGCATAGTTTATCCTTTCATTACAAACAACATTACGAACAATTGAAAATTACTTTATTAAGATGTTGACACTAAATTGTATAAGGTCATCGAACTCCAAAGTCATTTCAGTTAACATATGTGACCATATGTGAGATAATATTGTAACAGAAGACGAAGCTTATAAAAAAGGATATGCCCAATTGTGCGAATAATATATCTCAATTAAACATCATTTTACTCCCACTGTTAACTAAATAATGAATTTGTTTTTAAAATATTGCAGGTAGTTATAGCGATGAGGGATCTGTTCCAAGTGGTGTTCGAGCTGAAGAAGAAAGAGGTGGAGATGGCGAAGCAGCAGCTGGAGGGGAAGACTGTGACCAGCCTCACTAGACACGTCACCACCGTCACAGATATTAAAATAAAGGTAAGCAGTTACAAAAATAACAAATAAACATATTGAAAGGTTAGCATTGAGGCGCTGAACACTTATGTGTTGATTTAAATACAGCCAATATATTCATCCTAACTAATATTATGAAGGAGAGTGTGGGTTTGTTTGTTTGTTACGATGTGACGTCATAACATGAAACATCGCGCACACTTTGCAAGGATACAGAAAAGGAGATAGGATACATTCCATCCTGAAAAAAAAAATTACGGATAGAATAAAATCTTTTATATAGCCGTCTACATAACGGGACTGATTTTTTTTTTGGAAAAATTTAGTATAACAT
The DNA here is from genome assembly GCA_963555665.1 of Dircenna loreta. Classification (NCBI taxonomy): domain Eukaryota; kingdom Metazoa; phylum Arthropoda; class Insecta; order Lepidoptera; family Nymphalidae; genus Dircenna; species Dircenna loreta. Next base: position 12,480,133 of record OY743094.1, read on the forward strand.
AATTTAAAAAATGTCCACAATTTATCACAAATGGCCGACATACAAAACGCAGCGTGTGATTGGAGATATTATAAATATCTCAGGAATTCCATCAGTTTACATTGGCAGTCATAACATACACAGATGAACCATAACACAGACTAAACAAACATTATTAACATACCGAAATCACAAGTCATGTAAACTTCTGTGTCTCACTTCGTCTGTGATCATCGACGTGACGGTGATGAGGGATAGAGACGGAATAAAACGTTTGAATTGTTTCTCAACACAGAGCTATGTACGACTGGAAAATATATACGATGATTGGGAATTACCAAATGTTGTAAGTTTTTTTTATATAATGTTATTGGTAGGTTCATTCCAAATGTGGTTAGGTAGGGAGAGGAGCGCAACCAGTTGATGGTGAGCATGAATGCTCATTTTAAGGGGCCTCTTAAACCTACACTTGGGTCGCAAGTCCCAGGGGCTGTTTGCACTCCTCTCCCTGCAACGCGATGGGCCCGGCACCCGCACGGTGAATCCATGGAATGCTAAGAAGCTTTGTCTCATATGCCATTATATATATATATATATTTTTATCGTGTCTTTGAAAAATGACGACTATGGCATAAATACCTTATCGACATATACTTGAACACTAACCGACAGACAATACACAGTGTAAAATAATCTATTTGTTATAATACTATTTTAAATTCTCTAAAATATTGTTAAGTTAGTTTTTTTATTCTGTGGTGTTGTAAGAGAATAAAATAATTTAAAATACCTATCAATCAATTGCTTTTGAATTAAATATCGGAGACATTTGTAGAATCAAAAGATATCTTTCCCTCCTCTATATAATATGTTGTCTATCCAGAGCCTCAGTGGTGGTCCTGGTCCTGGAGAGGCCTCCAAGCCCGAGGGTCCGGAAGGCGGAGTGGCGGAGCTGGTGGACCTCGAACAAGAACTGTGTTCCCTTCGACGAGGTCTCACTCAAGTTGAGGGACTGACGCCCAGTACTGATCCCTTCGGAGACTCCTTCATTGTACCGGCCCAGGTATGGACAGCTCATATATTCTGATACTAGCCGACCCCACAGACATTATCCTGTCTTAACTGTGAATATTGTATTGGAATTAGTATAATTAATAAAAATATAAATAAATATTATAATTCCGACGTTTAAGTCCATTCATTTGATTTAGTTATGACAAAAGCAATGACGTTACATTAGAAAAGTTGATGTGTCCGTTAAGTTTTTTAAACTTTCTAAACTTAGCAATTTTCTTGTTTTTTTCTTTTTATCTCCTGACAACACAAACAAACAAACAAATACAGCAATGAAAGATTTAGCGAAATCTGTTCAGTAGTTTCCATGTGGCGTACAAAGAAAAAAACTTTAATTATATATGATTTCGATTTGTAATATCATTAAACATTTACTCATCGTACCAAACTAATTTAATTTAAATTTTAACTATATTCTGAAAAAATTACCGGTACGGGCGGAAATCGAAGCCGTTACTTCCGAAAAACTGTCACTCTACCAATTGAGATACCGTACCGCTGACCGCTTCGATGAATTTACCATTCTATATATAATTGGGTTTATCGAGATGGACTTACTTTAAGTATCGAAAATTAATTATAATGTACATTAATAATAATAGTCAATTTCATGTTAATTCATTATTCTTTCATTTATTGCAAGGCTGAGTTAGTTAGTTTAATTAAATTATCTAGTAGGTAAGTGAAGTAAGGAGATTAGGTTAGATATTTTGATAAAATATGGGCTTGTATAGAAATTGCACCGATTTCAGAAATCCAATATTATCATAAGTAGCCCAATTCCAACGTCCTTATATAGAAATCAGATCGCTCATTATCTTGACGATTATCAACCCCTCCACAGAAAGGTCTCCTCCCCCCTCCGCCACGGGGTAGGGCGCCCGCTCGGGCTCCTTTCTCCCCCACCAAGCCCAGCTTCGACCTGTCCTCCGACATGGAGCCCAGGATGGACCTCCCAGACATGGAGATCCCGGACCTGCCAGATCTGAGGGAACCCAAAGTCAGCGTGGTACGTATTTTATATGATTTTAAAACGTATAATTTGATGATATAAGTATCGTAAAACTGATTATTGTTTATTTGACCGGTACTTAGACGTAGGTGGAGTTTAGGTACGTGATATTGTCTAGGATCTAGATATCTTTCATATACAATATTTGTCCACTAAAGAGGATATTGTATACAGAGCGTTCAGGTAATTTTAATTTACAGTTTGGCGTTTATCATCCTCTGCTAGAATACTAACTCATTACCCTTCACTCGCAGTAACAGCGCTAGGTACATCCATATCTAACATCGTAAGGTGACGGTCATACATACGTAGCGCTAGTGCAGCTTGTACAAGGTCATTAAATGCATTGATAAATTGGTGGACTGTTCTAACTTCTGAGGGTCTAAATTTGGGTTTAGTTGCTTTAAGTAAATGGTGTGTCATACAGAGTGTATAGGGGTATACTGGTGGCTGTTGCAGATGCGAGGCGGCGGCTACGACGTGTTCACGGACCTCGACCCGCTGGGCACTGGGAGGAGTAAACCTTACGTTGACAAAAAACTCTTCTTTCAGGAGCTCAAAAATCCACCAAAGAAAGTGCTCAAAGACCTCGTACCGACGACGCATTCTCTTCTATCAGATATATTGCCGGCAGAGAGCAAAGCGGACTACGGCCCCCCCACCACGATGACGTCACTGTCGCGCCACTCCGGCGGCTCGGTGGCCATTGCCAAACCCCAACCTACCTTCTCGCCCAACTTTTTCGCGTCAGATCCGTTCGCGGAGACGGATCCGTTCGATAACACGGACCCGTTCTCCGATACTTTCAAGGACGATCCGTTCACCAGCATGGCGGAATTCCCCAAAATCAGCTCGCTGAGGACGGAGGATCCGAGGAGCAAGGTCACTAAGGAGCCGAACCGGGATAAGGAAAGTCTGGAGACGGATAAGAACGTGTTCAACGGACCGCTGCAGGTGACTCTACCCCCCGAGCCGGCGCCACGCTCGCCGAGACTCTCCCGACAGGTAGAGCCACCGCTCCAACAGACACTAGCGTCGGTCGTAGTAGATAACTATGGCTTATTATCTTTGTACTAACATATTTCCAGAACACTGACACCAGTACTATCCGTCAGCGCCCCACCCCCAGCGCGCGAGTGCAACCGGAGGCCGAATCTCCCCCGCCCCCCCTACCGCCTAAGAAAGCGGCGCCCCCCCCGCGACTCCCCCAAGAACTTGAAGAAGAGGAGACCCCCCCGCTACCCAAACCGGCCAGGAAGAAGGAACCGCTGGTCAGTATACAAATAATGAGGCAAGTAGTAATTAATTAAAACTTATTACTGTCCCAAGGTCACTCATAACAGCCAGATAAGGAAGGAAGTTCCGGGTCATGGACCCTGTTCCATACAAGAGAGTATTCTCTGTTCAAAACAAAACTAAGGATTTCATATTCATAGTCAAATGGCAAAATTTATATTGAATAATTAAAAAATAGGAGCATTTTACGTGAAGCGGAAAACTAATAAAAAGTACCTTCTAGGAACTTAAGAACCTTATATGGCATTGTTTTTTTTTCTGAATGGTAACACAATTATGAATGATACAAAATATATATAGTTCTAAATTTAAATCTCTGGACTTTTTTTTGTATTAAATCTATCAATTGAGGAACATTGGTTCGAATACAATAGTATCAGTAACTGGGACAGTCTAGATAATAACAATATTATATTTAGAAATAAATGCTCGTTTGTTCATCCAATATCGTGATTATGACTCATTCGTACACTCGAAGAGGAACCTCAAGTCATACTAAATTATTATACTGAACTACTATAATAATTAATTATTTAATTGAAGTCAAGAAATATAGAAAGGAAAAGAAGACAAATACAAATCTGTGTTAACATACTATCTATGATTTTTTTTATTAAATAATGTATAGAAGGTCTGTTTACATTTAAAACTATATATAATAAAACATTAACTATTCCGGGCTTGGACTCGATCCCGCAACCTCTGGGAAAGCAACTCGTTGCTCTAACAAATGAGCTACCGTATCGGTTTCTTTTCAATCATTTACATTTACCTTTTTATGAATATTTCGCAGTGATCATTAATAACATATTTTCCGGGGAATTAACGTCTATTACTATAACTTCCAGCCCGACCGCAGCATGAAGCCCCGGCAGTCTTCTCTGGCGACCAGCTCGGAGGACGAGTACCTCTCCCCCGCGCCTCCACCGCTGCCCGCCGCCAGGAGACTTGACATCACGCTCAGCCAGCTCCTCACACTCACCATGGACGACCTGGCATCACGGTACCATTACTTATGCTAGAATACTTCTTCCTCATAGGCTTGAAACGGTTTTCTTCATGCTGCAATAAAACATGGGCTTCTGTCATCATTTACCATTGGGTAAATAATGATAATAAGGACGGGTAAATCTCTCTCCCTCTCTCCCCTCCTCCCTCCCCCTCTCCTCCCGTCGCGTTTCGCATGGTAGTACTCAGTAATAACAATAATAACAACAGGATATAATGAGTAAACGACCTCTCTCCCTCCACTCCCGCGCAACCCAAAGCAGGTCGCCGCCACGATACGAACATTGGTAATTTTAATGTATAATATGAAACTTATAAAAATAATAGTAACGATCGCTACAACTAACTACATGGTACAGCCTCATAGGTACAGCCCTTTATTAGGCAATGCAGTAGACTCAAACTATTTTGAGGTCGTTTTTACTGATCTTAAGTATTCATGAACAGAATTTAAAATACTTGTACTAAGTTAAAGTAACGACACCCCAGACTCCGCGTCCCGACGGCCACGCTGTCGTCCATGACGCTGCCCCAACTCACCGACTACCTGCGGTCGTATGTAGCGACGGAGAACGAGAAAACAGTACGTTGACTTCAATATTATTATTAATATGCAAGTTTTGATGTTTGTCCGTCTATCAAGCAATAAGTAATGGATGGATTTTATATGCAATTTCGGACACAGATAGATATGACTTGAATATGAAGTAAATTTTTCTCCCGCAGACATAGTTTTACGCAGGGAAAACACACTCTTCATCACCAAACGGTGCGAGGTCACTGCCACTCTATTACTATTATTTTACCTTTTTCAGTAAATTTCTTCCGAATATAAACGCGGGTAGAAGCTACTTGAAATTAAAATACAATGATATTCAACTATCATAATATAATGTAAATAAAATATTTATTGTATACCTCTTGCAGCACATACATGTGGACTCCTTGATGCGACCAGAGAAAGAAAAAATAGCTCCAATCATTCCAACTGTACCTGAAAAAGTCACTCTAGCACCCGTCGGTGAATTTAAACCGCAATTCGAAGATAATTTCGCTCCCACGGACTCCTCGGTGGATACATTTGTTGCAAATTTTGATGATTTCGATAAAAAAGCTAACCCAACGTACGACAGGTACGCAGCGTTCAGAGAAATACAGGAACAAGAATTAAAAGCTAAACTAATATTAGACCCGGTAGCACCGGAGAAGCAGGAAGATGACAACGAACTGACCATAATAGAAAATCTCATAAAAACTGAAGAACAGAAAATAGAAGAGCGAAAAGAATTGGACAAGAGCCCCTTAAAGAGTTTGGATGAACTGACAATCAATTCCTTTAATATGTTCCGTAATTCGGTCAGCCCTAAGCCAATCGACGCTAAGATAGAGGATATAAAAATCGTTATGAAGAATTTACAAATAGAACAGTCCAGACGTAGCGTGTCACCTCGCGATAACAGCGTCTCTGAAATTAAACATGATGACGCAAACGATAGATATGCAGCATTACGAGAAATAACAATAACGGAGCCACAGGACGAGTTTGAGTCCATTCCTCCCGAAGCACCGAAAGAGAGAAAGAAATCAGACGAAAAGTCTGATGGGTTTGACAATTCTGACTTCTTTGACTGCATCGATAACAGCTCGCTCTCTTTTAACGTCGAAGATGCGTTTAGAAAAAGTCCAATAGTGAAAGAGAAGGAGAAGGAGGAGGAGAAGAAGGTAGAAGAGAAGATAGAAACGCCGCCGATAGAAGTGATCCCGGTGAGAGACTTACAGCCTCCCACGAGGCTCTCAGCAGGGTCTATTAGCGACGTCGCGAGTGGATCTTCACCAGATACTAAAGGTAACTTAACTTACTTTATTCTCTAGCTAAACAGATTTTTGTAATACTTGCCATTTATCCATATTTCTTTTCCTTCCAACCTTAGAACATACATTTCATTACTATTATAATTATATAATATAAGATTTATCCCCCCTCTCAACTCTGCCTCTTCCTTTTGAAAAAATGTGTTTTATTTTATAAACCGGTATATGTGATACCTGGTAGGTGCGGTGGTGGGCGTGGTGGGAGGTCTCACTAGGCTGGGCTGGACGGAGGGCTGGTCGTCAGACTCGCGGGAGTCGGAGCCCCGGCACCGACGACGACGCACTCACAACAGAGGACCCTCCGGTACGATACTTACACTTAGATGTGAATTTTAACGTTCGGAAGAAAAAAAATATACATATATTTAAAAAGTTATACTTATATTTTTTGTATATTTACCTATAGACATGAAATGTTTCTCAAGCATTGTACCTATTAGTTAAAATATTAATATTTTACTTACAATACAAATAAATAATAACCCAAATGATAAAAAACAGTACAAACATCGTCATCGTCCCGCGACGTGTCTCCGTGGGACGAGGAGCCTCCCGTGGCGAGACTGCCGCGGCCTCCCTCCCACAGAGATAGGGACTCACGGTGAGTACCCACTTTAATTATATATAAACCAAGTTCGTTCACAAATATAACATAATAATTCTATTGCCAACTCCATTGTAACTCAATTTTAAACAACAGATGAAGTATATTTTATAGAAAAGTTCATTAAATATTTTTTTAACAGACATAATTCATCGGGCTCCAGAGAATGCCTGGACTCAGGCAGTGGAAGAGAGAAAGAGCGAGACAAACGAGGCAGCAGAGACAGAGATTTAAATAGAGATGGAGGGACTCTGCTAGAGATAGAAGAGATTCCGGCAGCGGCAGAGATAGGCGCGACGTCAGTAAGAGAGAGATCACAGGGATCTTAGAGAAGGCAGAGACAGAAGAGATAGGAGAAGTAGAGATAGAGATAAAGAGACTTGGACAAGAGATAGAACTTATAGTAGAGAAAGAGATTACAGAGATTCTAGGAGCAGAGAGAGATCCAAGGACTATAGAGATATGGACCGACATCGGAAACCTAGACTTTCCTACGACGAGGAGGAGTAAGTATTAGTCTTTTTTCTCTTTTGAGTACTGTAAGTACATATTCAAAGTATTTTTGTTATCGTCTAACTCAGCGTTACTGTGTTTCTTTTACCTTTAATACCTTTTATAAATAAGTAAACTTGTCAACTAGCTTGCAAACATTTTTTAATTTTCAAAAGAAACTTAATAAAAATCGCCTCCGTTCCGATACAAACGATTACTTATAGTAGTCGACAAGACACGGTAGCTCAGTTACCAGACCGACGGGGACGGTATCGTAGAGGTCACAGGTTCCAGGCCTGGCCTATTTGATTTTAAATTGATTGAAAAAATCGTTTTAAAAGTTAAAAATATGAAATTTATATATGTATATGTATTTGTAGTTACAGTGATGGCTGCGCGTCCGGTCGGTCGTCACCGAGAGAGCGCTGGCCGGAGAGATGGAGGAGAGATGGTATTTATTTATATATATTATACTAGCTTTTTTTAGCGGCTTCGGGCGTGATGTAGAGGTAATTTATACATGTTCAGAAACTGTGCCTCTTGCGCGGTCTGTGAACGTTCTGTCCAATTCAATTTGATGTGATAAATTATATTATAATCTGTGGTCATCATTGAACAATTTTTCAACTTGACGGTTTCGGAAATTACTCTCCATACATACAAATTCACTAAATTAGCACTTTTTTTGTATAATATCGGTTCGATAGCGATTCCACCGACCGGCTGTTTCAACCAGAGCCAGTAACAGTCACAGTTATAAAAGTATCGCTAACTTTATATAAAATTTAAACTGAAAAACTGAAATTACTGAACGCTTGTTTTTTGATATTTCGTATTACACTATTCACCGTTCTTAACACATCTTTGAAGGAATCATGCAAAATTTCAAAATTACAACCTTTTTTCTATTTAAATTTATTTATATAGGAGATTTAAGATTAGCTTTCTTGAATTCCAAATACCTGGATACACTGAGTGACCACTGACTTTGCTTGCAACAAGTTTATACGTTTTACTTTACGTTACGTTACGAACCAATAGATATAATTGGTGATGTATTTTAGTTATGTTTTATTGAGTGTTAACTACGCATCTATTATTATTAACAGATATTATAACCTTGCAAAAAATAAAAATTGAGACAATCAAATTTAAATAATACAAAAACGCTACTTGTAATAAACAGAAATAACTTAAAAATTATATGAATTCGTTTTTTAAACTTTTACTTTCATTTTTATTAACTCCTGAAAATTTAAAGAAAACTGTCATAATGGGTGTCACAGACGACTCTATATTGATAAAAAGAACAGGAATATAAAAAGTTTAATGTTTCGATTATTGTTTTATTATAGAGAGAAACTACGGATCTCTCGGGTGGAGGGAGACGAGACGGAGGAATGAGTTGAGACAAACCGAAGAACCAAACGAGAGGAGGTTAATACATGACAATTACACGAGAAGTAACAAAACTTCACCAGTTTTTAATGTGTCGCATTTAATTAAATTATAGTGTGTAAAGTATAATATTTTATACATTAAAGCTAAAGTTAACAATACTTACATTTATTTTAGTACTTCCTTGTAATCTGAAAACTAATCTCAATCTCGTGTCTGAAGAGAGACTATTTATTACTATTGAACGTTTGTATAGATATGGATCGACTTTGGGGTGGCCCGGGCGTCGTTCTGCCGTCGCCTCCAGGAGAGATGCGGAGAGGGAGCTGAGGGAATCCAGAGACTCCGGGCGGGACTCGCGAGACGCAAGAGACTCGGGGCGAGATTCCGGTCGGGACTCCCGTGATCCTCGTGATTCGGGGCGGGATTCGAGAGACGCTCGGGACTCCGGTAGGGAGTCGGGGCGAGAATCCCGGGATCCGCGAGATTCGGGACGGGAGTCGGGTCGCGAGTCTCGGGACGCTAGAGAATCGATTCGAGACTCGCGGGATCCTCGACGAAGACGACGCGACGACACGAGGACGAGGCCTCGCGATTATAGATTCTCGAATGATTTCTCGCCTCGCGAAAGAGAACACACCTCGCCCTTCGATAACGACTTCCAAGACACTCCGCTACCGGCCGTGAAGAAAAGAGCGCCGTACTCCAGTCTAGAGGGCACGAGGTAATTCAGCGCATGTATAATTTTCTTTACTTCAATGTATGTCTTTAATTTAAAAACATATATTATAATTCTTTTTGTAATTCCTCCATCAGGTTCGCATTCGAGGCGGCAGAAGACAGCGCCCCGTCGCCCCCCTCGGGAGGGTCGCTCCGCCGCGAGGGGGACTCCCCCGCTGCGGCACGCTTCCGCTTTGATTCCGATTCGCTGTCCCCGCGCTCCATGTTCGAGGACGACTTCACGCCGCGAGCCGCCTCCATTGCGGAGGAGGATGAGGGGGAGCTGCCCCCCCTGCGGGCGCGCGCCCCCCCCGGCTCTGCCCCCCACCGGGACATCAAGAAGTCTGACTCGGTGAACATATTCACGCGCGAGTCGGACCCGTTCGAGGGCGACGCGTTCTTCGCGTGCACGGGCTCGGAGCGCGCGGCGCGCCGCGAGAACTGGCCCGGGGACTTCCAGGGCTTCGACCACGTCTGATCGCGCGCCCTCACTTCACGCTTGCCATATTTATTTCGAATACTCGGTGTAGTAGTATTAGTAGTTCGTCGAGTTTCTCGTTTATTGTAACCGTCGGTGTGCGGACCGACGACGTATTGCGATGTTTTGAGGATCTCATATGTTAATGTAATTTATATACTTGAACACTTAACGCCCTTGGAGTACGAGTGTTTGTAACGTTTGCGAGATGCGCTATGGTACTGAGCCGGTCGAGGTGTGTATGAATTTGTCCCCGCGTCGAGTTATATGCCTTTAGTCAACCTGTGATATGTGAACCCGTTTTTTGTATTATTTGTATGCTTATAATCTACAAAAAAAATTAGTGACGTCACCAATAGTATCTCCCTTTTTTTACCGCTGAAACTTCTTTGAGTCGAACTAGCGTCTGTAAAGCTTTCCTTTTTATTAAGTGTCCGAGTAATTTTAATAGTTTTATTGCATCACTAGAAAAAATGTTGGGCACAAAAATTATAATACTCATGGTTTGTTGATATTGTAAATATTTTCGAACTGATCGGTTAAATAGTATTTTGTAAATAATTATTCCGTTATTTCAATTTACACACTGCGAATATAAGAGTTTCTTATCGCTTCTTTCATGCATTATTTTGATTTACTAAGTAAGCAACATAATTATAATATTTGATTTTAGAAAAAAAAATATTTTTATGTATGACATATGTATTACTTTTCAGTATACATTAATTCAGTCCAAAATTGGCCTGTGTCCAAAAGGTATCAATCTGGAGAATACAAAACTTATACAATTTCAGTAATTACCATATTGACAATGAAATTGATAATTAAAATGGCTGTTTAAAAATTATTGTTATATTTGATTTTATTATTCTGACCTTAGATGTAATATTAATATGTATTGTGTATGTTAATATTTTCTTTACTATATGTAACCGAGCGGTCACTCATTCTCATATTGAAACAAATATCTTGATGTAATATTTCAAAAATGTACAATAACACACGTATATGTCTTTATCATTGTCATTTATTTCTGTGATATATTAATTATTTAACATTTCTCAAACATAAAGCAATAAAAACGATATTTTTCAGTGAATTCTCCTAATATAATAAATCTATCTAAAATAGAGTATTAACTTACTGTGTAGTACTCATTAAGTAGTAGTGGCGAATCGCTTATTACTTTGCATTCATTTGAGTCTTATAATAAATATATGTAATATTAACACGATACTTGAATTAGATATTAGTAAAATGACCGCAACCTCTCATTTATATGATATCACTGTTATTTCAATATAATCAACAGTGGTTCATGTTTTGTATTTATGTATTTTTGTACATAAATAGGTAGAGATATTTAATAATAACGTGCAATTATTACTACACCTTCTGAAGCGCAGTACCAAAGGTATTTATGTTCTGTACCTAACTGTTGTGTAAAATACTTAAAAGTTAATAAAATTATAACAACATTTGTCGCCTTTCCTTATTTTTTCCTAGTAAGTTTTATTTTATACTGTTTGAATTTTCATTGATACTAACAATGATATAAAAAAATAAAAATATTTTACGTTCCTACAGATCGGCATTCAAAATCCTTGCGTTATTTTTACAAATGTATTCTACGCTTGCGATATATATTACGGAACATATATACAGAAACAGGTGGGTATCTGTAGTCTGTTGCGCTTGAAGTACACTAGTGAATGAACAATGTGCACAATAGTCAATCTCAATCGTTTTCGATCCACCATGTTTATAAACATATTTTTTTTTTGTATATGAGCCATAAAATATTTATTTATTATACTTACTTATTTTTAGAAATTTCTACACTTTTATTTATCTTGGAACTTGGTATTTTAGAATGTTAAGGTCACGAAGCGGTCAAGTTTTGTTTCTCTCGCTGTATTTAGTCAACTCAATCAAATTACAATAATTGTTTACAACAAATTTAACGGGCTAATACGCTAACATAGAAAATATTGCATGATCAATTAACAATATCAGTAAATTTTACTAAAAATATCTATTCTAAATGCGAATTCGAAAAATCGTTTAAGACGTTGAATTAATAAATAAACCCCAGGTGCCTATTTAGGTGATAAAAACCGTCTGTCACGCCTTTTATCACCTAAATAGGCACCTGGAGTCTTCAAAGACCCCAAAAATAAATAGCAATCTATTGATATTTTTACTTATAAAAACTTCCAATACTTTTTCTCAAAAAGCTATCTACGTTCGTAAAATTAACGAAGTTCGTTAATTTGTGAGCTGTTAAAACAACGTCCATCTGTATTTGCATATTAAAACGTCATTTCAAATATTATTTTACGAACAGAGGTACTTTTCTTCGAATTTATTGTTAAAGTGTTTTTTTCATATTAATTAGGCAAAAACTAAAATGAATAACATTGATCTGTATCGACCACAAACAACAATGGGAAGAAAAATATGTATGTATATTACAATTCGCTACAAAATAGCAAAATGTTTTAATCTTTACCGTATTTTTGATTCAATGGTTTTCCATAATTATGTTGAGATCGTGTATACGTGTACCAATCAACTTCAAATTACAAACATTATCTGTCTCTAGTACAGATAAAAAAAACTCAGAGGCATCACAATATTTTATCAATGTGGCGTCAAAGTGTCAAAATTTTTGTCAAAAGAAAGATGATAGCGTTATAACAGCTGTTTTGTGTGTTTTTGTTCAGTTTCAGTGGATACGTGGTAATAATTTATGTCCAAAGTAGAACTTTATAATATATTTCTTAGGTCATGATATTTTCTGGTAGATTTATAGTTGTTTAAAAATGAAACAAAGGTGAGTAAGTAGCTCGCACTACTTGTAGAAGTGGAACATAGATGTTTACTTCTTGTTAAGATGTTGTTTTCCAGGACGCGAGCCTCGCACAGTGGGGATGACTTAATCGAAAATATGAACGGCTATAAAGATGATAATGAATACAAGAGTGAGATTCAACTCTACAGAATTAAACCACAGGATCATTTTATTGAAGCTCAAGTGCAGGAAGGAGATACGTTGCAGGCCATCGCCCTACGATTTTATTGTTCTGTAAGCATCTTTGTTTTCTCTAATAGTTCAATGATCGATGAGGGTGTCGTAACTTAATCCAATAACGCATGTTGATTTGTAAACTAGGAATAGGTAGTATCTATAAGAAATGTTATGTGTATTCAAAAGCAAAAAAGGTAATCATAACAATAAAATTATTAAGAACGAATTTACTTCCGTTGGCTATTAATAAACTATTTAAATTAATTAAGTTTCTATTGTTGAATATAATTTAATAAAACAATTAGATTTCAGAATTGAAGAGAATAAATAACATACATAAGGACAATGAAATATTTGCAAGAAGAACCATTAAAGTGCCCGTCACACCTTACTCAGTACTCACTGAGCTCGTGCCTTCACAACAGACTGCTGAACCTATGCCTTCCACTTCAAGCCATATATCAACTAGTCTCAATATGCATAATATTCAACAAGAGCCTGTACAAAACAGATTATTTCAAGAGAACACTACTCCAAATGAGATAGAATCTAAGGATGATGACTATGCAATTGACTGCAATACTGTTGTTTTAAACAGTACTCTAACCCCATCGGTTGTGCCTTATACAGATTCAGAGCAAAATGAATGTGTGTCAGAAGATACTCAACTGTTACCAAACAAGCAAGGAATGTCTGTGGAAGCTGTTGTCGTTAAGGAACTGACATCTCATGGTGCAGACTTTGGCTTGAAATGGTTTCACCTTTTATGTTTTGTTCTCGTCCTAGGTTTTGCTGCCCCTCTGATATACGTTTTCTTTTATTTAGATAAACATGAACATTCAGATATACCACCATTACATCCTACGTAACTTGATGGTTGGTAAGCTTGATCTGAACAAAAAGCTTTAAGTTCTGGCGATATTTTTATACAGATATTTTTGTATATTGTATTATATATTCTACATAAAAATAAGGGGACTAATGTGATTCTAAAATATAGTTATATATTATAAGCAATACTTTTTATTTTGTATGTATGTATGGTTACCTTTTCTCAATATTTTGAACCAGTTGGTCATATTCATAATTGTATTTACAGTGATACTATTCTTCCAAATAATGTACATTAGTAGCAAGCCTATATAATAAAAATGCTTTTGTATTTTTACAAGCGGTATTCAACTGGCTGTTATTAACTTCAGTCAATGAAACGAATTTCTTGTTTGTTTTTAGTTCAAAGGCATTCCAATTCATGCATACACCACATCTGGTAGTTATGTTAATATATTCTAAACCTATTACGAGCTACATAACAAATACTACAGGGAAAGTGAATTAACTCAAATATATGTAGTATACATTTTAATCTAACAAAAGCTAAATTTTACTACATAGGAAATATTTAAAATAATAAATAATTATTAAAAATATTTTTGATAATCAGTTTAAAATTCGTATCTTGAATTTATATCATTAAATAGAATAACAATACATGCCTATTCACCTTGAAGCAGACGTCAATGGTGTATTGACCCAGTTTCCACCATGATCAGTTATTTATTCTAATAAGATGAATTATTCATCTTATTAGAATAGAACTAGTTATCTTTTAAAACCCTTAGGAATGGAAAATAAAAACAGAAAAAGTCACAAAATAAACCTTTACTTTATTCTATATTCGCTTAAAAATAGATCGATGTAAGAAATCATCAGTAAATTAAATCATCGCCATTAAACACAATCTTAGTTAAATATCTTTATATAATCAATAATGATAAATGCATTTCTCTTACTTCATAAATAAAGTTTCATCATTTTAAAACGAAACCCGTAAGTTGACGGTAATTTCTTATAAACATAATTTACTACACCGGATTAACAGACAGTATCTCATTTGTGAGCCTCGAGGAAATACTTGTATTTTTTGATGGACTTATTCTATCTTATATACTATTTTGTAGTTCTAAATCAGAAGTTGCCGCGACCGAGGTTTGGATTGCTCTCGTGTACGCTGAAAACATAAATAAACGTATTAGGAACCGAGAAATATTTTGTAATAAGACCCACACGTAAATGAACACAGAGTTAGCACACAGAGAACAGATACTCAGAAGGTAGCGTGTGTCGCGAGTCCTCTCCGGCGTGTCGCTCGCGCTTTGTAGGGAGATTAGTGATTTATTGTTACAGACACAAACAACAAAATCACTAGTCTTCCAAACAACGCGCGGCATCCCCGTTAGTTGATGACGTCAGCTAGAACATTGTTAACCACCAAGTTACACACACACGTACAGCGGTATTAGTATTACATATGAGACTAATATATGAACAGACTAATTTATTAATTATACCCATTTATAATCTAACTACCCTCGAAACTAAGAATGAAAAATATATATATTTTACTTAATTTATTTACCAGAAATATAAAAGTCAAGGTAATAAGGTGAGAATAGAAATAAAAATGTAAGATTAACGATTAGTTACTCTATTATAAAATATATTTTCAATGTTTACCTCGTTTGACAAATAAACTCTTGACAGAGAATCATATACTATTTAAGCTTATTTTTGTTTGGGGCCAGTTCTGGGAACTCTTCAAACATTCTATTGCAAAAAATCTTGTTAGTAATGCAATGAGAAATTAACAATTCATTCAAAACTGATAGTATTTCGTCTATTCTGATGTAGGCTATTAATTTAATGTAAGTGTTGCAGGATATTAGTACATGTCCTCGTATAATGTAATTCATGCGAAGCGTTATGTCATATTGTACGGTTCAATGAGACACTTCATGCACTATTGGATCGACATTCACGACACGTCCGTTACGTTCAAGTAATGCAATGTTTGAAACCAATTTATCATGTTTTATTAAACTTACAAAGCTCACAAATAATTGGTTACAAATTCAATAAATTCTTGACATATGTATGTAGTATGGTGTCGCGCCCCCGTGTGTCGTGTGGTGTGCGTGCGTGTGTACGTAGGTGCGTGCGTGTGTGCGTGTACCTCTGCTGCAGCAGGTACTGCGCCTTCTGTATGCGCGGCGGCGTGCCGGTGATGGTGATGACGCGGTCGGCGGCGCCGGGCAGCGGCTCCGCGATCTCGATGCCGGCTCCGCTCTCCGCGCGGATCTTACGGATGCGGGACCCCGCCTTGCCGATGATGGCGCCCGCCAGCTGACACACGGACCGGATATGTTTAATGCGATCGTCGGAGCTTAGTTACCGCCGGATGTTCGTCGGGATGCTCACGTCTTTGGGGATGGTGACTTGTGTGGTGGTCTCCTGCTGATTGCCGCCGTTGCCGTTGAAGTTCCCGCCCGAGGACGACCGGTTGTTACCGCCGAAGTTTCCTCCGAAGTTGCCCCCGCCGCCGCCGCCCCCTCCTCCGAAGTTTCCTCGCGGGGGGCCGTTAAAGTTGCCACGGGGCCCGGGACCCGAGAAGTCATTGAATGGTCGCGGGGGAGGGGGACCATTGCGGCCCATGGGCGGCCCCCCTCGCGGCGGCGGCGGCCGGCCTCCGGGCCCCATCGGACCCGGGGGCCCACGGGGCGGTCCGCGCGGAGGCCCTCCCCTCGGTCCCCCGCCTCGAGGCCCCTGTCCGCTGCCGAAGCCGCCGTATTCGTCCGCATAGAAGTCGTCGTAGTTGTGAGGATCGTAATTCTGAACGGCTCCTTTGATCGGCACCTGCAATGTCATAAACACGTCTCAATGTACGCTCCAAAACAGATGTACATAAAACATCTTTTATTTGTTTCTTGCACGACACAAACTCCTTCAATCGTAGAGCACGGCGTGTGTGTCGTGTAAGCGTGTAACAGACGGCTGACAGACGCACCTGTCGTGTCGTTATCATAAAAACGTTAGCGCTATTTCTAGTACTTGAATGTTGTAAGCTCGATAACGTTAACAGATGACACGACTTTAAGTAAGTAAGAAATAGTTTATAAAAAAAAGATGAATATTATGTCACATAATAGTAATTTTTACCGGAGACTGCAAAAAGGATATGGATATTTTGTAATGAATATCTTCAAAGTAATAAACGAACTTCTTGATAGTTAAAGTTAAACATTACATGTCTTCTCGAGTTAAACATTACATGTCTTTTTATTTCCCAGCTGGTTAGTTAGTGACAAATAAATGGGCAAACTATCTTTTTCATGTACATTCTCGTTATAATACACTGTTCCAATGCATTCAATTTTCAAACAGTTTCTTTACTATATTATAGCGACGTAGTTAGAACTGCATAGTACCGTCCGTATATATAAATCACACCATTAGGATATTTATATTATAATTTAGAGTTAATTATTGACAATATAAAGCGTAATAACATTTAAAATACCAATCAGTAATGTTGGCTCTACGCTTTGAATTTATGACAAAACAAAAAATATTCTGTAGACGTTAATAGCTTTTACTGAACCACAGCAAAAAAAACACTATAATAGTTTTGATAACTTCAATTGATAAAAAAAAATAAGAATTTCAACCGTGCGGTTTATATAATTAATAAAAAACAGGCAAAGGAAAACAGTCATAGAACCTCTTTAAAAAAATATATATATACTTGTTTCACAAGAAACAGAAACAGGCAAAGGAACGGAGCTATAGAGCCCCTTTAAAAAATATACATATATATATACCTGTCTCACAAGATGCAGCACCTCCCTGACGCCGGCCGCCACGGCGCCGGGCGCGCCCACCAGCTGCACCACGCGCTCCGTACTCTGAGGAGCGGGGTTCGAGAAGATCTTCAGACGGGATCCCGTTTTCTGGTATGAATTTATTTACAACGTGAGTCTTTATGACGTGGATTTTTATTTGCTTTTTATTGTTACGAGACTTTTACTGTCAATGTAGGTCAATCGATCACGTATCAACCGATAATGACCTCGATGAAGCCTTGATTGAATTGTTAGAGTCCTGCTCTACCTGATGTACTATAGGCTACTTACTGTATTTTGATAAAAAATAATAATATAAATCTCAAAGAATTATTTCCTTTGTATTATCTCTAAATGTTGCGTTGTAAATAACTTGATTATATTTAAATGTGAAAATGATTGTAAATAATACTATAACATTTATAATATACAACGAGTCTAGTAACAACTGTATTATTAAAAGAAAATATACATATTAAATACCCTAATAGAGTATTTAATTTAAATCATACATCTGTATGCATAATAGAATTGTATATTAATTTTAGAAGTGTTGTTTCTACTATTTAAATATATAATACATATTTTAATAAATATTTCTCAACAATACTTTAGTATTAAAACCATAGCAGTCATAAAAACATTACTGCAGGGAGCACGCACATCTGTCGTAGAAAATAATTGATAAACCCAAACACCTATAACTCGAGCCCTAAACAGGCATTTTCTTAGTCATTAAATTTATTTAGTAGCCCTATATAATGAATAAATAATGTTATTTCTTCCGAGTCGCCCTGAACTCCGTCGTGGATGACGTTTGTGTGCGCACTGCGCCTGCGCGGACACATCGACCCGCGCACGTGGCCCGCGCCCACACACGCACAGACAACACACACCTATACTCACACCGCTTACGCACTTTTACAACTGAGCTGATTTTTTGGAAATAATAATCTATTCGGATTATGATTTTTTCAAAATAATCGTAACGTACCGTTCCATATATGTAAATTTAAGTAAGACGTAACCAAAAGCACTATCAAAAAAATATATAATTAACTAATAACACAACAAACCTCATATTAAACAGTAGATAACTATCGGTAAAATAAAACAATAAGTAGAACAAATCACTGAACATTATGAACCGGACCGGACTCGCGTATCGGACAAAGCAATGTTAAGTGCGATCAAAGTAACACAGAGTTCACGTAACAGTTCTAATCGGACGACCAACCCCGAGGAAGGTCGCAAAGGGAATAAGCTACGGAGCCGTTGGTAGAGTGTCGTGCAACACCTGACCCCCCTCCACCCGCGGCCCCCTCCCCCGCTGCACTTGTAGGGCTGCGCCAACCGGCACTCGCGCCACGCCTACACGCAGCCGCTACACTTCTGCTACCACACCGTTTGTCATAAACTTTATTGTCAATTAAGTAATGATAAATAGGTAGCAAGTACCCATCGCCTTAAGATGCATTGAAAATTATAATAAAGATTCTGATAAAACTTCCGCGAACTTTGAATAATATTTAAGTCGAGGATGAGTTTTCAATAAAAGTATCAGTCAGAAGAAACTTAGAAAAATAGAAATTTTAAAGAAAAATTTCAACTCCTTTTTGTGTCGATAAAGCGAGTTAAGCAACGTTTTGGTATAAGCTGTGAAAGCGGGTCGATAGTGAGGCTAGTATTTGATGGCACCGAAGCCTTACGGCGTCAGTTCGATCGGAAACGGAAGCGGGCTCGCGTGCCCGCGCGCCTAATTGCCGGTGTCACCGCTACAGCGCCTGTAATTACGTCTGCGACATATGTGACCGGTTCAAATTACACCCAAAAGCCCGCGGGAATTTATTACCAATGTAATGGAATAAATGGAAATTGTACGATCGATGATGTTACCACGAACGAATCTATATTATATTGACATAGATTTCAAATTAACCATTAAGGTTGCTGGGTGGTTGTTTGCTTCACCATGTATGTCGAAGCTTTACCACTGTTTTGATGATAGTATAACAAAGAATTGTCTCGAGTGAATATATAATGAATCCTAATATCCGTTTCTATCTAGCCTATACATCTATGAGGATGTGGAAGTTAACAAAAACCTGGCCGCGTCACGTGCGCTCCGGTGACTGCGGCGCCGCGTTTCCGACGGATGAAACCCTACCGACACGTGTTCAACCACCCTTTCATTACAATACACCTAGCACTCTTAAATTACTATTGATTAGCGAAACAATTACGTCCCAACAAAAAAAGGAAGTTGGTACGCCATGAAATATTAAACTGAAATTTCAGTAAGAAAATCCAATTCACAAAAGGTTTCTCGGCCAACAAAGCGAGAGGAAACGTGCAGCGTACCTGCTAAAGTCATGTGTAGTGTTCGGCGAGGTCATAGAAGCTTTGTGCAAGTAGGTACACCCCAGGTGTTCGTGTTTTTGTACCTTCCGGCGGCTGCGACCCACCTGCCCTAACAGCTGCCGCCCGCACGCGACTACATATGCCCGAACTACATCTTTCTTTACTTATATCATTCCAAGTATATTCAAACGTTGTTAAACCAGAAGAAAGCGTTATACGCAAACTAAGACAGTTGTTCTGTAAACAATGTCTCATTCAAGATTGCACAGTGAAAGAATCATTTTAGTCAGTATTCAGACTTGGTTTGTGCAGACGCACATCTCAATCCCAGACAAACAAAAACATAAGACTATCGATTGGAAAAAGTTTTCGACGTAATAAATTGTCTTTCGTACTACTTCGATTTAGACTCCCAGTCCGACGAAGCGACATATAACCAGAACTCGTTTATCGCAACAAAGAATTCATAAAAATTCACAATTGATGCGATTCTATTGATGATACGGCATCGCGAATGGTTATAGACATTATTCTATTATATCTACGAGAATATATTTTGCGTTTTGTCCTCACAGGTAGAGTCCATTGACTCGATAGGAATTCCCTACAGAAATATGAACAAAGGCCTCGAATTCTTAAACACAATCTATTGAGAGCGGCAAAGAAAACAGATGCAAAAAAACCTTAGCAAAAATTTTAATACTTACGGTATAATAAAAGTAACATGTGACTGATTTTTTGTAAGGAACAGCTGATTGTTCGCACACAATGAAACATTATAACGATGCAATATACACAGACATATAAAGCATATTAATATATTATTCAAAATAATTTAATAATCTTAAAATACATAGTATAATATAAATCAACAAGCCTCTGAATAACTAAGAGCAACTTATGGAACACAATACGGAGAGGAGATGACAAAGTTGGGACCGTCAGACGTTTTAAAACTTCCGTAGATAGTTAGCTGGTAATTGATCGCTGTGATGCACTTTGTGAGGCTTTCACGTTATTTGTTTGTCAGAATACGATGACAAATTGTAAGGCTTTTAAGCTTAATCAAGTAGAGACTGCTGATGGCCGCGTTCGAGGAAACTCTATAAATTGTTTATAAAGTACAAACAATGGTACCTGTTTTTTTCACAATACCATTAAAGTAATTAAAAACGAAGTATTATTTTAGCTATATATCTCCATAGAGTAACCTATGACGACTCCACGCCAAAATATGTAACTTCATAAGTCATAAGCAGATGTAAACCGACAAAATTAAGTGAAATCCGATAAAAAACTAGGTAAATTGTCTAAAACATCCGTCGGATTGAGATAAGACGGGATACGGGCGGCAGCTGCTTTTACATCTGCCCTTCATCCGCAGACGCCCGAATATTGACGAGAAAAAAACACTTCATTATTGCTCACGCCTCGACAGATGAGAATCAAGTCAAGGCAGCTGTTACCATAATTATATATGAGGATCAAAGTAGAACCTGGCGTCCTACCTAGTGCAACACTTAATATATAAATAAATAGACACGTTGTTGTGTTGAAGCTTGGTATGCGAAGTTTGACCTCAATTTCGCATTAACGTGCGGAAAAAACAATTTAGCGTTAATCGTACTATTAGTGGGGTTAAGTCGTTTCTTGGTTATCAAAATCAATATCACCTAAAAAGTACACAACATAATTACAACATAGAATGAACTGACCTATCATTATAATCTTACCTCTCTCAGTTCTTTTATCTTTGCTCCCGCCTTTCCAATAACACAGCCCGCTCTACTCTGATGGATTAAGAGACGGACGTCCAGGTCGTCACTGCTGCCACCTGGCTTTGAACCTGGACCTGGCCCTGCTGCCTGGTGGAGTGTTGGCGTTTTAAATACCGAAAAGTAACCTTATAATCTATACGTAGTATTTCCGAATTTTGTTTTGTTTTTATTAGTGTCTGTACATATATGAAAAAAACAAGGTGTTTGTATATACTTTGGATTAGCTCTACTTTATACTTACATCAGCCAAATTGGGAAGTATATCCTTTACGATTTCCATAATCGTGTCGATATCCGAAGCCGTTATGGAGAGTACTCTGCAAAACAAACACTCCGTTATACCTCATCAATAACGGGGGAGGGGGAATAAAAATCACAACACAATATTGAATACGGTGTAAAAAATCAACGGTCAGGGTGGTCGATATCTCTTTAACAGTGTTGGGTGGGAGATATCGCTGAGATCGACACCGAGGTCGGAAGGGGGGAAGCGGGGTTGAAGAGACGTGACGTCGTGGGATGTTGGGGAAGAAGCGGCTCCTGACTGTTGAGTGACGGGCTGTAAGAGTAGTTGGCGATAGTTTACCGTTCGGGGCCGGGGCAATCTGGGACTGTTATAGAGGCTTTGTACTGCGGCGGGCGGCGGCGGCGGCGGCGGAGCGGGACCGGCAACCGAGAGCGTTGTAGCGGGGCACCGCGCGTCTCCGCACCACCACGCACAAACACCACTACCATTCCCAATCTACGTCTAATATATAACCCGTTTAACTTTGCATCCATATCTTTGGGACAATTTGGGATATATACAATTTTCGAGATATTTATATTAGATTCAAATGTGTGCAGTTGAAAATGGTAGAGTGGTGTGAGGAGGCGCGCGATGCGACACGCTACTGACACAGAGACGTCTCGGGGCAGTAAGAACCTGTAACTGGCTGCCGGGGGGTTATTGTCTAGCCTACGGACTGGCCGCGATGCCTGGTGCTATACCAACAGCATACGCTGATTAATTCTTTAAAAGATTTAAGCCCGGGGTAAAAGATACGGGTTCAGTTACCGCTATACCAAATTAAAAAGCGCTTCATTTAGTAAGGTTGGTGGTGACCTGTGACGAAAAATGTTATTCTATTAAGTATATCTTTATATAACAATATGAATAGTTTACTTACACTAAAATCTGTAATGTAACCTAAAGCTATGTCATGGTATTAATAAATTGTAATGCTTTCTATACAACCTAACGGGTATCCGAAATAACGTCTATGTTAAATAAATATCATATAAAACTAGATATAACATCGGAAGTGATTGGACTGTGACTATATAAATATATATAATACACGATTTACTTACGAATACGATCAAATTTAAATACTGACCTCATTTCTCAGCTTGGATATGTTAGCGCCTCCTTTTCCGATAATCGAACCCGCCATCTGGTATAGACAAGTATTTTTTTTTATTTTCCTACAACATTAGTATTTTTTTTTTTAATGTCGACACTAACCTTGCTCGGTATGAGGAAGGTGACTTCGTCGTCGGTGTGTCGCTGTCGTTTCTGCATCGGACCATCGTCACCGTAAGCGTCTCTTTTCATAGTGCCTGCTGCGAACAAATATACAATATATAATAACTATTTTATTTTCATGTATAGCTGGATTTGTGCATTTTATCCGTGATTGTTGTTTGACAGAATGAACCACCACCACCACTATAAATTGACACCGCATAATCGGGACATCTCTGGGAAATAGAGCTCATTATTATCAAGTTTTAAAGAATAGAGTCGATCTCGTATTTTATAATAATATAAGAATCTCCGGCAATCATTCTTCAAGATAATGCCTACATAAGGAATTACATTTTTAAAGCTTTATTACTTACAAAAATCTTAGCGAATAAATGCCTACGTATGTACAAAGATAAAAGGGAAAAAAAAAGGAGTCAACCCTTTACACGCGGCACGCAAACAAAAATCACGTCTGCTCTACCCTCAAGATGTAGTGGGGGATTGAACGCTACGAACTCTTACACAATATTGTTTAAGTTTCAGGCCTGTATGGTAGAACACTTACTGATATATTTGCAATACAATTTAAATTTACGAAGGTTATTCACCTTCTTCGTCATTCATTCATTCATTACAATCAAACCAAAACATCAAAGAGAGAGAGGGACTATTCAATCCAAAACATTAAAGAGAGACAGACGTATAAATACACAAAAGAATTACATTGATATGATTAGAACAATTCTAAACATTTATATAAATACATTATTCATATGTAATATATTTATGTACACATGAATCATCAACCTTTTTATTTTCAAATAACATTAGACTCTAGTTCCAAAACGTAAAAAACTAAACAAATCTTATAACTTATTCATTGATATACAAAATTTCAAGTGACTATTAACTTTGGAATCACAGTCATGAGTGAGTTAAACTTTATATATATATATATATATATATATAATATGATAATCTTATCAGATTGTCCTAATCGAACTCAAGTCAATGAGTGGATGCAGGACGGCGCCGGTACGCCGCGCTTTTATCGATCCCGCTACCGCCCGTTTTAATACAAACCAACAAACAATTAAACGCCGGCAATACACTTCCTCTCCGATCTTATCTTCGCAACTGTTTTTCGTTCGCGAATAATAACAAACACGAACGAAATCGAAAAACAATTACCACACAAGTCATATATAATAATAAATTCATAACGACCTCGAACTTATATCAATAACGACGGTTGTTTGAATAATTCATTTAAACAACAAAAAAAAAATTCAATTCGAGCAACATGAAGCCAGCCGTTGCATGTTCATGGTATTTTCCAACTTGTGTACCTTAGTAAATTACAAAAACGTTGGTAATGTCGCTCGTTCGATAACCATTCCTGCTAGTACGCTAACATAAAGGCGTTATATACATTCCTTACTAATTATTTCCGAGGGATTTTTTTTACTTGGCCAATTTGGGCCAACCTTGAAATTTGACCAACGAGGTATTAGCGTTGTCAGTTATCTGCGGTAATAAAAAAAAATGCCTATTTATATCCTAATTACAAGTACCTAGATAGCTGAATTTTAAATATTTCAAAAAAAATAATTAAGTATTTTTGTAGTATATTAAAAGCTAATCAAAAATAAAAAATATTTAATAAACCCAGTATTTAAATGCACTACAATTTAAACGAGATAAATAGTTCTAAGTCAATGATAATAATATAAAAAAAAAACTTGACAAGAAAAAATATGTAAATAAAAAAAATATAAATTATAAATAAAAAGTAATTAATATTTCCATAATATCAATATCACCGCGCACTTCGTAAGTCTAACAATAAACAAAATGTGCGAGATAAACTTAAATATGCTA
Organism: Dircenna loreta; assembly: GCA_963555665.1. Lineage (NCBI taxonomy): Eukaryota > Metazoa > Arthropoda > Insecta > Lepidoptera > Nymphalidae > Dircenna > Dircenna loreta. The sequence goes on from OY743094.1 coordinate 12,505,306, forward strand.
ATACCGAGCAGGTGAGGAGGTCACTGACACTTACAGGTGTACGCCTACCACGCGCTTCACAGAGGTACTTTGACAGCTCTTCTGAAAACCACTAATCCATCGAGGATTTATTTTTTTTGCAACAATTTCGGTAATAACCTCAATTATATCCATCTTTAGATATACAAACTTATTTGCATATAAAAAAACTAATATAGGTACATAATATTAACGCTGCCATTATTTATTTTGTTAGTAAATATGAATAATTTAGTAAATTTCATCCATTATTTAGGCAATTAAGAATATTCTTCGAAATAGAAAAACAAATAATCAATCAATAAAATATCATTGATTAATTTATCTGATTTGATAACCTTATATTATTTTAATATAAGAATATAATAATGATTTACGAAACGTAAACTAAAGGTAAATGAATAGTAGAGCCAGCTCGACCGGCGTCACCCCGGCAGGTGTTCGCTCCACAAAGACTTAAACTAGGGACCTTTGCGCAAAAAATAATAATAAAAAACGACCCCGCTCCAAATGTCACTACCAGCTGTCTTACCTCCGTACGTCTACCAACTAAGACGATAATAGTTTACTTAGAACGGACAGATGCTTATATTATTTACCGTAGATTATAAAATACAACAGTTATAATAGTTTTAATAATTATAAAGAGTTATTTTAATATTGAGTTGTTATATAAATACTTATACACACATTAAACGGCGCACAAAGGAATGTCCATGGTGACCGAATATAAATTTCAAAAAAATAACTTATCGGTATAATAGAAATAACTCGCGTGCATAGCTCATACCGACGTAATTGCTAGGTGGAATAAAAAAAAATAGAGCGGGTAAAAATACTCACTTATTCAACCAGGGTGCTTAGGACCAGGAGTTCGGTACCTGGAACAATAGGACAATTTAATAATAAATATAAATTTAATTGAAGAAATATATATCAACGGTTTCAAATTTCGCAACCTACATGATAAATGGTTTAATGGAACGCGTGTGGTGTCATTATATTGATTGTAAAGATATGACCGCCGCGTGAGGCGTGCGCGAGCCGACTGACACGGTTCTGGCTGTGCTCGGGCGTTAGTAGGGCCCCGCGAGACTCCGGGGCGCCGCCGCTGCACATGCGCACAGCTCGCCGCCAACACCCCTGTCTCCCATTGTGCCCCGGAAACGAGGACTTAACAAGTCACACCGCAAGGATATGTCTTCAACCTACATACCGCGTCTGGTATCCAGTCTGCCATCTCTAGGGCTTATCTCTACTATGTTACCTCCCGAAAGTTTTTTACCAAATTTTCGTTGATTTCTTTTTGCCTAGATACATCTATAAAGACGTAGTTGCAAAATTGCAAATTTTCTTCTTATTCTAATTTAATTAATAAGCATTAGGTTATTAGGTAAAACATTTCTCCGAGTAAAGCTCCTTCTCCTAACATAAAGAGAATCATCGCACTTGAGCGCATATTACTACGAGATATCAAAGTTCTTTCAGTCTAATACGTTCATAAGTTTAACAACTTGTGATATAGCCTAATATGCTCTTTGAAGTCGGTGCCAAGAACTCGCCCGGCGTTACATACAAAGTTACGTTAAAACGCTACCGTCTTCCATATTAACAAGCGTTCAAAAATTGTACATTTCATACAATATTTTAAACAGTAAGGGTAGTTTTTTTTTCTGTTAATATAATGTTATAATATTTTAATCAAATTAATTCAATATAAAATAAAATAATATCAAGATATTAAAATTCATATAAAATAATATCAAGATATTAAAATGTGTAAGTCAAGTTGCATGCAAGCTGGTCGTTAGCCAGACTGTATACAACTTTGACGACACTTAACAAATTGATCACTATGAAATTATCCAACGCTTCGAGAGGGAGGAATTTCTTACTATCTTCATATATATATATATATATATCTTTTGACATTTAGATTGGGAAACAAACACTGTATTACTTTACGTTAGCTATAAATATGTTATCTGGACGCCATCATCATTTATCATATATTTTTCGATTTTGTTATTTTCTCGATAAATTATTCACACTGTTACATAGTGCTATATGTTTTATTGATGGACTATATATAATTATACTAATAAAAATATATATAATATTAATAAGGTTATATTAAAAATCAAATCATTCAATATGCCGACGAATCAATAAACGGTCAAATCAAATAGTGAATATCAAATTCATAAAACACGCATGTCGTGTTTGGATTCAAAGTTAGTGTACGTACAAAATGTAAAACATTGACCAATACGAATAGTACATAATACTGTTTGTCAATAGCTAATAATCGACGAGTCCACGTCGAAGACAACCGTCACCATGGTTACGAGGCATCAACAAAATGCAAAGTTTTGAGAAATAATAAATAAGAACTAAATGTGTGTCAATACAAATGTACCAATTATTTGTTGACTTCTATTTGACTGTCTTTTATACAATATTAGTACATCAAATTATATTTATTTTTACTTGTATTATGTAAATTATTTATCATTTATTACTGTATCATTAATTTCTATCAGAATTAGAATGAACAAAGGAATCAAGGCTAATGAGTCTGGACTGACTGACCCGACTGAATTATGACTCTTACAGGCATATCCCACAATCACGATGAAAGAAAATAAACACTGTAAAGTCATAAATAGGATATAGTGATATTTATAAACACTCCATTGAGATATTAAAATATGTGTGATACGGGCAGGTGTGTCTAACAATGCAGTGGAATATATCAATCGTGGGAATATCACGAATGTTGGAACAATTATGCAGTGGTGACCTAATTACCGCTGCTGGCTTTCTTTCCAGACTTGCCTTGTAATTGTACAAGACGTGAGGGTATAGTCTATAATTTGTTCCTCGCTGGCTGTTGAAATATTCAGCGATCTATGAGAATACGCCAGCCGGGAGACAAGTGGGCGACCAAACTCACTTTGCAAAGTGAATCGGCAACTGTTTTGTTTTATATTTAGGATCAAAATACTTTAATTACTAAGGCTAATAACGAGATCTCAATAATAACGGGGAAATTAACTTATTTAAATTTGTTACGTAAGGGAGATATATTCTAAATTCTATAATTCTTTTATAAAACGGAGAAATCTTTAGAATTGTGCGAGATGAATCGAATTAAACTCTCGTCAGTCGTAAAAAAAAAATGTAAATGTAATAAATAAAGAGTTACAAATGCCTATGACGTCATAATCATTGTTTTGGTTTTACCGATTTAGAATAAAAATTATCAAAATTTAGAATAAAAATTATCAAAATTTAGAATAAAAATTATCAAAATTCCCAACACAGCCAACATAAAAAGGGGTTGAACAAACAATTGTGTATAAAATCTCATCTAAAATGTACTATTACATATTAATAATTCTATCTTCCTGTGGATGACAAAAGATATTTATTTTCCACGAGATAGCGTATTCAGACATGATTGCCACTTGACACAAAGCAGTCGCGGTTATTTCACACTTGAAGACTCTCACCCGTGCCCGTCGGATTCGCTCTAGGATAGGATAAAAAGCAACGAGCCGTAAAAGCATTAGAGCCTTACTTACAAGACGTTCCGGTTAATATTAAATACATTTACATAAGCCATTCTTAAGCGTAATATAGCCGCTTAACTTGGTCTTAATGCGCCCATTTCATTATACAGTTTAGGCAACACTATTTGACCTTCGAAAATGGCAAGTAGAATTCACCACCTATCAGAGAGAAGCTAATTCAGAAAGCTGAGCTGAAATGACAGAATTCGAAAAAAAAAATGTTCACATACCCTCATTCTATATTCAAAATTTACTTAAATTTGTCGTTTATATAATATATAGTTATAAAGCTTGGTATAATTAAATCAAGTAAATAAAATCACTCCCTGGAGCCCTCTTACAATAACAGTAATCTATTTTGTTTCCTCCTGGGTCGGAGAAACGTAAATATTTGATACTCATATCGATCATAACTTCTTTACGTCCTCGTTGGGATCACGCTTTACCACGAATTTATCTTTTCTGTGTACTGTTCTCTATTATCGTATTATTTTATAACAGAATCGGGTAAATCTTTATTCGGGTTATAACATTTTCGGGTAAAACTTTACACGGGTATTATAATTACAATAAAAAATGAGTTCATGAAACAATGTACATAAAAAAAATAACATAATAACGTTCGATTAGTTATTATAGAAGTCATTATTAAAAGCATTAAAAATCGATATTTACCTATTAAGATCAGAAATGCAGATTAACTTTGTATACAAATAAATCAATAGTTCTCATCAATATACAATACTATAATATACATTGATTTACTTTAATTTTACTACAATATTTGTAGAATGGTAGAGTATTTAATATCGATAGTTATTAGAAACAAATAACAAACCTTAAAACATATTCTTGTCAGTATCTATCATGAAGATAGAGCGTTGCTTAAAATCCAATTTAAAATTCCACTCACTCTGTATCCGATATTTTCTAAAATGTTTCATTTCACACTTAATGAAAGTTTATTTTAAAACGAATAACTTGATGTAGAATAATTAAATATATTATTTTAATTAATTTGTAAGCGTTATGACAATAGTGTCTTCATTTTTTAAATATCTCAATTATAACGTGGAGAGATTCAAACAGCAATATTGCTTACAAGAAAAAATGAATTCATATATTTTTTCGATCACAAAGTCACGAATAAAGAATCATCACTAAACTTTACATGAACTTGAGCGCCATCTATTGTAAAATACTTGTACCAATTCAGAAACTATAGCGAACAGAAAACATGTTCTCAAAGTTACATTTCAATCGGATGAATGGTTTGGTAGCTCTACGGAACAAACAAACAAACTTCCAAAGACAAGATCCTTTTAAATGAGAAACAACGCGTTCTTAACCGAATTAAAAACATATTAGTTGAAATCAATTGTATAATGTGACTCTATATACACGCTTACCTATAATAATTTATTATTGTGAAATAATAATAATTATTATTAAAATACATTTATAAAATTATTTTATAAGGCAAATATACGTCCTGTTATGTTTATACAAGTCTATCGCTGTTTATAATATTTTTAAATTAATATATCATTAAATTTATCGCGTAATTATCATATCTCATTAAAAATAAGATCGAAGTCGGTGTCAATAATAAATAATCTTATGAATAGACTTTTCAAATAACGTGATAAGTCGCTTTCTATATTTATCGACAATTATATGGAGATTTGGAAAATTGTCTCTAGATTGATAAACATGTTTTTTTTATAGTCTAAAAATTAAAAAAACACATACATACATATAACAAGATTAAAGAGTTCTTATGCTTAATAGATATAAGATTTTTTTTTATTATTTTTCTAAGAATATCGGTCTGGGATAAGTCGCTGCATGGAACGTCTTAATGATGAATTTAAAAATAATATAGTTGGTAATAAATATTTTGCTTTATCTACTCGATGCAATTTATTGACGATATATATTTTATTTATTTAGTCTATATATTTTATCTACATATCTATAATCTTTGTTATAATACACAGCGAAAAAAAAAATAGCGTCTTGTACATATAAAAAATATTAAAAAGTATTTTTTCAATGTAATCAATTATACCAACATAAATTTCAATTGTAAAATGGATATCACATTTTATACATTATTAGTGCTGACAAAAAGATATTTAAAAAAAATATCCAAACAAATCTTATTAAAAGGCATGTGCCATATAAATAAATGTTTTGTATCAAATTATCGTCTGAATTGTTTTTGCGAGAAAAAGCAAACTCAGTTTTTAATATTTATAACGTACTGTAGCTTTTGTTTGCGAAATCATTTACATAGACTACAGCCAAGACAATCAAAACAAAATGCCTTATCAAAACAATGTAAGTATTTTTTCGTCTTTATTTATACGTAAAGATTCAATTCATGTTCATGTTCCAACGACACTGGAGCTGGAAGTGAGTTTCTTTCTACGAGAGCCTAAATGTAAATTTTGTGAGCAAGGATGATTAATATTTGTATGGATTCAATATTAAATAGATATATAAAGACCATTCATTGGTATTGTCAAAGACATTTTCCTCTGTCTCGTAATCTAAGATATTTCAGATGAAGACGTTCATTTAAAACAGTATCGCTGATATTATTAAATTCATTGAATCTATCTACAATTTGTTGATAGAAAGCGATCTCCCTTTAACGTAATACAAGCTACCTAAAACCCACTTCACCGGTCGATTGTGTGCTTTGGTAATGAAAGAAATGGGTCGTTTTTTCTAACTTTACTTTTATCTGAATCGGTGTAACTTAAAACACACATTAATTTTGATATTGTGACAAGATAAGACCTTTAAAAAGACAAGAAATAATTGTTATAGTTTAATTCCAAAAATAAATCATTTAACGTGAGAACAATAATTATAAAGTATTCTGTGTATTTACGAGACTTAATATGCAATATTAGCCAACTAATTGTTTTCTACTATCTTGGGAATTAACTATTATTGCCATCTTTTAAAATATTTGTCGGTATTATCCATGAAATGGTGTCTATTAAGAATATTAATTCATTCATTTTAATCTTTACTACATAATAATAATAAAGCAACAATTGTACAGAAGGTAGACTTAAAGCTAAAAGGGCATTCTTTATTCGCCAACCTTTAGTAGCAGTGCAAAAAAATGTATATATATATATTACAAAATCGTACTGCTTTTATCTGGACTTAAGTTATTAAGTATCGAGTTCATCGTGCAGACATGAAAAGGAATTTAAAATGATGCATTCGAGTGTACATCGAGCGTATCCTCATGACTTATGAAGACGAGGCGGTGGTTAGGTGGTAAAAATAACCGTCAATAGTAAGAAAGGCGCCTTCGTGAGGGTAATTGGGAAGGATCGGGGCGTGCCGCACGCTAACGTCGAGCTCGGGCGGGAGACATCTTATATGTATTTGCCTCTCTAGTAATTTTCCCGTCCTTGTATATTTAAGCAGTGGTCGTCCATACCGATCTCATGCATATGTCATGAGTGGTTGCCCAGCGACCGTTTGTTGACGGTTCAGCCGCGGGAACGCGACAACTGGCCATCGACCCATCTAGCCACCACCAATAATTATTGTTCTACATTTCATACCAGCTATCGACAACCCAACCCCCCTAGCCCCCCAACCCAGGCCCGCGGTGGGATGAGGTGACAATTAGATTCCTCCTTTTTTCTTCAATAGCCCACACATAATGACCATATACAGTATTGCATGTACGATCAAATTAAATGACGGACACCGTAAAAGTAGCCAAGTCAAATGCACTCACGCAAGGAAATTATTATACCTTTAGATCGGAAGTAATGGACGTAGCTGAAATATGATTAAGAACTAAAAACTATTATAATATTTAATATTTAATAAACTAATTTTTTTTTTCTATGTCAAAACTTTAGGATAGTGTTACAAAAATGATAATTTGAAAATCAAATATACTTTCTTATTTGTTTTAAAACAGTGAAAATAACAATGCAACTGAAATCAATAATTGGATAGACGAACTAGATGGTCATCAGACCGTCACTATACCACAGCTGTTATATATATATATAAATAAGAGAATAACAAATATATATATATATATATATATATATGGATATATTAATATTGATGGGGACATTTAGTATTTTTTTATTTTAGTATAACTATTACTGCTACTATATTCGGATTAATACATTTTCTTAAATCTTCATAAACTAAGACTTACATTACTATAAGATTGTTGAATGTGGACTTAAAAAACAGAGTAGGATGAAAAATTAATATCTTTAACGACTTATAAATTGAATATGTCTACTAAAAGTATTATTAGTCAAGTCTCATTAATATAAAACTGTTTATAACAATACCTATTTATTTTTATGAGAATATAACAGAAATAATCAATGATATGTTTTGTGAATAGAATAAATATGTTAATAAAATTTAACTAACATGTAATTATTAAATAACTGAAAATTATGCACTATTTCACTACCCGTCTTCTATATGCTTGTTTTTTTGCAGTATTATTTTCTTATAATATATAACCCAAATAATAACTAAACACATATTTTAGTGTGCCGCTTTTACTATTAAAAACATAATTTAAAATTTTATTAATGTATGTAGTTAGTGTACAATTGAAAATAAAAACTTCAGACTTGAAAATAGATTACAAAATTATTGTACCAGAACTTTTAACTTTTAGTATATCTATATCTGGCATGTTACCAAATAAAACTTTACACATGTCTCTTATTGTTAAGAATAAACTTTAAGACAGTGGTTATTAATTACTGATACTTAACTCATATATTATTGTATACATTTGTTTATTAAAAACAATTATACAAAAAGGGTTACCTAAAATAAAAGAAAAATGCAGTTGCAGTTTCAAGATTGTTAGAGTTGACTGGGCATGAGTTATCCTTGTGAGACATCCAGGGTAGTTAGAAGTACATTAAAACCATCCCTTGTGACTGCTTGTATATTGTAATGTGTGGTGTATCCTGTTATGTACTTATTAATAAATAGATTCTTGATTCATGTGAAGTTGTATAATATAAGCAAGTATTTTATATAAAATATATGTAGCACTAGAAATAAGTTCAAAATATATATTATTCGAATTGATTAATTACTTGTTACTTTTTCTTTGTGGATTTATCTTTGGAGTACTAATTATTTAATAAATCTAAGATACCACAAATTTATATAGTCTTATAGTAAAATCATATGGTTTGTTTAGTAAGCCGAAAATTCTAAATAGCTTACCATATATAAATACCGTCATTACAGATATGGTTAAATTAAAAACACAAAATTTGGTGAAATAGTCAAATCAATTAAAAGTAATGATTTATAAAATTTTATAATACAACCTACAGAAGCATAATTAAACATTATTTTAGAATATCATTTATTTAAAGCCATAATTATTATATTTGTGTTCATTGCTAAATGAAATGACAAGTAAGAAATAAATGTTTTATATCCATTAAAAACGATCAGAAAAACCCTTATGGCAAAATATAACAAGAAAATCAATATACTTTGAACGAAATCCAGATTAAATAAGAATAATATAGAAAACAACTGTGATTATACGCATTTAAAATGAAAGAAAAACAATATCTTCTGTCTACGATTATTTAACAGAATAGTTATGTCATAAAACAGCTTACAGACATTTATGATTAGATTATAGTGGAAACAATTACTAATAAATAGTACGCTAAATATTCTGAATAAATAATACAAAAATAAGGTGTCTGAACATTCAAACATAATACAACAGAAAAAAACTGTTTTTCTTTCAATGACACATAACCAAAAAAAAATTACAGCTGAAAGTATTTTATCACGGTGTTTTTCAATATATGTATACAATAACCATAAAATATTAAGAATAAGGTGTATTTAAACACTTTATTTTAGAATAATCGATAAGTGACGTTAGCCTTAACAATTATTAAAAACAAAGGTATTTAATAAAATAGTACTTACCAATGAATATCCTTTCAATGTGTTAAATGATTCAAATTAATAAAATGTTTCCTGTATATGTCTCTTCCCATAAATTGTTTTATTTTGCAAATAAAACCAAAAATACATAAAACAATAAAAATGGCGGCAATATCAGCATGAGCAGTGAAGATGTTTGGTTTTTTTAATGTTGCCACTTGCTACTTGTATATATAATTTTATATAACAGCAATAAGCGTAATGTAGGTTTAGGTGTATAGGTATAGTTATATACTTAAATTAGTCTTAGTAAATTTTACAAAATGAAAAAAAGAGAATAAGATCTATTCAAACTATACTTTTAATAAAAATAAAAAGACTTCGACAAGATACAAAAATATATATTTATTATAATTTATACATAACTTCTTATTGAAGATCTTCTCCGCGGCCGTAAGCTCTATCCAATACGAACAGTATACATATCTTCTGCATATCAATTATCAACAAAATTATGTAAGTTTTCAAAAGGTGACTACATAAAGACGACATTACCGTGAAAGAAGCACAAGGTTACTGTACAGCGTACATCTTGAATTTCTCAGGAAAATATCAACAGATGTTGAAAGAAACTTGTGTTTGTTTTTTAGGTATTTTAGTTAATATTTTGGAAACCTCTTACACAGCCGTTATAAACCCATAGGATCAGTTTAAAAAAATAAGCAGATCAGACTTGCTTTCTGTTGAGGCTTTTAAATGGTTTCTAAATACCACCCAATAAGTTTCTGTTTGAGTAACAAACCGAATAAGAGATAGGATATCTACGTCCTCGTAGGAGGTCCAGATGTCTTTCGTTAGGTGCCTTAAAATAGCATAGGAAAAAAAAAATACTATTATTGCTAAAGATGCGATTTAGCATTCATAGTATTTTACTGTCGGTTTGACTAGCATCTCGTCCTCACGCTAGAGGATGACAACCATTGTAATCCACTTTATTCACAAATACACTAGACATACTCCGGACGTTTACATAGACAACGCGAAAGTATATTAAGGCAGCTTTAAAGCTGATACTGTATACATTGTTTCCATTATAATTTATAATCAACTGAACAAATGACCCTTTACGCCTTTTACGCCCTTTACGCCATTATTATAAAAAAAATAACCTACCCTACCACCTAGTCTTAATTACTGTAACGAGTAATTAGAATGCTAATAGTGTAAGATTCTGCGTACCAAGACTCAAATTAACCCGTATAGCAACGAGACCGCCCTATATTTGTGATTCACAAAAGATTCGTCGTTCGTACTACCCAAATTTCCAATAACATCATCTCCACTGAAATATATTGATTATATTTAAGAACTCCTCAAATGACTGTTATGATAACATTTTTGTTACAAGTTCGGTCAGGACCTTAATTTTTAAGAGGTTCCTTTATTAGGACGTAACTCGAATATCAAAGCAGTCTTCCGTATAATCAACAAGCCCCTACGTCGCGTCCAGTTTTGAAGCAAAGCCTATACAAGTGCAATCCCCATTTGGCCTTCCTTATACGATTTTCTCTATTTCGAAAAACTTTTTTTTACTTTTTATCATCAAATTTATTAATTCCCCACTTATTAACTTATTTTTATAGATTAATATGATAAATCTTTGGGAAAGAAAGTTAAATGATATATGTTAAGTGAACCTAATGTTGAATTTTAATTTTACAACAGTAAGAAATTCTTAATTACTTGAAGTAATTATAATTTCAACTACTAGCTACCTCAATTTTTAGGTCTTTGTAAGTAGAACTTTTATTTTAATACATACGTTGTATTTCAAACATACGCGGATACACTGAGGAGGTGAGGAAGCAATATGTGCAATTAGACCAATTCGTTTGTTTGTTCACCCGGGTTGTTTGTTCGACAGAAAGTTCCTTGAGAACCACACTGTTGGGTAACGTCACGCTTCCATTTGATTCAGGCTCTCTTGATTTTGAATCTATTCCATTGCAGCATATAAGTATTTTTATTTACGCTTACGGTTTTATTTCTGTTAGATATTTCAAATATATAATCTCTCTGGACGGATTGGCAAACTTCTAAAATATTTTATAATAGACTCTGTAGTGATCATCGAAAATAATACTAACTAGTGTTTCAAAGGTCTTGGAGCCCTTGTGTTTAAAAGGTCTTGGAGAAGACAAATAAGTAGCCTCCACTTTCACAGTATGTGCGGGTACGCAATATCGTCAAGCTAATTGATGAATTTAGATTTATTTGCCTCTTTGTTGGATTACTACGGCATTGTATAAAAGATAAAATGTTAAATCTAAAAAAAATGATTATGAATTAAATATGTACTTTGAAAAATATTTCTTTTTTGTCTTAAATATGTATTTCACAGATTTCTCAACAATAACTTGTAATTTTTGTCATTTTGATTTTGACGATATTGAATATAGTTATAGCTATATATATATAATATACTGTCAATGGTTGTTGTCTAGAATATCTGGTAGTTTTAGCAACTTGTACAGCATAGTTACGGAGTTATAGTTGCTCCTATGCTTGACTAAATTTGGCATAATTCAAAATCTCGAAAAATATATTTTTTTAATTTATATTTTTTACACCAAATATTTTTTTTATATTTTCCATAAAGTATAGTCAATATAAACAAATGTTATGTTATGAATTTTACGTTAATATGAGATAAATGTGAACATGAGCAGGTCTGGTAAATGACCTTAGTCTGTTTGGTTTTAAATTGGCGAATGGAAAAATAACTGTCATATGTCGTATTATTACTTGTCAACCTCTGTCATATACCAATGTCAACAAATTGCGATTTTCATCTTTATTTTAATTTAATATAAATTTCCATGAGTACTTATTCTACTGCATTAATGCTATTATAATAGAAATGAGTGTAATAATACTATATTGTTTTTCCCTTGAAATTTTAAATTATTGATCCTAGTATGATTAGCTGTTGACCGTGAACTTTACAGCTATGAAAAATGAATAATAGCTCTGATTTTATTTACTGGTCTGAACTACATTGTTCTAAAGATGCACTTACGGATACGTATGGTTGGTTCTTGCAGTTTTTGCTAGCTGTTTTGGCATTCACATGCCTTATAGGTAAGGTGTTTTGAAATCAACATTTTATTTCAATGTTATTAAAATTGCGACATCAGTGTAAAACTTTTTACAATTACTTTTGTTATATTTACTTTTAACATAGAAAAATATTAGTAAATGTATCTATACCCAATTTAGTTCTAGATTGTATCTGATTAGATATTCAATAGATTATTAGATTTAATATATGAATAAAAGGTCTTTTACTCCTTGTAGTATGTATGAACCTTATGAGTTTTAAATAAATATAGGAACTACGGTTCCCAGACAGTTTCCAGAGGTTGCAGTTTCTATTTGTATCCAGTAATTTTTAATTCTATATTTATTCAACATTTTTATAAGCTTTACATGTCTGTACAGGTTTAAATACATTTTGAAACAAGGCTGGTTAATTTTTTTTTTGTTTAAGGTAAAAGATTTTGTGAGCCACGATATGCTAGAAGACCCTGGTTGATCTGGTTTTATGACACATCCAAACAGGGCCTCGGTGCCCTTATCATACATGCAGCAAATGTGTGGCTCTCACCTCACCTCACAGGCAACCCATGCACTTGGTAATACAATCTTATACAATTACATGACTGTCACAAAAATAATAAAAATGTTAATAAATTGTAATAGACAGTAACAATATATGTATTTCTTTTATTTTTATCAGGTATATAGTAAACTTTATGCTGGATTCAACACTGGGGCTGCTTATCATTTGGGCTGGCATCAGACTAGCACAGTACTGTGCAAGAGTTTATGACATACCTCTCATTAATTTTGGGGAATATGGTGAGTCTTAATTGTTTGTATACTTGATGTTATATTAGTCTATTTACGTCTGACAGCTGAGTACAGGCCTCCATTCAAATAATTGAAATGAAAAGTGTGCAATATGCTGTACTACTATGGTGTTATATAACTATATACATACAATAAATTATATCCTAGGCAACCGCCTAGGATATAATTTACTTACATGATATTTTTTGGGCAACCAGGCAAATATAAGTATTAGTCATACTTTTCAAAGTTTAAACACTAATACTTGATGCAGGCATAAAGATATGTAGAACATTTGAGATAATGATTTTAATTACCTAAAGATTAAAAATATATTTATCTAAAAGTTGTATAAATTATGTTATTCATAAAATATTAACAAATGCAACTACTTCTTTAGGTTATGTAATTATTATTTATTATTTTCAAAGATGTATTGAATTGCAGTTATTTATTAATTTACTAGTCATCTGTTTGAAATAAAACTGAGTCTTATCATCTTGTAATGCATCATATGTGCTATGTGATAACCTATAGTTAAATTCCATAGTTATTTCAAAACTATCCTTACGTATTTTTATGATAAATCTTATTATTCCAAGTATAATATTGATGTATCTAAAAATATATATATATGTATATCATATACAATTTGTTTTGTTGTGGTTGTTATTAGATAAATATTGTACCTGAATATTAACACCAAATAGACTTTATTCCAAATAAATACTTATTCTGTTTTGTTTATTATCTGAGTTAGATATATATAGAAAAACTTTAGTGAAACAGATTTTTTTCTGAAATTATAATGCTCATTCTGTAATAAAAAAAATAATAAACTAATTCTGTATATTTTACAAGGTTTTGACAAGGTTTGAATAGGTTAATGTTATAAAATTAATTAGATTAATGTTATAAAATTAATTAAATTAATGTTATGAAATATTTTTTCTCAAGGTTTTGTCTAATATTTGATTCCTTACAGCCATATAAGAATGGCGATATGGCTGTAAATATGCTAAAATAGAAGTAAATTTTGGAAAACAATTCTATTTGATATTTTTTTTGTATGTGAATTTTTGAATACTGCACCTAAATAAAAGAAATGTTAACATCTTACTCAAAATATTAAAAATCCAAATACATTCGTCTTTAACTTCATGGATAAGGAAACCAATACACATTTGTTTGATGAAAATAAAATAACTTTTAAAGAAATGACATCTTTCAAATTAGACTTGAACTCTTACTGGTTTGATTTGAGTCAGATCGCTAGGTAAATTCCAAATATACACATTTCAAAAGTAAATTTTGTTAAAAATTTATTTTAATCGCCCGTCACATAGAACTTTTGTCTTATTTGGTTTTTCAAGATATATTAACAGTGACCACCCTAATACACTTTTTCCAGGCAAACCCCCAATGTGCTCAGCGTGGATATGCCAATGCATTTTGTATGCAGCACTAGCAACATTCGCCAAATCGGTACTAGCCCTAGTGCTCCGACTACCACCTGTGGTGGCAGTTCTGTCAACTTTAAGATTATCACCGGTTTCTGATCCACGGTTAGAGCTTGCTGTGGTCATGCTCATTATACCGTTTTTTGTTAATGTGAGTTGATTAATCACTTTAAATATTTTTAAAACAAGGTGGTATTTGGACATACTACAAAAGATTGCATAAATAAATTAAACTACATAATATTATTGCAGATTTTAATATTTTGGGTAACTGACAACTTCCTTATGTATCGACCAAGGGGAGTCAGCAGCAAAATAAAGACAAAGGTAATGAAAATTAAAGTATTTTTATTATTTATTAATTTTTTATTATATATTTCTTAAACATATTTTTTAACCACATTTCAAGGTTCGCTACCAGTCAATAAAGAAAGACAAGTCCGGTTCAGAAGAAGACGAACACTCAGCAGATGAGAGGTTATTGGGGGCCAGTGTATGACCCTAACCACTGCCCGCACTCCGGGCTTAGATATACTGCCTTGCCTTTGTCCACTTTCTAATTATTATTACATGTATTGAAGTTTTCTTGGATTGAATGATTGATTGAATTTAAAATGTAAATTTAATAATTTAAAATATTTTTTAACAGACGACAATGGCGGCATTAGGCAATTATTATTCTCACTTACCAACAGTCTGTCAGTAACATATTCTCAATTCTCGTAATCTCAAACTAACATATCTAAGTAATATTTTTACTATTGAATACATATTGTGTAATTTCAAAATACTTCCATTTTAAAGCATTATGTAAGTATAAGATGTGTGTTATCTCACAAGCCATTAGATATTTAAAATATTATACAAAATCCATCTTATAATATTGTCTAGAATCGATCATTTCAAATATGGATTTATTGCTAAAATTGTTGTATATATTTGAATTCATATAAGACAAAGGCAATTGAGTATAAAAATATAAAGAACAGTGTATTTTAATCAAATAATGTAAAATATCACGTAACATAACCATACAAATGTATTGTAACGTACTGTCGTATTGATATCGTTAGTTAATCATATTTTTCCTATAATCATTATAAATGCATGTATGAAAGCTTTAACGGATTGGTTCCAAGGGATTATATTTACTTGGTGAATATATTCGCCTCTCGTCTTCTATATGATTCCACTAATATTAGGGATGTACAAAAATGCCATTGCTTAAAATGTATCGGATGTATAAAAATATTTTTATATGTTTAATTTTTATATTAAATTTATTGAATGTTCCTAAGATGAAAAGTACTTAGATTCTTTAGTGCCATTCATATTGACATGTTATTAACATCGAATTAAGACTGAGAAGTCGCGTTGTTTAATGTTGTACCTTTATTGTTGATGATTTTATCTTCATTCTTTATAAACCAATTTGACAAATTGATTAAATTAGATATGTCATTAATCTTATGTCAAAAAAAATCTTTTACAAATATAAAATGACATATTTTTAGAATGGCGTCAATATAGCTAATAATATATAAAGACACCCTTACACAAATAGTTCTCATGTTTTATAAAAATTAACGAGTACCATAGACTCAACCATACAATTTAATGTGTTGGAATATCCCCCCAGTGCCTGCATTCAGATATTTGTTATATAAATTCTTATAAAATTTGTAGACACTTTAGGAGTCACTATTTTAGTTATTCATTTACAATTTTCATAATATTTTACGTGTTTTTAAGATACCGGAATCTTATAATCCGTTGTGTACGAATTTTGATTGTTTTGTATGGAGATGACAATGTAAATATTAATGATACGAGAACCTTTTATAAACCCTTATGTATATATTGACTCAACTATATTTGTGCGTCTGGTTTATTGTTTGTGCAAATATATTTCAAGAGTTTATTGAGTGTTTTGATTTCATTTTTAAAAATATGGTGTCATATTTTTTAATTTACACAATAATTATTAGTAGTAGTTGTAGTACCAGCAGGAGAATCAATAGACAAGTAGAACATATCAACAATTAAAAAAAAGAAAAATATATTTTAACTAAACAATTTTAGTTTTTCGTCTTGCTGTCGTTTTAATTAGAATCAGTCGTTAGTTTCTCCTTATTTTTCATAAGCTTGCGACGGATGTCCTCTGCTTCGACTAGCTTGCGTCTTAGTTGTATCATGATTGCTTTATTTCTTTTCTGTGAAAATAATATGTAACATAGTTTATATAACAATTTCTATTTTTATCAACACATCACTAAAGAGCAATGTTAGATATACCACAAGGACGCTGCATTCTTTCTCTATAGCGTCGCAATCTTTTTCCAAAGCAACAGCATCTTTAGTTTTCTGTTCCTGTATGCCTAAAATATTCGCCTGTTTTTGACGTTCTAGTTCCTCTTCTTCGACTTGCTTCATTCTTAACTCTTCATGGCGTGCATTCTGAACCTCTCGTTCTTAATTTTTTTTTTCAGTAAATTTACAAATTATTAGAATAAATATTTTTATAATAAACATCTAAATTCAATCATATTGAAATAAGTGAAAAGCGAACCTTCCGCAAATAACATTTCAAAACCGTCCTTATGATTATTAATAATGGTGTAATGGTTTTCAAGTTTAGCTTTTTCGGATGCAGTACAAATATCTATCATGGCAATATGATATTTAGTTTGAGATATTTTTTGCTTTAAATCCTAAATTTATAAAACATATATATTATGAGTCAGATAGGTATTTGACTAGTACGAAAGTAGTTATTTTAAAGGTAATTCATTTAATTTTTACAATCAAAAAATTACTTAAAACTGAATTCATTTCTTACTTCTGTCTGTTGCAATATTAATTCAGATTCCGAAGATAATAATGAAAGTTTTTCAGTTAGAGTACGCTCTTCTACTCGTAGGGTATATTCCTTTCTATCGTTTATCAACTTACGTTTTGTAACTTAAACCATTATTAATTTGATTAGGCACTTCAAAGTGTAAGGTACCTTACAGGTACTTACTGCACACCTTACTTTAGGTATGAAAAATAATGTTTACTTATTGTATTTATTTACACCTACTGAATACAAACCTGAGCTTAACTTGAATTTTAAATCAATGATAGCATTGTGCTCTGACATATTTTCATAAGAGATAAAAATGACTATATGTTATTGACAATATAATTGAAATTTAAATTTTCGCAGAAATTTTGCCGCCACAAAATTAAATAATAACGTTCAAAAATGTTAAAGTATTGCCCATAACTATATAGTTAACCAATCATCCTGATACTTTGTAGTCTATAATAAAATATTAAATGATAAGACTTAACGACGAACACATTGTTAATTAATATATTATAAAAAAATGTTTAACATCTACATTACCTATAACATCTGTATCTTTGGTAAGCATTGACTCTTTACTCTATAAAGAGTATAATTTATATTTGTAGTCTATATAATTAAATTGTCATTTTGATTTGCGGCATTTTGGCGTGTTCGCAACTTGCATGTTTCGTGGAACTCGTGAAAGTTCTTTTGCGTTTTATTTTAATTTTATAAAATGTGATCAAGATAATATAAGCTTACTAAAATTCTTATTATAATCTAAACAAATGTGTAAATCATCGAAGATGGTTTCGAGCAGTACGAGGGTGATTCAGGTCACTAACATCGCCCCCCAAGCGACAAAAGACCAAATGCAAACCTTATTTGGATATTTAGGAAAAATAGATGATATAAGATTATATCCAACCATAAGAGATGTTTCATGCCCTGTACAGTCTCGTATATGCTACGTCAAATATTATGATTCGACAACTGTGAACGTTGCCCAGCATATGACCAACACGGTATTCATTGACCGAGCATTGATCGTGGTTCCTATGCAATCTGGGGAGATTCCCGATGAACATAGGGCTCTTGAAATGTCAAGCAATGGAACATTAGTACCAGGCTTCAACGCAGTTGAACCACGCTTACCAGCGCACGTGATCAACACTCTCGAAGGTGCAGCACCTAACCAGGTTATCCAAACATACGATCCTAATATTGCAGCAGCGGATTTACCTCCATATCCGCCACTACCAGCCACATATGACTCTAGGAAAATTGAAGAAATAAGAAGAACACTTTTACTCATAGATGTGGGTGAAATAACGGCGCAACAAATCGTAGATCATTTTTCCCAAGCCGGTGAAGTCAACTATGTACGCTTCTGTGAACGGGATGTTGATAAATTAAAGTATGCACTAGTTGAAATGACTGATCAAGAATGTGTAACAAAAGCTCTTCAACTTAATGGGATTGCATTAGATGGCCATGTAATTAAGGTAATTTTATTTTCTCCCTAATATTTAAATACTATTCTCACATTATTTGATACAAAAGTGTAAAAATGCCCTTTATTTTGTAATGTCCAGGGAGACGAGGTCTGCTGGATCATGAAACAAGTCAGGGTTTCATAGGCCGGCAGGATCTGCACCAGACACTAATAATTCCAAATATTTTTCCTATAGTCCCATATATTTTTACCCACTTTTGATATGCTATTTTCATTCTACATAAGTAGGGATCTAGAATGTTACAGATCTACACTCGAGTCTCCAAAATTAGAGAATCTGCAGCATTTCTAAGGCCGCATCTGCATTAACATTGCAGATGTTACATTTGTGTAAGTTGCAACCTAAAAGTGCATCTCATTATAGGGGCTGGATGCAGTGCAAAAACTACTTTGGTAACCAGATGTTTGAGTGGGACATTCACTATAAACATGAAACTTATAGATAACAATGTTTCAAATAACAATATATATTAACTGTATATTTAAGTATATAATGGAAGAAAATATATAAACTCATTTAACTTATTACCTATTTATTAAAATGACATGTACTTTTCTTGTTTTATAAATACATTCAATCCTTCAAATGTAAGAAAGATATAAACTGTGTTGTAAAATTATTATAACCTATATAAAATGAATTAATAGTTTTATTTCTTATATAGGTTCATCATGCTACTCAGGCAATATCAAAGCCTCAGACTAAGAGTAATGAAGCAGCCCAGCGAGAGATAGAAGAAGCCATGTGCAGAGTAAAAGAAGCCCAGAACTTGATCTCCGCTGCTATTGACCCTGTTATTGGATTACTCTCTAAAGATAAGAGAAGGTTTGTCATTGTGTGCTGTTAATAATTAATTGATATCTATTAAAAAAAAAAAGTTTATTTTCCTTTTTTTTATGTTAGGGATAGTTTTATAGGTATAGTAAAAAAGGGAAAATTATAATAAATATTATAAAAAATAAATTAAGATCTAAATTAAGTTCAATAAATAAACTATATATTATATAGTTAAAGTTTAACATTTATTTTCCTGATTTCTTGAGTGTTTTATAGTAGTGTTCTTAATAAAAAACAAAACACACACTAAAGACATTGAAAATAAATAAACTAATAACTAAACGGAAATTGCTAATTATTTTCTGAGTAAACTTACAAAAATTCAATCAAAGTGGTCAGTGGTTATTTGACCTCTTATTGCAGCTGATGTTCATTTATATGACATCTGATCTTATCCTAGAAAAAAATATAATGCTCATATAAATGTGTCCCCAGTATCATTATATATTTATAATTCAAATTATATTTAAAATATATTCTTAATTACTTTTCCACGTTCTTAATCTAATCTAAAAACATATGTATGTTTGTTTCAGAACCCGCTCTCGCTCCCGGTCCCGTCGTCGTTCCCGCTCCCGCTCGCGTCGCTCCCGGTCCCGGCACCGCTCCAAGCGCTCCCGCTCGCGCTCCCGACACCGCGCGCGCCGCTCCCGCTCCAGACACCGACACCGCACGAGGTAACTTGTCCTTACATAATAAATAACATTTCAAATTACTTATTGGTATAAGTTATTTGTAATAAGTCATGGTTCTTATCAACTAACAGTATTTTAACAATCTTATCAACTAACAGTATATTAACTTCATATAAGGCAAAATGTTCTTCTATTTATGACTCCTACATGATTGTTCCAGGTCCCGCTCCCGTCATCGCAGTTCTCGTCGCTCTCGGTCTCGCTCCCGGCACCGCTCCTCGCGCTCTAAACGAGATAAATCTCGAGATCGCGACCGTAAGGAGAAGAAGGACTCCGGTGACAAAGACAAGCGTGAGAAGGAGAAATCTAAATCTCCACAAAAAGAGGTCGAAAAAGATGTGAAAGAAGAAGTTAAGATTGAAATTTTAGAAATTGATACAAATGGTAGCTCTTCTGAACACAAATCTAAAGCATCTACTCCAAACGACGATAAAGAGAAGCCGATCGAGGTAGAGAAGGAAAACGAGAAAGATAGTAGAGAAAAAGATAAAAATGGGAAGGAAAAAGAAAAGGAAAGCAAGGAAAAAGAAAAGGATAATAAAGAAAAGGAAAAGGATAGCAAGGAAAAAGTTAAGGATAGTAAGGAAAAGGATAAGGATAGCAAGGACAAGGATAGAGATCGAGAGAGGGATAAAGATAAGGACAAATCTCCTTCAAAGAAGAAGGATAGATCTCGTTCCAGAGACCGCAAGCGTGATCGTTCCCGGTCCAAGCGTAGGTCTCGATCCCGTTCGAAGAGGAAACGCTCAAGGTCTCGTAGAAGAACGCGTTCTAGAGATAGAAAGAAATCTCGATCTAGGGATAGAAAAAAGTCAAGATCTCGGGATAGAAAGCGATCCCGGTCTAGAGATAGGAAGAGGACGAAGTCGAGAGATAGGAAGCGTTCCCGTTCTAAGGATAGAAAACGTTCGCGGTCTCGGGATAGAAAACGCTCGCGTACTCCCAGCAGACGCTCCAAGAGTAGCTCGCATAGAGATTCGAAAACACCTCACGAGAGAAAGTCGCGTGACCTCTCTCCTCCTCTCCCTCCGGTGATTGTGGAGAAAAATGCTTCAATCATAAATAAAACCATTGATATAGCGGATGAAAAGAATTCGCCTGATAATATGGATATTTCTAATTCTCCGTAGTTTAACATAAATATGGATTTAGATTACATGCAATTAATTTGAAGTTTAATTTAGACTTTTTTACCAACATACTTTGTTCTTCATATTTTTTATCAACTGTCGTTTTCGTGGACTATTTTTACAATTATTAATTAAGATAGGCATAATAAATTTGAAATAATCAATCTCATCGTTTTAATTTATCTCCTATTCCCTTACCTAGAAAATAATATAAAATGTTAACAATTGTTAAATTATTTGGTTCCAATTTTTCTAATATTAGGATTATTGCATAATATTATATAATATTTTGCAATACAATGAAAATGACAAAACTTGTGAAATATTATGAAATATGAGCTATAGGCTTAACTCCAGACTTTTCAGTATAGTATTTCTCAAATAATTTATTTTTAAAATGAAAATTCTTTTTATTGACCATAATTTGCTTTACGAAGACAAAATCAGACATGTTTATAAAATACTACTAAAATTCTACGCATCAGCAAATTCAGCATAAAACACTAATAATGTATTGTATTCTTAGTATTTTAATAATTCTAAAGGAATTCTGTATTTATAATTTTCACGATTATATGTAGGTACTCTCTCACTTAGAACATAGGGGTCAGTTTGATTTTCTCACTCTCATCTACAATGATGCAAATTGTTGACTTTTCTCCAATAAAAGCATTTACCCTTACAATAAAATGTTAACTTCATTTTCATCATCATTGTATTTCTCTAAACTAAAACCAAATTAGTATTATCTTACGTAATATTCTACATTAAATTATACTATACAAACAAACGCACTTACAGATATTATATATTATAACCTTTTGTTTATTGCATAACATTGTGCAATCGTAGTTACATATAAAAGGAATACTAACAACATTCACGGCAGTTCCAACTAACGGGTCGTTAGAATACGTGCACTGAAACTCTTCTATTCTTATATCATATTTTTCAGAAATTATGGCCGTGACTTTAGTGTTAAACTTCCAAGAAGGTCTTCTTCGTCAAACAGGTGAGGATTTGCAAAATGAAATAGTCCATTACATAGACTTGACTGCAGCTAATATTCATCAAGAGCCTACCACGCACCGGGTTTCCCAAATTTTACCTTCTGTCACTCAAATGCAAAGGAGACAAAGCAATGCTGACGAAATAATTGTGGAATCTCAAACAATATGTAGCAGGCAGGTAGGGAATCGCATGAGGTCGCAGCCACGAAGACGTTCGAGAGAAATCTCTAGGGGAAGGTCAAGGAGTAATACAAGAGAAAGGTCGAGAGGCAGATCACGCGGTCATTCTAGAGGTCACTCTAGATGCAGATCTCGAGGAAATTCTAGGGGTCATTCTAGAGACAGAACTCAAGGTCGTGCAAAAGGAAACTTAAAGAAAAAGTTTCGAAACCATTGCAGATGTCAGAAGGAATGTTATTTACGCAGGAACTCAAGTTTCGAAGAAAATCGCAATTATTCTAGGCGCCATGAAAAATGCAACTCCATATAAGCCCGAAATCTTGGAAGAGTAAATTCAGATAGAAAATATTGATATTAGTCATAGTTATATTTTATATTTTCTAGAAATAACTCTTACGACCATCTGGCGCAGTGGTAACAATCCTTGCGTTTAAAACATCAGTTATATTCGGTCGGATTAAATTTGTATTCTTGTAAAGCCGATAAAGGCAAACATAAGTTAGAAGAAATATAATATGTAATCATTATCGTACTTCAGCTTAGAATAAATCCCACGTTTTTCAAAATTTATGAAAAGGACCAGTGCTAATAATTTAAGGCTGTACTTTTTTTCGTATATCAACAAAAAAAGTACAAACTTTATAAATATCGCTTTATCATTTACAAAAATAATCGTCTCGTATAATTGAATTGTTAAAGCGTAAAATTACTCCTTATCTTTGTTGACGCACTAAAATGTCAATGTCGCCTATTTTCAATACAGTAGAGATAAACATAAATGTATGTATTTAGAGTTTAATTAATATAATGTAAATGTTACATTTAGTATATTTTTCAGGGTTATCTGTCAATATGGACTTACGTCAACTACTTCGTACCGGGAAGATTAAAACTTCAAACAAGATTACATGAAATTGATGGAGAAGTTTTGATGGAAATCATTGAAAGGTCAGTGTATGGACCTTTAGATTTAAAAGCTTCAAGAAGATGGCTTCAGAAAGGAGAAATGCCGTATCCAGGGTACTGTCGGTCCCCGGGCAGTGAAAAGTGTCTGCCCGTTCTATGCGACTGTGAAAAGCTTAAGGAAATATGGCAAAAGATAAAGAAAATTATATCATAAGCGTTATAGAATAATTATTTTATTAGCCTTAAATTAATAAATAAATTGAATAAAACAACACATTGCAGTTATTTATTTTTTATTGAGACTTTAAAGTCTCTCTAAAAGGTACTTATTTTCTTTCTTACACTGTCTACAAGAAAACACCCATTAGTTTCTCATTTCTTAAAATTATTAAAATACTTAATATATTTTTATAAACGTAATAAATATATATACAAAAGGGTTTACAGTCCCTACAATGACTAAGCACATTTATGACCTAAGTCTTCGAGATGTCAATATTTAGCTATAAAAATGACATATAAAATATATATGCGGGTACAACACGGGCGAAGGAGATCAAAAGCAATTTACTTTCTTTCTGGAAGGAATAACCTCGTGCCAATCGATCGTCGTTCGTAAAGACGAAAGAGAAAGGAATATGTTTTGTTCTTCTCTATTCAAGTGTATGGAACGTGTATTACCGCAAGTAGCGGTGTAGTTAGACGGCTCTAGTTCCTAGCGAGGTGCGGCAGCACGTCGTGCATGGCGTAGCGCCAGGTCCAGCGCCGCGCCAGCGCTTCAAAGCGGCTGCGCTCCCGCACGTACATGTCGCCCAGCGCCGGCTCCATGCATACCTGGGTTGTAATACTATTGTAGTCTTAACTAGTTAGTTTATTATCATTTTTTGACATTAATTTGAAATATTAAATTCAATTAAAAGTTGGATATTGGTGTGACCTTCTGATTTATTCTTATTTTTTTTATTAAATTTATTTTATTACTATATAAATGCATGAATTACTTTTATTCCTACGTCCCCTACGCAAAATGATGTATGCAAATCTTTTTGTAGGAAGTCAGTCGGGTAACTTTGTGTGTTATGATCATAGTAGTAAATACTAAATTCTGTATTTTAATAAAGATAAAAGAAATAAAACCTAAAAAAATCTTTAAACTTTTTCTTTTCAAATTTACTTTGTAGCCAATTCTTATTAGTGTCTATAAAATCTATTTACTATAAGATAAGTGTTTATTAACTATTATAGGTATGTTTCGTAAAGTGACTGAGACCTAGATGCTTGTTTCTCAAGGGTGACAATGCACCTGCAACTGTATTTGCATTGGGGACGGTAACCACTTACCACGTGGACCAAGTACTAAAGTATTAATATATATAATAATACTCACCGCAGTGTATGGGTCCGTGAGCAGGCTCTGTATGGAGATGAGCACCTTGGAGAGCGTGAGGGCCAGCGACCAGTTGTGATGCACGGAGTCGATGCCGACGTCGCCGTGGCGAGACACGTTGGGATGAAGGATGCGGGTCAGGAACCGAACCACGGGAGGCCCCATGGGGTACCTGCGTGTCGTCACATTAAATACACTGTGACAGCCGAGGAACATTTACACCTTGCTACTTCACTAACATGTCAACATGTCAACTAGTTAATTTTATCATTATACTGTTTTTGAAAGGATAATTAGTTTAAATGTGAACGAAAATGACTAATTAGATTTATCATCCAAATAAACAGACAATCCTACAGGTTGCTGTAAACTCACGAATAGGGTACTTGTATGTAGAGGTAGAAGACCCCCCCCTCGTAGGGGGAGCCCACGGGCCCCGTGACGCTGGCCTGCCAGTGACAACACGCCGCGTCCAGAGGCGTGGCCGCAATGCCCTCGGGGGGGTCGTTACGGAGCATCTGTGGGGTGTTAGACATTATATATGCATAGTTCCAGGTGGTTCAAACAGGATGCGTAGAAAAAGTCGAAACCCTCCCTCCTTACAATTCATTTTCCTTGTCTCTTTCAACCCTCAAAAGTTTTTAACATAACAAATAAAATGTATTTAATACCATTATTAAAGGTAACAATTATATTTAATACAATTGTCTCTATGAGACGAGAATTTAATGTCTTTCAGTCTCGATATTAACCCTATTTAAAACTGATTAGTATTTATAACAATAAAATATTTAAATATATATAAGAAATGCAGAACCTTTATAACCTCATTTATAGACAATTCATATTGAATCTCCAGTATAGTCTGTGGCGGTACCTTGAGTTCTATCTTGAGTCTGTTCCGTCTCCAGGCACTCTCGTCCCCGGCGGGCTGCGCCTGCACGCACATCTGCACCAGGCAGTTGCGGCAGAAACACGACTCCACCAGCGACTGGTACTTCTGGGTCACATAGGTTTCAATCTTTTTATAAATCTTTAATAATTACTCGAGTATGATACACGGTATTTATTGTATTTTAAGACTAAGTATGATGTGATAAAATCCTATTTTAACCCATTTTATGGTAGTCAATAGCCTGCAGTGGTGTAATCACCAACCCACCTTATGCCAGTCAATATTGGCCAGCAGTGGCCTGAACAGCGGCCAGCGCCTGGCGGCGAAGGCGGCCCAGCGCGGCGGCGGCACGCGCGCTACCACCAGCCGCCGCCAGCGCACACACACGCACGCGCACGCACACAGCGACAAGTCGTCCAGATAGCGGAAAATACACAGCAAAACTGGGGGGAACGTTTAGTAAGGAATATTATTTATTTTTAATTTAAATAAGCTTAACATGGCTAAACATGTTCATAGACAATTCCAAACACGTGACATCTGTATTGTTACAAAAGCCAATAGTAATAATCACTCAGAGAGGCTAATATAAACTATAACAGAGGAACTGACTTCACAGGGACAGTTTAGGAATCAGGAAATCATTAATCTTATCGATATTAAATTATTCAAATGCACTGAGATACAAAAAAAACTGAAAAATCGTTTAAAAACAAAGATATAGTTCACATTTTCTCTTTTTGCGATACCGATATTTTATTCGGGTAAGTACCTTCAGACGGCAGATGTTCCACTAATCCTGGGGCCAGATTGTCGGGGGGTCGAGGGGTGGACAGCGCCTGCAGCGACAGCGCCAGGCTGGGAGGCTGCGGGGGTGGACCTTGACCCACGAGATCCTCGATACCTTAAGGTAGAAACCTTATAATAATAAATTTGATAAAATCTTCTTTAATTTACCTTCAAGGTCGAAATATAGGTACATATTTATTTATAACGTACTTAAGCATATGGCGTGACATTAATGAGTAATAACTCTTTTTAATCTGATTAAGTATAGTATTTAAAAATGTTCAAAGGTTTCTTTCTTTATTGTAGGCAATTATCTTTAAATTCAGCTCGACCTTTCATATCTATGGTGAGGAGGTAATATATAGTAAAGCAATAAAAAAGTTTTGCAAAACGTAAAATAATTATTCTTGATTTACAAGGAAGGTACCAAAGAGCTTCATGAGCACATTTATGTATGAATTTAATAGAGTAATTATTATTGTATTGTTGAACTCCACTTCATACACACAATATTTATAAAAATACTTAAAATTTTTAACCGAAATTAATCATTCCTTATCATGGTTTGTTTGAAAAATATATGACCTAAATATATAATGTATACATTGCATAGTAGCATTTTGTAAAAATAGCATTATTTACACCTTTTACAATAAATATCATACTATATCTTTGCTTGGTAACAATTATTCTGGAATGGTTGCTTAAATAAAAAACATTAAAACTTTCTTAACCACCTCATTGAGTGTGACGTTGGTAGCTTATTAGTAATGATCCTCCACAAAACTTATAATTCCATGTATAATATATATAAAGTGATAAACTAATACAAATAATCACCTTCTCTTGGAGCTGATGATGGACCAGAACCACTGCCACCACTGCCACTACCACTGGCTCCTGGGCCAGAATTACTGGCTCTACTTTCATCTTCGGGACTTGTTTCACTGTCTAGTGAATTCTATAAGTTTTGAAACCTTCAGTATATTAGATTTACATAAAACATACATTGAAATATAAATCTGAACATGATATAATAGTAATATTGTGTATATATAACTGTAAAAATCTTTAAGTTAATGTTAGTCTAAACTGTAAACATATAACATTAATCAAATAAACAAACAAACTTGTTGTTATAGGAATGAAACGTAATACACTTTAATACTGACCCTGTAATACCACCATGACGGCAAAGGACAAGCTTTATTTACTCTCCGTTCAGAACTGTAGTTTAAATCGGAAGGCTCATCATTACCAGAGTCTCCATCATCGGTCTTTTCACTGCAGAAGTATGAACTCGGCAAATGGGAAGGAAAATCAGGGAATAGAAACGCGTGACAAGTTACACAGACTGGTTCTCCAAAACTTGGACCATAATAACCATTGCAGACATAACAGCTAGAATTCTGGAACAACCATTTTGGGTAAGCCACACCTTACTGTCGTACGATTTATTTAATGACAAATGTGCTAATAAATTATATATATATTATAACGCACATTGAACTCGAATTCCAAAGGCTGTTCTATCGGAGATGCAGGAACCAACTTATCACCATTATCTTCTAATTTTTTGATAAAATTAAGAAACTCAGGGCCCATAACAGACATTTTGTTTGTATTTAATACGTAAATTCAGAAGACTAGGTATGTTTTAATATGTATTACATGCTCCATGTATGTTATGAAGTTTTCTGTTTTCATAGAACAGTTTTTGTGCACCTATTGTCATTATATGAAGATGACATTTCTGACATTGACAAAAAACATTTTAAAAAGGTTCAATATGGTCACAGAGTATTCAAATATATTAACTACATGGTACTGTACATGATACTGGAGAGAACTTATATGAAAAATAAATGCTACTTACTATTAGACAAACAATTAGCAACAATTTTACATATGAATGTATTAAAATAATTATGTGTACTATACTGTTTTGTCTTTACTGTACTTAGTAATTAAGCACCCATATAGCAAATTAAGAACATACTTTTGGGAAAATTTATTGCATCGTTTAATTGAATTCTTTGAATAGGAAAGATATAAAAAAATGTTTTTATATTGTTCTTTTTATGAAACGTCTTACTTTTTTTTATTTAAATGTTATAATTAAAGTTAAGCGCGTGATAATTGAGGAGTTCACTGTTCCATGGGAAACTAGCATCCATAAAGATCACACAATTAAAGTAAACGACTATTACGAACTAACCAGGAATATGTATATAGTTAATTTGTACACGGTAGAAGTGGGAGCGAGAGGTATAACAACGAAATCTCTCTATAACCTACATAAAGATCTTGGCCTCTCTACAACTTTCATCAGTTCATTTCTAGAACGTTCTTCAAAGGCGGCATTGGTAGGTTCATTCTAAATTCGCTTGGGTAGGGCGGGGAGCGCAAACAGTTGAGGTGAGCATTAATGCGAATTTTAAAGGGTCTTGTAAACCTACAACTGGGTCGCAAGTCCCAGGAGCTGTTTGCACTCTCCCTGCAACGCGATGGGCCCGGCATCCGCA
Source organism: Dircenna loreta (assembly GCA_963555665.1). Classification (NCBI taxonomy): domain Eukaryota; kingdom Metazoa; phylum Arthropoda; class Insecta; order Lepidoptera; family Nymphalidae; genus Dircenna; species Dircenna loreta. Next base: position 12,534,927 of record OY743094.1, read on the forward strand.
CGGTGAATCCATGAAATGCTAAGAAGCTTCGACTCGTCTCTTATTACAGAAACGAATTACGTCATTAATTTTACCAATAAATTCAGTTCTTTAAACCCTTTCGCACAAAATTATAACATTCATAAGCTTACATTATCTTCTACTACGCGTCACTGTATTTTAGATTTAGAGCTGTGTGAAATAAGAGAGATAAACATACTCGTGAAGAACCGAAAAGTAGACTCAAATTTCGTCCCTATTGTTTTTATAGCTTTCGGTAAAAATAAATAAAAAGGAGTATCTATTGGAAACGGTTATAAAAAGCTCAAGGGGATAGTAATTCCTTGTTTAATCTCATTAGATTCAGTACAAGTCCTGGATATCATATGATTTAAAAATGTTAAATAGATAAATAAAACACAAATTTCAATTCTTAAAATTATTTTATCCAGCACACTTCTTTAGAGATATTATTTTATTGTTCTTTATAATCTTTTAATATTCAGATAAAAATCTTTCAAAAGATATAGTGGAAAAATGAAAATACAATTATTACAAACAAAATTTAAAGAAATTTGAAGGACAAAATCAAAACTTAAAATATAATAACATCGTACGAGTTACGTGAAAATACATTTTTTGTGCTTCTATACAAATATATATGAAGATATCAAGGTGAATTCCAAATGCTATTAATTTTTATTATTTTAACTGGCATACATAACTAAAAAACTACAATATTATAAAACTTATCCGACAAAATAATCTACTTCAGTATAATACACTTTTATTTTTATGTAATTAACGAACGTTATTTTTGTAAAACATTTTGACAAAAATACGATTTTATCAGATTTAAACTACAAGTTTTTAATTATGATATATGACAAGTCACACATGTCAAATTTATGGCTTGCCTTTATTTTAAGTCTGAAACTTACCAAATCAAGTTTACTTTTCTCCAGTCATAATACGTTCATTTGCTATCTAGATTTTTTCACTGCACAAAATCCTGGTTAGGTTAAGTTAGCGCTAGTAAGGTATGGCTGCTTTAAGATTACATAAAATAATCTTATTAATTTACTGGGGTATCTATAGCGGCTACACTATCCACTCGAATCATCGAATCAAAAACAATTGACTATTGCTTTTTTTACTTAAGATTTATACTGCGAACAATTCTTACATTTTACAAATATATTAGTAAGAAGCAGAACTTTTATGGTTCTTTGACTTAACAGGACTATAAAAATGTTTTTTTATATCCTAAAAAGAAATAGCTTTGCAATAAATGATCTTCGCTTAATTATTGTGAGTACCTTCTGTAAATAAATAATGTCAGAATATATGTTGCCATATAACATCGAAATAATTAAGAGCTTTTTTGTTTTTGATACCTAAAATGTTATTGGTTTCTTGTGATGAACATAGTAGTGAAAATTTTAATTACTTTTGATTGCATACTACAAACTCACATTTACATTCATAACCTACATTTAAAATTAATAGCTAGTAAAATAAAAATGCCCGTTTGACAGCGGGTCACATCATGTCACGCCAAATAGTATTAAAATAAATTAACGCACGATTTATAAACAGTAGGCTGAAGCACTACTCATTCTTAAACACAATTCCGAGCGCTAGCGAACTAAGTAACTAAAAAACGAGGATTTACCAATTTAAGTCTTAAGCTTAACTAGTCGTAAGTTCTTCGTAGCTTTGTAATTAATTTTTATATTACATTACTATTCATATTACTAATTTGTAAGGATTCCTATGAACTAGACGGTTTATTTGTCTCGCCTATGTATTTTATTGCGACTGTCTTGTCGCATGTATTCTTGTCAGTTGGTACTTTGTTTTGTATCTCATGTACAGAGTGAACGCGATTTTAGGACTTATTCAAAACATACCTTTATCATTGTGCCCTAAAGCTATAATCACTTCATAGAGAATTAAAATAGAAGTAACGTTATCATTATATAACGCATTTCACGTTGATTCACTTATGATAATCAAAAAGCAGTCTTTCTTTATATAACGACTTAATGCCGCCATTTTATCTTAAGCGGACGTTCCTCAAGTTTATTACACGGTCACAATTCAACACTGTTTCTAAAGGGTCACAAGGCTACCACCAATAGCTAGGAAATCCTCTCAATTCGCGTGTCGCGAACGGGGGCGTGACCCCCCTCTACCGCACTCAGTACGGAGAGTAATATGAGCCCCGCCTGAAACCTCTGTAAACAAGGTGTACTGTTAGATATATCACCAGTGTGAACATAGCACCATAGATGTGATTATGCGTTTGAACACATAAAGGAATAGTATGTGTTGCCATGCATTTAAAAAAAAAGTGTAGTAAAATAAAAAGTAAATATTCATACAAACTATTTTTGCAAGTAAAGTGTATAAAAAGTATATAATGTATGGCATCAGGAAGACTACCATGCAATCTAAGCACCAAGGAGAGAAGGTAGGATATAGCATTAAAAATACATATAAGTCCAACATAAACTTTATTTCATACAGTTCCAGTATTATTTTCATATATAAATATAATTTTTTTTCAAGCTCAACATTCATGTACCATCACTTTTATATAAAACTACTGACTACCAACATAAGAGATGCCACAGGGTTTAAAATCGGTGATAATTATGCAATAATTAAAAAAGATGAATCTTAAAGTACAAGAATATAAAATATGATCAGATATTGTTACAGGAAGGATTCTATACAAAAATAGGTGTCATCTCTTATGGCTCAGGTGGAAACATTCTCAGTAAGCTACGACAGCATCTACAGACATGACAACATCTGAAGTGACAAAATTAAGTATTGTGCCGGCTCCACACCAGTGCTGTTCTATTACCATTGTACTTATATACTCACAGACAAATAAAAAAGCTGCTATATATCTTGCAAAAAATAAACGAAGCAACGCATCCTTGCAACATGCATTTACAATGTGACCAAAATAAAAACCTAATTACTATATGTTTATGGTATTTAATAACTGGTTTGTTGTGTTTAATTTATTTTATTAGAAATTTATTTGATAAACTTTGATAGTGGTGACCAATTACATTGCCTTGACTCTGACGTTTAGGCAAATTTAGTTTTAAAGCTATTCCTTAAAAAAAAGGTCTCGTAACATTAAATAGTATTCAATTTATTCTGATGCTATATAATTTTTAAAAACAAACCATATGTTATATGACCCACCCATAAGGCACACATTCTATTTTAACAACAGATAATTCGTAATATTATAATTCTATTCAAAACCTATTAATCAATCCGTAGTAATACTAGCCTTGTATGCAATATGTGGAACATCAATCTTACTAGATAAAAGGTCGCTTCACATCAACGAGTACCTCAACTATAATAATAAATGCAACACTAGTGTGGAGCGGTACTACGGTATGCGGTAGTTAGTATGGGTAGTACCTGCCGCGGCGGGAGGGCCGGTAGCCCGCGAAGTAGGGCGTGAAGCCGCCGCGGAAGGAGCGCCCGCGGCCGCGGCTTCCGCGCGGGGGACGGTTCGTTGTGGACAGACCGGGCTTGTTAGTGCGCTTCGGCATCACCTGGAATATTATTAGTTTTATTGTAATTCAATATAGAGATCAAATAACATACGTCATATCAACTTGCGCGACCAAGTTCTCCTGTCCGCCCACTCTAAGCTAATGTCTTATAGCCCATTTTAGCCGTTTTCCTCCCCCCCACTCCTCTCTTAGATCATTTACCCTTTTAGATATTTGTGGTCGCTAAATATAGAACTACCTCTATTGTAAATTTCAGAATCCTAACCCTTTCCAAAGCTGAGTCACTAACTCATCTTGGATGGAGGATACATATTCAAACCTACTTCTAAAAGGGGGAGAGCTAAAATTGCGCAAGTTAAATATAAGTTAATAATCTTATAGGAAATTATTAAGTATTATTGTGACTGCAACAAAGGTCGAGGTTAAATAAAATTTATTTCATCTTAAATAATCCTATGAAAGATTATTATTCAATCTAAAACTTTATAAGTTGTGTAAATAATTTTTAATGGCGAGTGTGGGGTGTCATTGGAATGGTCTGTGTATTTTCGAAACTTAATAGAAAAAATAGTTAGGCTACCTGCCTAGCTAATGTACAATTTTTAAAAATGTATCTCAATATATTATCTCTGGTATTTTGGTGATCTAACTCCCGAGTAACGCGCGACTTCGTGGATAGTAATACTACCCATGTAAGTCGCGCGTTATTACCGTAGTATGCATACCGCACTTAATGTCCTTCAAGAGTTAGGATTTCGTAGCCACAATAACATAACAATAATAATTATATTTATATTTACCCGGCTGTATTCACGTAGAAATTAAATCGGAATGTGCCCGACTAGTTTCGAACCCGTTCGGGGTCCTTAATCATGAGCTCTGAGCGTGGCGGACTCGCGGCGAAAAAAAAAAAAAAAAAAAAAAAAAAAAAATAACAATAATAACACGCTTTTATTGCTAATCGAACTAAAAACTAGAAAATAATTTTTAATGACAAAGAATCTAATATTACAGTAGTAGAAGATCGAACAATTAATCATAGTGAATCGCCTCAATATAAAATTATAATAAATTTAAGTTATTAACAGAATAATTCAATTCAGAGTAAAAAGCGTGGGGTGCTTAATATTTCAAATATTACAATCATTTTATTGGCAACTATCTATGAGAGGATAGTTATGAATCACAGTAAAATGCACCCCACGCTTTTTACTCTGCATTGAATTATTCTGTTAATAACTTAAATTTATTATAATTTTATATTATTTTTATACTGACGCCATTTTGTTTTATTTTATTTAAAGAATTTCGTGTTTTTATTTCGTAACTTTTTTGTAGTATAACTTACAGATTTTCTTTCTTCGGATATTATCCAGAACTATTCAAGGCGCATCTTTTGACACCCCTTGCGTCCCTATCGGATCATCCCTTGAGGAAACTCTAAGGGTTTTTCTCTAAATTCTTGAGTTTTTCTTAGGAAAACTTTTTCAGTTTTCATTTTTCAAAATTTCTTTTATTACTATCTTTTAGATTATATCAATACAAACTTTTTGACACCTATATTATCCCCTATCGGTTCATCCCTTAGGGTGATATTATAGTTTAAACAGCAAAATTTCAAATTTCCTTCCGGAAAATTTCCATTTTCTAATTTTTCAAATTTAATTCTATCTCGTCAGATAGATATTAACGAGACGCACATTTTGACACCTCGAACGTCTCGTTAGCTTCATCCCTCGCCGAGTTATTCCCGAAAAACGGGAATTTATAAGAGTAAATACAGCTAAAATAATCCTGGTGGTCCTAATAAGGATAATGGGAAACTTTTATCAAATTATTGCATTGTCATCGGTCCTTGATACGTGTGCAAAGTTTGAATTCAATCGACTCGCTGGAACCAGGAGAAAATTGAGCTTAAAGATTCCGTTACATACATACATACATACAACCCAAGCTAATAAAAGCGTGTTAAAAACAAAGAAGGCCTTATAATTTCGTCCTGTCTGTGTGTCACACGTTAGAGCTCAGTCATAGATGGATTCTTATAATTCGTATGTCATGGTTCACGAAAGTTTAAATATAATAATAATATCGAGAACAAATCTGATAGGGGCTATAATAATATATACCTTTCACAGGAAAGCCAGTGAAAGGTAACAATTCTATACATCATACAAGATTCTTCGAACCGGTATTTAAAAGTCTATAATAAAATATATAGCAAAGTATTGGAACTATTTTAATATATATAAATTACGTGTCACAGAGTTTGTCCTCGATGTACTCCTAAACTACTTAACCGATTTTAATGAAATTTTGTAGGTTTCTATTGTTTGGTCCATTTCAGAAGATAGGATAGTTTATATCTCAATTCATTTATTTATTTATAATATTGCAAATGTTTTATTTATTATCTGACAGTCATAATTATGTTAATTCCATACAATTCTAAGAGATGGCATTATTTGTTGACTGGATTGAGGAAGAATCCAATAGATGGCGCTTTGCTAATGTACAAACGTTTTATATACGCTCAAATTTTAAACGGATAACTGACCACGTATTGCTGAGACTAAAGTATATGTTAAATTTATATAATAGTAAAAGCAATACTATGAAATTCAATATAAAATTATACTTTTATTCTATTCATTAACATCAGAAAAATATATAGTTTACAATGACAGTGTGAAAGTAAACAATGAACTTATTCATAATTAATTTATAATAAAATGTTAACTTTCAGCACTCCTTTTCAATATAAACTTACACTATGACAAATCTCATACTTTAATCTTAGTCTTTTCTAATAGTATAGTGAGGTAAAGTTTCTTTGTTGAGAGTTTTTACTTTATAAGTTAATTTGTTGGAGGTAAGCTTCAAAGTAATTAATACGAATCTAATAATTCCTTAACAGATATTAAGATAGGATTTTCACAGTGAATCAGGTTATATTATATTATTCCCTTGAAATAATAGTAGAGTTTTTCGTGGACAGCAATTTTGAAAATAAAGTTGACCAAAAAAAGCTCGAGTGAAGGAGCTTCTTACGAGCACTGTATTCCAAATCTCTCAAGACTATAAATTTATGGATTCTGTAATTGCTTTTCCTTAGTTTCTGCACTAAATTTTACTTTACTTTAAATGAGAATCATTAAAACCATTACAAATTATATAAACTTGATGGTTGGTTTCTCAAAACAGCCATATTTAATGTTTCTTGTGTAAAATTTCATTTTCCTTTTGATTCTTTTATTATAATCTTATTTTGGTTTGAAAATATTAAAACCTATTGATGGTGGTTGTATGACAATACATAGCCTTGTACAGTCATGTTTGTCTTCCCCTTCTAGTGACTTATTTCTCAAGATCCAAACAAGGTTGGTTAAGAACTCATATATTATATAACAACTCATTACATTGTAGACAGATGTCAACATTAAATCGAGGATTATAAAAAATAATCTCTGCTAACTCCTAATTGGGTTACCTTAAATTAAAGGACGGATTTCAAACTGTCAATTTATATAAGAACTACTGTTCAATTCTCAATTGAGTAAATCTAAGGATTTTGCTTTCAAACTTCAATCTTTCTGTATTTGTATAGTGTCTTTAGACATAAAATAGACATCAAAAATATTTAAAATGTTCATTGAGTTATGTACATAGGGAAGTGGGTGTTTGAAAATACCACGCTTGTTCACTGTTGGTCTAAAATTTTCGTCACAGTTATATTATATATAATATTTAAAATAAGGATGCACGCATTCTGCCGACTGACGGGCAGCCGACAAACGTGACCCAAAGGATATTATGCTAATATTTTCTTCTGAATTACTATTTACTTAATATACTTCTGTATTACTATTTACTTAATATACTTCTATAAGACTACGTGGGAACTCAAGGGGGTGTCTTAACAAATACTACAGGTGATCATGGGGGGAGGTTATAAATTGTAAAAGCTGGTCACATAGTATGGATATGTTCCCTTAGATGATCTAAATGATTGGCGAGCCAAAAACAAATGCACTGTTTTTGTATAATTGAAAACAATTGCTGATAAAGATGTTAAAAGCTATCATCTTTTGATAAGACCATTGTAGATTCAACATTCAGATAAAGATTTTAAAATCTGATTATACAATACATAAACAAAAAGCTAACAAAAATAAAATGTGCGCAATCCATAAACAACACCCCATCTAGTTGAATGCCAGGTTTAATATTAAAACCTAGTTATTATATAATTCATAGCAAAAAAAACGAACTATGTATGGTCATTAGTTGTCTATCCACAGTACTAGCTTTACATAGTTTTACAAAATATAACAACATTTTGTTGTGTAGAAATGTCGGAATATTTATATACATTTATTATAATATTTATACTTCATACAGATTAGTATACTAATCAGTCTCATGACCATTCTTGGTTAAGTAGAAACATTATTTAGGAGATATATTATTGATTAGCTAAGGATTGGCAAACTGACAGACCATTTTTTTTTTTTCTTGCAGCAATCAAAAATAAATTAACTTAGATATATCAGAGTAATAGTAAAATAGGATGTAAACAATCCAACCCAATTATTTATGAAATGTTTTAACATCAATCTAATATCACACAGAAAAAGTCTATCACTAAATGAATACTATAAACAATGACCCCAAAAACTTCACCAGAACTTAGAACAAATATTCTACTAATATCATAAACATGCACAATATGATCTATATTGTGCATGTTTAATGTCTCTTTTACTATAAATACTAGAAAATATGTCAGTTACCTTAATCTGACGCCCTCTGAACAATGATTCATCCATAGCCATGGCCGTCTGTACGCTGTCTTTGTCTCCAAACTCAATATATGCAAAACCTTTTGGATGTCCATCAAACTTATTACATAATATTGTCACCCTGTAAATATTTCATACATCATTAATCATTTGTATTTGACTACCAAGTGTTTGATGACTGCTGATTTCATTCACAAAAACCAATGAATCCACTAAACTTCTATTATTAAAAACAGATAGTTTGTTTGCACAGAGTCCAAGAGAGAAATAACATGTCTCTACCTATTAATAGATCCACAACCATGAAAGTGCTGCTCCAGCTCTTCAGCAGTAGCTCCGTAGTCCACATTTCCAATGTACACTGATCTGTTGTCAGTCTCTATTTTCTCTTCTAGTGACATGTTTAGGGGACTTGCTGTGGATCAGCAATTATTTTGTATGTTTACATTTCAAGCTTACTATAGTATTGGTTGAGTAAAGTAATTATTAACACATCATCAATGTTATCACCAGATATTAACCATAAAGGTGATAGTCATTAGTCACATAACAAAACATGAGCCAAAAAAACAACATTTTACAAAGTTTGAGAATTTCCTGAAATTCAATATTTTACATTATAATGTTTGGATAGAACAGTGAAAATTACTTACTGAGTCCAGGTGGACTGCCCAAGTTCATCTGTTTATCAACTTCTGTGTGCATTTGTTTAATTTTCTCTGCTTCTTCTTCCATCTCCCTTACCCTGGCCTTGATTGCGGCCAGGTCTGGTACATCAGCCCCAGATGCTTCATCTCCCTACAATAAATCAGTTTCAACACTGTAATACTTCTTTACTGTAGTATTAGAAACTATGTGTAAAGAGAACATTTGACAATACATTATATATTCACTTGTCTTTTTTGTTAAAATACCATGAATAACGTTTTATAGGAGCAATGATACACTATTTACCACTAAAGTTATATTTTTTTCTAAAAACAATACAGGTATCGCATGCAAATTTCCTAGAGAAGGAACGCACGTAAAACAACAGATAATAAATTTTGCATATGATAAGTGTATATCCTATGATGCATTTGTGTTGTTATTAAATATGCATCTATGTTTTGAAAACTGCATAAAAGCGTTTATATTGTAAATTAAGACCATACAAAAGATGTACTTACACCTAGGCTGTTGTCGGTCATGTTTAATGAACCGTTTGCCCCGTCTAAGTGATTGTTGTCAATCGAGTCTAAATAATCATCATTATCTGCCATATCAACTCACTCACTTCAATAAAATAAAAATTAGAACTTAAATTCAAACACCACACACACGCCACCTGAAATAATTATAACTGGACATATATATACACAACGCACAAATACTTAAAACTATCTAATAAAGTTTGAGGAGGCTATCTGACGTACCGGTAACCAATTTAGAAAGTTCTGACTGACCTAGATTCAAAATATAATTCGTATCATCTACGCTAATGTATTGTAATTCACTTAAAATGTTATTATTTAAGAAACATCTTAATATCAACTTAATATTTACAGATTTGTTTTGTAAGCGAAAATAAAATTTTAACGCCAAACAACTAGATGTCAAATAATGACACAATTCACAGATCACCGATTTTTTTTTAACTGTTAGCTATATTTGTTTATGGATCATTAAACATGTTGTTCACATAAAAAGATAATCCTTTATATTTCAGACTTAATAAAAATATTTTTTACTGAAACAAGTATATTTTAATTTCGGTACTGAAACAATCGCTTAAAATAGTTACTAAGTATGTAGTAGTACTAATTATATATTTTCTTTTTATATGCAATTGATTGTCAGTTAGAAATATATTTAGTATTTTTCAAATAAATATGATTGTTATTCAACTTACTGATTACTGACATCAATTCAAATATAAAATTAATATAGAATTATACTACAGTTTTGTTGCAAAATGTAGCAAATTACAGGTTAATTTTGAGCAAAAGAGAATGTTCAAATTGGCTTATGGTTTAAGATCTCGTTGATTTCTATTCACTCAATTCTACGCCAGACAAAATGACTATATTTTCTTTGTTATTATTAGATAGGTTAAAGGCAAGGCTAAACATTATATATGAAGGACGGTTGGTAGGTTGCAAAAATGACCATTTGTATGCGGTAAAGTGTGATTTTAGTAACTACTACAGGGGTTCTGACCTACGAAAACTTATGACGCAAAGTTAGATTTTGTATACTAAGTGAAGTTGTTGATGAAATAGCAGGATACAAAACCTCAATTATTTGCGTTGTCTGAATAGTATAATTTATTAATTACTTTAATCAAAAAAGACTCAATCTTTACATATCATTTAAGAGTTGGAAGTTTATACTGCTTTAAAAGTGCGAAATGTATGGAACTACGAAAAAGCGCATCTTTTAAAATTTTTCACACAGCCCAACCCTTATTTTATATGTTTGAGCAAACACTTTCATACGGTCACAATTATAGTACCCTGCACGCATTTGTTCCACTCACAGAGTACGTTCCACATTTATCTGTCAGTGTCAACTGTCAAGATATCGAGTTGAATTCCTAAAACTAAAGTAATTTACTAAATATTATTATTTTCTGTTCCTAGTTTCAACAAAATAATTTGTAATAATTATTCAATATCTCACTTCAAATTAGTAATAAGAAGCATTAAGAAATGTTAGTTTCTTCGTTATGCCAAGAATCGTGCCTATTCTACTAGTGGTAATTGAAAAGGAATAATATAACGAATAATTTTGTTTATATTTTCTTATTGTATAAACTATATTTTGTATTAAAATAGGTATTTGTCTGCGTTAGCTGGCTTCACGTTATCTATCTGAGTTCTAAGTTATCTGAACTGTAATCATGCCTCTTACCGCCGACGTCGCTGCACAGCAAGTTCAGGTTTAGTATTAACTTAGATATCTGATAAATATTAACGGAATATTTCCTAAAATATTATTTACTGTCATTTTTTTTATTCCAGGAGCGTTTGAGGTCACTACACAGATTAATCTACGACATAGAGGGAGAGAGAAGTCGCAATGAACAATGTATTGAATCTATATTAAGGGTCGAGAAAACTGCAGAATCTTCTTCCTCTGCCGACGATTCTTCAAGTTCTTCCCAACAGGTTATTGTTTCAGATATTTAGGACTTGATTCGTTGACAAACTGAAATGGTTTTTTATGCCAAAATGTCTGAATGTTCAAGACAGACTAATAATGTTAAACTTTATAATAAATTGTATGTTATTTTAAAAATAGAATTATATCCTTTGTCAATAACAGATGCAGCTTAAAAATTTGTATAAGGCGGGTCTCACAGCCTCGGAACAAGAGGAAAGGGTGCTTCGAGCGGCTCTGTCGCGCATATATGAAATAAGAACTATAAAAAATGAGAGACGTATTCAGGTTGGAGCTTCTTTTAAAAATAATGCTTAGACTGTACCAAAGCAGGTAAAAGAGCACTCCAGAAGTAGGTGTCTGTATTTGGTAGGCTCGCCATGCGGGTAACAAGGAGACAATAGGCTGCGGGGCCCTGATGAAGATGCTGCTGAGCGCGGCTCAGACGCTGCCGCTGCACGTGGGGCGCGTGGGCGAGCGCGCGCCGGCGCTGTGCGGCGCGGTGCCGGCGGACGCGGGACACGTGGCGCGTGCCGGGGACGCCGTGGCCGCGCTCGTCAGGGTCTCCGACAAGGAGGAGAACTGGATACTTGCCGAGGTGAGCCACTTCTTATTACTTTTTACTTGTTAAAAATTAAAATATATTTTTATATTGGACGACTTATTTGCTTCTATTTTTCCATAATAAACCCAATCCTAGAATGGGTGAAATGGATATAGGTACATCCGGATTGCTATTAAAGAAATGAGATAGACTACATCTAACGGAATCAAAGTAACAAGTTTCTGGATTGTAGAGTTAAAAACAACACACATTTTCACAGAAACGACAGAATGTTTTGAACTAAATTACAATTTCATACATTCAACAGACACTTTATGTTAAAGAAAATCTGTAATGAAGTTTTGCAAAGTACAATAAATATTGTGAGAAAAACTGGAACACTTCTTAGACAACACAATAAATTTCGATTTACAAAATTTTTAAAACAAGTTTCAGTAACTTCTTTACACAAATATTTGAATCAAAAATCAAACTAAACTAGAGTTCTCCTAAACTAAGAAAGAAAGAAACTAGACCTCTTAGTAACCAATCTGATCAAAGATGAATATGTCTACTTAGGTCAAATAATTTCTCCTTTAGATCTAACCACATTAAAAACTGATATCATGTAAATTACTCTCTGAATAAAAGCTATTTATTGTTATAATATTACTAGCTGATGCCAGCGACTTCGTCAGCTCTCACAAATCTCATGACATCTGTATTTCTTCAATTTTCGCAATTTTTTTTATTGCTGCTCCTATCCTATTTATCTTAGCGTGATGTTATATAGCCTATAGCACTCCTCGATAAATGGACTATCTTAAACTAAAAGAATTTTTCAAATCGGTCTATTAGTTCCTGAGATTAGCGCGTTCAAATAAACCAACAAACTTCTGCTTAATACTCAGTCTGACCATAAATACTGTTACACTTAAAAATAAAAATAATTTTTAATTGCAAATAACATTATGTTTAGCACTTTTACAGTATATTTAGCAAGTTTAGTACATAAATATAAAACAATTAAAAATATATAAAGCTTATTCGAAGTGGTCTCCATTGGCTGCAATATCACCCCACTCCATTTTAATATCGCAAAATATTGTACAATGTATTGGCGCCAAAATGAGAAAACACAATGAACAATCGTATAAAAATGACAGACTCGAAATTCAAATGTAATATTTTTTTAATTTTTAAGTGTAACAGTATTAATGGCCGGACTGACCATGTTAGTATAGATTGTATATATGTATGTACAAAAAAATAAAACAAGCTATTACAATCTATTCTACTATAGTACATTTTAAAAGACATGTCCATTATTTAGTGCAAAACTTGTGTTATGGATATTTACTGTGAATGTGGTGTAGTTATTTACATTTTTTATTTTCTCTTATCACTTTAGGTAGTAAGCTGGCACCCAGCTCAAGGTAAGTATGAAGTAGACGACATAGACGAGGAACAAAAAAATCGTCATGTGCTGAGCAAGCGGCGGGTAGTACCGCTTCCATTGATGAGAGCCGACCCTCGAACGGATGAGCTGGCGCTGTTCCCGAAGGGCGCGGTGGTCATGGCGCTCTACCCGCAGACCACGTGCTTCTACCGCGCGGTTGTCAACCGCCTGCCTGCCTCCGCTGCTGATCCCTATGAAGTTCTCTTCGAGGTTAGTACGCTGATAGTGATGAATTCCAAAAGCCAGTGTCATCATTAACTTTGTGAATTATTAACAGGATTCCTCCTACGCCGACGGATACTCACCTGCAGAGCGTGTAGCTCAGCGATACGTTATCGCGATCAAGGAGGGCAAGGTATTATGCATTAATAATAATCACTTAATATATCGATCGTTGTCTTTTTCATTCAAATTTGTTCATCATTGTGTTATACTAATGTGTACTTATGAGCCCATTTCATTACCCAATCTGCGGCTCTCTATTTGAACCCAAAAAATAGCTGCTAGTCAACCTTAATAATAGCATTAAGTTCCACCAATCTGATTAGAGCTAGCTCACTAACAGCTTTTTCATGATGAGATATTAGTACATGTTGACCTAGAACCTAGGATAACGAAATGTCAGCTGATTTCTGTGTGTTCAGGGTCGCGGCAGCTGACAGTCGCGCTCGGCTCCGCCCTCGGCGCGCTCGTCGCCGCTCTCCACGGATTCGCTGCACTGAACACGCACACATACGCACGCATGAGCGCGCATACATACATGTACGTGCTGTACGCTAATTGTGAAGGTGTTATCTATTATTGTGTGTTATATTTCAAAAACATGTAACAAGTTTTACATAATTAAATTGATGGCTGAACTCTTTAAAAAAAACTATGTCTAATTAAAATGTGTTTAAATAAAGATTCAGTGTCAGATTAAAAAAAAGATGTAACATTATTTTATAATTGTCTGTGTAATATTTGTAGTTTTTTTTATAATGTCATTACTTGTTCCCTAATTGATTAACTATTAAGTTAGTAAGGTTACACAGATAATGGACAATTATGGAATAATGTACCAAATCTTTGATTGACGCAGGAAATAATTTTTCTGTATAAATTATGTTTAATAGAGGATAAAATTTACTTAAGGAAAAAATAATTTGATACAAGTACGTGACTTGTTTCCTATAACTTTGCTCGCGTGGTTTTAGAAAATAAGTTATAATCATATTCTATCATTTCTTGACACTTCAAATTGAGATAATATAATATGTATCTTAATTGTAGCAATAACTCCCTCCCTTTCTATCACCTAGTATAATTGAGGACAGCAGCGCTTTCATTAGTAGAATTTTCGGAATTTCCTACTTTTAAATGTAAGCTTTGTAAATAAGTAGTAAATAAAGTGCTTCTTTTGAAATAAGTTTTTTAATTTTATAATCAAAATTTAATATATAAAATATAATTAACCAAGAAAGAAATAACTTTATAGGTGCTACAATAAAAATACAATGCTGTCTTGCAACAATAACTGTTGTAGTATGTTGAAGGTAATAAGTTCCTGAAGCGGAGGGTTGGGGTAACGTTTAAGTTTAAAAAAAACATTATTTTAAAGGTATTTCCCACTAGAAGAACTGAGGAGTTTAAAATGTTTAACTATGAAGTCTTTTAGAGACAAAATGGTTGAACTAGTGGGACAAAAAAGTTGAACATGTGGGACAAAATGGTTGAACTAGGTGGACAAAATAGTTGACATAGCATAAGTGAAATAAAAGAATGATATTAAATATTTTATATTATATTCAGAAGTAAAATCTACACAAAATACATGAAACAGTAATGTCCGAAATATACAATTATTTAATTTTGATCGAGGGTTAAAACAAAATTGATTATAACTTTTTCTGATAATCACTTAAAAACTAAGAATAAAATATTAATGGAAGCAAATAATATAGATTTAGACTGAAACTCAGTCTGTGAAAATAAAAAGGAACTCGATCCGAGGTAACTAGTACCTGTGATATATATTTAAAATATGAAACTATTTCGAAAAGCTCAGTTCAGCACAAGTATCAAGACTATTTTTATATACAATATGACTTTACAATGGTAATTAAGGTTCGATTTGTATACAGGATCCGAACCTATAGCGATATTATAATTGGAATCTCGACACGATAAAGTATAACTTAACTTAACAATAGCAATGAGCAACTTTAGATAATATGGCATATAACACAAACGCCCAACATAAATAAGAAATGAGATCAATATATTTCATTTGTGTTAGTCAAATCTTCAATATTTGCATATTACTGTCGGCTTTGTTTTAAAACATCACCCAATGATCTTGTCTCTTTCCTTCGAAGCTAAAATATTTTTTGCTTATAATGTAACTTAAATATTATATTTCTTGATAAATAGCGCAAGTCATAATAATGGAAGTGTGATGTAATAATTAACAAAGCTTAACATTAGCACCAATTAAAAATTAAATCAAATTAATTAAATCGAGTTAACTCAAGTTGTGACAAGAATAATAATTTTGCAATTGATTTTAAATTTTGTCATTAGTCAAAAGTGAAAATAAAATATACAACGAAAAATACACCTAGAGAGCTAAAAGCAACATTTTTGGTACTACAATAAATATGACTGAAATTCATGTGTCCCACAATATGGCGCATTGACTTCATCTGAAAACAGGAAATTAATATTGAATTACTTTCACCGATAACTCAATAGACGTATTGCAATGTAAATGTTCAGTAAATGGGCGCGCACCTCTACACGGCCTGTCGGTCGCTGACGAGTCCCTGCAGCTTGCGCGCGACGCCGGGCGCGGCGCAGCGGGCGCGCTTCACCACGTCGGCCGCCTCCCCCTCCGCGCCCCCCCCGCCCCCGCCGCCGCGCTTCACGCCGCCCACCTCGCACGACACCATGCTGTTGATCGCGTGCAGGTCCTGAGGGAAAGACCATGTCCAATTCAGTACTGATTAAACAAAATATCCCAACAATTATCCCGGTTTAAAAAGTTTCACGACAGATCGATTGAGCCCATGACGTATTTAACTCACATACGGTCCGGGCTACGGTCCACTAGATGAACGGGCTATTTGCAAATTAATAATAATATTAATGATAAATAACATCTCGATTCATGATAAACGGCGGTACCTTAGCCGGACTGCGACTGAATCTGTAGGTGAGATGGTGGTGGTGGTGGGGCGGGGTGGTGAGCGGCTTGACGTATAGCTGGTGCCTCTCCGACACGCGCTGGCCGCCCGGCGACCAGCCCGCCCGCGACGAGCGCCCGGCGCGCCCGGCCGGCAGCGGGGACAGGCTGCAGCCCTGGGTATAGTATACACTAGTATTACCAAAGAGGTTATGTACCATACTAGCTGGGAGTATCAAGGCCGACTTCGTGAATTTAATGAAAAAGCATTGTGACCTTTCATTAATAACAATTGAAAACAGTTAAAAAACATTTTTTCAGTAATGTTTTTACAAAACTTACGTCTTTATTCTTTCCAGTAAATCTCAATGCAAAATTCTGCATGCACTTTACATAAACTTTATTGTAAAAGTTGATCAGGTCTCCTCTCTCTGGTGATTCTGTAATTGAAAATTTAAATTAAAAAAAAAACTTAACAATTACATTAAACATAGTTTATATAAAAAAAGAACTTTTATTTGATACCTTCACTGCTTCCTCTGTTGATTAAAACTGATCTGTATACATGATTGTCAGCTAACGGCCTCTGTCTATAACAACGCATGATATCTGCAAATGTTCTCTCAACTAGATTACTTGGTGTATTTGACACCTGAAACAGAAATATACGTGTTATTTTGAAAGTTTAGTAATAATAATGTAATATAACATTTTATATTATCACTAAGTATGGTACCAAGTATACTGTAAATACCACGATTTACGGTATTGAAACACTGCAGACAAATATGAAATCAAAATACCTGTCAAATAAACGGAATAAATCAAAATATTACTGATCTAATATGTTTCGATTTGCGAAAATAATGTACAAAGACGTTTACCTTGCATATAACATAGACGGCGCACATGAGTATCTGATCGAGGTGCCGGTCCTGCATGAGCTGCGTCTGGTTCATGACGGAGTGCTCCACGCAGGTCCAGATCTTCTGTTTGAGCTCGTTGTCGGTGAGCTTGAGGCGAGTGCACAGGTCGTTCATTCTGATCACTGCCAGGTTGTAGAACTGTCGACAGATGTAGGATTAAGAAATGTTACGTTATGTTTGATATAGCGCTGACCGAGGTTGGGTGATGTCTATTGATATTTTTATGATGAATACTTTGCGATAAGTCCACATCATCATCTCCCTGCCCTTATCCGAAATTTGTCGGTGCAGTATGTTTTTATTTTTCTTCTTTCTTCCATACTTCCCCGTCATTCGTCATCTCTGTCCACATCTCCTTCATATTGTCTTAAACGGAATCCATTCATATTTTTGTCAGCGGCGCTCTTCCATTGCGTCACTCTACTTCCACATCTACCATTCTTTTGATGACATGCCTTTCATCCCTCCTCATAACATGTCCATCCCATGATAGAGTGATATTTTTTCTGTCACAGGCGCTACTCACAAGCTGCCCCTAATACGCTCATTGTTAATGTGTACACACACACACACACACACACACACACACACACACACACACACACACACACACACACACACACACACACACACACACACACTGGTAAGAACGTTCATTTCACGACCGAGTGAAAGATGGAGACGTGGAATTGCTTTATAATTTTATATTAACTTACAAGAATAGCAACACGGTTATGACGTACCTTTCTAAAGAATAGTATTAAGGAGTGATTCGCTTTCTTAGGAGTGGTGTTGGGAGTGGTCTCTGCACTCAAAATGGCGATAGGCGACTGAAGAGAATCTTGCTTCACGTTATTATTAGTTTGAACTAAAATTTTACAAAGAAAACAGTTAATTTCCTTAAATATAAAATAACTGAAACCAAATCAAAATTTATTAAAACATTTTTTTTTTTACCTAGAAGCGATTGTCCAGGTTTAATGTTATCCTTAAAAAGTTGCTTTTTCGCTTGATCCGCCATCGGCGTCAGATATCGGTCTATCGCTGACGACACGGGGGATTGTAAACCACCTAACAAATGCCATAAATTATAAATAAATTTAATATTGTATTCATATTGTAGTATAGATTAAAAAAACAATATATTATAAGTATTCTTACGATTTGGCGACTCCTGCGCATGTACTTCATTAGCGGCGGGGATTGTGTTCCTACTCAGTTGGTCCCACAGCGGACTCTCAGACGTCCATACTAAAGATTCTAAAACTTGTTCTTCTACCTAAAAGTTACAGTATATTTTATTTTGCGTCGTTCGAAAAACATGTTTAATATTTTTTTAACGATTTAGACACAAGCGAATTCATATGAAATCGTACCGCATTGAGGTGTTTAACGACGTCACGACTGAGCTGGTGCACGACTGCCTGCACTACGAGTTCAATGATTTTATAAAAGTGAAAAGCGCTGATCCCGTATATCTGCAGCACTCGCGGGAACCGCAGAGAGTGGACGCCGTAAGCGTGCAGCACCACCTCCGTGCAGCACGCGTACACCGTCAGCTGGAACGTCTCTTGAGATAGAAGACTCTGAAATAGAAAATATATATTATAAACATATATATAAATATAGATAAATAATTAGTAAAATGTTGTTTGATAATCTAGATGAACGGGTCAACGTTTTTGATTTGTTCAAATATATCCAGCAAACATCGATAAAGCAGCTGAGACACACTATTTTCTTTTTAAATTATTGACAAATATTCATTAGCACTGAAGATGTTTTATAAGTTACATTAAATAATAATTATAATACCTGTAACGATAATTGTGGCTTTTTCCTGTGTTCCTCCATTAGAATGTGTTCAAAGACTTTGTAATACAGACAGGTGACCATATTGCATCGAAACGCTATGGTCTCCTTGCTACAGTTGCACTCCGTCAGACTGTCTGAGAACTTGTCCATCCAGGTGTTGCAGGGCGCCACCACGTTCTTTAATATCATGTCTTTATCAACACCGCAGTCACTGAAACAATCAACATTGACATTGTTGAAAAAGTTGTCACATACAGTGATATAGTGTCATACAGTGGCCCGTCATATGTATTGTATATATTTAATTATTTAATGTAAGACAATTTTGTACATTTATATAATAGCATAATTGAGTTAATAAAAGTTTTATGCATTTTTATAAAAAAACTGTACTTTTTTAAACAATGCTTCAACCAGGTACATTGTTTATGAATTATTATAGAAAATATCATTTTCTAACTAAATATCTTTCAGAGGAAAATTACTATTATTAGATAGTTTCTGAGTTATGATCAGATAACTAAACATAGGTATTGCCAATTCTACTTCTTGCATCAATTTCAAAGTACAAACTCTTTATAACTATAAAATATGTTAATAAATTGTAACTGTCTTTAAAAATATAATTACTACTAAAATATACATATAAATATTAAAATACGAGTGGTATATTTATTTAAGCTATAGTATTTTAAATATAAACGTCATTGAGCTTCTTTTGTTTTTATCATCGTACTACAATTGTAGCATTGACACCATTTGAACTTTTAATGTATTTGAAATTTGTATTTTAATGTTACTGTATTACAATACTTATTATATGTAAACAAATTAGCTTATAAGCATCCTCTCCTTTTATAGTGTAACTAAGTCAAATCTCGCTATTAGAGTAAGTTTATCTTATAGTATTTTTTCCCTTATCAGACCTTAAAATATTTAGCTATTCTATCTATTCTAGTTCTAACTATATTATTGTAGTTTTCACGAAACTAATCAATATATAAGAATTAAGGAGAATAAAAAGATATTACAATCTAAAATATTCATTTATAGTTGTTGGTTTAATTCTTAAAGAAAATGTATTCATTTACAGAAATTGAATATATTCTTGATGCTACAATCAATGCTATTATTAAAATGATGTCTTATTTACATAACCGGAACTATACTTTTAAATTATATCAATAAATCCTGACCAGCTCGTGCTTGTTTATATAACAATGAGTCTTATTTCTATGAAGAGAACGGTACATTTTCTTTGTACAAGTCATTCTAGTTTGACGAAAAGTTGTAAAAACATTTTAATGATATCGGCTTGTTCTTTTAAAGAGGCTTTTGGGCTTTTCTCTGAAAAGCAAACTTTTATAAAAGCCTTAAAATTAATGTGTCATTGTTTACTTTTAATTGTTATAAAACGCCGCGTTATTATGAATCAGACCGCCTCGAGGGTTTCAAGAGAGAGGACGCGTTCACCTACACTTCCGAGTGACCTTGGTCATACATACGGATAAAAGTAAGAAAGAAATATCGGATTGAAAAATTTTGATACTTTCAAAATTTAATTATTATATTTAATAATTAATATTTTCATAGCCACAATTTTTTTCACTTGTACCTACTCTCCTAATATATCAGACATTAGTTTCATGAGAAATCATATTTCATATATGAAAAAATGATTAAAATCTATTTCAATAAAATAAAAAATAAATTAATTACATATTATGAAACAGTAGCAGCATACATCATTTATATTTTAATATTACCTAGCTATAGCTAAGTAGGAACTATAAACAATTAAGACAATTATTATATATCACTTTAAAAAAAAAAGGTTCAATAATGTATTTACTATTCAACATTGCCGTGATATTTCAAATTACGATTCAACTTGAAGTTTGCTATATGTCAATGCTAATATTATATAAAACATGTAATTATATGAAGAAATAAACAGTCAGATATCCAATGTATCAAAAAAACATTTGTTTGTCTATAGAAAGAGTAACAACATTCATCCGCGCGTCCGTGTGAGTTAATTTTGAACCGAAACAACCAAAATTGAGGCGCACCTAACGCGATCAACGCTATTAGAAGATAAATTACGAGTAAGTTTAGTGGGGTGCGTGTGTGCGTACGTGTGTAGACTCACGCGAAGAACTGTAACAGGTTCTGTGAGGGCTTGGGCCTGGCCTTCCTCAGCAGCGCGGCGAGGCGCGCCAGGCTGTTCGTGGCCTCCGACACCGGCGTCAGCTCCTCGCGCCGCGCCAGGTAGCGCCGCCCCGTCAGCGGCGTGTCGGGGCACGCGCGACCTCCCTGGGGGGGGGACAGATTTAGACACAAGGTGGACACAGAAATGCAATGCCGTTATTTTTCTCTACGATTGGTGGGGATTATGAAGAATATAGAGTTATTTACAAGATTAAATCATATAGTTTAGATTGTATAAAGTGCGAGCGTAAGGCTCACCGGCACTATTGTCATGTTGAGTCCTGCTCCGGGAAGAGTACGAGCGTTTAATAGTCTACTCTTATTAATATAACAAGAATTATAAGGATAGCCTGTTTCTACATTATGTTAAAAAATATATATATTTACATTTAATTTTATTAAATATTATATATACAAGTAATTTAAACACTTCACTCACCGGTCCAAATGATGCAATAACTTGGGATATTTCATCGCCAGAAACTTTATTCTTTGTTCCAATCTGTTCATTGGCATGTTCACCTAAAACAAATTTTATTATATTGTTTCCCTTTTTTAATAATATTTTGAATTGAAACAGAATTAGGTATTTTAAATAATTTTCACCTTCATTTTCAATAAAATACGACACAATTGTTTTCAAACTTAAATATTTAGTCATTTTTGTGCTGTACTTTTTTATGTTAAAAATGACAATATTAGCATGGCCAGCATGTTTCAAAAATGTTGAACTCTTTCAATTCATATAGAAACTCTTTAGTCTAACTTTAAATATTTTTATTTAAAATGCCACAATGCATGGCCTGTATGTTAATGGAATTTATTTTTTTTTTTGCATTTAATATGGAAACTCTTTAGCTTACCTAAAAATATTCTTTCATCAAATTCACCCACACTGAGTACATAAGTTTCATATAAATTGTTGAGTGATTTCAGATTTGCGTCAAAATTACCTATGTCTAGTAAACCTGTTAGTTGATCATTATTGCCTTTTAGAATCTGAAAAGTAAAAAAACATTAACATATATATTTTTTTAATAATTAGAAAGAGGTTTCATTTGTATGCCATTGATGAACTCACTGCTTTTTCAAAAAATGTTTTTATAACTGGTCTCCAGCTATACTCTTTCATAGTTGCAGCTTCAACGGCTAAGCCTTCCTTGATTTCACACAATACTGATATTATACATGGTATTTTTTTGGGTAACTCAAAATCATCTCTGAGCCAATCTGATGGTAAACCTAAAAACAATATATAAATATATATACAAAAAAAAAAGTTCCTTCCACAGTGCCGCTTTTAGCAATATATATATATAGCTAATTGTTGTTTTCAAAACTCGTAACAGGTATTTATTATTTATATTATATATAATGATGTGATATAAGTAATTCGTAAATATATACACATATATAACACTATTTTGATATTATTTAATGGATATATACTCGTATTATATATTTTAATACAGATGTGAAAAAAATATATTATAATAGTAGAATCTGCGACTATAACTATCCCTTATGTTTATTCACGATAGTTATATCAACATAGTTTATTGCCTTGACGTAAGGCAATAATTAATTTGGAAAAAACACTTCCTGCACAATCATTTACTATTTGCGTGTCTTATCTTTACCATTTGTTTAATGGAAATTGGTGTTTGGTTACATAGATAGAAGATGTTTTTCTATGTTTGAATAAGAAAAATCATTGTTCAAGTGCAATGTCATATGCATAAAATATCAAAACAATGGCAAAAAGTGGCAATAAGTACCTAATAAAATACTTGGAGTAAAAAGATAGCTGTTTCATGTTTTAGGTAATTTCATTGTAGACAGTAGATTGCATTTGAAATTATCTATTGTAATATTGTTTAATGTAAATATTGTCTATAATAATATATATAATGTGTTATAAAAGTGTAACTGCATATATTACTGACACAAATGTGTTTATTTTACCACTGGTGAAAACATTTTATTTCCCATATAAATTTTGATTTTTTTGCAAAAATATTAAGAGTAATATGGAAAAACCAGTACCTTTAAAAGCAGGATTTATGACATCATACCGTCTGGCCATAAAGGCATTTGCAAACACAAAGTCAAGACATGATAACAGGACGTGATACATATCTACAAGATCATCGGCTGAATTGTGGAACTCTCCCTTTACACACACATACAGACACCAGCTGAACTCAAACAGAGCATTTGTAGTGCATGGTTGTAATCTAGAAAAGTAATACATTTTTAATGAAAACCTTTTTAATGATATTTTTTTAATATGTATTTATAGATTATTTATTATTCTGTGTACTTACTTTTGTTTTTTGCTTTTTGTATTACTCTTAACTTGTTCATGAGTTAAACCTGAGAAAATTTCTTGAAATATTGGCTGAAATTTTCTAAAAAGCACAGTAGAGACTGCAAATTTACGTTCTAATCTAGTTATCCTGTCTTTAAAGTCTGTTGACATTGAAGCCATTTCCATCCAGTTCTTAATTTTGTTAAAAAATTGGATAAGGCTGAAATATAACAGTAAGACATATTTAAACAAGTTTAACATAGCTATTCATGATTATAAATATTTTTAAACAAAAAAATATGTACTTCCTTATTTTATAAGTTCATTAATAAAATATATAAGTACCTTATATTGCATAACCTAAGAAGCCTCGTCAGGCTGACACAATTTCCCTCCACAGCCTTGCCAGATTGCACTGTAGGTGTGATAGATGTACGACACGCGACGTAGAGAGCACACGCCATCCAGTGCATTTCCTCACCCTAATAGTTATGACCAAATAGAATATTTTTCCATAATAAGATCTGTTGTACTGTTTACAACTGCGTCTTGTACAAGATATAAAAATTAAATACTATATTAACACTCAAACCTCGCCAAACTTAGTATAAGAATAGTTGAAATAAAATCTAAAAATCTAAGATCGAACTCTAATTAATTTATACTCACATCTAAACTATAATTTTGTTTTATCTCCGAAAACGAATCCTTTGATTTTTTCGCAGCAACTGGATCAACATTTAACTGTGAACACAGATTGTCCATTGTAGCAATCCAATTTTCTTCAGTTTCTTCTTGTTTCGCCATATTAATAAAAAAATGATTTCAGTAGACACAATATAATATTTATATAATAATACACAAAATATACAACTCTGATCTCAAAGTTACTTCGATTGTGACAAATTTTGACAGTTCAGAGCTCCTTGGCGGGAAGATATTGGACCGCACTCAAACGCAACTTTTTGACGTACAATTTACATTAACAGTTGCCATTATAACATTATTTGCATTATTTAATTAAACAAAATACTTCCTTAATTCTTATTGTCTTATTTTCTCATTTTATAAACTAAAAGAAAAATTATGTCAACGCGATAATTATACAATAAACCTAAAGCTTTGTGATTTCTATTACAAAATCTAAACTCAAAATCCATACCATATAAGACTCAGTGTAATTATACTTTCCAAACACATATTTATGTTTTTCCGTTAAAGTAAAATTATATAACTATTAAATATATTAATGTTAAAGGTATTATTATAAGCTATTTTACCAAATTTAATAAAAAGTTGATACGTGAACAAACGTACATAAATAAAAAGAAAAGTATTTGTTGTTGGACTTAAATGATATATATTATCAAAACCCAAATCAGATCTAGCAAAAAAATATATTTCTTGATGATGAGAGGTCATCTCAGTCTCAATTTTATTATCTTACCCATCAAATTGAAAGATACATATTATTTTTCAGTTAATTTGATAAACAATATTAAAAAATTTTAAAATGTTTGCAACGGGCTATAACTAATAACGCTGTACTAAGTATACTTGATGGAATAGTAGCGCCATTAATTAAGTGCTTTCTGACAAACACTTTAACGGAGATAAAGTTAGAAGTCATTATCATAACCCTCCTTGGTTTGTTTTGAATTTTGACATTTAAAATTTATTTTTTAAATTTCAGTTATTTACTACATTATTATTTATATAAATTGACTTATGCCAAATGAAGATTATGTAATTTCTTCATAATAAAATGTTATAAAACCGACACACATATTGTTCATAATACTTTGCCTAGTGTGTGCTATATCGATAAGTTAAACTACAATGTTTCGGCGATTTTATCACAGCACTTGTGTTCTTAATAATTTAAAAAAGCAAGGTATTAAACTTTCTAAAATGCTGAATCCGAAGAGCAAAAAGTAATGTATACAACTTAAATTGGGAATTTACTCATAAATTTACTTATTTTAATATCTAAGGTTATGTTTATTTCAGAAGTTGGTATCAACCCGAGACATTGGGAACCAATAGTATGCCCAGTATTAAAAGTCTAACTAAAATAAATAATGAACCTGGTAAGCGTGGAGTGCGCAGAATAGCAATGCTAAATAAGCTATTTATGAAAAACATCACTGATATTCTGTCCACTGGTACAGTATCTTTGAAGGTGGTTGGACAGGGAATTGAAATATCAAAGGCAAGATCTAAAAATCTAATAATTACGATATTTTGCAGGCATTCAATACATTTTAAGTAAAAAATATTAAATGTATAATAATAATTTAAGGTGAAGATAACGCCAAACCTTCAAGCAGTAAATGTGTTCTGGGTGTGCAAAGGAGATGCATCTGATGTGCAGACCGAAGCCTTGCTGCAGTCTGTAGCTGGGCCTCTCAGGCATGAGCTGTCAACTCTCAGGTTGATGGGAGAAGTACCATATATCATATTTGTCAAAGGTTCATTCTACTTATATATTATTTGTGTCATTCTAAGTTTTTATTGTTCATATTACAGTTTTCTCTTAGACTGGCTATATTAAAATAGGGAGCTAAAACCTGTGCCAGCGGCTTCATCTGTGAATAGTTACAATAAAAACAATTTAAAATCTGGGAAAAATATATGTAATCAACATTTCACGATGGTCAGTTAAGGCTTAAAAGTTTAACAAACAAACAAATCCACATGTATTATGAATTGAAATTCTTTTAAAGTATGGCTGTGAAATACAGTAACTCATTCACTCGCTCTTATAAATTTTTTTGTCTATGATATTCTATCTAATGTAATCGCAGTAGAGATTGTATTCTTTGTTATGTAATTTTACACATACTCTTCTAATTTGTTCTTTATCCATCCACAATAGCTATATAGCACATAAAATAACTACTGTGTTTATTCAATCCCCTGTATATTTATACATCTATTAATTTATATTTTTTCCATTAAGTTATTAATATTTGTAGATAAGCAAGAATCACAAACAGTAGACTTAGATAGACGGCTTGCTATCGCTGACTATGGAGAAGATTACAAACCCACCGAGATAGGGCACTTGTTGAAGACCGATTTCACCTTAAACACCAAACTGTCGCCTGAAATGAAGGTATAATATAATAATAACTAAATAAACTACGATATATAAATATTTATAAATAATGAACTGGACTTGTAATTTGACAGACAAAAATCAAACAGTTAGAAGAACAAGTATACTTAACAGAGGATCCGATACCTGAAATGACTCAAAATGTGTATGGACTAGATCACGCCAAGATATTGAACCGGCTCTTGGGTGCACGGAAGAAGACAAGAGATGCTTGGGATAGCATTAAAGCAGATGCTCCAGTTATCACATATAGATCTGATTCAAAAGGTTCAAATATAGATTTAGGAAAACAGAAGAAGGATATAGCAGAATTCCTTCTGCAACGACAGGTATGTGAAAAGTATTTGAAAGATCAGATGTTAATTATATTTTACATAGCAGTTGACTAAAATTAAAATTATTCTCCAAGATCTTTTTAAAAGCATAATAGTATTAACAATATTATATTTATATCTACCCGGCTGTATTCACGCAGAATTATATCGAAATGTGCCCGACTAGTTTCGAACCCATTCGATATTATTCCGATATAATTCTACGTGAATACAGCCGGGTAAATATGAATATAATAATCACGGTTCCCGAAAGTTTAAATATAAAAATAATATATTTTTTCTTATTCATCACAAATATAATAACTACACACAACAACAAAAAAAAAAAAAAAAGATTTTTACACATTTAAAAAAAAAAAAAAAAACATACTTTTTGGGTATACAATAAGTCGGTCTTATCGCTAAGTAGCGATCTCTTTCATACAACCTTATTTAGATAAGATTGATAAAGAGTGAAGTAAACAGAAGAGTGGTTCATAATGCAATAATATACAATAAACATTTATTTGAATTAACCTTGAAGGAGACTGAAAAGGATTCAAAATTACAAAGTCATCCATCTTGCCTTATTTTTATAAACTTTGTTTAATCATTCATAGAACGTAGTAATAAATTTAACTATTTTCCATGCATAATAACAAATTCGATTGAAATATTTATATATAATAGTAGATAATTTAAATGAAATTATGAAAAGAAGGTTTCCGGGGCTGTCTGACAGCACATACGGTAAACCCGCGAAATATTTGAAATTTCAAAGCCATATTCCTTAGATGTTAAAAAAAAAAAACGGGTAAAACTAAAGAATTACTATTATATAAAATCTTTTACGAAATTGTTTACTCCAGGGCTAAATGCTAAAAAATATTTGATAAAGTATGACGATTAACAATGAGGTAATTAATTATGAATATTTTTAAATCTACGAACTGCTAAGACTGAAAACTATCAAGTACTATAAGAAACGTTTAAGTAGAAAGATAAAGATATTTCAAAGAAAACGCGAACGAATTGTACTAAAAATTAAGTTTACTAAATATATTAATTCTAAAACCTGAATCACCATGAATAAACTTTGATATATAATTGATTGTCTAAGTAATGTGTGCTTAGCCGAGCTCATAAACGTTTAAAACGTTTGGATCTCAGCCAACTCCATTTCTATTAGCTTTCTTACCGAAAGGACGAAGGAGGCTTATCGAAAATTATTCTTATAAAATGTTTATAGCTTATTTTATCTGTGGTTATGAAAATGACGTTATTAAAAAAAATAACGGTTTGTTCGAGATAGAATTCATATATGGGTCAATTATCTCTCATTTATGGCGGCATTTGTAATCTGTTTGACTTTTTGCCAACATGCAAATATAAAAAAAATGGTGAGTCAGTGTGATATTATTAGTAAATCCATTGTTTCAGACCTTCATTGCTATCAAGTTTATTGCCACATTAGTTATCCTTGTATGTAATAATTGTGTTTTGTTTACATATTTACTTTAATGGAAAATTGTAACTTATCAATTTAAAGATAAATTATGTTCTCTTCAGTAAATATGTTTGTTATTTTATATTTAACTAGCTGTTGCCCGCGACTTCGTCTGCGAGGACTTTAGAACAAAAAGCTCATTTTTAAACTATCCAATAAAAGATCTACTATTAATTCAAGGGTATAATATAATACAGCTTAGATCTAACGTGAAAGTTATTACTACTACTACGAACGAACGTGAAAGTTATTACTAATATTGGTTAAGATATTTTTAGATTCGGTTAAGTTACTTTGAAAATTACATACAACAAATAAACTTATAAAATACAAATATCGATGTCGCTTACTAACTAAACTATATCTTAAAGGAGACAAAATAATCTGACACATATAATTATATCACACATATATGTCAATTTTGTGTGTGTCTGTTTGTATAACGTGAAAATTTTGAACCATTTAAATATGGTGGTGCACTGTTCTATTTAGTTAGGATGGGGCCGTGTAATTGTCCGAGAACATTGGCTATAACGGGTTCCGTAAACAATGTCTTTTACAGGGATTTCCTATCCAATACTAATTGTTACACTATTATTATATTTATAAATAAAGCAGAAATATTATTCATTGGTGTAAAGTTGAAATTATAAAATTAAATTCTGTTAAATAATATGAATACCAAACGAATGGCCGCTTTTCATAATACGTTCTAAACCATACGATTTGTCCTAGAGGAATAGCTAATAGGCGTCTCCACCAATCAGAGAGAAGCACTAACCCTCTAACAGCCATTACACTATGCGATGCGATATACGCTAGTTGATATAGAGTGGCTCAGATCGTATAATAAAATGAGACCATAAGACATCACACATTACAAATTGAATAATAAATACTTTTTTATTTTCCGACTTTTCGGTCGAATTTGACCAGTCTTGGTTACAGGAGACGTAAGTACGAAGGTATTTAATCTTTTATTTATTTTAGTATAAAATTCTTACTTAATGCGATAGTTTAAAAATATTAAAAATATATGAGTATTTTGTGTAGAATATTCAGCGTGACTTAAAGAAAACTTGGCATTCATTTCTTATAGACACATTTAAAAAGCGCATTATGTTGGATTACTTTCATACTTCATTTAGTTCATTGCAATAAAGAATGGGGGAGGGGGGTGTAGCGTTTGTTATTCATATTACATTAAGGGGTGACCCAATGGTACTTCTAATCAATAGATATTCTTCTTCGTGGAATAGCTCATTCTTTCTCCAAATCTGATTAGAGATATAGTTTTATTATTTAGGAATTATTAAAATAAAAATATGAATATCAACTAATTTCATATTAAAATGTTTTATACTTAATTCAATTAAATAGTATTGAATACGTAAATAACAAATACTGAATATATATATGCTTTAGAGCATTATATTTTTCTTATTCAGATGTAAAGTTTCGTTCTTCTGTCAAAGTTTTTATTTTTAATGAAGTTATAAGGTATGACATGTAATAGTTGTGAAAATAACATGAAATGATTTTGTATTTGTTTGTTAACGTTTCTTGAATATTATTTTCGTCTCATAAATTCGAATGAAAAGTGAATTATTAACCTTCATTGCCCAAAGTAAAGAAAAAAAATACCAAATGATACAATAAGGACTGAGAATGTGATTACGAGGTTAAGTTAATTTTTTTTTTTGTATTAAAAAACATAAAAAAAATACTTTTTTTGTAGTAGCATGGATGAACCTACCTACTTTTATCATCAAATTGGTTTTTTTTTCTGATATTCACATTCTCTAAAATTTGCGAATGCGAATATATGAAAACATGCGAATGCGAATATTCGTTACATCACTAGTGTGACCACAGAACTAAGTTATTATCAAGTATTTTCATAGGTTTTCACAAGTATTACATATTTAAATAAAACTATTATATAGACGTCAACAGCTACATCTTGTCTTTCCATAAACAAGATTGCTGCAAAGTAATTATCGTGTTAGAAGTAAAGTTTAACTAAATGTAAATATAATTGTCGTGTATAATTATATTAGTTAATCAGTTGAAAAACTGGCGCGGAGGATGTCAATAGGTTACTTAAAAAGCACCCCATGTTTTTTTAACATTATTCTTGATACAAAAAAATATGTCTTATTTTTTTTAACGATTATTATATTTTTTTAGTTACATTTTTCATAAAAGCGTGTTTTTATATAAGTAAGCAAATATTCCAATTAATGCGACGTTTCAAAGGCCGTCAAAATCACGTTCTAAGTTTCCGTAACAAATGAAATGAGAGCTATTTTATCGTCTTGATATATATCCCATATATCAAGACAATAAAATAGTTCTATTTACTTGTGTTTGGTTTAAAAATAAGTAAGTAGCAAATTTATATAATATGATTTAAATGATAAAAATCTTTTCAGATACAAAAAAATAAACTTGAGAGAGAAAACAGAAATGAAAGAAAGAATTTAGAAGTGCCGCTGGTTGCCGAAGAAGAACAGCAGTCTTACGAAGAAGATGTGTACGAGGATGATGTGTATGAATATGATGACTTTGATAGCGAAAATGATAAAAAATCTTAATGTACACTAGCTTACTTATATTGTAAATAAATAAATGTAGATGTGTTTTTTTTTTTATTTATACATACATAAATAAGTGAATATATAATTGACATTAATTGAAGCGTGTATGAAATGAGCTTAGCCTCGTTCGCGGTGGCTTCTTGAGTTCGTAATCGTCAGGACAAAGTTTGTAGGCAAACCTTGTATAAATAAATGTATTTCCATCATTTAAATGTTAAAAATTAGAATATTTTTTATTTTAAAAATGTAAGTATCATACAATTAACAGTGCTAAGTTATTCTAGTCTTCTTTTAGTACCACGCTTTATTTGAACTCTAATTTGTTTTCACATATATGTAAAATATTGTCTAAAAAATGTTAAAAAAGTATCCATCGAGTTTCTTCCCGGTTCTTCCCCAAATATCAATTCTTTAGAACTAGGGTCTCAAATTTCATAAGTGCATTTTACTTATAAGTACAAAACTGATTTTTGACAAATATTTTTAATGAAAATGTCACTAAAAAGTATCGTACACAGTTTGACAATTGTACTACTGACTGATATACAAAACTGCCAACACCATAGAAAGAGAGAAAGAGAAAAGAGAGAATGTCATCACGCAGTGTATTTCCTATTTGGTTCAATAAAATAAATAGAGATCTCATTAAATAAAGATTATTGCTTTTTTTTTTAAGAATTTAATTTTGTATAAGTTAATGGCAACCGTGCAAAACCGCGTAGGGTCGTTAGTGAAAAAAAAAACAAAAGCGGCAGCAGTACACATAATTGTAACATATAATTCATATAATGTCAAACTTTTGTTGTGATTTTTAAATTCAGTAATTAGTACATATTGCGATACAAAAAATAACGGCCTATAATTGCCGATGAAATTTAAATTTTAGATGCGAAACCATCAATATCGTGTGACAAATATTAGAGACGTGCCGAATTGAACCAATAGTAAACAGTTTAAGAGGGAGAAGTCATAGTCCACCTAATATGGACAATAATTATTACATTCATTGACAGATTTAGTCATCATATTATCACAATTATTTCCCGGTACAATCTCCGTTAGTCCATCACTAAAGAGGTATGATATTATGAGTCACCATTGTCCAACAGGTGTCTCATCGTCATTGCTTGTCTGTCGTGTCCAGTGTCTAGCCGTAGAAAAAGTTTCATTCATATTATATTATCGCATTAAAACTTCAAACGATAAAACTTCAGTTATGAAAATATTAAAGTAAATCTTTTTGGTTTCTTCTTTAAGATTGCAAAAATTTTGCTTAGGTTATTCACCTCTAGATTTAGGTTTCGTAGCTACTTTCTATAATGTGCAAAGATATATATTTTTTTTTAAACACATGTCCAGTTTTATTCAATTGGCCGGCGGTAAGAGTTCCGGTACATTTAGTAACGAGTGAAAATCTGTACATTTAATATTTTAATGATAAATACTTATTGCTATGTGTTCAGTACGTGTATTCAACGTAAAATAGTTTCAAATGTTTTGGTATGTTTATTTGCGAACGACGGAAAAACTATAAGACTGATTTTTAAACGTTATTGCCTCCGCAAATATAGGATATTGTTTACGCTGTTTTGTCTTATTTTTCATGAAGAAACCTTAAAATTGACTTGGGCTTTAATAACTATGTCATAAAACATCGTACATTTATAGGATATATTTTAAATTAAGGACGCGTTTACGGAACAGACGGGTCGCAAATTACATAACTACATTGACAAAGCTTGACTACGCACACATGTTTAATCGCGAAATAATGGCTACATGAAACAATTTTGATAGTTTGAATGATGATTTTCGGCCAAACTGTAAACGCGTCCTTAACATCGTCATTACTGTTTTTACTGGATATTTACCACTTATTCTTTTACTATTTGTTTATAGATATTTTGTACTGTTGTGAGATTAAATATCAGAAAACAACTACATATGGTATAAAGAAATTGTATTCGGTATTTCGTATAACACATGAATTAAAAAATTGTATAAATTGTAAATAATAGATGATTTTAGTCGAGATAAAGAGGGGATGAGGAGGCATGACTAGCACGCTGGCAACAGCTATGTTATACATATGACTTTATAAATATGAATATTGTATTTTCTATTATACTTGCAAAAATACTTTTATACCTATCAACGTTCTACACTTATTAGTAATAATTAACAAAAACTTAGGATTTATAATAGGTTTAATTCTAGGTTTCTAGCTATTCGAGGTTCACTTATTGGTTCGAGGCTGAAAGGTACGAGTCAAATGAAGTGTTAAAAGGCTATCGATTTTCGGTTTCAATTCGTTCGATGACACTGAACCCGTATCTGACAATCAGACGCAATTCGAATGAATAATAGGATAATGGCGACCCGGTCAGCAATCAGATACAAATTGGGGGAGCATATCAGGGATCATTCACTAACATATATTAATCAAAGTAAAAATGTTACTCGATAATCATTTACTGCCACGCTCTTTTTCTCCCATCTTAAAGTGAATTTACCATCTGTCTCCAAGCTATTGATTTATTTATTATTTTGTTTCGAATTTGTTGCTTTAAAATGTTTAAAAACATAAATAGACTGCTGTACTACTATATTAAATGAAAATCGAAATAGGTTATGTCAGCTATCAGCTGTCATTTTTAATATTTTAGATTAACGTTTATAATACAACGTAATTATTCATGTAAGTCATTCATTCATTTGATTTGTATACTTATTTGCGTAATATATATAAATTTACTTATTGATAACATTTCAAGATTAACATGACGTTTTCTTATAACTATTATTAACAATATATATGTTGAGGATTCATTATTTTGGTAAAGTAATAATAACGTTTTTAATATATAAAAAGAACATTGTTAAATGGAAATTAAATATTAACAAAAATATATTTAACATTATAAAATACAATGCCGTTAAGTTTGAATATATTTACTGTATATTAAATTCTGATAGTTGAATTTGTTGTTCTGGTTAGGTTAACAGTTACAGATACTTTGGTATAAATAAAATGGTTGGTTTAAAATATGTAATTCCTCAAATAACTCCATTTCATACCATTTAACATGTGGCAAAGATGCAAAATAAAAGGTTGATAACATTAGTATGGTTTAGTATTTTTTATTTTTAACTCCATACCTAAAGGCAAAATTATGTAAAGACATATCCCAGTTTAAAACAACTAAACCTGTTGTAATGTTCAACAAGTTGCAAGATATCCATTTATAGGAATGCGGGAGACCTTGCTTTAAAATTATAAGGGAATCGGAGAACTGATTCGGGATTTTCCGATATCGTAATGAACTGAGAAAATAATATTGGATATTGTTCAAACATAACAGGAGTTTCGACACTCTATCCTTTTTGTTTTTACTGCCAAGTCACGTCCGTGGTATAGTGCTTGAATTTCTAGGCCTAAAATATCGCAGGGACGAAGGCGTCATAGTCGGGGTTTTTATACCGACTATAGAGTAATAAAGTTAATCCAGGTCCTGTGTAGTGCAATATCGAGCGAAGTCGGTGTGGCGGGATGCGGGGCGAAGGCACGGGCGGCGGCGGCGGCCACCTGTTCGCCGCGCCCGCGCCCCGCACCCCCCGCGCACCCCGCGCCCCCCGGCCGCCACCCCGAGCCCGCCGCCCGGCTGCGCGCGCGAGCCCTTCCCTCCACTCATTCGTTTCGCGACGCGTCGTCTCGCCGGCCGGCTTCTCTCATTCGATCGGGTTCATTCTCAGCACGTTTCTCGTATTGCTCGATCGTCTATTCCACTATATCAGAAATGACGGAAAGCACGGATACCCCTGCGGCCGCCGCGCCTGAGAAGACTCCCACCGAGAATGGGACCACTGAAACTCCACCAGAGGAAACCCCGGAGAAGGCAACCGAAGAAAAAGAAAAGGAGACTCCGCCGCCGAAGGAGATGCGCGCTGTGGTTCTTACCGGCTTCGGCGGTCTAAAAACTGTTAAGATTTTAAAGAAACCCGAGCCTACAGTAGCCGAAGGAGAGGTCCTGATCCGCGTGAAGGCATGGTAAGTATTTTTTAATAAGTTTTCAAATCGGTTTATATCGTTAGGGATATTTTAATTATTTGATTTCAAGGAATTTATTGTTACCTTGCCGTTAATTAGTAATTCTCAAACCACTTTCTGCAAATGTGGGTAGACAATACTCTATATTGATCTATATAAATTTGAGTTAGAAGTTAAATAAATACGTTTTGATTCAAAATTTCATAGCAGTTTTCGTTTTCATTTGCATTACAATGATTAAGCGTATAAGAATCAATGATATAATTTCACGGGCGGTGACTCGAACCTACTTACCCAGTGCCTTGGCTGCACTATACGATAAAATCCCGTTTGCCGTTGGCGCGTCTCGACTGTTTCATTAACATCTGCCGGCCGCCGCGCCGTGTTGCACGGCTTACGGACCCGATTGAAAATTCTGCACGAATAACTTGCATTTATTGCCGGGGTCGAACCCTAATATCATTTGTACTAACGACGAGTCAGAGGCGTACAAAACTTATTTATAATTTTTAATTAATATTATTTATTAAATTAAAAAAAGTGCAATGAATTTTAAATTATGACAGATTTCTGCAAATTATCAAGATAGTTTCAATACGTCTGATAAAAAGACAAGCGTGTTGTTTGACCGCAATAAATTCATGTTGTCACCCGACGCCTTAGCAGAGTTCATGCGAAAGGGAGTTTAAATGACTTATATTGTTCTTTGTTCGTTTTTATCGCTCCAATGCTTCAGATAATGCATCGAGAAGTCTCGCCGACAGGCTACTTACGAGTCATGAGTTATCTGCCACTTTTCTCGTTAATGTTAA
Source organism: Dircenna loreta (assembly GCA_963555665.1). Lineage (NCBI taxonomy): Eukaryota > Metazoa > Arthropoda > Insecta > Lepidoptera > Nymphalidae > Dircenna > Dircenna loreta. The sequence goes on from OY743094.1 coordinate 12,571,234, forward strand.
CTGCCATACAAGCAGTAACAAAGCGTGCACTTGACTCTTTAAGAAACCGTCTCATAAACTGTTTAAATAGACAGTAACTTACATACAATAATAACATTATAAATTTGTGCGTTGAAGTCTAATAGCTGATAGATATCTAAGTTCGTTGTAAGCTTGCCAACCGGTATATCTTTAGGGATAGATTGGTCTGTGTAGGTGTGAGGTGCGATGCAGGCGTAGAGCTGAGAGCGTCTTTGGCTAAATATAGCTCGCTTATCGCCGACTTACTATGTAAATGACCGCGACATACTCCGCACCAGCTGCCGCGAAAATATAAACTACTATTCAAGCGGTACAAGTTGCATGTTTGTTTTTAACTTAATCTCAGCCTTAGAACAGTACAAAATGCTACTGTTACACATGTTGACAGAGATAGTATGTTTTTATAGTTTTATAACTGTTCAAATATAAACAAGTACAAGAATAAACGGTTACTTATATTGAAAGTCAAGTTGAATTTTCTCACAGTAAATAAAGAATTAGATAATGAATTGCTATAAAACAAGTTAAAAGGGAAACTCTTTAATGCTCTAGGGTTTCATAGCCAAAACAAATAACTATGAACTCAATATTTGGACGTTCCTAATGCATCTCAGTGAAGATAAACAAAATAATAGATAAGTGTTTCTAAATTCCCGTCTGGAAAATTTACGAGAGGCGATTTTTACGCAAGCGTATAATACGAAACTTAAAAATAGATATAAAGTGAACGGAAAGATATAACTCCATACAATCTCTCGTATTCTTCTTGCATTGAAGGGTTCAGTACCCCTAGTACGGGTTTTGATCGTACGAAACGTTGATAGTTTTCGAGCAACGAGTTCTTGATTGTATTTTGGTAGTGCTTGATAGTAAACTAATTACAGCCAAGAACTCATTTCGTGACTGCTCGAAAACTATCAACGTTTCATACTATCAAAACACGTAAGGTTCATTTAATAGCGCTATTAATTTAATGTGAGTTACAGTTATAAAATGAATTCAAACCTATTACTGAGTACGGTAATATACAGAGCCGCCGGTTCTCTTAATGTTTTTGTTAGACATGAAGAAGGGATCGGTCAGATGAATAACACACCATTATATTCAATTAGGTCAAGTCGGTGTCAGAAACGTCTTCCAAGAACAGCCCGAAGTACTCACGTCCTTGTGTCCATGTGGCTTTCTTTTACGAGCTTTTTATTTTAATATGGACCGTCCTGATGTTTCATATACCATCCTGATTTGTTTTTAAACTTATTTTAATGTTCCAAATAAATATGTTTGTCATTACCATCGACGTTTATTGATTTTGTAATCAATATGCAATCTCTTATCGCGGATTTCATCATGTCGAGATGTCATCAGCTTGAATTCTGTTGCACCAAAAGTACGTGTTAATTGCTTACATCCTTCCCTTTGTATGTGTATCAATTTAAGGCCTAAAAATACACTGCCCTTTGAGAACTGTTCCCGAGCTTTATAGAATTAAGTGCAGTATTGTGCATTTTAATGGTCCACGCAGCCACATAAGATGGGAGAGATGAATTTGTTTATTATCCTCTTCCTTATTGAGAACGTCTGAACGAGATAGCTCTTTTCCTATGACTCACTAGAAAGTAATGCTCTTGAACAAACTTGATTGAAATACTTTGCAAGTTACTAAGCAATTACGAGGTAGATTAGCTTCCAAGCTTATTAAACGTATAGTTTATATTAGTTTTCTCTTAATTTGGACCAGCCATAACTTTAATATTATATTTAATTAATTTTATTTAATCGCAACTGACCCGTCAAGGGCGTGTAAGTATTATATTTTGTTAAACTTCAGTTGAGGTTAGGTCTGCTATACTTTTAAATATTTGTCTAGACTAACAATGAATTTAATCAAAATGGTAGTTAAATGCAAATGAGAGTGTATTGTCGGTTGCACACTGATACCAGCTTGCCGTTGGTATTACAATTGAATTTATGTCAGAGAATTCATTTAATTTATAAAACAATGGTGTGAACGTTAACGATGACTGGCCGTGCGTCACTAACTTATTTTCGATATGTATGTTTTTAACATGCTGATGAGTCAGTGAGTTATCTAAATTGACTCATTTACAAGTAAAAGTTATATATTGTAGATATTAAACTATCAAGTATTGTTAATTCAAGTTATGTTTATGATATTTGATCTCGTGAGATTTTTGTATTGTTTTTGTGTGGCTCTTCAGTGCTAAGACGTGTGTTTTAGACATTTGCTTTGGACATGTGGCGACTATAAAGAGAAATCCTTGATAATGTAGCAGATGCTGGTGGCGGGTTGCGCTGCGTTCCTACTGTCGCTCGAGTACATTGTTCGCGAAGTCAATGAACTTACCAAAATGTTAAACCACAGATACAATAAGTAATTGATTCAGCTCAATTCCCTATATGGAAGCGAGCTCGCTGCATTCTCTTAATCTTTCTTTTCTTTGTGATATACACATAATTGACAAATTTTCTAAATTCGGTGTCCCATTTCTCGGAATGTCGATCTTTCGTGCGTTCCTCGCAGCGTAATCCGAAATCACGGATCGCAATTGCGTGTCCAACATGATTTAGGACCCTATCAGTCAAATAATATTAGTGTTAGACGTCTATACGAGTCCAATTATGTTTTAGTCATACATTTTCCAATAGCAGGGTAAATAGAATTGGAAAATCCCATGACTCGACGATGGTATGAAAAAGGGGTGTGGTCGCGTCGAGTCGTCGGGGTGTTGGCTGTCGCGTCGGCTTGATGTTGGGGGTGAGGGTTGCTTTAGCGAGTGCTCCTGTAATGTCTGGCGGGGGCGAGGGGCAAGGGTGGCTCCGGGGGTGCGGGGGAGGGGCGGGGGCGCCGATCAATACGGCGCGTCCCCGACTCCCGGTCCTCGCGACCAATCTCTGCAGGCCTTACGTCTTTCAACGCCGATACTTTTTTTTATAGCTCCCATTAAACATACACTTCGACAAAAGTATAGTAACATGTGCTTGATTTTTCTCGAATCGTAATCTTTTGGACTTTTAGAATGTAGTTTTATTTAGTTTCAATATTTTGCTTTGTTATAAAAGTATTTTGATAAAATGTGTTATTATTAGACTAAGAAAGACAGAAAGAAACTAATTTGACGTATTAATTTATTAACTCACATCTCAATATGAATTACTTATTTAAACCATTTTGTATTTTTAGGACTGTATTTTTAGGGTTACATAAAAACTACTGACCATATGCTAGTGATGTACCGCTGTTTATTTCTGTTGTATTTCACACGTGTTCTTCCGGTTTTTTCTTTTCAATAGTAAAACTTTTAATTTAGCCAATTTATTTTAATTGATTCTAGCTAAGATTATGTAAAATGTCGTTACACAATTTTAAAGCAACGGCTCCAAATATTTAGAATATTAAATGCCTTTATTGATTTAAATTTACCATTAAAATAATTTAAAATTGTCAACTCAATATCTGGATCTGTGAATATCATTTATTATTTGTTTAATATACATAGTTTTTGTTATGCTAATATTAAACTTAGACACTATTCAGGTTAGCCACGCGCCCGATCGATGCCGGTTCAAGGTTAGGGTAGAAATTTGGGGGTGAATATTTTTATCCAACTATATCGTCTCACAACTTCATTGCACACGAGCCTACTTCAGGGCCATCTAATTTGAATACAAAAAGTTTAAACACCAAACTGGTTTGGGAATACAAATTACGTGTACAATGGAACCCCGGACCACTGATTCATTTTTGGTATGCAAAAATTATTAACACTAGCATATTCATCTTAAAATAAATATTTCTCGGCGTGTTTTCTCGTGTTTAGAGTATAAATTCCGGTGTTCTTTGCTGGTCTATATTTAGTTTGGAGGTACAGACACCCTTACCGCGTTACACGTGCCTTCATATTTAACTTTTTTGTCTCTTTAAACCCAAAGGGACGGTCAGTGTGATATTAACCGACGGCGACATGTTGGGTGCTGCGTTTCTGCCCGCATCTCAATTTTTTAGGGTGTGTCATTGTATGTGGGTTTAATAAATTATATCAAAAGTATTAATAAAAGTTAATATCTTATTGAAATCACGCAATAAATGTTCTTTGTACCATTTTTTTTTTGATAATGTTTTTATAATAAATGTTGATTCAATAGAAATTTATATTAATAAGGATAAAGAAATTGCAGCTTTCCCGTGAAACATGAGTAAAGGTAAGTGTAAGTCTTTATCATATTCTTATCGACGATTTTTATCCTGTTCTAAGGAAATCGATAAGATTTTGGAATTTCGAATTAGTGTATTGACAATAGATAATATTGTTCGAAATCTCAAATCCCTAAACAAATGAAAAAGATAAAACATAATTCATTTATTATCCTTCAAAGTCAACAAATCAATGTTTATTTATATTATACACAACTAAGCATCATGAATCATAAAATGCAAGTAATACATTAACAAAACGGTAATATTATAAATTGACCGTTTTTATTAACAAATAATACAAAAAATAATATATTGTCTCTGTAAGTGTATGATTTTATCATTAATATTCGCGTCCATGTACGGACAGAACAAAAAGATGGCCCGAAATTGTATTAAAAGACGCAAAAAGTGGAATCAACTCGTAAGGGCACAGCACCTCTAGTACGAGTTTTGATCGTACGAAACGTTGATAGTTTTCGAACAGTCACGAAACGGGTTCTTGATTGAAAGTAAACCAATCACAACTAAGAACTCGTTACGTGACTGCACGAAAACTGTCAACGTTTCTTACTATCAAAACTGGTAGTAGGTAGGGGTGCTGCTAACACGAATTTTCGATGGTTATTATTTATGGTTGGCTTTGAAAAGCGATAATTACTGGACAATCAATCGAATTCTTGTCGGTTTTATATCTGGTATAAACGTTTAAATGTACTGTTCGTTGTTTGGATTTTACCTTTAGTAAACAACTCAAAACAACTTATATAGTAGAGTACTAGTATAGTAACAGTATAATAATATAACTCAAATACTAAAATAAGGACAGAAATATTTAAAACAAGCAAATGGTTTGTGAAGAGGGTTATAGCTGAACAATTTTAATGCCTGTTTAAATTTATGGTTGATGGCCACCCCAATGTGTCCAGCCAGCTGTGGACTGGAGACTCATTTCCTGGGACAATTAAGACTAAAATGACATGTCATCGGTATTTATATACGTGTATATATATATATATTTGAAATAAATTCCAACCTCCCTTCTTAACTTGAGAGCCACAGTACCGTTTAGTATTTTTTTAAATATACACTACTTAAACTTTGAGGAAGATTCTTATAGAGAAAGAATAAGATACTTGCAAAACAGAAAAAAATGATATATTTGTCCTATATAAAATGTAAGTAACTGTCGTTGCCATGACGTCTGACCCGTCAGCTAATGTGTGTGTTCAAAATCTCTTAAGAACATCCGGAGAACAAAAAAAAATCCCTAATATAAAAAAAGCCTACAAACATTTATAAAATATAATAGAAATAAAATTCATATAATTATGTTGAATTATCCTTAAAATATGCGAGATACAATTTAATAAAATGTTGGCCAGGGACTTTATTATTTTGAATTAAAAATACTTTCATTTGGCCGGCAATATTATGTTTGGGATTGGAGTAACCTAATTAAAGATTTTAAGATGTTTTATAAACATTAATTCATATACAATTATTATAAAAAGCTATCTGAGACGACATTAGATATATAAGAACTGTCACATTTTATCGCAGATGATAAATTATACACCAGCTAGATACCGATATTTACTGGGATTAAAACATTAATATACTATAACTAATAAATCATTGGAGACTTGATAATCATAGATCGGAAGCTATAGTCACGTGTCAGCATTGTTAAGTTGGTAGTGCCGCTAGCCGGATGCTTGCGTCGCTGGAACAGCGCTTTTTGGTAATGTATAAATTCAAACCGTATAAAGCTGGCATACAATCTGAGATTGAAATCACAGATAAGATAGTGCAAATAGCATTGATAACGGATTGTAATTACAATATTTGCTAGCGATTTTGATTCGGATCTCTCATTTATCATGGCTAAATATAACAAACTTAAAATTAAAAAAAAAGTAAAGTAAAAAGTTTAGTTAGAAGCTTAAAGTTAATTGAGAACTCTTTTATTAGTATACCTATATTACATTTGAACTAAATTATTGAACTTTTTATGATAGGTCAATGGTCAGCTCTAATTGCATTTAAGCATGTTACCCTAAATACCTTGAGAAAAACCATTAATACGTTATAAAACACGCTACGTGTTTGTCAAAGCATTTTAAAAATACGCAAAGCACACGCGATGTTTTTGACGTAAATGTCAAACACTTCTGCTCAAGGCATTACATTGACACGAAAGCCAAGTTAAAAGGACACATTAAAAGTATAAAAATCACGCGTACAGGATATTAAACCATATTATTAGAATATAAAACGACCATAATTGAATAGTTTCCTGTGTTTCGTTCATAATACGTAGGTTAGTTCGCTAACTCGTCAGCACGTACCACAGTCTATAGAATACAAATGAATCAGAAAGCACGCGAATGAGGAAATTCCATTCGATGCGGTCGTATGTGTGTAGTCTGTAGCGTACTGCGCATCATAAAAGTGCTATATTTATTCATAAATCATAATATTGTAACCGCAAGTATCGATGCGTTGTGTATAAATCATATTGACTCATTATTAATTTAAATTGTGTTGCTGTCAGTATTGTATGTGCAAAGATTAAATTGGATTTCCAAGATCAGAGCTACCGCGGCGTTTGAGTGGTTTCATTCAGTACACTATTAGAATTCTCTATGAATAAGAAGATAGGTATTCGTACGTACATGGGGCTATTACCGATTTAATTTTTAGCTACTCTATTAAGTTTGAAGATTAAATTGGATCCAATTAGTGGGATTACTAACAGTTGAGTCAGTCATTTGTAGATTCGTTCTTGACGTCCAATTTTTATACTTTACTGACGTATATACTAAAAAACTTTTCTTTTTGGATTTGAATACCTAAATAATAAAAAAATACTTCTGTTTAATAGGCTTTAATCTAGTAAGTCTATTATTTACTTTTTGTAAGTAGAAAAATCACGCAATATCCCTGATATAAAACGTTTCATTATATCGTAGAAAAATTCAATTCATTTCAAGACATAAAAGCATTGTAAGCTGATTTTCAAGTATAGAGATAATAAATTTAGCGATCTTTCTAGTTTAATCTATTATATACTGACTCTTACAAAGGAGTCCGCGATAGTTAAGTAGTTTTCCGAGTATAAGCACGTTCTGAACGTGAAACATGAGTCGAACGGAAGAAGTTTGAAGTGTGAGCACAGAGCATTTCAATGATGCCAACAAAACTTTTCGATATAAAAATTACTTTCATCAACAAAATGTAATAAAAAATATAGCTTTTATGTTTATTATGTCTATTTATAATGATTATTTCACTGGAATAGGGGTAATTAATTGGAGTTTGTTAATCTGGGGGCTATTTTGCCATAGCGTGTTACTGGCGCCCTGGCCATGACGTGGCGTCGCTGCACCGTCGCCGCGACGCCGGAGCCCGAGTGCAATGTCCAACCCTTGTCTCTTATTATTTTTTAAACACTGGGGTGTTCGTTCATTCATTTGTACGTTTTGAACGTACGATTCCTACAAGGGGGCGTTGGAGCGAAGTCAAGAATAATGTATTCATAATTATTCTTCGCGTATCATTCGGCGTTGTTTAATAAACCGGAAAGTTATTCGAATTGCGTGAATAGAATTTCTACATAATGCATTAATCGCATTATCGCTTTAGTTGCGTTCTTGTAGGGTTGTAATCGGTTTATTGTAAATACTTAAGCGCTAACAGGGATTTGTCTAAAGACTTATGTTGTAACACCTTCGTGCTTTATTTCATTGCTAATATTAATTCTTTTACTTTAACATATATATATCTAATATACGTTTAATATCAAGGTTATTGTTTACAAATTTCTTAAAGAAATATTCCTAACAAAAGATATATTAACTACGTGAAGTTTACTTTATATTAAACACGAACGTAATCTTTTAAAAAGAGATTTATTGTTAATCTGTTTCATGGTTTAAATGAAATTTAATTTCTTACCTGCGCCTAATACCATCTATTGGTAAGAGGAAGCCATTTAAATTGTTGAATAAACGGTCAGGTAGCGTGCGTAGAAAATTCAATGTGAGAGTCGGTTAAGATTATCTTGGCTTAACATTCCAACTGAAGGTAGAGTCTGCGGTGATCATTAATAATGGTGCTACATATCAAAATGCAGTACCAATTTAACCAATAAAAAGTATGCGGGCGCGAATCGTACATTGCATAGAGCGAAGTCTGCCTTCGTATCCCACGGCGGTTAGTAATTATTAACAATTATGTAGAGCTTACATTAACGTTATTAAAGCTATGTCAGTCTGTCGAGGGGAGACTGCAGCGCTCCATGGGCTACCCTAGGCGTCCCCTCGCATGAATCAAGCTACGAAATGTAAACAGAAGCCCGACGTGATTCATTTCGTCATAAAGGTCATTTTAATAGGAAGCTATCGTTTTTGTAACAAGTGAGTCATATCTATATTCAAGCATTGAATTTTATATGACCCTCCTGCGAATATGGTTATTTTGTACGCTTATCTACATCTAAAGTAGTTTAATTTATTTCCGGTAGAGACATTCCTATTTATTAAAGGATTAAAAACTTTACTAAATATTCGTAAAATAATACGTTGTTTTACGTGCTTTACAGCATTTATAATTTAACTAAACATATAATAATATATTAAATTTACAATTTCAGAATAGAGTTTTAGAATTATTTTCGTTATATTATAACCCGTTTTAGTTTTCCATCCGAGACCACCCATCGTGTAAACTTACGCCATAAGCTTTATTTCAAAATTATTGTATAATTGATTAGGACAATTTTACAATAGCTTTGCTTATAAGGCTATCTTACAACAATGACATTTTTGAGATAGTCTTACAAATTCTCGGAACAAATAAGTCAACTTGCAATGCAAGTAAACAATATATTGACGTCAGAGCCATTGTGTCAGTATTCAGTAGTCTGACGCGTATAGAGATGGAATATAGTATCGATAGGTCGGGTAGGGGGGAAACAATCGCAATATCGATCTCCTCAACAAGCCCACGGCTTGTGTGCGAGGCACGTACCTATATAACAATTACATGTATTTTCGTCTAATTGGAATTCATATCAAATGAATATGAATCATAAAACTACAATTTATTATATTTGTTAATAGAAGACCTATACGTATTGGGTATGAAATACGATTGAATTCAAAATAATGCCTTGATATAAAGACAAAAAATCTGTGGATTATCGATCATTGAATTTTAATAAAATAACTTTTGTCGGTATTGATAGAAGAGCAGGTGTCGCTAGTGCGTGCTTGTCGATGGTATGGTTGTTATACAGTTTTTAATATTCAAATATAGGTCTATTTATGCTGGTCGTGTTCTCATCACGATACAAATGACTACCGCATTCCTTTGCCTCCATCCATTAATTAGGATCTGCGTTTTATTAAATGGTAACGAGATCTTTATCATGAATTCCTGCTGTTTTAACCAACCAATAAGCATGAAGTATTGCCTTCATATAATAGTATATTTTTTGATGCAGCGGTCTGAACTTCCAAGACCTGATCGTGCGACAAGGAGCCATCGACTCCCCTCCGAAGACGCCGTTCATCCTCGGCTTCGAGTGTGCGGGTGAGATCGAGCAGGTCGGGGAGGGCGTCACCGATTTTAAGGTAGAGTGTGGATTTATTTACTTAGTGTTTCTTAATTAAATATTCATAATATAATGAATATTTAATATTCGTTTTGATAGCTTTGCAAATAACGAATATATGAAAACGCTAGTAACATAAATAACTTACTTTAACTTTTATTAATTATTAAAATACTTAAATAGTCTTCAATTATTGTATTCTTAAAAGTACATAATCATTGACAACCAAAACTTTTATATATTAAAATAGCTGAAATGAAAGAACATTAATAAAACAAACACTTCTCTATATTTATTAACAACATTACATAGATTAAAACTTGAAGAACAAATTATATTTAAGTAAAATAGAACCGTTTCATAATCCATTAAAAAATTATCCGTCCATCTTTGTGTCCGTCCATTCTACAATAAAACACACTTTATTTCCCGGATGCATGGCCTGTCTACTCTTACATAAATACATTACTTGCTGTAGCAGTAAGTAACACTTATGTTTCACGCACTTTGTTAACACTTAACACTCACATCTTTGTGACACACCATGTGTGTCATTTAAATGTACTTGTGTGTTGGATATTGATCCACCAACATCTTTGTGTCACACCACATGTGTCATTTGTTTGTTGGATATTGATCCCTTTGTGTCGGGGATTTTTTTTTTGTTGTGATGGATCTGTTACACGTTACTCATTATTGAGTACTTAGCAAACGCAGAACGTTACACTGTTAAAGCCTAGTCATTTCTATTTATATTTCAAATATATATTTAGAAACACACTTACTATTCACATGATGTTTATTGACATTCATAAAGATTAATGCCGAGCACTCGAGACCGTTTTTTAATAAAATAAAAAATATTAGATCAAGAGTCTATGGATCCATTGACCTGTCTGCTATGATTGAGAAGTCCCGCCCTAGTCAGCCATTTTTTACCGACTATCAAAACCTGTCATAATTTGTCTATTGGATTTTGAGTAACCCATATAGACGAAATAACGGTACAGTTATGTACCTACATATGAAGTATATATTTAAATTTACTCATACATTTTAGAACTCTTTTGTATTATTTAAAAAAAAAGATGTTTAGTCTATAGTTTCAGTATTTTTGGGCAATGTCATGAGTTATCTTTTGAGTATCTAGTAACCCATATAGATGAAATAACGGCACAGATACGTACATATTTATATACTACATATTTAAAACTTTTTAAATTGATTTAAAAACTCTTTGGAATACTGTAAAAAAAGATGTTTAATCTATACCGTTTCAGTGTTTGTGAGCAATATGATAAAAAATTGGAGCAATTTGCAATCGATTTACACTTAACATAATTCAAACTGATAATTAAAAGTAAATTTGCAGTTCAATGACCTCGTTTCATTACGGACTACGGAAGGATGTTATATTTTATGTTAATGCTCTATTAAGTTTACTTTGTAACTGGCAAGAGTTGTACGAATTATATTATTATATGAAACGAAAGATCTTATGGTCCCATTTCATTATACGATCTGAGCCACTCTATCTCAACTGGCGTAACTCACATCGTATACCTTTAGCTATCCTTCTAGGTCAAATCGTATAGTTTAGATCGTATAAAACAAGATGGCTATTAAAATAAGGGTAAAATATTGTATTTCGTTCCCAGGTCGGAGACCAGGTCGTGGCTCTCCCGGAATACAAAGCCTGGGCCGAGCTAGTGGCTGTTCCCGCTCAGTATGTGTATGTACTCCCTGAGGGTATGTCAGCCCTGGACGCTGTGGCCATCACCACCAACTATGTGGTCGCATACTTGCTGCTGTTTGAGATGGCTAACTTGACTCCCGGAAAGAGTCTTCTGGTTCACTCAGCTGGAGGCGGTGTGGTAAGCTTATAAGTCAATCATATTAATAATAATGACGATACGAAACGCAATAAAAAATATTATTTCTTAGAAAAGTATTTGGTAATACAATCTTAGTCGTATATCGTAAAACCGGTCTAAGTAGTTAAATTTGGCAATAGACGAGTCTAAAGCAGCGCGTTTAAATATATCGTATACTTTTATATAATTTAATGAAGCCTTAATATAAACACTGCAATTGTAGATATTCTCATTGGTTTTATTACGAGTTTCAATTCCACTAACTATATAGAATTGCATGCGAATGAAGCCTTTGAAGCACGAATCACTGAAACGTGGAATCTGCCATTACAAAGAGAACAATGATTTTATGCCGTCCACAGTAGCTGAAATTTATTTCTCTTTAAAGTGTTCATTTGCAATAGAACATAAAACATTTTATAAATAACTCCGCGATCGTATTAATGAGTGTACATATATATAAACTAGATCGCTTTTTCATAATAAATTGTCTAACGATAAGCTATGAAATGAAATTACCGTAACATAATAAATCCATGTATGTACGTACATTCTTTGTTCTTTATTAAATAAGCAAAAATAAAATAAAATGGCATTCTTGACATGAGCAAATAAATGTATGCTAAATATAATCTTGTGGCATTGACCCCGGTGTTAATATTTGCGTATTAAGTCGTATGTATGAGCTTTATAACTGCATAGGAACGAAGTTGGTTAATTGCACTGAATTGGGTGAGAAAAATCCTATTGCGATCTGGAATGTTCTCGCTTCCGTTATTACGTCACTCATTACCCACCGGGTCAGTGAACTATAATTTAAGTGTTCGGAATGATAGGTGTGTTGATGTATCAACATTTATGAAATTATATAAATTATAGGCATACGCAATACTAAAAGGTCAGACGTATTCGACTTAAAACATGATATTTTTTTTTTAAATTAAAGAAGGTTTTAATCGTCTTTTAAACCATAGGGCCAGGCCGTGGCTCAGTTGGCCAAGACGGTTGAAAACGTGACGGTGTACGGCGTGTGTTCCAAGAGCAAGCACGAGGCTCTGAAGGCCAATAACAACAACATCGACCACCTGCTGGAGAGAGGCAGCGACTACACCAGCGAAGTTAGGAAGTGAGTATTTATTCATTATATAAAACGTCGACTTAAAATTAAAAATGAAAATCTAGTACAAATCTACATAATCCTTTATGTAACAAAAATATGTTATTTTTAAGTCAAACGACATTTTGAATTATATATTTCATTTAATTTTTTGACACTGACAGGTTTTTTTTTTCATATTTGTAATTACCAGAGTTAGGACAAGGGTAGAAAAAATATGAAACCTATTTTGATTGTTGAACAAAAAACACGAATTCCTATTTCAAAATGTAGGTTTTTTATTATGTTATTGTTTTATGGATGTTATATAATACTCTATTGTGGTGGTATCATTGTGTTAACATTTTCAGTTTAATATTAGAATTCCTTTATGAATCACGATTTCTAATGTACATTTTAATATGAGAAACTTTAGCAATGAATTCACTGCAATAAATAATATTTTGTTCATTTTGAAGTTTAATTAATCTTATGAATAGCATTTTTTGTTTATAATTGTGCTCCGTTCTCAAGAGAACGTTTTAAAAATAGCCGTTCTTTTTTCAAATATTTTTATATATTTTTAGTTCTGCGTCAGTTTGACAATAATTGGGTCTGAAAAAAGAAAAGACAACTTTATGATTCATTATTATGCCTGAAGATACAAATTGCTGTTGAATGAGCGCTCGTAATATATTTATTACACCTGTTACGTCTTTATAGTCGTTCAATGATTGACGGCATGTAAATTCATGGTTTGTTATATTGAGGAAAGATTATTCTAAAATTTGTTATAAAAAGGTAAAAATTGTCGCGACTGAATAACATACTACAGGATTATATATATTATATAGGGACGTTATACGGGATCGTTATATAAAGGTTTTGACACAATGCGTTAATTAGAAGTATTTACACTTTTTTGATAGTTGAGATTTCGTTACAAAAGAGGTTGTTCGTAAAAAAAACTCGTAATGAAGAGGTATATTTTAAATTTATTCTTATAGATAATTCTAAGGGATGACGAAAAATTTATTATATCGAGGAATTCGTTATATTAAGTTTGCACTGTAGTATGAAACTACACTAGTATGTAAAAAACTCGTGTTATTAATGAGCGACTTTAATACAATTAAAATGCGAATTATAAATGTTAACAAATTAAATATGAAACTTTACACCAGATTAAAATCTTATAATTCTATTTTATTTGAATGTAAGTAAATAGAGAACATGTTATTAAAGCATTAAATTCGAAAGGATGATAAAACAATTGTTCCACATCCCGGCTCTGTTAATTGGTGGTTATTAGTGTTACATATTTCTGTCCCACCCATATCGTTCATAAGCTCTCGTGTGATTCCAACTCGACCAGTGTAAAATGAGCTGGTTTATCTCTGCTTCATATCTATGAATGCTAGGGTTGTCAGTTAAAAAAAACATGGTGTAAGTTTTCAAGCAACTTTTTATAACTTACTTGTGACATTATATTATTTAAATTTATTTCATAGAATTTTACATACATTATGCAATAGAAATAATATTTAAAATCCTCAATTTTGTGTATATCAAACTTATTGCATTGTTTGTAAATTCTTAAGGTCTATGAATTAAGAGGCTAATATTGTTTTTAAGTAACAAAAGTTGTTTGAATATTTAGCTCCCTACAAATAAAAAATCGACAACCCGTTAAGTGGGTATTACAAGGCAGTGTTAGTGAAGTCAAGATCCATTTACGTTGGGAACAGTGAGCTAATTGATCCGTTTATATCTCCTTAGGGCAGCTGCTTCGTAACAACCGCGGCATTTAATTCTCGTAAATAGAGAAATATAAAAATATCTGGTAAGATCTTCAGAGTAAACAAATGGAGCCGCACTCGATGTAAACAAATCGATTACGTTTTTGAAGCAGACGTGGTCATTAGAATAAATCGATATTAGAATCTAATGCACTGCCAGCAGACGGAAATAACATTTTAATATACTTCACAATACATAAATTCTGTCTTCGATGAATATAAAGTGCTGCTTGACGCTCGTATCACTCACATATTCATGTGCAGAGACATACGATGCCCGCTCTTGTTTAAATTGATGTTGTGCTTTACTGCCTCGGAAATGATTACGGACAATCGATTTATATATATATTATTAATATCGATAAAACGGAATCGATCCATTTTCAATTTGTGGACATTACAACCTTTTTTGTCAAATGTTGATTAAAAATATATATATATAAATATATATATATATAAATCTCCTGAGACATCTTGCGTCCTTCCAAACTACCACCCTACGGCGTCTACTGAATTTAACAATATCTTAAATGTTTTCAATGCATATATATGTTCAATTGAACCGCAGGATATCATGAATCAACTCGATATCCCATTTAAATATTGTATGTTGATATTCGATTTCAGATATTTCCTGCTAAATTAGCGCGTCCGTTCACTCTTAAACTTTTCTAGCACATTGAATATTACCGTATACCTTCTGTACCCTGCATGCATTTTCCTGACTCCATCCAAACTTATGTTTAAATCAATTCTACAGGTATTCATATATTTCAATGACTTTACTTACTAAATTACATCCATCTAATATTGAATTCAAAGTGATTCCGAATACTTTTCTTGTATTATTTATCCGGCTTACTATCCAAACAATTAAGTATTGTTGTTTTCCAACTTACTGAGACTACCATTCAGTAATAGTCTGGTCAAGTTAGCATCAAAAATAGGGCTAAGGGAGGTTGAAGGAAGACGAGATAATAGTACTTGTTTCTTTTTTTACGTCTTCTTGCAAAAGATAAATATCGAAACTTATCTAAGCACGTCATTTTTTTTGGAGCTCCGTAAATTGAAAGAAGAAAGCGAGTTCCGTTGGTGATACAGCTTGTGGAGTAGAGGAGGTACTTTATATTATCGTTCTGTAACGTATATAACGGTAATTGACTTGCATATTATGAAGAATACAACTTTTTCAACATTTTCCAAAATGGTGATTCTTAGGAAAAAAGTGTAGGAACAATTTTTATAGATGATTGCATGATAAATAATTTTTGTCTCACCTATTTTTATTATAAAACTTATCGTTTAGCTGGAAAACTTAAAAAAACGATTTTTGCAACATTTGACCTTGATTAATTTTTTTCCGCACTTCGGATTGAAGTGGAAAATTGACAAATTGTGTATAATAGGGCTCCCAATATTCATGCCAATTGAAACGTACTGTACGTACTGTAGGTACTATCGAACTGTAAGTTATGATTAGTAACATTAGGAAAAACGCTACACCATCACGTAGTTGGAAATAATTAACCTTGTTGTCTAATATTAAAAAACTTTTTATTCTGTACGGAAAATGGATATGATATATGAGAGCTAGAGCTAGAACTCTACGTCTATGTTCGAGGCTATGAAGATTGTATTCCACCAGTTCAGGGTCACCAATTAGCCTCTTTGCACACCTCTCAATTGTATTTAGAGCAGCAAGATGACTTTTTGCGACACCAGCGATTAAATGGCCACAGTACTCTACACACGATCGGATCTGTGCTTTATATAATGTTAGAAGTTGTCCCGGTGTGAAGTACTGCCGGACCTTTGCAAGAATGCCAAGCTTGCTGGCGGCTGCTCTTGCTCTAGACTCAATGAACCGCCCGACGACGACGACCGGCCCGACTCAATGAAAGGCCCGAGTACTCGGCAGGTATCTTTCCACCACTGTGCTGTCGTCTGCATACCCATGATACCGGGTTTGAGCAGATCGTTAATATGCAGTAGGAAGAGAGTTGCAGAAAGAACGGACCCCTGAGGAACTCCGGCATTTATTGTTAAGGGCTCCGATGAGCACCCATCAACAACCACTCGGATAGTTCTTAGATTCAGGAAGTCCGTTACCTAGCCGATCAGACCAGGAGATATACCGTACGCTGAAAGCTTGCTTAAAAGGCCCGCATGCCAGACCCTGTCAAATGCCTTCGAGACGTCTAGAGACACGGCGACCGCTTCTCCATTCCTCTCTAAGGCCTCGCCTAAAATGTGTGTAGCATAAAATAGAAGGTCCCCAGTGGACCTATTTCGGCGAAACCCGTACTGTCGGTCACTGAGGAGATCGTTACCTTCTAGGTATACTAAAAGGCGCGAGTTCAATACACGCTCCATAATCTTGCAGAGTATGGAGGTGATTGAAATCGGTCTGTAATTGGCAGGATCGGCACGGCTACCTTTTTTGGGCACTGGCTGCACGTTAGCAAGCTGCCAGGATTTGGGCACTATTCCAGTCCTGAAAGAGAGGCGATATAGACGTGTTAATACAGGAGACAACTCAGCTGCACATGTTTTGAGCAGAATGGCTGGTATACCATCCGGACCACTGGCTTTATTCACATCTAGACGACACAATGCTTTCCATACCTCTTTGTTAGTGATGCGGATTTCAGGCATAGAAATTCCGCAGTGAGGAAGATGTGCTAGGGAAGCATTGCACGTGTCTAGATGAGAACTATTAGCGAAAAGAGAAGAAAATAAATTTGCTTTCTCTTTCGCTTCATGAGTCATAGATCCATCTGGCTTCAGCAGAGGTGGCAGTGAGGTTCAACAGAAATTCGACTCAATCGCTTTGGCAAGGAGCCAGAAAGCTCGACTGCCTGATGGCAGGACTGAAAACTTTTCGCCAACCTTAGCGATACGACCGAGACGAACCCTACGTAAAGCCTTTTTATAGGACTTAGCAGCTAAAGGTGGTAAAAGGTTTAAAGGTGGTAGAGCCTAGCTGCAGTCCACTCACTGCAGTTCGTATTGGGCTGGCTCGACCGGGGAAGGACCACCCTCTCACAGAAGACAGACGTGTAGTAACCAAATTCCTTTGGTTATGTTCCGTCGGTGAGTGAGAGATTCCGGAAGCCCAACCCCCCCCCCCCCCCCCCGCGCCAAAGAACATGAATGCATTGTTGAAAGGAATTGTACCCCAGGAGGGTACCGGCTTCGATGAAGCCGGACAATCCCTCCCCGGGCAAAATCGGGGAAATGATTCTTCGATTTTGCTCGGGCCGCCCGTCGTATCTGGGGCGGGCATAACACTGCGTTCCGTGTTCACCGAGGGCAAACGACGAGCAAACACAGCGGCACCCCGTTCCACCCTGAATGTGGACTTTTGCAACATCCGGGGACTTCACTCCAACTTAAACGCCGTCCACTATCATCTTGTGACGGCGCAGCCGGCCTTGTTGTTTTTGACGGAGACGCAGATATCTCAACCTAGCGACACAGCGTACCTATCATACCCCGGGTATAAACTTGAACATCATTTTATACCACACGCCGGGGTATCTGTGTTCGTAAGGGAGGATATCTGCTACCGTCGCCTTCAGTTTTTTGAAGGTCGGGACCTGTCTTTACTTTGGCTGCGCGTCGACATGGACGATCGTGTCAGAGTCTACGCGTGCCTCTACAGGTCCCATAGTGGTAATGCAGAAACGGAGCAACTCTTGGGCCATGTCCAGGCGAAGATTGACGACCTGCTTTCACAGGTTCCCTCCGCTGAAGTCATAGTCCTTGGGGACTTCAACGCGCACAATACCGACTGGCTAGGGTCACGTGCCACTGACTACGCGGGGAGATCTGTTTTTAACTTTGCTCTGGCAAATGGTCTGTCCCAATTGGTTCAGACGTACACTCGTCTACCAGACGTGGACAGCCACATGCCCTCTTTGTTGGATCTTCTGCTGACTACACATCCCGGAAAGTACCAGGTCATTGTCGAGGCCCCTCTAGGGTCCTCTGATCATTGCCTGGTACGGAGTGTGGTGCCAATCCAACGTCCGGCTCGCACAAGACCCGCGACCCGACGCGTCTGGTACTACAAGTCAGCGGATTGGGATGGACTGCGGTCCTTTTTTGCGTCCTACCCATGGGGGCCGATTTGTTTCCCTTCCAATGATCCCAGTGACTGCGCTGCGGCTGTAGCTGAAGTGATACTACAGGGCATGGAACTTTTTGTGCCAAGCTCTGTGGTACCACTTGGTGGCAGATCGCGGCCTTGGTTTGATGCGTCTGTCAGGGCTGCAGCAGCCGGCAAACGGCAGGCGTATCGTGCTTGGGCTAATGCGTTAGTCACCAAGGATCCGAACTCTAGAGATCTGAAGAGGAAATATAATCTTGCCTCCAGATTCTTCAAACGGCAAATAGCTAGAGCAAAGTTCAAGCATGTCGTCAAAATCGGGGAACAGCTGGCAAAGTACCCACCTGGCACGCGCAAATTTTGGGCGCTATCCAAGGCCAGTCTGGGCAATTTTTGCCAGCCGTCCCTACCGCCATTGCACACGGGGAATGACTCTCTGGCCCACACGGCAAAAGAGAAAGCCGATCTCTTGGGCACTCTTTTTGCCTCAAACTCGACTTTGAACGACCAAGGGAAGACACCGGCTACCATCCAGCGGTGTCAGAGCTCTATGCCGGAAATAATTTTCAGGCAAAAAAATATACGACAGTCTCTGTTTTCCTTGGATGTTCATAAGTCGAGTGGGCCGGATGGGATTTCCCCATTGGTGCTACGAACATGCGCTCCTGAGTTGACTCCAGTGCTAACGCGTCTATTTCGGTACTCCTATATAAAAGGCGTAGTCCCGGTCTCATGGAAGAGCGCCTTTGTCCATCCGATCCCTAAAAAAGGGGATAGCTCAGACCCAGCTAACTACAGACCTATCGCCATCACCTCTCTACTCTCCAAAGTCATGGAGAACATCATCAACCGACAGCTCCTGACGTACCTCGAGGATCACCAGTTGATCAATGACCGGCAATATGGCTTACGCCATGGCCGATCGGCTGGTGATCTTCTTATATATCTTACGCATCGTTGGGCTGCGGTTGTTGAGAGCAAGGGAGAGGGTCTGGCAGTTAGTCTGGATATAGCGAAAGCCTTCGATCGTGTATGGCACAAGGGGCTTCTTTCGAAGCTTCCTTCCTATGGGCTTCCCGAGAGTTTGTGCAAGTGGATTACCAGCTTTCTCACAGGGCGGAGCATACAGGTCGTTCTCGACGGTTTTTGCTCGGACCCCAAGCCCGTGAACGCAGGTGTACCCCAAGGCTGCGTGCTATCCCCAAACCTGTTCCTCTTGCATATCAATGATATGTTGGATATTTCCAACTTACATTGTTATGCGGATGACAGCACTGGGGATGCGGTATATTCCGGCCGTGCAGGTCTCTCTCGGGAAAACGTCGACGAGTGCCGAAAGAAACTTGTGTCTTCTGTAGAGACATCCTTGGGGATGGTCTCAGAGTGGGGTGAACTGAACCTCGTTCAGTTTAATCCCCAAAAGACACAGGTTTGCGCGTTTACCACTAAAAAAACCCCAATTGTCGTATCGCCGCTCTTCGAAAGCACACCCCTCAACGCCTCGCCAAGTATCAGTATACTGGGCCTCGACATTTCGAGCGACTGTCAGTTTCGTGGTCATCTGGAGAGCAAGGCCAAACTTGCCTCGATGAAATTGGGTGTAATCAATAGAGCGAGGCAGTATTTCAATCCTGGCCAAAGACTTGCGCTCTATAAGGCGCAGGTCCGACCACATATGGAATACTGCTCTCATCTCTGGTCCGGTTCACCCCAATATCAGCTTCTACCTTTTGACCGCGTACAGCGGAGAGCCGTTTGAATTGTCGGGGACCCAGTGCTCTGTGAACGGCTGGACTCTTTGGCATTGCGTAGAGACGTGGCTTCTTTGTGCGTTTTCTATCGCATTTACAACGGGGAGTGCTCCGAAGAGCTTTTTGATCTGATGCCCGCCGCCGAATTTCACCACCGCACAGCACGACATCGCCTGCAATACCATCCTTACCACCTGAATGCGTGGCGATCCTCTACTGTGTGGTTTTCAAGAACATTTTTTCCTCGTACCACAAAGATGTGGAATGGACTTCCTTCGGCGGTGTTTCCAGATCGATACGACATGGGTACCTTCAAAAAAGGCGTTTATACCCACCTCCAAGGCCGGCAACGCTCTTGTGAGTCCTCGGACGTTGCAAGAGTTCGTGGGCGGCGGTGATCACTTCACACCTGTGATCAGCACGCTCGTTTGCCCTCTTATAACATAAAAAAAAAAAAAAAAAAAGCTTGGTTAAAAGCTCTCTTCTTGGAACTCACATCCGGAGCTTTGTGGTTTCTAGCATCAACCCAAGTATCATATGCCAAATGTTTTTACTTTTGAGCATGTCCACATTCGGCATTGAACCATGCTTTGCCACCGATAGGTACATCAGCAAAATTTATGAAATACTCCATTGCCTGATGTACCACATCAGTTATAGCATCCGCGCAACTCGACGGATCCTCAAACGAGAAGCAAACCTGCCGCCAAGGATAAAATGCAAAGAAGTGCCGCATCTCATCCCAATCTGCTGACTTGTATTTCCAAATTCGCCTAAAACCATGGAAGTCTAAGTCCGGCTGGGAATACGTTAATACAGATTTCACCAGACAGTGATCGGAGGTTCCCAAGGGGGCGGAAACCTCTACACGATACCAATGTGGATCAGTTGTCAGCAGTAGGTCCAGGCAGTTGGCTGTATGTGACTCCACGTCAGGCACCCTTGTCGCTTGCCTCACCAGCTGAAAGAGGTCCAAGGATAACGCAAAGTTCCGCGCCTCTTTTCCAGCGTGGTCTGTCCTCTGGTATGGGAACAGCCAGTCCTGATGACAGGCATTAAAGTCCCCCAGAAAGACGAGCTGCGCTGAAGGGTGCCGATACAGAGCTATATCAGTAGCCTCACTGAGATACTCAAATAATCTAGTTGGCTCCTGATCACCGCTGTGCGGACGGTAAACACAGGAATACAGGATTTTTTGGTTTCCTGCGTCTACCAAAACCCTTAGGGAAGAAAAAGAGGGGTCTTCAAGGTGACGAAGGCGCTGGATAGAGAGGTCATTCCGCGCGTATACACAAACCCCGGCATGTGCGCGAAAATTGTACTCTAATGTGTGCCCAGGGTAAGCAAGGTACGCAGTGCTCAAAGGACATTGTATCTGCGTCAGAAAGAGTAAGTGCGGCTGCTCTGTCTCTAGGTGGTGATGGACAGCTTCCAGATTTGCGTGCAATCCTCGAATATAAGCGAGGTGCACTAGGAGTGAGGAGGAGTGCAACCGCTGAGTAAACTTACTTTTCTTTTTCTTACTTTTTATAAAAATTTGAATGGAGTGAATAGGATGGGAAATGGCAGTTGAACGAGGCTCTACGTATCGAACCCGACGTCGAAATTAGTGTTGTTATGCCAATGTAAGGCTAGTCTGGAGACTGCGGGTACGCCCGAACCCCCCCAAGGATCGCCATCGGGCCTCCTCATCTGGTCGCCAAGCAGCACGATGGAGCCGCCCTGGGATTTTTCGCAGCTGGCGAGGCAGCCTTTCATCGGGAGCTAACCTACTACTTGGGCCCCCAACTATCAGCGGGCGGCCAGCGGAAAGCTGTCGCTTCGGATCTCGCTACCCTCCTCGACTAGGCACCCGACACAACAAACACCAACTCGACGACATAACTTCTCACCAACGCAACATAATTGTTCAGACCCATTTCCCATATACGGCTTCATCGAGCAACGTAACAACACGACAGAGTCGCTTTACGGTATGGCTTTGCCCGATGGGTGGTAACCTTGCCGGCGACCTGATGTTATGGTCTACCACCGAGAGATGCTAAAGCTAGCTAAATATTTTGTGAGATATGCTAGTGTAACACGTAAGTTAAATAAAAGCAATTAAGGTTCCGGAAATTTATAACAATTAAATACGTACGTCATTAGAAAATTCTAATTGATTTATATATCCTGGCTCGTTTTCTTTATTTTCATTTCTCGCTAAAAAAAATTTAATTTTAGTGTAACGTAAATTGTGTAAGTATTTGAAATTTTTTTTTTTTCATTTATTACACTATTATTATTAATTTAGCAACGAAAGGTACCTTCTATTATTATTATAATAACATTCGTCTTCCGGATAATGGTCGTAAACGGCATATTTACAAATATTGCACCAAAAAAAAGAAGAGAGACCGAGCAGTTAAATGTCATCGCAGTTCATAGTTAGAACAAAGTGTTCAACTAAAGTTTTAGTAGTACTAGTGCTCGCGAAACAATTAATTATTTTTTTACAAAATGAAATGAGTCGAACACCAAGGCCAACGCATATTATTTTCATAAAAATATTTAAAATCAATTCTTTTAAAAAAAGTGTCTATTTCAATTACAATCACCATTACTGGAGATTAAGTACACGAGCACACGAACTTCTGAAGTTATATAAACTGAGTTCGATTAAACAGACAGTGAATGTTGAGCATTATTAGGTAGGTAGAAATTATATATTATAAGTAATATATAATAATAAAAAAATATCAAGTTATTATTTTCATTGAGTTATAAGTAATTACAGTTTACCAATTTAAGAATCCTTTCACTTCTTTTCATTTTGTTTTATTTATAAAATAACTTAATAAATACGTTATAAATTCACTTCGGCTACTAATTCACCTCCTGCCGGCGATATCTGTTTACAAGACCTGAAAACTCTGCACCCCGCTTGGCCTCCACCCGTGCACCCCGAATGGGCCCCTCAGGCGTTGTTCATGTGCTCATTTTAAAATAACATAAAGGACGCAACATAATTGTCACGATGAACTTGTAAAAACTTTAATAATTAAGTATATAATGGGACGCACTGAAATCGGTACATTTGAAGAAAAATATACGTTGTAAAATATACGCCGAAAAATAGCTCCCTCCAAATTTCGCGCGGCCGATGGCTGAACTACGAAATACGCTAAAAAGCATTTTAGTGATGAAATTAAGTCCATGCCAATTTTTCGCCCATACATTCTACTCATAAAAAGAGACCGTTGGACCAAATATCGGGGCTGGTTAATCTTGCGTCCGTATATCGGACGCATCAAGTCGGTCGGACGCACTATCATTGGTAAAAATCGCCATGTAGGACGCAATATTACCACCAAGTTGTATATATATATATATATATATATATATATATATATATATATATATATATATATATATATATTACGTTATATGAATATTTAGTCAATCAAGTGTTCAATTTGTGGACATTACCAACCTTTTTGTCACAAGTGGATTTAAAAAAAAATCTTGTTTACTTTGTATGTATGTTTAGACAATAACCAATCTTGACTGACTATTTTTTCTTTAGTCATCCTTTCAGAAATAGACTTGGAATTTAATAATCTAAGGCATTAACGTATAAAATGATATTTCTTTAGGACTTCCCCTGATGGTGTTGACATCGTGCTGGACTGCCTCTGCGGTGAGGAGTGCAACCGCGGGTACTCCCTCCTCAAACCGATGGGACGGTACATCCTCTACGGTAAGCAATGCTATTCTATGATATACTACGCCATATTTTACGATCAATATTTATAGAACGTCTGTTATTTTTCTAATGGAACTATCATAATTTTTTTATGACTTCTATATTTGAAATACAAAATCTATTTAGTATGAACTATGAACCGTATGTATACAATTTTAAAGTGTTTCTTGCATAAATTAAAATTGCCAATAAAAAAAATTACGACCGCTATGATCCATTCAAAGATTACGATGGAGGTAAAAAAAAAGATTTTTTGTTTTTGATACATATTTAAATGTTTTTTGTTAAATGTAACCGTTCTTTATCCTAGGATCATCTAACATCGTCACCGGTGAAACCAAGAGTTTCTTCAGCGCCGCGCGTGCTGTGAGTGTTTGATGTTATAATTATCTGATTCTGAGGAATTCCTTCGTTGTTTGTTTCAAGCTAATTTAGTTAACTTTAGTTCTTTAAAAATTTGTTTATAATCTTTTTGTAACTGTCGGAGCTGGTGGTGTTGGTGGTGGCGGTGGCATTGAGTATAAACAATTAATAAGATTAATAAAACTATATTATATATATATATATATATTGGATATAGGAGATCCACTTTTGAACAACTCTTCACGGTATCTCTGGATATATAAGGCCCATTGACTTCAAATTTGGTAGGAATAATCCTCATGTGGTGTAGAGGTCACCTAAGAATGAATTTCAGGAAATTACCGGGGCATGTCCAACTACTGTAGTTAGGCCACTATAACTACTTTTTTACTTCTTAAAAAGTTAAACCTTGATAAAACTGCCGACAATATTAACACTATATTATTCAAATCTCTGTATTATTCCTTATCCTATCAAAGCCGCCCCGTATCATAGCCGGTAACGATTTTTGGAGTCGAAATCTTCACATTACAATTTTATTTGTTAGAGGTAATTATTAAGTCACTTATCCCAATCTAAAAATATCTTAACCAATATTGAGAAATAACTTTCACGTTGGATCTAAGCTATATTATATATAAAGAAGTTTCTTATGAACTCTCTGTTCTTAAGTCCTCGCGGATGAAGTCGCGGGCAACAGCTGGTTAACATATAAAAGTCCTAGTAGTGGTTATTCCATCGAACTCCACCTTTATAGAATGTAGAACACACTTAATTCAATAAATAAATATACTAAAAGCGCTTTAAGTTTAAACTAAAAGAATATAATAAAATAAATCTAAAAATTTAAGACATAAACTATTAAAATTTAACACATTAAAGTATGTCAGTCAGCCAGCAGTTCTCTTTGAAACGCTTAGAAAAAAACGTAAGGAGATTAAAGATTATATAATTAACTATAGGAGATGAATATAGTTAAGATTTTGAATTAATAAAGTAATTTCTCCCCCAGTGGTGGCAGGTGGACAAGGTGTCCCCCATCAAGCTGTTCGACGAGAACAAGAGCCTGTCGGGTCTGAACCTGCGGCACCTGCTGTTCCAGCATGCGCGCGGCGACACGGTGCGGCGCGCCGTGCAGCGCGTGTTCGCGCTCTGGGCGCAGGGGGAGGTCAAACCACTCGTTGACTCCACCTGGGCACTCGAGGACGTGAGTGACTTGGAGTTTGGTAGTGACTTCTGATTCGAAAAGAATTTTCGGGCTGTTCTTGTTAAACGATTGATTGTTCTCAAATAATAAATGACAGAAAACATGAATTTGAAGAGTAGAAGGCTACCAGTTTTTAATTATGCCGCAAGGAGAAGGGGAGCCTGAAAAATTGATGTTCTGTTAGTTTATTACAGCCGCTATAATATTGTTATATTGTTATATTTGACGAACTCGACTTGTAATGTTTTCTTAAAAAAGTGTTTATAAGTGTTGTAATTCGTCAGGTTGGTGAAGCGATGCAGAAGATGCACGACCGTAAGAACATCGGCAAACTTGTTCTCGATCCATCTCTAGAACCCAAACCGAAGCCCGCAACTCCCGCCAAGGGCAAATCAGGAAAGGA
Source organism: Dircenna loreta (assembly GCA_963555665.1). NCBI lineage: Eukaryota > Metazoa > Arthropoda > Insecta > Lepidoptera > Nymphalidae > Dircenna > Dircenna loreta. Next base: position 12,597,437 of record OY743094.1, read on the forward strand.
GAAGAAACCCGCCAAGGAGAGCTCCGAAGATAAGAAGGACAAGGAGTCGAAAGAAGAAGAGAAGAAGGTGGAGAACGGGGACAAGAATGGTGAGGAGGTCACTAACGGTAGCGACGAAGGTCAGTCTCGATCTATGACCAGGCATGCGTTAAGTAGACGCTTCAATCAAATTATTGACCTCAAGAAGTGACAGCGCAGCTTAAAGGTTTAGCGCTTATGCTTTACGCTTATATTACAGGAGTGAGCTGCTCTAGTGTATTTTTTTATTTATAATACCAAAATTACAACTACACGTTGAAATGCAAAAAACACGCTATATTATACCGACGATATAGATAACAGGCATTTTTTAAAAAATTACGTATAATTTCGCCTTTGCCAAAATTTGGGAGGTCAAAAGATTTTTCTTTATGATTTATTACGCACAGGCTAAACGCACATAACTGGCTTCCGATGAAGCCCCGCTGTCATCGGAGCCGGCAGCCTTTAGACGCTTACGCCAATCGCTTCAACAACGCTTAATATTACTGCTAATTTGATAGTTCATTAAGATTATCCAATATTTTTATATATACATACATATGTATAATAAGAAACGACATATTTTTTTTAATGATGCCCAATTCTATTTAAATACTACTTTCATTGTCGTCTGTTGTCTAAAGGCTGTACTAAATGTACGTTTAGTCAGCTTGGTCATACGAAATCGAGATTATCTTGAAAGATATAAAAAAAAACATAGTTATAGCAGTATTTTTTTTATATAAACCTTGTCTATCAAGGAGTATTCATGCACAAAATATGTCCGGACAAGCTTAAGCTGTTAGATATTTTATTTCATATTATTTTATCGCTTTAATTATAGTTCTTAATATATTTTTGCAATAAGTTGTTTAATATTTGTTAAATTGATAAAATAACTTTAAATTCCTTTAAATTAAAATGTCACATATAATTTTTGTAACAAAACAAATAAATACACATAAAATTGTAATGTAAAACAAATTTCCAGAATCGAAGGAGAAAGAGAAGGAGAAGGAGAAGGAATCCAGCTGAATTGTTTCTCCGGAGATCAGGACCAGACAAACCACCGCCAACTGATTATTTTATAATTGAAGCTCGTTCTGAACGCCTGTCGCTTGCGGCGTCTCGTGTTGCCTCATTTTATGTTAATAAGTCTGAGTACGACTCTGTCCGACCCCTAACTCTATATTCGCTTCATCGGACACTCTCGTACCTTTGCCGGATAAGTTTAGTTTTACAAAACATCACATATTATTTGATAATGTAGTATGTATATTTTATATTCGAACAGCGAACTTTTTATGAATTTTATTATTCCATTTTATTTTATTTTTTTTAATCTGGCCTAATTTAAGTTTCTGAACTGTCGAGTCTTATAGTTTAATGTTAAGACTATTTTAGGATGAGATATGTTAGTCTGCAGTTATTTTGAATGGCTATTGTATATCTAAGGTGCAGAGATGCTTAATCTTTATGTATGTTAAGCTTTAATATTTTATTAGTAAATGTTTAAAATTTTGGCCCTGGAGACCCACCCCCGCCCTCCCGTCGCGGGTCACTCACTCACTCACTCACTCACTCATTCAATCATTCACTCTTTCGCCGCACTTTTGGTAATACAAACGAATCCCTACGTGTGATATTTTGTAAAAGGCATGCTAGTTTATTAAGCTGCCTGTATATTATTTTTATTTGAGCTTAAAAACAGTCGAGTGTTTTATAATTATATTTTTTATACTTAGAAGTTTTGTAAATTATTTTCTAGTTAAGGAAAATAAAAAATAACAGCAATTCAATCTACCGTCGTGTGAAAAACAGACTCGATTCAATACACTCCAGCTGAGCTTTTGGAATGATATTTGCAAATTACAATAATTACTTGAAAAAATCACATGAAATTTGATATAAGTCATATTTTTATAAATTAAATTACGATAACAATCCTGTAAGTAAAGCTTTTCGTATGTTTACATTCAAGTATCACATATCTAAACATAACTTAACACGATGTATTAGGAAATAATGTTTTGATACAGATTTCATTTTCTTTGTATACCTAGCATATATTTACTCCTGATTTCGTAACGTAAGTAACTTATCCGCCATACTGTGTACATGGTTATAACCTATAGATATATGTACCCAGTACTAATTAACTTTTTATCTGTATTACATATCAAGAGCATATTGTAAAATATATATCTGTAAGGCTGAAGTCCGGAAAGTCCGGAATAAAATGGAAGCTGTAGTACCGGATGATTAAATACAATCTGCTCAATATTATACCTGCCAGCGTTGACGCAATGTATGTTCGACTTGAAAATCAAAACCGACTCGTAGAATTTTTATACATTTTTTACCCTTTTCGAACATTTTTTGCACGAGCATAATTTGCGTTGGCGCGTATTTAATCAGACCTTCGTATCACTAAAAGTGTTTAGTCGAATGGCGTTGAGACCTTATGCGGTTGGTTGTGAGCTCGAGAGCACCGCATCCAGCTGGGAATGAAGGATAGCTTATGTAGTGCAGCAGCGAGTGCGTGCATGCGTGCGTGTGTACGTACACGGCTGAGCACGCGTGTGTGCGCTCGCGCCGCGTGTCGCTTATCGTACGATGGCTTGGTGCTAGTTTCGTATTGTGCGCGGATACAAATCGCTTCAGTGTCTCGGACCAATATCTTAAAGCTTAGTCTTCTTATCAGTATCTTTGTCGCTTTATGTGTCAAATATGTGCGAATTTCTTAATGTTAACATATATAATTAAATTTAATAAATTATTGTGTATCGACCTGTGTAATGGTTTAGATTAATCTGGATTCTCTTCTATAATATACCTGTCAAAATTCAACGGTAAATAACGAGCTGGGGTGACCGTGGCCAGTGAATGTGTCCAAATTGTTGTAGGTTAGTATCTATTTTGAAGCCAATATTTATTGTCGAAAGCGCCCCTGCGGCGAAGGTCCCTCAGTCGCGCCAGCTCAAGTGCCGTGGTCGTTAACGTATTACACATTTATTTTTGTAAGGGCGGGCCAGTGTGATATCTATAATATGAAACGGATAAATAAATATGTATGATCTGTAAAAATGCTTATAAAAGTCTTTTATTTAATTATCCCCATGTCAACTATTCCTTTTCATTTTTGCAAAAATACACTGAAAAGAGTAGGTAGATCAAAGTACAATAGACAAAAATTATTAATGTGTTTCGTTACATTGATCATTTAAACGAGCCTTTTACAGATTTTATTCCTAACTTACTAAAAATGTTATTTTATTATATGTTATGCTAAACAGTTTGTACCCGACGTAAGATCCATTCTATTTTGTATATCAGTAAAATAACATTATTTTTATCTTCTCATAAATAAATCCTCTTTCATCAAAACTTATAAACTAACTTTATAATATCGCATATATTAAAATGAAACGAAATATTTGTTTATAATTTTAAATCATTTAATCAAAATAGACTCCATAGACTATAGCGTTGGCGAAAATATGACAGTTTTCGAAGTTGTGGGAGGCGAAGGCATCACGCTCGTGATCCCAGAGGAAGGAGTGGAACATGTGAACACTTTGCTGTCGACGCTGACCGATGGTCACCGCTACTATTATTCTATATCTGAAAGTGTTTGATATTTAATAAAATGAAAAGCCTGTCAATCCATTAGCGTATATTTATAATTCAATGTAGAGTGTATTTAAATACAGTATAATTAAAGCGTAGAATTATAACTTGAATTCCAGCGTGTATATATAATTTTCAAGTCAACGAAATATGAAGGCATTAATACTGTATAGTTCTTAAAAATGTCTGTTTTAATATTTTACGGAAATTCATTATTTCATAAAATATCAACAAATATAATTTTCATAATTAGCCTAAACTGGAGTTTAGGAAACAGCACGTCTGTTTTTTATATAAAAAACTAATGAGTATTTTTAATTCTTAGCTCTGGAATTGACAGCTGAAAAATATGCTAACTAATAGCCCATTTATTGTAACTTACTTTGAAGAGTTAATTACGAATTATCTGCATGATTGTCGTCTACAGCACAAACAATAGAAACAGGATAAAAGTGACACGCCAGCTATCATGGGCAATATGTACATCATCTTGTATGTAAATAGATGGGTTACAACTCCATTTACGAAATTGAATTTAAAAAGTTTCCTACATGTTAATTTTAAACAAGAAATATATTTCTTGGTGTGATTTTGGTTCTAGATTTTCAATTTAGGTGAGTTGACTATTTGTCTCAATAAATAATAAGATAAATGTCACCTGTCATAATTTTCTTCTTTTATCGCTGCTTTTATAGTCTCCGCCAAACTGAGACACATGTCTGGTACAACCTTGTCATTATATTCAACCTCCTGCAACTCTGAGTTGACTATGCGACGTAATATTTTTTCAACAACTTCTGTATTAAACCGCTTTCTTGAATTCAGTTGATACGTGGGTTGATAAATCCGCAACTGTTTCGAACAAGGTTTGCTTTCAGACATTTTTGTATAATCAATAATGTTGACTTTTGGTCTAAGTGAAGGTTCAAACATAACTGTGAACTAGACCTGGCTTGATCGATAACTACATTGAGTTTTATAGATTTGAGATGGAGCAGATGTAAAATCTCAGCCACGCCCAACTACCACTTGTTTAGGGTTGGATTTTTATTACGGGTTATAAATTAAAATTATAACTGCCAATTGAATAAAAAATCGTCTAAATTTGTATGTTTCTTCTATCTTAAGTTACACTATCTAGCTCAGACTGATCTCTTTTGTAATAAATAGATTAAACATCTCCAACTGATCCCCAGAATAATATTACATGTATTATTGTACATACCCTATTCCTCCTCAAACTGGTCCATGAGATACCTTATGAAATAAATGTCTCCATTTTCCCAGAAATAAACAGATAGTTCTAAGTACAGGCAGTCCTCGACTTACGTCGTTTCGATTGACGTAATTTCAAGTTACGTCGAACAACGTTTTGACACTGTTCCTCAAACATACGTCAATTGTTTCGATTTCCGGCATAGGAGAATTCACTTGTGGCCAGGTCAATGTCCGTAGGGTTGGCATATTTAAGTTAATCTTAATATTGCTCCTTCATGGGATGAGGTGACACCCAATAATCTAAAAAGAGTTTGGAAAAAGCTATGCCCACATTTTTTAAGCCATCTGAAAGTTCTTCATCTACAGATCAACCAAATATCGATAAGATCACAACTGACATTGTTCATTTGGCTAACCGTTGACATTGCAGTTCCTGCTGATGACATTGATGATCTGTTATGCCCACATTCACAAGAACTGACTGATGAAGATCTTATTGAATTGTACAACAAGTACAAGAAGAAGCAATCGAGTCACAAGAAATAGAGTCTTCTATTATAACTTATAGTATTTAAAAAATAACTTATAGTAGAAAAACTTTCCGTAGCCTTTGCAAATTTGGTGAATGCAATGAAAATTTTTGTAGAAAATGATCATAAATTTGAGAGAACTTTTAATGTTATTAACAAAATTTGTGCGGACTATCAGTGTTACCAAGACTTGTATAACAAGAAGAAAGAAGCGAAGCAATCTAGAATTGATAGCTTCTTTAAGTCAAAAGTTTATTTTATTATTTCTCATTCAATATTTTGATTATTATTAAAGTTTTATTATTATTATTGGATTGAATAACACAAAAATACCAAAAAATAACTAGAGGTTGCATAAGTACATATATAATTATTTAAAGAACTTACTTTTGATAATAAAGTATGTATCGTTTGTTATAAATGCAGTTTTGTTTATTTTGAGTCCGTGTGGAACCTAACCCTTCAATTTGACATGTAAACGTATGAAAAAATATGTCTCGACTTACGTCGTTTCGCTTTACGTCGCGTATTTCGAGAATCTAACATGACGAGGACCGCCTGTATACTTATACCACACACTGAAGATTTTACCAGAAATTTAATTTACTTACCAATTTTTGTTTTGTACTTGCACGGCGACTAATAACAATTCCACTCATTCGTAGCGACGATTGTCTTTGTTCTCTAGACATTCTAAGTTTTGTGAATTAATTTACAACAAAGTGATTATTCCTAGGTAGATATTATTTCTCAATAATCTAATATTCCAGAGCCTTCGAGTTTCTATTGTCAGTGTCCTTAACTCCTTATTTAATAAATAGTGCAGATGGCCGGGTTTGAAAACTTGTTATTATAAAATAATTATTAGTTTTTTAATATATTTCAGGCAGATTTAACCTCTATATATATAACCAAAAACAATTTTTGTTTTTTCATTCAAGGATGGAAGGCAAAGTGAGGTAGGCTTTTCTTAAATACCTAAAGTGAATATTTTACAGGGCTACACCAAAAAACGTATATACGTTTTAATTTGAAATAAGATTGATTATAGAAACCTGATACAACAGTTACAGGAAAGTTTGTTAAAATACATAAAAAGAGGGGATGATGGCTGCGTCATGCTCGTGAACGGCTGCTGTTTGCGCTGGTGTTGGTGGCAACGGTTTTTGTATACATTACACAATTCTTTATTTTTTTTAACAATAACTTATTATATATTCCACCACCAATTAAATTACATGTCGTTGTCTTACAGAAGTAACAGATCTAATAAATAGATGTCTACTAATAAATAGTTGCTTAAATTTGTTGTATTTGTATTGTTCTTGGTTTAAACTTTAAAGGATAAAATTATATATTTTTCATTCACAAAGATGAAATAAAAGATGACCAGTCGTCTAAAGCTTTCTCTATATTCGGCTCTCTATGTACATACTCGGTTTTATTGTGAACCCATTTCATTAAACAATTTAAGTGTCACTATTTGTCCTCAAAAATAGCGAGTAGGCGTCTCCGCCAATCAGAGAGAAGCTCTAACTCACTAAAAGTCACATGTGTATTTGAGACAGTGTCGCTAAGATTGTACAATTAAATTATATAAATTATTATTAGATATTGACCGATAGATGGCGTGACAATAATTTTCTTGTTATTAGATATTGACCGATAGATTACCTTATTTTTCATAGACAATTTGAATTGACTTCCGTAGGCATTTTATCAAATATTAAAAAAATATATAAGGACTCTAATGTTTGTCAAAACAATATACAATCAAGTTTATATTCATTGTAGGTATACTTTTACGGTAGAATGATTTAAAATTAGAAACGAATGCTTATGAGAATAATGAGCCATCCATTAGCCATAAGTTCCATAACGCTTCTTTCTCTGGACAGGTGAATTATTTATCTATGTGACTTGTATATAGAATAAACACATTTCATCAAAAATATTTTATTTTCAAAATAAAATTTTTACATTTAGGTATGACATTCAATGTCCGATTATAAAACATTATTGAGTCTTATATTTAAAATATAGGTTTTACAAATAACTTTGTATATTAAAAAAATAAAACATTAATTTTTAAATGCACTTTTTTTAGCACCTTTGGATTTAAATATATCACTAAAATTCTTAATAGTACTTTTCTTTTTTTTTTATCGTCACTTCTAACTTCAAGTGCTTTCTTATAGCTTTAATTTTAATATAATTAAGGATAATTGATAACATTTTGATATTACACAATATCTTCACAATCTTTTGAAATATAAAACTATCGACTAATATGTGTCAAAATAAATACACCACGAAAATCAAACATGTACTTAGATTTTAAAAATACAGTTTTAGGTTATTTTAAAAATATGTACCTACTTATAAAAGTAAATTTTATGCAAACATGTTTATAACGCAAATGCACGGATATAACTTAATACTAAGGAAGGAATAATAAGGAATAAGTATACAAAAAATACGTAAAGCAATTCCTCTACACAAATTGCAATAGTTTTCGTGATTCAACTGATTCAGTTTGATAACATTTTAGAAGTTTGATTATTCTGTTGATCTCCAGATTAAATTAAAAAAACAAAAAGTAAGTATTGCTAGTTGTATTTTATTTCCTACGTCATACGTACATATATGCACACTAGTAAATAATTATAAATATTTAAATATAAGCCTCGCATGCCTCGCATGGCGTACCATGCTACATCGCCCCGATTTGACTGAAATTTCTTTTTCGTTTTAGGAAAAAAGAGAATCAAATCTCAAAAAATCTTTTAACCAAATTTGTTTTATATTTCACGGAACGCTGATTGACACATGATTTTTAATAAGTCTGAGTAACGACAAAGTTTCATACACACTTTTTTTATGCTTTATTTGAACCCTTTAGGGTTTTATTTTAAAATCCATCCTACAATCGCTCGTCGCAGTTCCTCGCCTTACACCTGGTAGTGTTGACTCCGACGTAGCAGAACTCCGTGTCGATGCCGTGTTGCTTCAAGTAGTGCATCCACTGTATCTGCTTGATCGACGGCTTGTCCGTGTCCGTCTTGACTTCCACGAACGTGATCTGCGGGTTGGTAACAGTTAAATGACACGAGTATCAGTACTCAGATACTACTGTCTATACTACACTGCTGTGACCGTACATGTCCCGAGCGCTCGTGCCACAGAGTGAGGTCGGGGAAGCCGCTGTGCGCGCGCGAGTAGTCGGCGGCGAGGCGGCGACACAGCGCGCCGGCGCCTCGCGGGCCCACGCACCGCGCCACCGCCAGCACCTGCGGCAGCGACGTGCCGCGCTCCACGCCCGACAACTCGTCTGCAAACGTCCCATTGGTTCACACTTTGTGAGGGATTGTTTGATTGGCTGATTGTCACGTGATTGCGTTCCGATTGGCCAATAATATCAAGTGATGTTGTTCTAATTGGCTAATAATGTCAAGTGTGTTCTAGTTGAATGAATAATAACAAGTGACTGGTTTGTTTATTTGTTTTTTTTTTACTTGACTACATTCCAGCTGATAGTAAGGCGCATCAACTTTGTAAAAGAGAGAGCTCTCGCCTTGAAGAGACCCGCATTGTACCGTAGATTGAGTTCTGATTGCTTATAATATGAAGTCATTGCGTTTAATATTGAACTCATGATTGTAGGATCAGTTAGGAAAATATTATTATAATTTTAATCAGACGAGCGTAATATTGTATCTAATCTATCTATTTATTTTATTTGTACATGTAAATATATATTTTTATCGTAGTTACTTACTCTCCGGTCTGCTTTTCCACGTCGAATCAATTTTTTCTAATAATTCTTCCACAGACGACTCCTCGATTTCCTTTAATTTATCTTCAATTAATGTTTTTCTATTTCTGTAGAAACTTTCGGTGAACATGTCCAGAGGATACATTTGGTAGTGAGAAAGAAAAATGCCGCGAAGACCTCGTATGTGGCCGTAAATAATATCCCAAAATAGAAGAAAGAATATAGTTGTCACAATCCGTCCCTCCCAGTGTTGACCTGTAAAATATATTTTGAACCAACATAATGTAATAAGTCACTGTTATTTTAAAATTAGCTTGTGATAATATTATTAAATAAAACCTAAAACCATATCGAAGTTTCTATTTATAATTTGTGTATTTATCCAAGCAGTTATTATCTCATTTAGCTCAATCACATAAAAACTTCATCAAAGCCAGTTCAGCCGGAGTTGTGACAAACACAATTGGAAAAATTATATATTTACATATATACATATACATAAAATGTTTCTAATTATGGTTGTCACAAAATATGTATCAAGATATCAAGTAAGTTACCGTGAGTATATTTCCCCTCCTCAATATAATGGGAAATGCAGTAATCCTCAGCGTCCAGTATTTGAACGCCCTCGGCTGTACGTGTTTCGAACTTCACCTTGCCTCTTCCTGACGAGCTAAAATAATGATCATTAATAAATAAAAAGTATAGCTAAGAAGTTATTTAATTTATATGTACATATTTTTGAATTTAGAGTAAAATAAGGACACTTACCACATTGGCACTTTATAAATGTGTGTTGCTTTTATATTTTTTTCTTTCATATCATTGTTCTTTAAATACGGCAGTAACTTGTCTTTTAAAGACGATGTTATGGAGTTTGTTTTTCTGTTCACTAGAAGTTGTGCTCGAACTTTTAATATTTCTCTATGTTCCTCGGGTAATGCAGCTTCAAATGCTTCTAATAATACTGAAGCAGCCTGAAATAATAAAAACAACACTTACAAAAATGATTTTGGTACATTTATTACATAAATAAACAGTAAAAGAGATAATATCTTTTCTTTAAAAAAATATATTTTTAAAATTAAATTTATAAAATCAAAAACGTTATTTTTTAATATTTTTGTATTAATTATGAATACAAATATCGAAACCATATATTTTTAAATATATAGTCATTTCAATTTAACTTACCAAATCAGGCCAAAGACATAATTTGTCTAAAATAAGTGCTTTCTCAGAATACCATTCAGATTTCTTGTGTTGTCGGTATGAATTTTGGCCAATTAAAGTGGTCAAAATGTTAACAGCCAGATCTAAATCTTCTGGTGTTTTATTCCTCTTCAGATCTTGAATGCCTTCTGCTAATATCTTTACGTAAAAATGGGGTGGAGTGAAACGAAGCAGCCAGTCCGGTTTTGAAATATAGCTACAAACAACCAAAACTGTTGTTTCATTAAATTTATATTTATCAAATATATATATACAATCTATGTTTAGAATAGAATGTGACACATTAAATTATATTCTAGCACTATATTTTTAATTTAGATAATAAACCAACTATTATTATTATGACTTGCCTTGCCATTAGTTCCTTATCAATACCATTGTAAAGATTATAAACCTGTTTCACAATATCACACTTTAAGTTTGTTTCAGTTGAAGCAAGAAAATCTTCATAAATTGCATGAGCTTTGAGGTACCTAAAATAGATAAATATAAGAAATATTAGAATTTTAAACAAATGTAAAATGAAAAATAAACCAATATGGACAGGGTTTTAAACCCACATCTTCTGGAAATTTAAATAAGCTTCACATGTTTATAGATATTTTTTGATATATTAGATCTTGCTTCATGAATTTATAAATATATATTTTTGATATACAGAATTTAAAAAAAGATAAAGGTCAGACTTGAACCTGCAATCCAGAGGGTGGATGGAAACGGACCCAACCCTCTGCAAATAGAACTAATATATGTAATACATTTATATATATATATATATATATATATATATATATATATATATATATATATATAACTTTACAGTAGAATAAAGTCACTACCAATATTTTAAAATTGTCTATAAGCATGTTAGACTGCCTCTTGATAAATTTTTCATTTGTAGTTACTTAAAACCTATAAAATAAATTGGAATGAGCTAATATGATGAGGCCATCATTTTAAATGAGTGTTGTGCTAAAATATTTTTGAATAAATAAGTATTAGAAATAATTCCAATTAAGTCACCTTTCAAACTCTTGTCTATCTTTGAACACCACATTGGCACAATCCACTTCTTTGGGTGCAGGATAACATTCTCTGTTAGCCCTCACATTCAGCAGAGTCAGCTCTAATTTTTTATCTCGTATTATACTATAATCCATACCTAAATACATTAATATATAAAGTTCCCCGAGTGTTGTCCTTGCAAGATCAGATAGTTTGTAACAGACTCCCACTTTCAGGTTTAATCTGAAAATGTTGATAAAACTTTATTTAAAAAAATATGTTATTATTAAACCAAAATTAAATATTTAATGTATTTAGTATATAGACATTTAAATAAATTTAAAATAACTGTATAGGTACTAACTGTTTCAAATTTAAGTGATTTGAGGTGCAAAAGCACCAGAGATAATTATTTATCATCATTTTTATGTACAGGTTAATTATACTTTTCTAAGTTTCTTTTGTTGAACAAAAAGGTATAGCTTACGCATTTAAGACTCTGTTCCTGTTGTTACTGGTGCTTACACCCGTCAAGAAACTAGTCATGTTCAGTTTTTGGTTACAATAGTTCTTTAATGCTTGTTTAGCGTCTTCCTTTTTTTGAACTTTAATTTTAAAACTTTTGCATACTTCTAATAACTCATTCAATTTTAATAAACCTACTAAGTCTTCATAACTTAATGCATGTTCACTTTCTGTAAAGTTAAAATAGAACATTATAACCTAAGTATGTATGAATGTTTTGTTAATATAATGGTATGAAAAAGGTATTTAAATAATTTTCTTACATTGAGTAAGTGGTTCATGAATCTTGTTTGTTTATCTAATAAAAAAACAATTGTTTTAGTAGTCATGAAGAGCTTAAAACTGACAATAAAATAAGGACTATTTTATAATGGAAAAAAATAATTACCACTTTCATTAAGAAACCCATTATCCACTAATGAGCTTAAAACCTCAATTAATGTTGATTTATCAATATCTGATTTGTTTGCTGCATATTTTTTTATCTCATTTAGTCTGTACCAAATTTTATCAATCCAGAATAATCTACAAACTATTCTCATTCCTGGTTTCTTCACAACGAGACTTTTTAATAGTAAAGTGGTTGATTTTTCTTGTAAGAGGAGCTTCAAGGAGTCATCTTTCAGAAACTGATAAATAATAGTCAATAAAAAAATAGCTGTAAGTAAAAAAAAAGGTTAGTTTGTAAACAAAAGATTATGCAATAAATGTCTTTATCTGAATATTTACTTTTGTCATCAAGGCCTTGAGTGTAATCAAGAAATTCTTTTTCTTGATAAATATTTCTGTTGCCAGCTTCTATCAAAGCATGACCAATATTTCTCTTTGCTTTAGATGGGCTTCCTTTTAATGAAAGACAGCGTTTTTTAATAGGTGAAAAATATTTATGATTAGTTGTAGAGCTATGATGTATAGTGGTAGAAACTTTTGTAGGGGTTCGTTTTAAAGGTGTTGCACAAACACTATCCAATGAGTAAGGTTCTATGGTATGAGAGGAATAGGACCGATTTAGTATACTAGTTGTCGCAGATTTTTTTATGTCTTTATCATCACTCAGCTCTATAGTTGCATTTGATTTTTTATCAATTAACTTGATTTTATTTTTTAAACTCAGTTTGTTTCTTTTGTTTTTAAAAAAGCTGTCTAACGTCCCTCTAGGATTCATACTTTATTAGGTATACACTAATTCTAACAACACAAATTTAGAGTTTAGTTTATGACCACAGGCGCAGTGTAGCAAAACACAATAACACAAAAATAACTGTGATTACAGATTGGTCCATCAGCCGTTAACTAATCGTAACCATAGGGTACTAGCCACAGAGTACTATATAGCACGCATCGTTTACTATATTAGTGTCAGCTGGTCAATAGTCAACTGAAAACCAGCTTCGAAGTCAATATTGAAATGAGTGAATAGTGATTACTTACATAATTTAATCAAACTATTTTTTTTTACCATCATAACAGAAATAGTAGTTAATTAAAACTATATTTAATTGTTTGTTGTCAATTGTAAATTAAAATAAATATAATACTTTCAATTAATTCTCTTTGTAGGCAGAAGTTGCTAAAAATTCCTAGTTTTAGAATTTGTTGTCCAGCTAAATATAGTAGTCTGTGGTCATTATCTAAGCTCTTGTTTTGAAATGTGCGAATTTGTGTAATGTGTAATGTGTATACACAATAAAGTATGAATCCTAGAAAGACGTTAGACAACTTTTTTAAAAACAAAAGAAATTTAAAAAAGAAAATCAAGATGGTTGATAAAAAAGCAATTGCAACTATAGAGCTGAGTGATGATGAAGACATACCATTTTCTAAAGCAAATAATAAAATAAATCGGTCGGATTGTTCCGATTCCTCTCATACCACAGAACCTTACTCATTAGATAGTTTTTGTGCAACACCTACTAAACGAACCCCTACAAATTATTCTCCCTCTAAAAATCGTAGCCCTACATCTAATCCTAAATATTTTTCACCTATTAAAAAGCGCTGTCTTTCAATGAAAGAAAGTCCATCTAAAGCAAAGAGAAATATTGCTCATGCGTTGATAGAAGCTGGCAATAGAGATATTTATCAAGAAAATGAATTTCTTAATTACAGTCAAGGCCTTGATGACAAAAGTAAATATTTAAATGAAGAAATTTATTTAAATATCTTTTGTTTATAAATTAATCTTGTTTTTATTTACTTACAGCAATATTTTTATTGAGTATCATTTATCAGTTTCTGAAAAAAGATTCCTTGAAGCTCCTCTTACCAGAAAAATCAACAGCTCAGTTATTAAAAAGTCTAGTTGTAAAGAAACCAGGAATGAGAATAGTTTGTAGATTATTCTGGCGTCATGGAATTTGGTACAGACTAGACAAAATTCAAAAAATTGCAGAAAACAAATCAGATATTGATAAATCAACATTAATTGAGGTTTTAAGCTCATTAGTGGATAATGGGTTTCTTAATGAAAGTGGTAATTATTTTTTTCCATTATAAAATAGTCCTTATTTTATTGTCAGCTTTAAGCTCTTCATGACTACTAAAACAATTATGTTTTTTTGTTAGATAAACAAACAAGATTCATGAACCACTTACTCAATGTAAGAAAATTATTTAAATACCTTTTTCATACCATTATATTAACAAAACATTGATACATACTTAGATTATAATGTTCTATTTTAACTTTACAGAAAGTGAACATGCATTAAGTTATGAAGACTTAGTAGGTTTATTAAAATTGAATGAGTTATTAGAAGTATGCAAAAGTTTTAAAATTAAAGTTCAAAAAAAGGAAGACGCTAAACAAGCATTAAAGAACTATTGTAACCAAAAACTGAACATGACTAGTTTCTTGACGGGTGTAAGCACCAGTAACAACAGGAACAGAGTCTTAAATGCGTAAGCTATACCTCTTTGATCAACAAAACAAACTTAGAAAAGTATATAATATATAGTTATATAAAATATATAATAAAAAAAAAATCTTGTATATAAAAATGATGGTCCTTAATTATCTCTAGTGCTTTTACTTCTCTCATAACTTAAATTTGAAACAGGTATTAATTGTACAGTTATTTTTATTCCTTTGAAGGCTTATAAAGTACTCATATTAATGTACTATCAATAGTATGATATTTCATATTCTTCTACACATAATTGCAACTACATACCAAAACTTACCTAATACATTCAATACTTACCATTGCTTTAATAATAATATAATTTGTTTTAATAAAGATTTATCAACATTTTCAGATTAAACCTGAAAGTGGGAGTCTGTTACAAACTATCTGATCTTGCAAGGACGACACTCAGGGAACTTTATATATTAATGTATTTAGGTATGGATTATAGTATAATACGGGATAAAAAATTAGAGCTGACTCTACTAAATGTAAAGGCTAAAGTAGAATATTATCCTGTACCTAAAGAAGTGGATTGTGCTGATGTGGTGTTCAAAGATAGACAAGAATTCGAAAGGTAAATTAAATGGAATTATGTCTAATATTCATTTAATCACAAATCTTTAGCACAACATGTATTTAAATAAATAATGTGATGGTTCTAATTTAGGCAATTTTATTTGTATTCAAAAGGTCTACAATATATTAGCCATGTTAAACTATTTTACTTTTTTAAGTAATTTTACATGAAAAATGAATCAATGAGCATCATTACAATTGGTAGTGACTTTTTTCTGTACTGCTAAGTAATATATACCTCTATTGGGAGAGGGATGGGTCTGGGACACAATTATCCTTATAGAGAACATCTAGATATCCTCTAGGATTCCATCCCTGTCCGACCAACCTCTGGGTTGTGGTTTGAAGTCTGATTTATGTTTATGAATTGTTATTCTATATTATTAGAAAATTATAATTTACATCTTTATGTAGTTTGCTACATATAGATGTAAGTGTTATATTATATTTCTACAACATTGTTATATTATATTTCTTATATTTATCTATTTTAGGTACCTCAAAGCTCATGCAATTTATGAAGATTTTCTTGCTTCAACTGAAACAAACTTAAAGTGTGATATTGTGAAACAGGTTTATAATCTTTACAATGGTATTGATAAGGAACTAATGGCAAGGCAAGTCATAATAATAATAGTTGGTTTATTATCTAAATTAAAAATATAGTGCTAGAATATAATTTAATGTGTCACATTCTATTCTAAACATAGATTGTATATATATATTTGATAAATACAAATTTAATGGAACAACAGTTTTGGTTGTTTGTAGCTATATTTCAAAACCGGACTGGCTGCTTCGTTTCACTCCACCCCATTTTTACGTAAAGATATTAGCAGAAGGCATTCAAGATCTGAAGAGGAATAAAACACCAGAAGATTTAGATCTGGCCGTTAACATTTTGACCACTTTAATTGACCAAAATTCATACCGACAACACAAGAAATCTGAATGGTATTCTGAGAAAGCACTTATTTTAGACAAATTATGTCTTCAGCCTGATTTGGTAAGTTAAATTGAGATGACTATATATTTAAAAATATATGGTTTCGATATTTGTATTCATAATTAATACAAAAATATTAAAAAATAACGTTTTTGATTTTATAAATTTAATTATAAAAATATATTTTTTTAAAGAAAAGATATTATCTCTTTTACTGGTTATTTATGTAATAAATTTACCAAAATCATTTTTGTAAGTGTTGTTTTTATTATTTCAGGCTGCTTCAGTATTATTAAAAGCATTTGAAGCTGCATTACCCGAGGAACATAGAGAAATATTAAAAGTTCGAGCACAACTTCTAGTGAACAGAAAAACAAACTCCATAACATCGTCTTTAAAAGACAAGTTACTGCCGTATTTAAAGAACAATGATATGAAAGAAAAAAATATAAAAGCAACACACATTTATAAAGTGCCAATGTGGTAAGTGTCCTTATTTTACTCTAAATTCAAAATATGTACATATAAATTAAATAACTTCTTAACTATACTTTTTATTTATTAATGATCATTATTTTAGCTCGTCAGGAAGAGGCAAGGTGAAGTTCGAAACACGTACAGCCGAGGGCGTTCAAATACTGGATGCTGAGGATTACTGCATTTCCCATTATATTGAGGAGGGGAAATATACTCACGGTAACTTACTTGATATCTTGATACATATTTTGTGACAACCATAATTAGAAACATTTTATGTATATGTATATATGTAAATATATAATTTTTCCAATTGTGTTTGTCACAACTCCGGCTGAACTGGCTTTGATGAAGTTTTTATGTGATTGAGCTAAATGAGATAATAACTGCTTTGATAAATACACAAATTATAAATAGAAACTTCGATATGGTTTTAGGTTTTATTTAATAATATTATCACAAGCTAATTTTAAAATAACAGTGACTTATTACACTATGTTGGTTCAAAATATATTTTACAGGTCAACACTGGGAGGGACGGATTGTGACAACTATATTCTTTCTTCTATTTTGGGATATTATTTACGGCCACATACGAGGTCTTCGCGGCATTTTTCTTTCTCACTACCAAATGTATCCTCTGGACATGTTCACCGAAAGTTTCTACAGAAATAGAAAAACATTAATTGAAGATAAATTAAAGGAAATCGAGGAGTCGTCTGTGGAAGAATTATTAGAAAAAATTGATTCGACGTGGAAAAGCAGACCGGAGAGTAAGTAACTACGATAAAAATATGTATTTACATGTACAAATAAAATAAATAGATAGATTAGATACAATATTACGCTCGCCTGATTAAAATTATAATATTATTTTCCTAACTGATCCTACAATCATGAGTTCAATATTAAACGCAATGACTTCATATTATTAGCAATCAGAACTCAATCTACGGTACAATGCGGGTCTCTTCAAGGCGAGAGCTCTCTCTTTTACAAAGTTGATGCGCCTTACTATCAGGTGGAATGTAGTCAAGTAAAAAAAAACAAATAAAAAAACCAGTCACTTGTTATTATTCATTCAACTAGAACACACTTGACATTATTAGCCAATTAGAACAACATCACTTGATATTATTGGCCAATCAGAACGCAATCACGTGACAATCAGCCAATCAAACAATCCCTCACAAAGTGTGAACCAATGGGACGTTTGCAGACGAGTTGTCGGGCGTGGAGCGCGGCACGTCGCTGCCGCAGGTGCTGGCGGTGGCGCGGTGCGTGGGCCCGCGAGGCGCCGGCGCGCTGTGTCGCCGCCTCGCCGCCGACTACTCGCGCGCGCACAGCGGCTTCCCCGACCTCACTCTGTGGCACGAGCGCTCGGGACATGTACGGTCACAGCAGTGTAGTATAGACAGTAGTATCTGAGTACTGATACTCGTGTCATTTAACTGTTACCAACCCGCAGATCACGTTCGTGGAAGTCAAGACGGACACGGACAAGCCGTCGATCAAGCAGATACAGTGGATGCACTACTTGAAGCAACACGGCATCGACACGGAGTTCTGCTACGTCGGAGTCAACACTACCAGGTGTAAGGCCAGGAATTGCGACGAGCGATTGTAGGTCTAAGTGCAAAAGAATGTGAATATTTAGTAAGTTTAATTTACCAAAAAAACTTGTATATTGTATATTTGAGAAATTGTGAAGAAACATTGGTAAACAATTCTATTTTCCATAGTATTTTGTTATCTCAATGCATTTACGTTGTGATAATGTTTGTATAACATTTTCTTTCAAAAGTACTTATTTTTAAAATAGCCTAATATTGTATCAATTTACATATTTTTAAAATAACCTAATATTGTATAAATCTACATATTTTTTAAATAACCAAATATTGTGTCAATCTACATATTTTTAAAATAGAAGTACATTTATTTGATTTGTGTATTGTTTTTATTTTCACACATTTTAGTTGATAGTTTGATATTTGATAAGATTGTGAAGATTGTGTAATATCAAAATATTAACAATAATCCCTAATTATATTAAAATTAAAGCAGCTATAAGAAAAGTCACGATAAGAAGAAAACCTTAGTTATTAAAAAATATATATAGTTGTCTTATAATCCGACTGTCAAACATTTATGAATATTTAAAAATATGAATTATAAATATATTTTACATATATATTCCCCCGTAATTTTCGTTCTGAAAGTAATATCTTACCCAATCATTCTGTATCACACACGGCCACGATAGCTATCAGTCTATATTATTCTCCGTGTAGTGTATACGTAGAGAATACATATTACATTATATAGAAATGCGTTGTTATAAATTCAAAAATAGAAACTGGAATTTATTAAAAAATATTATTTTTATAAGAAATCATTTGAATAATCACACTAGTTAATAAAAATATACTCTTTTTTTTATTATTTAACTTTTTAATTTATTAATTTTATTTTGGCTGATCTGTCTATAATGTATGTATTATGAGTCTGTGAATCTTTAAAAAGAAAACAGTTGCAATATAAGTTGTGACATTGTTATAAGACATTAGCTATTGGGAACATTTTCTTTAAGTTATTAGTAGATGTCATCTGAACAGTATATATAATAGCGTCCAAATGCTTCCTGTTTATTTTCCCTTGCTAGCCATGTCGGCAGTATCCGCGATATCCATAGTATATTTATACTGCAAGAACAGAGGGAATAGAAGAAAAGGTTACATGGACGTCGATGAAAAACCCTGACCTGTTTATTAGTTATATATATATATATTTTAAAGGAAAATACAATAAAACTACATATTTGTAACAGATTATTTAATTTTTAAATATATTCTAAAAAACATTTCATAACATGGTATGTACAATCAACAATACACCTCTAGGAAAATAAGGCACCTATTACACTTAGCTGTCTACTGACAATCCCATAAACTAATATAGCTTTCACCATTTGGCTTAACGCGAACCCACCTTTATCCAATACACGAATATATTGAGCATTATTAAAAAATATAACTAACACTAAACACCTACATCTGGCCAATTTATAATCAGTCTACTGCAAATATATTAGTGAATAAAAAATAGATATATAACTACAAATGAGATAGATATTCTCAATTATCAACACTTTCAATATTAATTAATTAAATCATGCAAAACATTTCCTACTAAAGCAACAAATTCATTTCCGTCACCTACATTTATAATTATTGGTAACTTAATTTAACTTCAACCAATTATCTATTTTGACTCAAATATATATATAATAACAATATATAAAATTGATTTCAATTCACTTATGTGTGAAATATACTAGAACATATATAATATACAGAACAAGAATAATAATATACAATATGTATAATTTTACTTATAAAATGTATAAAATGTGTTCTGTAATAGTCCATTTGATACAAACCAGTTTGTCATTCCACACAGCCCAGTGATAGTAATTGCACTAATGAAAAAACTTACACCTATCATACTATATAAATACCTCAAAAATATGTTTTTACTAGAATTGATTTACATAGAATATATAAAATAGGTAATAAAATTTTATTTCTCTAATGTATATTGTTAATAGAAATAATTTAGTATACATAACCAATTATTAGACATGGCGTTATAAATATTTAAAATATTTTACACTTTTAAGATAAAAACATTGCGGCAACTTTGATATGGACTAGTGGGTATAATTATAATTATACATAATTTGTATACCTCATGACGTGTGTCCAACTATAAACAGATTTAATCAAATTCACCTTAAAGTTTCTACTGTGTTTGTGCTGAACACAGCGGCCTGCAATCCAATAAATATGTTATTTCTTAGAAGCACATAGTTTTGAAGTGCATATCATGATATAAGAGTATGTGTTAGTATTTACAATGTTATTAATTTAATTTACTATAACAATGTTATGTCGGACGTCTTCAAAACTCGCGCGGGACGTTCAGGACTCCTGGATGATAAAAGATATTTGTAATTATAGACTACAAGGAATTTCAGACATACAGATGAATTTATATTATTATTTCAACTTACATATTAGGCTCCTGTTTGAACGTGGCTTCCAACTCGTGTTCTCCAGCCGGTAGCTGAGGTACGAGTGGCGGCGAGGCGTCCCCCCCCGCGCCCCCCGCTGCCGCCGCCCCTCCCGCGCCCTCCTCCAGCGACGCCTCTGTTGATGCGCCTAGGTGTGTAAGTAATTATACAAATATCAGTATTCAGTCGACCCTCGATAGGTGAGGTTAGCCTTTCAATTAATAATCGACTTGTACATGCACTGCACTGTAACCATCAAGGTGTTGTCTGTTAGCATTCTTAGTACAAAATTGAGGCATTATATGATATTGTTTTTAATATTTTAAGCCATTGTAATTGTGAGAGCATCATAGAACTGATTTTATCTTATTTATATATATTCTAGTATCCATAGAGTTTAAATAATAGAGTTTAAATAATTAATAAATTTGATATAATAAGGCAAAAGGTATCATGTCCATTAAGATTTAGAAGATAATGACCTCCCAAAAGCATCTCCTGGAGCAAACTGTCGATGTGAGCTACCCCAAATAGCTTAGCAAACTGTATCTGCTCAATCATCTGCCAGGTGATGCTCTGCAGCGGCGGCAGACACAGCAGCAGCTCCCCGAAGCGCCCACGTCCGTCGTACTGACGGTCGCTGATGTAGTCCTCGAGGTTGATCTGGATCTGGTAGCGGAGTTGCTTGATCTTCTGCGGCTGAGAGAGGCCTTTCGCGTCTGAAAGTTTTTGTTTATTGGGTTATCATCACGAATTTTAAAGTTGGATATTTGAATAGAACCACTAAAATATATTCTACCATCTATCCGACCGACATCTTCTCCTTCTATAACTATGAAAATGAGCTCGAATCCAAACAAGAGGTTTTAGTTGAGTGTAATCTTAATAAAATTTAATCTATGTATCTATGTCTTATGTATTGGTAGGTTAATAGATCAAAGTAAATGTAACCTTTAATATTATATTGAAAAAAACTCACTAGGGTCAAAAAACACGATGGCCTTGAGGCAAGCGAACTCCGTGTCGTCGATGTCAATCTCCCGCAGCGGCTTCACGATCTCGTCCATCACGCGCATACCTATCATGCTGATGTCGATGTCCATTCTGCCATCTGTTCACATTTAGAGAGGTTATGTTTGTTATTTGAACTCAGCACTGTTTATTTTCTAAATATTTGCACATGTGGGGGGGGGGGGGGGGGGTGATGTGTTCTTAATAATCTGTACTGAGATAAATTGTGATCTTGCAGTCTGTGATCCACTACTGAGTGTTGTACCGAGGTGGTGCTTGGCGATGATGCAGTTGTTCCCCAGCAGCAGCACGTCCCGCAGGTGCAGCGAGCGGCGCGCGCAGCCCAGCAGCAGGTGCTCGCCCGCGTGCGCGCGCAGCAACGCCACCTGACGAGGAGTACGGAAATACATTCAGTCAGGTAGTACAAAGTAGGTGCTACGCCTCTAAGACGAGACTTCTATAGATTTCTATACAAATTTTTTCATAGTTCACGAGCGACTAATAACAATAACAGATTCGGATAATCAGCTTTGTTCGTTAATAACGTTACATATTCCGTTGAATGTGTATCTTTTCTACGGTAACCATGAATAGGGCCAGCTGTACCTGGTCGTCCAGGTGTAGTTCTGTGAAGGCTGGTATATACTTCGCCCACTCCACCAGTATGAGCAGCTGTTGCTTGATGGAATCACAGACGTCGTTTATCTGAGCCAGCATCCGGTTGTTAATCTCTGCGTCTGAGACGTTGTTTGTCTGAAGATATAATAAAAATGTATCAGTTTAAATAAAAACAATGAATTAAGCAAATAATACAAGGCTTTTTGATAAAACCTATTTCCAGGTTAAAATGAGAGCGAAATTATTCTTTTAAATTAGTTAATGGTAAACTAGCAGAGCTCAAACCTGAGACTTTTTTAAAACCGTCTCATCGCTCAGTCAACTGAGCTATCGTGTCTATGTTTTTTTAAATCTATGATTCCATATGATCTTATTAGTATTTATTAAGATTTTTAACACATTTACGTACATAATTGAATTTACTTATCAAAAAAATATTTTAGGTTTGAAAAATAAATATAGAATTTTGATGAACTTACCTCATCTATAACCTTCCTACTGAGTAGTTCAGCGTTCAACAGCGACACGACGGAGAGCCCGTTGGCCTGCGCGGGCTCCTCGTACGACGGACGCCTGCAGTTGATGCGGTCGCGTTCGTTCTGGACGGCTGCACACAATTATAACTATTGTAGCTTATTCTTAAATTGACTTCATATTGATATTTTTGAAACAGTGATCACTATAAAGAAACACCCGGCTGAGTTTTTTGTGTGGTTCTTCTCAGATCAGGGCGCGTTTGGAACCCTCGTAATTTTAACTTTAAGATGAGAGGTGTCCTTGAAGAAGGGCTTATTTCGATAAGTATGGTATCAAAATAAGCTCTCTCTCTCTCTCTCTCTCTCTCTCTGACACCTCCATTTGAAGTACACAAATAATTACTGGTAATTATTCAAAGTGGAAAATATATAAGTAAATTATAAATGTTTGGTAAATATGATAAAATATTCGTTTATAAGCCATTTCTAAATATATAATTGATATTATTTTAAACGATATAAGGTTCTTTGCGTGACTTGATGCTTTGATATTGTGTTGACTTTTTTGTTTACAAAATGAGTTTGAACAAAAAATGTACATATATATATATATATATATATATATATATATATAATAAAAAAATTATGCCAATTGACATACAGATTTTAATTTGTACTATTATGGTTCTGATTTGTAAATTTAATTTTACCTTTATACCTACTGGTAAAAGGTACCTTATATCGTTATATTAGAGTTGATTATTGTGGGTATATAATAACATAACTCTTACATAATCATAGATATCTTTTATTTATATTTTTATGTTTATTAAAAGTAAATTTATTATTGACTAACTGCTATCACATTTCATAAATCAATCAGATAATCAATATTAATTTTATAAGGCGTACATTATCTGAATTACTAATATTATTATCTATGATTGCTATTTTAAAATTGGAAATAATCTTTTATAAATCAATTATAATAAATAAAAAAATAAAAATAATCTTCGTAATGCAGGCATTGTATTTTATTCTATAAAATAGATAGTAGAATATTAAATGCTTCTTAATCTGTGATATAGGAACTAATCTTAATGATAAATATATCACAGATTAAACAATATTAATAGGATGAAACTCATTAAATTGTTTACTTATTTTAAATTTCATTACTTGTAAACAAACCATTATTTTATAGTAATAATAATCAATATTATTTATACTTAAATAAGTCTCCCTTGAGATATCTACCGGTCGGTGAACCAATTACTGCAATTAATAACTATTGTTCTTAGAATATCAATATATCTTGGTAAATAAATATGAATAAGGTATTTCACGCAAAAAATTGCTGAACAGATTTTGAACAAACTTGTTATGGTTTTGGCAATACAAAGAATCCCTTATAGCGGAACATTATGTAAATTTTACTGGATAACATAAAAACGTGCTTAGCTTTATAATTAAATTTGTTTTTTTATACAAATTATATATGGTGGTATAGCAGGGTCAGACAAACCCGCTGACAATAACTAGTATTATAATAGCAGAGAAAATATTATTTAATAATAAACATAACGTGCAACCGATGATAATTGATAGCCATCTTCAACGTTTCTTTGTGCAGTGATTAATAGTCCTTACTCACAACAATGTGCAAAAAAGATGAGTCATTATCGAGTTTTATATAATTAATTTATTGTATAACATCCCACAGTTAAAATATATAACTATACATTTTATAAAATTCCTATCCAGGAAGTCATAGCACTATAGCCTCGTTAAGATATGTACTTTAATTATGATTGTGTTACAATTTTTAATGTTTTATTTGATCTCACCTTCCTTTTTCATGCCGGCCTTGAAGCACTTCCTCAGTCTACAGTATCTGCATTGATTTCTCTTGTCTTTATCCACCACACAATTTCTGCTGAACCTGAAAATTATTTATAAAAAAATAATTTAATTCAAATATTATTTCAAGATTTGTTTTAGTCTTAATAATAGCTTGATAACATATCATGGATTTGTTCGATCGATTGTCTCTTGCCAGCACAGAGTACTTCACTTCACTTATGCATAGAGTTGCTGAAACCGGCAACCCTCAACTCAAGAGAGAGATTCAAAGGTATTGAAAGACAATATTTTTTTATTTTTCTGAGGTATCGTATTGTACCGATATCGTATATACGATGTTTCTTCAAATATTTATGAACCCTCAATATCTCTTCAAGTACTGACTTACCTGCAAGTGTACAAGTGATTCTTCCGCACGCTTCGTCTGAAGAATCCCTTGCATCCGTCGCAGGATGATGCGCCGTAGTGCTTGCCGGTGGCTCTGTCGCCGCAGATGGCGCAATGCTGCGACAGCGCTGTCGAGCTAGCACTCGCTTCACTGCTGCTCGTTTCTAGCTGCATGTCACTGTCTGTAGATATAATATATATTAACCTTTTAGTATTATTTTCTAACAATATTTATGGGCTTTGTTTTAGGGTTGTGTATTTATAATAATGATCGACCAATAAATTACAGTGATGCTCCCATGATTTAAAACATCGAGATTGTCATAATTTTGAAAGAAGATTTTTTCGTACTTGGCGTAAATCTAAAGAAATGTACCTAAATGTACCTATATACTAGATGAAGTGCAAATTATTAAAAAGTAGTAAAAAGTGAGTCCAAAATATTGTTTGACTTTTAAATGATCTATATATATCGTTTATATATTAACAATTGCTGATTATCTGTTATTTAAATTATAACGGAATTCCGTTAACCTTAAATTTGACAAGGCTAACCAATATGTAGCAAGGACATAACGGAATATTTTTAATTAAATACGGAAGTTATGATTTGAAGGACGACGTAACCATCGATGTTACGTAAGTGACACTTAATAAAGGAGTGTCATTAAATTGGTTTATACATATGTTTCGTTTAACCTTAAAAGTATCTATTTCTTGTTTGTCGAGAATATATTATTTATCAAATTGATAATGTAGGTATACTTAGCTTATGTGTTCCAATAGATGAGTTCAATGACTGAAATGAGTCTTATTAATCCGTGAATAATTTATTAGTTGCATTAACCAAATTAACAATGAACCTACAATTTATTTTATTATTTGAAATAGTTCGAGGTGTTCTTTAAAAATATTTTTTTAGTTATTATAACATCAATATATTTTAGAACCTTCAATAACGTGTATTCATCATTAGAATATATCTTAAACCCACCAAGCCGTTCATAATAAAATCAAACTTAATAAACCATGATCAATGTGAAATAAATATACGACCTCTAAAATACCGCGCTGATACGGCATTCTAGAGAAAAAAAAAGGGTTAAAATTTCATTTATACCTATAGAAAAAGATTTAAAAACATGTTTGAAAAAATCTTCAAAGACCGAGTGATGACTTTGTTTAGATAATTTAGAATAAATTAATTTAGATAATGTAAGTTATTATATATTGTTATCCAGACAATCTTGAGAACAACTTTATAGAATACAAATATTTATAATTCATAGATATATTTTACAATTATTTTGCATATATAAGCGAAGCTAGTTAATTCTGACATTGTCTTCTTCTTCTTTTTTTTTTTTTAAATAATATGGCAACCTCGAAATCTCGAATTATGCCAGTGTCCAGTCAGTCATGAAAGCATCACTTTAAGTTATTAATCGGTTTTTTTTATACACTGCCATGAGACACACTAAACAATTGTCGTCGTGTAACAGTCATGTCAAACTCAAATTTGACAGATTTTATCTTTTTTTTTCTATTATCTCTCTTACTCGAACGTCCTTAGCCCTTCCAATTGTTGTTATCGTTTTAAAACTTGTTTTAGTTACACATTATAGTTTTCATATATGTTGTATTTTATTAATAATTTTAAACGTCAACGAATGATAATTATTTCAGTTAATTATGCGTAACGACAATAATTTTCCTATTAAAATATAATTAACTATGGATTGTGTCACAGGAAAATCCAGTTCCAATGAAATGCTTACAGATCATATTTTTCACATCAATAACTTGCCATGCATTTTGTGGGATTATAAGTGGTTTTTGCAATCAAAGATTATTTTATTTTTCGATAAAACTTATCATTTGTTTCCAATCACGTAATAAATGAGGTAATATATACATATAGTTTTAATATATGGAAATAGTATTATTGTCTTTTTAGTTATACAGATAAACTATTAGGGCAATATAACATTTTTCGTCCCTTGCAAGTGCAATATTTTAGGCATTTAAAATTCTTGTGTACTTAAGTGATGTACCAGTACCTTATATTCGTAGAATCGTACATGTATATAATAACATACACAGACACCAATTCATGAACAATCTGAGGAAAGCTCTGGACATAGAATACGTAATTTAGACACTATGTCTATGATATAGATAATAAATAGGCAAGGAAGCATTTTTGTTTTTTAAAAGTAGTTAGTATATAACTGACAAAACTTATTTGTTTTGGGTAAACTAGGGCCGGAATCGCTAGTTTCTTGTGTATGTAGTTAGTTAAAGATGAATATGATTATATAAATATGTCTTTACCTTATTAACATAATATTTTTTTTAGTCGAATTGGACGGTCCTTGCTACTTTGTCTATGGTATATATTTTGTTTTACTGTACTAATGAAACGTCATTTGCTTTCTTTGATAAAGGAGGGTAGGTTTATATAGAAAAGGTGTCAATATTTACAACAGCTAGTACGAATAGAAAAGAACGTACGAATCGTTATATTTAATGCTTATCTTTCAGTTATAATTCTAAGTGTTATTGGAAATAATGTTCCGACTTTTATCATAATTTTCACCCAAATCTTTTAAACTCCAGGCGCAATGATAAAAATATATTACATAGCTTAAAATACAATAAAACGTATTTCTGACGCAATTCAAATTGTTGGTTGACACAAACCTGTGTTGTAGGGCATTGTGTTGTTGCATTGTGTGTCGTCATTGGGGTTTCTATGGAGGGCCATGTTATACTGGTTTATGTGCTTCTCCCACGAGTAGGGGCCGGGCAGCATGTACTCAGTGGGGCAGTACCGCATTCCACATGCGTCCTGAGAAGCCATGCCGAGCACTGGCATCTTCCAATCACGCAAACAAGTGTTACCTCCCAAACGATATGAAGTACTGAACGCGTGCACGATTTGGCGGTTGATAGCCCAAAGATAAACGCGATCTAAATCATGTAATCCATCGAAATCATTACGATTATATACAAATTCGTCTGTATATATTTTTTCAGCCGGGGAAGATTCCGGATACCGTTCTGTTATCGCGCTATTGTTGACTAACTAATTGTCGATTTGTTTACGTAGGTCACGAGGGTGTTGTGTGACGAATATGAGATAACTTGACACACGACCTTCCTGGTTCACCGCTAAGCGTCAACTGAATTACTAAATGTGATGACAGTATCTAAGCCCGCTGGTTGCAAATCTGCTGAGAGTGCAATCTTCAATGGGCCAGTGCATAGTGTCTGCTCAGCGACTGACTCACTGACTAAGTTATCGGAAATGCAGCGGATGTGGAGTCGCATGTACGGAGCAACAAGCAGCTGATGGACAGTTTTAAGCATATAGGCATAATGTTATGTTTTTGACCGGATGACTAATTGATTGTGGCACGCACTAGCTTTGTTCCTTTGTCATGCTTGCATGTAGGACGACTGCGTGTTGCGATGCTCTTATTTTTATGGTATGATTTTTGCACATAACTTCACTGTAGGTTAGTTTCTTACCATGTTTGTATTAGATATGAAACCTAACTGCTTTGTATTTCTCATAGTGTGTGGTAGAATGGATTTTTACGAGTTTGTGTGTTGAGAAATAAGAATAAGTGTTATCGTCTCAGAATTCTGTTGATCATTTTATCTCATCTAGATTTAATTAAAATGAAATCAATAAATAAAACGATAGATTCAAACATTATTTTTATTTGTGGCATAACTTGATATAAAACATACTAATACGAAGTTTCAAATTTCATACTATTTTTAAAGCTTTATCTAGTTATTTGAAACAAGCGAATAGCAATAAATAAAACAAGTCTCCAAATAAAACATATTATTAAAACCAAAATCAAAACAATCACTACAAATGAAACTCTTTAACATACCGACAACACTGACAAATAATAAACAATATAGATAAACGTCGTTAGTAAAATTATTTACTTGCATTTTAGTTATTTCTACACAGCTTTCGCTTTCGTAATTACTATTTACTTTGAACATTTAATTGTAAACATATGACTAACTTAGTGGAAACGTACTTTAAATACCTAAATATTATATAATATTATATGTACGTATCTATTAGTTAAAACAAACTCTATCTCATAAGTTCAAAATGTCAGATTTTGTGATTGTTTATATGTTTGTTTAAATGAAGACGTAGTATTGTATTCGTAACTATCTATCAACTCCTTCCTATGTAATAAATAATGAATTATATAGTTAATATTAGAGAAGGGTAGGAGGAGGTTTATAATGAATTCCCGTCTACCCTCTCTGGTAAGCAGACATATTTTTTTTTACAATACAACTATAATAGTTGTACATTTGTTTGATTTTAAATTTATATATACAACAATCCTTAATGGCATAATAATTCATCTTGTCAGGGCCGCCAAGATTTTATTTTGGTAAGTCTGCCTTAGATAAACAAGTTTCACTAAGTTTTGTTCAGCTAAGGCAGCTAAGATTCTTAGGAAAATTAGTAATAATATACTACAACAAATAAAGAAATCTATTATTGAATCTCAGAGAAATTGAGAGATGGAAAGCGAGTGAGTGACAGTGTAATCACAGGGCAGGTCGGGGTCAAAACATAGAGATATACAAAACACGCATTAGCCTCTTTTTATTTGTAGAACGAGAATTCAGACCAGATTATAGAGTTCTTTTAATATTTAAACAACACAATGAATTGGTAATTCTAATATGCGCAAGCGCAAACAACTACATTTCTTAAGCTGTATATGTTCCGTAATTATCCAAAGGACGTTTCAATTATGAAAAATAAAATTATAAAAACCAAATACGTTGTTTCCAAGTTCCAACCCACAGTAGGGATTAATACACATCATACAAAGTATGCTATAAAGATTTGTTAAAGCGTGATCAGACCCAGAGATACAATTTTCACAGCCGGAAATCGAACTGACGACCTTAAATTATACCGAACCAGACCATCGTTCCAACATAAAAAAAAAATTAATTCAATAAGACAATAATAAATATTTTTTATTGCCTATTAATTTACGTCTAAAAGGACACCAGTTTTATGTAAATTTTCGTATATTAATTAATATTGCCCTTAAAATAATGTACAATAATACGGAAACCCTAAAGGTTATATAATAAAACATTCACTTGTCAATATTTATCTGAAGGTCCGTATTGATTGTTTGTTTATACAATTTAAGCAATCAAGTACCACCAAAGAAAAGATTTATGTTACAAAATTTGCTTTTTACGTGGATTCATTCAGTCCTTGCTGGATAGTCCACGGGACATTTTTAAGAAGTGTAAGAGAAGTATCAAAACACGACGTGATGGTAAATTGATATCATATCAGCCAACCTTGGTATCGGGATGATGCACTTACACCACTGCACCATTCCGACATCTTACACAGTCTTGCTAGATGTACGGGCAAATACTGTAACATTTTATTGCCTGTAGAACTTTAGATGTTCCATTGTGAAAACGTCGTCATCAGTATAAAGAATATTTCTATGCATTTCACCAGAGCATCAGGACAGAAGGCATTTTAACTGTAGGAATTGAACGCGTCCACTGTATCGACGTTTCTGGCTTAGGCTGAGCTGAGCGCTGAACTTCAGGACTTGTCCTATTAAACGCGACAGAGTCCTAGCGGGAATCTTCATTCCTCGATATAAGATATTTTGTTTGTTTATGGAGTTTCGGGCATTCCGACTTTAATAACCTTTGTTGTTGTGACAGAAGTGGTCGTATATCTGTTAATTGTACGTCTACGAATATACGGTTATTAAACTTTTGAAGTTCCATACCTATGTACAAGTTAATCCTGTTTTTTGACACCCCGTTCTATATTGTAGTTTATTAAAAACCAACACATGTATTATGTCTGGAACTCGATCGAAGTTTAATATTAATGAGTGTTTATGACCAGATCAGTTGTATATTATAAAATAGCAATGAATTTTCACGTGTATGATAAAACATCTTTGCATTGTATTTTTTTTAATGTAAAAAAATAAAACACTCAATACTTTTCAAAACTGTTGTATTGTTCAGCCACGTGTATTTATATGTATTGTTGGTTAAATAGATTTAATATTATGTATATTTGCATATAAATAATTACGTTTATTAACATGTTATTATATAGGGTCATTTTTCATATATAATTATATATGATATTCGATATTATTATATGTAATTATGTATATATATACCTGGGTATATAGGTATATAAGAAACCAAATTTTTAAATGGTATATTTGTTTGAAAATTATAAGTTTTGTCAACTAGCATACTAACATCACAAAAAAGGTTGAGGTCCACTAGAATTTTCTTTATCAGTAATAATTACCCGTGCGAAGCCGAAGTGAATCGCTAGTATTCTATGTAATATATATAAATTAATACTATAAATGCGATTAATTTTATAAATGCAAAAGTAATTCTGTCAATTGTTTGTTCTATGATTATTTATGTTCTTAGATAAACTATACATCGTATTATATATTCCTTTCTGTTTTTTATTTATCTTTTATTTATCTTTGTTGTTTCGTTTTGTCAGTGTTGTCCTTACACATAATGTTACTTGTTTTAGATATATCTTCCGTTTCTGTCATCAAAAATCAAAATTAACTACCGAACAATCTCCTTGTGTCTCATATTGCGACATGTGAAGCCATAAATCAAATTTAAAAGAAAAAAGTTGTTTTGGTTACCTGATGGGACCATCTTCTGCCAACACAAAAATTGTCACAGTTGAAATCTCTTATTTTCGTTTTAGCAGTTATAACAAAATGTTTCTTTTAACAACTATATCCTTCACCACAAGGATGTAGAAGGTCTCATTAAATTTAATTACTTTTGTGGTTCCATCACTTATTCAATTACTATTTACACCGCTTTAGAAAAACTGTACTCTTGTAAAAAAGTTTTTTTTTTAGAGTTAGAAGTTCTTCATGTATAACCAGCCAGTTAGGCGATGGTCGGGGTGATGGGACTTTGGCTTAAGTAAAACAAAACCCTTATAACCTGAGCTTGAAAGCAATCCCTTTCACACTCAGTATATTAAAAATGTATCTTTTTTTTTTATTATTCACTAATTTGTATGTTGCAATATTTCTTCATAAGCGATACTCGTGTTAAATTAGTTGCGTAAGTGTGACGTCAGATGTCAGTTTTAATAAGTATAGAGTAGTCATTAGACCGAGAACGTAGCTAAGTTTTTGAAAAAACAGACATGATTTTTATTGTTAATATATATCTTTATCTAAAAATACACCTTTTTTATGCACTTAATTTTGCATAAGTAAGTCGGTTTGAATTTAAAAAAAACCGTTCGTGATTTAAAAAGTTTTTATAAATATTACAAATAAACTCATATCAATCTCGATAGGTATTACTTCGAGTTTCTAGAGTTAGAAGTGAATGACGTACGTCAAAGTGAATATAATTATTATTTATTCAAAGACATATCATTAACCTTAACCTTGACACAAGGAACAGGTATTCGTTTGAGGAAAACAATCATTATTCTTTATTTGCTATTTAAAAATGCTAATATAAGCATATAAGATAAGTGTTGCCGTTTAATAATTTATGATTCATTTTAATATTCAACTAGACATTTAGATAGAGAAACAATTTCAAATGTTTATTTCGTTCGTGGCATGTTTTCAATGTTATTCTATACTACTAAAGTTAAATATTGGTTAAAAGTAAAGTAAAAAATCTAACAGATGTCGCTACGTCCCAAAAAGACGACTACTAAATTGATATTGGTTTAATTTATCATGGTAACGACACGATAACTCAGTTGGCAGAGCAACACGCAATGGACCCCTAGATGTCGTATATTCAAATCTGCAGCTTATATATTTTTTTAATCTATATTAATTTCAAAATAAATTAATATTTGTTGGACAGTAAGAAACGCATAAAAGGTGTTTTGGTAGATCGCATTTACCAAACCATTTTTCGCATTCGTAGAGGTCGCATTTATATGTAAGTATGTCTTGAAGAAGAAAACCTTGGCGTTATAATAATACGTTGAATATAAAAAAAACAATAATGAACAGCAACCAAGTCTGGTACAGTTCGAAAGCAGTTTCCCTTAATATATTTAATTCTTGATTGCACAAATTATATAAAAATAAAATGCACAAAAATCTTAATACTAAAAAACAAACTCAAACAATCTTAGAATGTAGGCATAGGAGAATGATTGAACGTGTGTAAAAAATAATAACTTAATTACAAAAAAAAATATATAAGAATTGTTTTAAGTAATGACATAGTAGTGTGTTGTTAATAAGGACTTTATATGTTTAGCTCACCATGTTTGAGATGAGATCGTTACTTATTACTCACCATATTTAGAATGCTTATATATTTCGATGCATGACGTCATCGAAACTTATCAAAACATTATTAAGGAAATATTACTTTTAGGACGAATTCAGAAGTAAGGTTATTGCAATATTGGTATAAGAGTTCATGGTAGACCTGAAGTCGACGCACGACCTAATAAGTCCAATATAAACCATCCGAGTATCAACTCTAATACACTCAAAATCAGTCCAGTCGTTTAGGAACAGTTCAGTGCTTTCCTAATACAGCTTAAAAGGAGGTTTAAATCCAATTTGTCAAAATATTTTGTGAAAAAAAAAATAAACTGATAAACACTCCTTCAGAACAAATAAACAATATAAAAAGGGTTCCTAATAAACAATTTAATTTATAAACAATTATTTGAAACACGTGCGAGGGTAACAACCGGTTCGAATGATAACGTTATTGAGCACGTTTCTAGAAATGATTAGGAAGATATGCCATATTGTTGTGATACTTCCGTTTAGAATGTTTTCATATTTAACAAACGTAATTATTGTATCATGGGTTTAAAGGGTTTTGAGAGATAATGGGTTTAAGAGAAAACTTTGAGAAACATTCATAGTTTGCTTTACCTCGTAAAATTCCATGTGGGTTATTTGGCTTAAGGACCAATTAATATATCCATTCTTGATTATCAAATACTGGTTTGAAAGAAATATCTAAAGTAAATAAGAGTTCATAAAAGTGTAATTAAACAGAAATCTTTTTTTGTTTTTTTTTTTTTTTTTAAGAAAACGATATAAGAGTTATTAAATGTTATTCGTGAATTGTTTATTTGATACTGGCATGTTTGCTTTTACAGATAATAAAAATCACTGTTATCACAAAAAAAGAGTTATAAAAAATATGTTATACAATCTGGTAATGTAGTTTATGAATCTTCATATTTTTCATTCATCTAAGGCAAATATTTTATTGTATTTATTAGTAGGTAACAAAACTTAAAAAATGGTTTATGACTTGGGAACATAAATTAATTGAATTATAATACTATAGCCGTTCTATTTACTTCTTTTCTGTATCGATTATTTTTTCAATTTTATAAACCATGTACTCAAATATCTTGGTAAAACGATAAATATTAATATTGTATATTATTTACATACAAATAAAATGCATAAAATTAACATCATTAAATCACAGTGACTTGCAATTTTACTAATCTACATAAATATATATATATTACGTACATTGAACGCGGCGTTTGTCTCTTCAATTATTGTGATACAGCAGTCCAAAGTCCATCTTTTAGGTTCACTTTTGCGTAAATAATCAACATCCATGGACGGCTTCGTAATTGTGTCTTAGATGGTCAAAAATAATACAATTGACCTAGTAGACCTATTTTTATTTTATGTGAGATAATATTTATTTTGGCTTACGAAA
This sequence comes from Dircenna loreta, assembly GCA_963555665.1. Taxonomy (NCBI): domain Eukaryota; kingdom Metazoa; phylum Arthropoda; class Insecta; order Lepidoptera; family Nymphalidae; genus Dircenna; species Dircenna loreta. The sequence continues at coordinate 12,632,513 of OY743094.1, forward strand.
ACAATTCCCTGAATTAAAATGAATTCTGAACTTAGTAATTTATTTGGACTTTGTATCTAAATTCTGATTTAATAGGAATTTAGAATCATTAGCTTTATAGGCAATTTAATTTAGCCCACGAAAAATACATTCGTTTAGCAGTATAGATTCTAAAGAAATTATGAACTTAGATAAATTAATTGGACTTTGTACCCGAATTCTAATTTATTAAATAACTTAAAATAATAATACTATGTAGGCAGTTTGTTTTAGCATATGAAAAAAAAACATTCCTTTAGAAGTATTTATAGAGGTTGTATAAATTCTGAACTTAGATAATTTAGTTGGACTTTGTACCCGAGTACTGATTCATTGAATATCGGGGAACAATTACAATTTATAGATACTTCGTGTTCATTGATGTATGAGGAAACTGCTATACATAAATACTTATTAATTAGTTTAATTCTCAGAAAACCACATAATGTAATATTTATGTAATAATAATAATAAAAAAAAAAAACAAATTAAAACCAACAATAAAAATGAATTTACATTTCAGTACACTAGAAAATAATAAATGATAAGTATGAATTAATTAAATCACTTAGATTTCATATACATAACATTTTATTGGCTTGAAATTAACATATTTAGATTATGTCTGTATGTCAAAAAAAGGAGTTTGCTTACAATGTACAAATACATACATATAATGTTTTGGTAACATCTTCTGTAGATCTTCATATGGTTCTCACAATCTTGATAATATATTACAGGAACTTGGAGCAATACACATTGATTCCTGATATAGTGAATACCTTTAGACATTAAAAAGCTGTCCCAATAAAGTATATATAATATAAATAATACACAATTCAACACGATAGCTCAGTCAGTTGAGCGACGGGAATGGACTACCAGAGGTCGCAGGTTCAAGGACTGCTAGGATTTATGCAAAAATATTTATAAAATAAATAGTTTCATAGCTCATTGATATTTTTATAATTCTAATCATTATGTCGTAATTTTTTGTTTAATCTTTGTGTAATCTCTTATTAAAAAGACTGTGACGGCCAAGCGACGCCAGGTCACCTGACCAGATATCGATGATTAAGAAATTAACGAACCAAATTGATTTATTATCACTCACTTATCATAATAATTATGATATTTTGTACTATAAGTTACTAGTTATTCCTAACTGGCTTACACTGAATATATGTACTGTATGTTACTAGTTATCCTTAACTAGTTAATTCTGAATACATGTATTTTAAGTAACTAGTTACCCTTAACTGGCTTATACTGAATACATGTACTATAAAGTTACTAGTTACCCTTAACTGGCTTATACTGAGTAAATGTACTTTAAGTTACTAGTTACCCTTAACTGGCTTATATTGAATACATGTACTATATGTTACTAGTTATCCTTAACTAGTTTATTCTGAATACACATACTTTAAGTTACTAGTTACCCTTAACTGGTTTATACTGAATAAATTTAATTTAAGTTACTAGTTACCCTTAACTGGCTTATATTGAATACATGTACTATATGTTACTAGTTATCCTTAACTAGTTAATTCTGAATACATGTATTTTAAGTAACTAGTTACCCTTAACTGGCTTATACTGAATACATGTACTATAAAGTTACTAGTTACCCTTAACTGGCTTATACTGAGTAAATGTACTTTAAGTTACTAGTTACCCTTAACTGGCTTATACTGAATATATATACTATAAAGTTACTAGTGTCCCCTTTAGATTACCCCATAGTTTAGGTGGACAACTTTAAAATAACAATCCAATCCTGGATATACTTAGATAAAGCTTTAAGATATATAACTACTCTGAGACATATTTAGATAAAACAGAAATCATATAAATTATGGAAAAAATTAAAAACATTAGAGGTACATATTTATAAATCATATATTCTATCATTTTACTTTTGTATGAGAATATTCATATAATGTTAACATAAATCCAATTTCTTAGAAAAAATACCTAATTTAGTAAATGCTTATACCAAGTTTAGATACTACCAGCACTATAACCAATTGTTATGAAAACTACAGCTCTTCATATTTGGTTCATCTATAATTTTATATTTGGGCACTACACATATTTTGTAAATATGAGCATTTCCAGTTCATAAGTATAGAAATTATAGACTTATAATAATGTGTAGTAAAGAACTTATGGATATGAAAGCAGGAGCTGTCGGATCCTAGTATATTTCTACATGATAAACTTTCCAAAACAGAACATGTTTGAAATAAAATAATCAAAGTAACAGCATGGCTGAAGGATGCAAAGATGATATGATAATGAAATACTTGTAAGATTATTATTGTAATATTTTTTGATGAAGAAAATATTTCTTGGTTCAACAATAACATGCTGATATAAAATACAGTACAATATTTTCAACTTTGTGTACCATTTATTAATGTATTGCCATCAATTGATAGATCTAGTTTCATACAATTGATAGTAATTATTGTATTCATAACCATTTCTATAAAGTCTACAAGGTCTTGGTTATATAGAGATGCAAGTGCATAGAGTATACTTTTAGTTGCTTTGATAATAAATTATTCTTTATTTGTTAATTTTTTTAGTCATAAAAATCAACAAATCAACAATGGATACTTAGATTATATAGAACAGACTTGTTATATTCCACAGTGTTCTGTGATTGTTTATCACATAATAATAAGATGTTATAAATGTGAAAAATGGTAAAATTGTTTTAAAATAAATAACTAATTATTTATTTATTTACCATATCTCCTACACTAGTCTAATCTTTTAAATAAAAAAGAATAACAATAACCTAAATGGTTGTTGTTGTTGCTTGTAGGTTAATATGTTATAATGCAAAATGACACATTATAACCTGTTGCTTTATACACTGTTACGTTACGTTGTTGTACACTGATTTTAATTAGAAAAAGAACACAAGTATATATGCACCACAACTATGATAAATAAACATTTGGTAACAAGCGGAGGTCAAACTAGTTCGTAGTTCCGTCATTTAACTTATAAATAAGACTCTAGTGAGCGATAAAAGTCAACACGTATTAAAACTTTTTCTCTTATACTATATAAACTTATCAACATTTAAAACTTCAAGTTCACAAAATAATAACATTTGTAAATTATGCAAATGATTAACAAATAAAATAACATTAAAACTTTCCATTAAAATGTGTCTACTCAGAGAAGGAAATCATGATTCCCTAATTGACTTGAGATAATCGACTTGTTTGTATGTATAAAACTGAGTCAGCCTACTGACTTACCTTCATCACATAATCCCATGATCAGCGTATATAACTTTGTCCACAATCAGCACTATTTTTCTTAATGTTTATATTTATAATAAGAAAATATGGTTTATCAAAAATACACGAGTATTATGTTGCCAAAGCATAACAATCTATGACAGGCGACAGCATAGCCCTTAGCTGTCATTTTGACAGTATCATACAAGTAGCGACATCTAGTTATGTGACCAGTACAATTGTTTTTGGTTTATATTGTGTACAAAATAGATGGCATTTGTGATTGAGCACATTTGGCATATAATGATATAACAAGTGGCCACCGGCCACTAAAATCTTTAAGTAGGTAACTATCAAACAGAATAAATATTTTATAACATGAAGAAAATATATTATCATTATAAATTCTACGTAGGTAGTAATAAATTGATAAATGTCAATAAAAAGGTTTAATTTCTTTTTACGTATTAGATAAGCTCCCCACCGGCGGCGCTGAACGTTTTTGTAAATATTAGCACGGTTATAAAATGTTTTACAGATAATATTTTTATCTTCAAGATAACTTTTTATTATGATACGCAATTATTATGTTACTGACATCTATTTTGAAAACGACTTATGACTACGATTTGTATAATTTATTTTGGGTGTATTTTGAAATCGTATATAACTATAAGTTTAGTAAACGATAATGTCACCTCGTTTGTTTCATTTTTAGATAGAAAAATGGTGTCAAGTTCACAGTATGTTCAGTTAAACGATTAGGGCAACTGTTTTATCTACTTTTCTAAATTTCATAACTTCCTCTTTTATCTATAATAACTTGATTGGAGTGAAGATGTATCTATGAAAAAAAATAAGTTACACAATAGTACATTTAAATCAAATACCTATATGGAACAGCATCATTTTATATTTTAAGGGTTTATATTGTTCTCATATTAATTGCAAATATCAAAATTAGCACATATATCTTGTCCCTGTTGATTGGCTATAAAATATGTTACATAAACACTATATAGGTTATTTAGCATGGTTATAATTATAATATAACGTACATCTGACACATGTTATAGTATTGTGATTTATAAATATAATGGGTTAAGAGTTATAATTGCATAATACGCCATTTTTACTTTCGTTCTATCATTCTATTTCTGACATTGGCTATCTTTGTAATATCGTTTATCATTAGAGGCAAATGAATGATAAGGCACATTGAGCTTAGAAGCTTTTTCCTATGTACATAAATAAATAAACAGCTATAATATGTGTGTGAGATCCCTAAAATGATGTGGATCTTATTTTTTTTTCTACATGTAAACTTGTTACGCATAGAGATATTAATTGTAACTGTAGTATTTTTATTATTATTATTATATTTTTTAGAAATAATATGGCTAATAAATAGAGTAAACTAAACTTTCAAAATAATTCAATTATTTTGTGGTACATGTAGCGCTTATATTAAAAGCAGTTAATATTGTTTAACATATTCGAATAACTATACATAATTAAGCTTAAAATGTACATATTTTGTTTGTTAAAGATATGAACGTTAATGCCAGTGTTGCCAATTTATTAAAAACATAACCTTGTAGCTTATATATAATCATTTGTATCTATAAGATGTTTATTTATAAACTCGTGGGAAAAATAAGAAAAAAGTTTGTATATGCTCTGCGACTAGTTTTTATATTCCTAATCACATGTCGATAATATAATAAATAATAGCTTTGCTAAATTAATCAATATAAAAGTGTAAGAGTATGTCCACAAACCGAGTTGGTATGTTAAATGTAGCTCTCCATTAAGTTGTTATAAGAACTTAACAATTCGTTGCAGAATTTTTCTTTATTAATTTCTTTACTTCCGTAATTAAATAAAGTGGAAATTTTAAAATTAGACTTTAAAATTATTTAAAACAATTTTATAGGATTAAATTTGTAAGCATCATGTAATTGTATTATTTATTAAAACAAGTAATAATAAATTACAATTTTATATTTGCCGGGTTCCCACGTTTTTACTGATTTTTTTTCTCACTCTTCAGTTTTCACCAAAAGGATAAATTTAACAAAATTAATAAAATGAATTTATACACATCGTAATACTACTACTACAATTAAGTAACCTAGATTGTTTAGGTAATTAATAAATCACTTAGCACAAACCAAGAATGTTAAAAAAAAAGTATTTAAAATAGAAAATGACGGCTTGGAGTTTCGAAATAGTACAATTTTCAGCAGCAAGAGAGTAAACAGAGGGGTGTTGACAATTGAATGACTACCCGACCGTTCGTAGTTGGAAAGACACTGTGTCCAGTATTTAGCCCATCTCTCTGCATTTGGTATATGGTATAACGTTACGGCTGGTTCCGTACGAAAATATACGTATATGCTTCGTTAAAATATTATAATTACGCTGTTTTATGCAATAAAGATCCAACTAGGGAATAATTAATGTAAGCATTCAAAAACTATATTTAGTGGAATTATTATTGTAGTTTGGATTCTAGGAAAGTTATTAAAAAAATATACACATATTTTTTTATCTACACACACTCAATACTTTAATGCATAACCCCGTTCAATTATACAAAACAATATTACATTAATGTCATGGTTTTCCTAACGGGTTTAAATTTGTGTACATTACTGTTATACACTGTGGGTTACTCAATTAAACTATTACATATTATAATTCGATTGTGACGTCACTTGGCACGATCTACCCTGAAATTATTTAGCAGTTGGCAGAACTGCTGCATTGGGTCATTCAATGATATAATATATCATTTTAACTGAATGCTATGACGTATTCTGACGCGGTCCATTCATACCAATCGTAGAGGTCAGTTATAATGATGTGTATGATGACACCGTAATGTATTGTTATGACTGCAAAGTTATAATTTTAAGTTTTCATTTAAGTCACTGTAAGTTCTGTATAATTATTAACGTTGCTTTACCGCCATTTTTTGAATCCTCTGATAACTTTTATCTATGGAATGAGTTTGTTTGATAAATTTTTGATAATTATTTACTCTTCACTTAAATGTTATCTGAGTATTGATAAAAAGTTCTTCATTAGAGCAGAAATATATAATACATCTAAATATTGGTAACATTTTGTTAGTTTTTTTTATTTATAATATATGACATTTTATTTGCCACTTGGTAATAATAGTATTTTGTTTGATGAGGTCACAGCAAGGTCACGGAATGGCAGTTGAAATAAACTATTGAAAAAACAATAATGGCTAAGCTCTTCGTTAAATGTTAATATCAAGATATATTTTTATAATGTATCGATCACAGTTAAGTTTAAGAAGATATTGTATAGATGATATTGCATAAATTGCATGAACCAGTATCTAGATCCACTGTTGACCATTATTTCCTAATTTAAAAAAAAACTTAAGGTTTTTTTAACTTCCAATATATGTTTTGATATTTAACTCTTAATACTTGGTTGGACCAATCGATTTTTTTTTACTTGAAATAATAGAACAAAATGAGATGTCAGTAAATATTGACATTCACTGTCAACTGTCAAGTCAATATATAAGTTAAACGTGTAATAACGCTATAAAATGCTGTCATTAAGATAGTGCCAACCTTGGGCATAAATAATCTTTATAGTGGCGAGAAATATTAAATGATACGTATAAGACCTGATCTATTTTAAGCAATGCATGCACGGTTTATATCAGTAGGTATACTTAATTGATATATGATATAAAAAAGATATAAAAGGCCTTATGGCCGTTTCCAATATTCAATCTATCAACTCTGCCCTACCAAACACAGCAAAATCTATACCTCTTTATTTTTTCATCCGAATAACGTTACTGGCAGTCAGCAAATTTTTCTTGTTTAGATATCTTCTGTTTTAAGGTTGGATAACCTTGTGAGGCGAAGTTAGGTATAAATGTGATAAGTGCCAACATAAATAAAAAAGTTTACTATTTATCAAATACCAAATTTCTATGCACTCACACATGCATAACACAGCAATTGATTAGGTTTTTATAACATTACTGGTAATTTTGTAGTTATTTATTTCATTAGGTGCTTAGGTCCCAACCCAACATGTTTTTTTTATGTATGTGTGTAAATACTAATATAGTTGCTATGTTGTCTGTCTTCGAAGCGCTAATTCAAATGATTTTTTTTTCTCGACTGGCCATAAAGCTACGCAAACTTTTAAGTGTCTATTTTTGTTTTTATTCGCTTTTCAGTTGTCTTAATTTCAACCGACTCGTGGACTTGAAATATACACAATTATTTGTTTACATTGAATCAGGTAAGAAATAGGTACTTTAATATAAAATAAAAACTTTGCCTACGAATTTTGTTTTTTTCTGACCTTCACATGTTATTAAGAGTGCCTTGTAAATGTTGAATCGAGAAGTTTTTTGCTACCTATAAAATTAAAAACAGTATATTATTACTTGAAAAATAATATAATTATTTAAAATATGTTAATATTTTAATCATTATTATAATTTACTCAACTGTGGTTTTATATGATAGCTTTGTGATATTTATTTACACAATGTATGTTTGTTTAATTTATTATTTTCTTATATTTTTAAATACACGTTAGATCTAGACAAGTCTGTACATAATTAAATGCTAAAGAGGCGAAATTTACACTAAATATTCAAATACATAATATATTTGTTAAATAGTTACTGAATGCATAACTCAGAATATTTTGTTTTCTGTCTGTCTGATTGTTCACGCATCACGCAAATTCTAGTGAACTGATTTGGATGAAATTTGGTATGGTTATAGATTATAAACAAAAAATTTGTTTGGCTGTATTATCACTGAAAGCGATAATGTCGCTAGGAACAGCTAGTTACAAATAAAGTATTTCTCAGTATATGTATGAAGTATAAGTATGTATGTATATATTATTAATTAGATTTATGTCAATACATTCAAATACATACATACAGAACGTACCACCGAATTATTAACACTGTATCCAGTCCAGTATATTCTGCAGGTCTACCATAAACTTTTAAAAAGCTGTCATAGCTTTAAGAAATTTTATTGCAATATTACAATTATATTACTTTAATTCGTAGCTCTCTATAAAACAATATTGTTTTATTCCTGCTTAAAAGTGTATAGGAATTTCTTTTCTTTAAATGATTCTTTTCTTTAAATGACAAATTTGTCATAAAAACAATATTACATTAAAATTTCAAATGTTTTAACTTCATGGAAGGAGTTAATAGTGATTTCTATAATAAAAGAATGAATAATTTTGGATGACGTCATCAAAACTTGTTATCTAACCTTATTGAAATTCTATTACTTTTTCGAAGTAAGATTATTGTAATATTGCTGTAAGAGTCCATATTAAGGTTGCTGGTTTTGTGTATCCGCTGTTAAATGTAAATAAATAATAAAAAGGTTAAAATGTCTTTTGTTATGTGTAAATAAATAATAAAAAGGTTAAAATGTCTTTTGTTATGTAAGTCATTGAGAAATCTATTGCGTGGTTGTAATGGGAGCTACAATTAGTTTTCCAGCATACATTTAAGTTCTAATAGCCTTGCTTGACATCATTTATTACACAGGTCACCTGCTGTACCTACTGATGACGTTGTAATGATCATCAATTTGTAGCCATAATAACATGTTTACTTGATTTCAAACATATCTATGTATTAAAAAACAGCGCTCCCTTTAGTAATTATTCCCTGATTAAACTGTCTACATACATTTATTAAATTATTTAGATATTTTAATTATAATTAACTAACTAAGAGTTCAACCTTAATAAATAAAATATATAACATCTAAACAGATCCGTACATAAGTGCAAACCATGTGTGACAAATGTCATTTTATGTCAATTTTTGACATCTATGGAATATATATATAACACATACAAAAAACTGAAACAAAATGTATCCAGACTTAAATTAATAATCTGTGAACCCACTACCTTTGGTTCAGCCGTCAACTAACAACTGGCCATCGTCATATAATATATTGACAAAATGTTAACGTCTTTACAAACCATATAAACTTAATCTATATACGAGCTATAATTAATTAATAGTAAATATAATAATGACTATATAAGAACTAATTTACGTTTAACATATTTGCTGTTGCTGGAATTTTCTTTGTGGTATAAACTTAGCGCATTTTTTCCATACATAACAGGTTATGTCCATTTTATCCTATGAGTTAAAGTTGATGATTTGTATGTGTGTATGTGTATGTGTGTGTGTGTGTGTGTGTGTGTGTGTGTGTTTAAAGAATTATTCTTTGACTTGATATATTTTCTATATACGATATAATGGAACATAAATAATAATCAGGCTTGTTGGATAACATATGTACCAAGCACAGTTTCGGTAGGCAAATCTTGTTGGCAATGGTCAGGAGCTGGCACAGAAATGCATGCCTGTATCAAAAGTTTAATAATACCAACATCCACAAATAAAACGGTATTCTCCATTCATATATAGCATATTATACCACTACATTGTTAGTAAAAAATAATAACAAGGGATGGTTATTTTTTTTATCTTTTCCGGAACGTTGGTTTATCAATTTGTATTAAGGTGGAAAAACTAATAGTCGAATTACATCATACGATCTAAACCATACGATTTGACCTTGAGGAATATCTAATAGGCGTCTTCGCCAATCAGAGAGAAACTAACTAACTAACTCACTAACAGCCATTTCACTCTGTGGTGCAGATAACCAACCAGATAATAAAGCGAATGTTTGTGTGGACAAGTCTCGGATTCGTATTTCGTACTAAAGTGTCGTACGTGAGACACTCTCCTATAATAATTCACTAGTATCGCCAACAACTATAAAACAAATAAAACAACCCCATTTTAAATAGCATGCTATAATTACAACATGTCATTGAACTTTAGTATATCTTTAATAAACTGTCGGAAAACTAACCTTGAATATATTAGAAAGAAGGTTATACAAATAAGTATCTATCACAAAGTAATTTTTCGACGATTATTTTTAAAGTCGGCATGCACTTTAGTTCCAAGAGCGGTCTGAATTAACCATGATATGTGATGTTTGAATGATCGCCAACGATAAAGTAATTTAGTTTACTTGCTATAAATATTTATAACATATAGGTAAGTCTACCTTTATTTTATTGACATAAACACTATATTTTAGTAAATTTGTCAATTGCTGTATTCTTTATAATGAGTAGATAAAAGAAACTCGACAAACAAGTAATATTAAATATATATTTTTTTGTGGTCAATAACACAATCATTTACCGTACCTATAATATATTTATAATAATAAATATGTATAATCTTTATAATATATATATGCTTAAAAGGTGTATAATATTGTAATCAGTTATGATTTGAGTGGCGTGGTCGCACGCACAATAAGAAAATTACGGCTGTAACCACGAGACCACGGGGGGTCTCTAGGGAAATTAGATGAGCCATGCTATGAGGAACCAAACGGATTACAATGTATGTTAGTGAATATATTATCATCTAACGCTACGCTGAGCGTTCGTTGGTACTACAGGCCTATCATGAAAGTTTGGTTGCGCTATTACAATAATATTATTTTGATTCGTATACTTTATAAAACAATATTGTTTTATTCCTGGTTAGGGACGTAAAAGAGTGAATGCTTTATTTAAATAACAAAATTTGACATTAAAACAATATTACATTACTATTTTAAATGTCAAACACATTCATTCATTCATAAAAGAATGAATGATTTAAGGACGCGTTTACAGTTTTGCCGAAAAATCATCAACTTTTTAGTACATATAGCTACAAAATCAAACTCAACATACTAAAACCTATACTAACAGCAGATAATGTGTTTCTTTATTTTTAATTCCTTTAAAAAAATATATCAAATATTATAGCATTTAAGATTAATAAAACGATTTTCCATCACTTCTTTACACTTTTACGATTTCAGGCGTAGTTTCAGTACATTTTTCTTGTATTAATTGCCATATATTTCAAGAAAACAAACTCAACTACAATCCTGTCAAGAACAAAATTATCAATACTGTACAATCTTTAAAAAATAATAATATAATTTCTATTTTTTTTCACGTCTTTGTAGTTGACAGATGAGTCTTGACTTACTGTAATAAGGTTTATTTTACTTGCGTTTTTGTTGATTCTTTATAACAAATATTTCTAAAATTGACAAATATTTCTAAAAGAAACACCACCTCAGTCGGTCTAAAACCGTTGTCTTGAGTGGTCCTGTATGTCTTTTAGGCAAAATGTCTGTTGATAAAGATCGCTGTACGAATACAAAATATTTTATAAAACCTAACTTGATACTTTACAGTTTGTACTAAATTCTGTATGGTCGACTTGATAAATTATAGAACATTTTCATATTTCCATTATTTTTTGTATATATATGTTTTGCTACAAGTACGTAAGGATTATTATCAATTAGTATTGACTGCACGGCGTGAACTGAAGGTATACTGGTGGATGGATGCTACTGAATCTCCTAAATAAATAAGTAAAGCTAGGTGCTCCGAGCTAGACTTGTTTTGTGAACGCGTCCTTAAGATGATCAATATTTCTTATCGAAACATTATTAAATTAATATTGATTTCAAGATGAATTGGAAAGTAACATTGTTGTGATATTATAGGTTATAAAAATATAATAAAAAGTCAATATTTTTATAGCTTAGCTCGTGGGACTTGATACAACCTTGGGATAAGAATAAGACAAATAATATAAGTGAATTAAGTAATTAACTATAATCAGAAGATAAATGATAAGTTGGTATTAAGATGCAAAAACAAAATATTAATTTAATAACGGGTTATAAACCAATGTCATATATAAATGTATTTAAGGAGGTATTACGAATAAGATAAATAACGATAACGAATGAGAGATAGGTATGTTCTTACTTCTTGAGCGCACATTGACCCGGATTTGGATTCTTAACAATTTTGCTTATTATTATTATTTTATATAAACATATATATGTAAAATATAATAAAACGGCAGGTAAATGTTACGCGAGACTGGGTTAGTTTGCGGCTACCTCTCGACTGTTTTACATACAAAACGTTTTGAATATTCACGCTTTGTAAACAGCACTACCAAGTTATTATATGGTATTCAATTTTAAAATAAGTGTCTCGAAAATAGACAAATAAATCAATATATTATTTTAATATCAATATTAGTAAAACATACTTGAAAATACAATTTTTCCATCAGCGATTTTTATAAAATTTGGTACTTAATGTTTGAAAATATGTATATGTATAGACACGTGTAGTTTATTAAATTTTTAAATTTTACAATGAATAATTAATCGATACGGGCAGAAATTTAAATCCAGGACCTCTGAGAAATCTTACCGCCGTTGAGCTACCGTACCTCTGGCAGACTCGGTGACTTTAATAATGGATTATTCTCAAACAAATATTTTTAATCAAGATAAATATAGTGACGTGATTGGTTTGTATTAAAATATGTATAAAACTTGTATAATATATGCATTCAGATCAGAAACGGTTTTCCGCACTTCCTGATGGCACGTTGTCTGTAAAACAACATGCGAGTGCTGACAAAGAAAACTTAAAATGTATAAATGTATCGTTTATTGCAGTGCTGTGCATTCAGTCAAATCAAAATGGCCGCGTTTACTCGAGTTTATTGAACTTATTTTAAAACTTTTTTTTAAAATATGTGAAAGACACTGTGCTTAATAATCTCTATCAGTATTAGAATCTGATTCTTGTTATTTCTTGAGGTTTTTATGGAATTAAATGGAGATTAGAAAAGACTAATTATATTATTACGAGAATATGACGGTCAAAGATATAAATCCTTGTAAAATAATCTTGATATTTTAATAAAAGTTTCCCAGCAATTAAGATCTTGAATATAATAAAGCTGCTCAAAATTATTAAGAAGATAATAAATAAGTAGAATAAATAAAAATATATTTTAACTATTGTTTTGAATATCTATATTCAAAACAATACTTAGTTAAAATATAAGAGTGTGTTTAAATTTAATAAAGATGGAGGAATGTGGATTAAGTCTAGTTGGGTTCTCATAGTGTTTTTCTGGACAGGTTGTACACAATTGAAAATTGATATATCACAAAACATATTTATATAAAAAAAAAACAAAGGACTGCCCGCCATTTTAAGCTAATTGTCAGTGTGTACACGGTACAGAGAAAAACGGTTTTAAGATGATGCAGGTAGCTATATTGTATATGTATATATATTATAGCCAATTAAGACGAAACGCCCTCACAATATAATTATTTATAACCATACTATCGCATGACTATGGGAATACGTATGAAAAAAATCAGAAAGCCGACTGTTCACTGTCTTTTTTATGTCTTTATTGCACCGCACCGACAGATTCCCGCTAAAGCAACCTTAAGCCTATATTTTAGAATGAAAAATTCATCATTCATCACGTGCAGAACTACTTCACGGCCGCTATGAGATGATTGTGATACACGCCATGATGAATCTAGCATTCTGTGTATATATAGACATCGTTAATCTTTATCCTTATAGAAATTCTATAATAATATAATCAGTTGTCACCAAGAGTCTTCTCCTTGTATCAAATAATAATTGTTTTCAAAAATAAAACAGAAATTTTGGGTTCTCAAATATTCAACCGTTCTGCAAAAATATAAAATTTGATAACAATTTTTAATCTCATTTAAATACATGTTTAAATAACGGAAAAGTTTTCATAATGTTTAATTTCATAAATTTGAGCAACCCATTTTGTGTTTCGGTCGAAAAATAACTGTTATGTACTTACTTACATTATATTGGCGTCCTCAAAAGAAACGAGTTCAGGTACAGATTTTGGTTTAAAAAAAATATAACAAGTTGGACAACTTTACATTTATAGAAAGGTTGGTTCGTTAAATGAATCCCTCCATACTTTCACATCGCCAACAAATTTTACCTTTTGATATATATTTCTTTTCCTGTAATTTCGTTTGCGTTTATATTATCCTTATAATTTTTATTTCATTTTTTTTTGTTTAGAAATATATTTCTCTTTGGATATTTAGGTCCCCTAATTTTCAATACCATTCAGAAGTCGTTAATTCTTATTATTCCTCAGGTTATTCTCTTCAATACCTTTATCTTATCTCTTTTTATTGTGTTGAAAATACTTTTACAACTCAACCAAGAAGGTGATTTTTAAGGCGGTCATGTGGGAATCGGTGGCATAGAGAACGCCGCCATTTTTGAGGTTACTGACTTAAAACTTATTAATATGGACGTACCCTGACAAGATCAAAACTCGAGTAATCACAACAGCTAAATAGAGAAAAATAATAATACATCTTTTTTAAATAATTATCATGAAAAGAAACAGATTTACTAACTTTTAATATATTTTATATGATCTATGTTATATTTATATACCTACGCTTTAATACCAAAAGATTATTTATTATTAAAATTCTGCGTAATTTTAGCTGATAACTTTACAAAAGACAGTAACATAAAAGAAGAATAATATATCATTAGACGCCATATTTAAAAATAACATTTGGGTTAAGAGCACGATGATTATATATTTCGCGGTGATGTTTGTTTTTTTGTTCGTTGAGACCTAAATAATATTTGTTCGACTCTTTACATTAGTTTATTTATACAATGTCACTTTCGTAAAGTATATATATATATATTTATATATATATATTCTAGTAAATAAATATGTAAGTTATTTGATTAGCACAAAATATGTCTCTAAGCAAACATGATCTAATAAAGTTATTATTATTCGTATTTTTGTTAACGTTGAAAAACATTTATAAGATAAAAAGTATAAATGATAAGAAAAATTAAAAATACTGTCTTCTGAACGAGTACCGTTATAAAGATAATAAAATAAAGACATCTAAGATGAGAAAAAAAAGTTATATGTATTTCCAAACAAATTTAATAATCCCAACATAGCTAAAATATTAAACTACATTTAAAAAAAAAAGTTTCAGTTGAAAGTGTACTACTACTATGTATTATTTCTGAGATTCCAGTGTTGGTAGAACCTTAATTACATGAAAAATAGTAGTTTTTTCTGTATCTATAGTAGTTTTGTTGGTAGAAGTGTGATTTTAAATAAATTATTCCCATCTGCAATCCTACCATAAACTGTTATAGCAACATTACAATAATCTTACTTTCAAATTCATCCTAAAAGTAATATTACCTTAATAATGTTTCGATAAGAAGTATTGATCATCTTAAATCATTAATTCTTTTTATATAGGAACTATTATTTAGGTACTCGTTCCATGAAGTGTGATTTGTTATTTCAAATATTCATGTAAGATTGTTTTCGTTGCAAATTTTGTTATTTAAAGAAAGTATTCATTGTTTTACGTCAACAAGTAGGAATAAAACAATATTGTTTTATAGAGAGATACGAATCAAAGTAATATTATTGTGATATTGCAATAAAACTTCTTTAAATTAAGATTTTTAAGAGTTCATGGAAGCTAGGTATAATAGCAGGCATGCTAGGTAGGTTCCAGCAGGCCTGCTGGAATTATCTACTTTGGTGAATTTCTCATGTAAGTGCAGTAGTTCCCGAGATTTCCCACAACATATAAACAAACATACAGAATACGTTATCTTTATAATATTAATAGAGATCATTTTATATTCAGATTTTATTAATATCCCGGCTTTGTGGGTAGGTGCTAAAATTCTACTCTGGAATTTTAAGATACATATTCCAAAATAGAGTTTTCTAATTGCTATTATATGATCGTTCCAGACAAGACGATGTCAGGATCTTTGACGCTCGTTATATAATATATAATTACATTAGAATTTCATATAAGTTAATTCAAACATTTCAACAAAGCTATAAATTATTTAAATTTATGTACATTTCTGTTATTTTGATTATCTAATGATATTAACAAACGCGGTATTATAATTATTAAGTAAACAGTCAGTATTTTAAAAACTTACATCACGACCTACAAGGTCATTTGTAATAATATATTTTGATACGACACAAAATTATTAGATACTTAGGTATAATATATAGTATATATAATTTACGTTTTAAGATTCTTAATAATGCTAAGCTCATACTTTGTTGATTTAATGCTAAACATATTTTTATATTTAAAAACATTTTTTAGTAAGCTGAGGTCAATTCCCCCACCCTTATATAAACTTTTTAATATAAAACGCGTATTATAATGAATAATTGTAAACTCCTTTCCTCTACCATTATGAAAATAAAGTCCATTGTCTTTACGTATGTTAATGCAAATAAGTGACAGGTTACAATTGTATAAATATGTGGAATAAAACGTTTACATTTATAATAATCATGAATATAAACATAGGTATGGGGTAACCTTTACAACTGTATTCAATTTATTCATTCATAATAGAAGGAAACATTCCACATTCATAAGAGAAGAATTACAAATAGAAATGGGAAGGTCAATAATTTTTAAAGAAATACATGTAAAAATGTATATATACATCATCCTCTCCCTCCCCTTTTCCCACTTTTTGTGGGGTCCGCCCAATCTTCTCTTCCATTCCTGTTTAGGAAGATACGATTTGATAGATACGGATAGACTATCCGCCGTCGCTCCGTGTATATATCAGAACGCAATTTAAATATAGATTAATAACCAAGAGATGTATAAACAGTTCGTATGTTTGTTTAACAATCATTGATGAAACAAGTAGGCAATTAATCTACCTATACTGACTCTATAATCATTGCATAGCTCTTAATGTAGAGGCGGTCTTTTTATTGTGAGATCCATCTCTACAAATTGTCTCGTCTTTGTAAACACTAACAGTTTCTTAATTTATAAGTCGGTGATATTTTGTAAAGTGTAGGACTCCACATAACACATCGTCTCACATAACATATTGTAGCTCTACTTCTAACGATGAGTGGAAGAGCTGGAGGGCCAAACGTAGCTAAACTTAATTCCCAGGCCAAATTTTGTCCGTCGATATTAGTGCATATGCAAAACAAATTTTTAGAAAAACTCATTGGTGACGGTACCGCTTACCATTTTGAGAACCGTTTTTTTATTTGGCACCCAATGACAAAAAATATATATGTTAAAAGTAGATAAGATTTTTTCATCAAAGCTCATATTCTGACGTAATTTTAATAATTCCTTTACCTTTTGATTAACATAGATACGAAATCTCCTTATTTGTAATTTATGTCGACATTAATAGAACAGCATACCGGCTGCATAACTTCATCGGCGTCTGCTCGCCTTATTGGTCTATAAAATATTTGAACATAAACTGACTAAATTTGGATATGTCATTCGGGGCTGATAAAAAACTATATGTCCGCGAAAGTCTAGTGAAATATGAAATAATGAAAAGTACAAATCATATAATCAATAACAATTATTGCTTTGTAACAATATTTTATTGATCCATGGGGATAATGTAGAATATAGGGCTGTCAGAATACGGTATTTCACACCCCGAAAAGAAAATGTCTTTAACAACAACCGTTTGTTTATACAAAGACACCGTCAGATGCGCTCAAAAGATTTATTTCAGTTTCATTACTTTTGACGAAATTATAATATATTTCAGGTAAGGGAGGTATGGTATGTATAGTACATAAAATATAAATAATAATACAGTCATTGTAACTGAAACAATTTAAGTCTCATTTTAAAGAAACTAATATTTTGGCGTTGGATTTTAGTAACAGATAACTGACACTATTCACGAGGACATGTGGACTGGTGATGTGTTATTCTTAGATAAGAACAATTTGTTGGCCACACCCCACATAGATACAATTATTTGATATTTAGGTATTCTTATCAAAATACTATCACTGATTAATGACTCTTGATAAAATTTTTATAGATTAATTAGAAATATATTAATCAAAACATCCGCTTAAGCTTTTAGGGCGTTAAAAGGAATCGCGTAAAAATTCGTTAATATCATCAAGTCCCTGAAGGTCGGAAGACAATTACAGTTCGCCATTATAGACAATAGCGAAGAAATTAATTATTAATAACTTCTCAGTAGAGGAACGCTGTATCTGTAACAATTCATTTAATGAAACATGAAACATAAGATGCGATCGCAACTTCTTTTGTAAAAGCAAACACCACAAGATCTCACACACTTTTAATACAACACACACTTTTAGACTGACCGTCCCACTGTTTTCCTTAATTCCAAACAGACAAGACAGTCATCCTTTATACAAAAACTTCTCACCCGACCCGTAATTTGACTGTCAAGCCACCACTTTCATCCTAATCAGGAAAAGTAAACAAAAGATATTTAACGAGCCTTCAAGTGAGCGTTATTTTTTAAATACAGGAGTGCTTTCATTCAATGAAGTAAAGGTATTTGTCCCCTAGATCTTCTCTCACCTATTATTTGCTCTAATCTAGTGACATTATTATTCAGTGTAAAACGTTCAATAACGGCGTTTAAGGATAAAAACCATCACAAAATTCTCACATCCTTTAATAAACCTTCTATAGTATATATAAAATTGAAAGTCGAACCGTATAACCATGAACCAAAAGGAATTCTAAAGGATCAGCGTTATACAAAAAATATACACAGTCAGGTGATATTGTAGGTATTTACTATTTGTGAAAGAAATGAGTGATTAGTGAAAGTGACGTTTTATTTTGCGTTCAAAAATCAGGTTAAACTACCGAACCAGTTATCTTATCATTGTTAAAGTACTTTAACAGACACTCTAAATAAAGATTACTTCATTTCTCGTTAAATTTTTTTAAACATTGTTGCGTATAGACTTTTTTATATAATTGTTACTAACTTATTTTATATGTGTATTGTGATTACAGGAATGCTTCCCGCTATGAGATCTTGTCATTTGAATCACTTTATTATTTTATTCTTATCTGTGTAAAACTCATTACCAAATGCGTAGATTCGTTCCAATAAAGATCTATTTCGCACTTTATTACACATTTATGATAAAAGTTGTAAGTAAAAGTTTAAATATTTTTTGCATTTCAAATATTATTATCTTTAGGTCATTAAAAACTTGTTGAATAAATTTTGTTTCACCTAACTTATACCTTTTTTTTTTTGACGCTGCCATTTTTAAGGCTACCCACTAAAAACCAACGGTTACCCTCATTGCCATAGTGGGACGCCACGGGATCGCTTGTCGCACTCACCGTGACGACCTAACTTATACCTAACCTAACCTAATATTATTCTATTCTACAAAAAAGTTTGATTAAGGAAAGCTGAATCTTTTTATTGTAAAGAATTTATGGTAAAAAATACATCTTGATAATAAAAAAATGTCGAAATAATTGAGCCGTGAAGATATTCCGATTAATTGGCACCTGTTGTAATCTAAAGTTATTTATGGCCTAAATTGTAAATTTGAACGATGATGAACATACTACAAACATGGTTTCTCCATAATAATAACATCTTTATACCCACGCAGGTGGATGGTACATAAGTACGGACGGTATATAAACAGAATTGAATATAAAGTATTTTTTTATTTCATAAAAATCTAGTGTCGTTTTTGTTCCATTTCCCATTTAATAAAGTGCTCAATCACGTTGACTTAAATAATAACTTATTCAAAGCAGGTTTATTTTCATCAACCATTGCAAAAATCTTATAATTTTGTAATTAAAAATATAAATGCAATATATATTTTGTGATTGTATAAACACAATACAGACAGAATTGATGCTAAAAACAGTCTTCTTTGCAGAATTGTTAAAAACACAGATAGAATCGATGTCTAGCTGTGGTCTTCTCCGCGGTATTATTAAATACGCAGTCTCATAATACATATTATATAATAAATCGCATATAACTACCAAGGATTTGAAGAAAGCTGTCCTCCAGCCTCATCGTCGACGAGAGCAGATAGTCCGTCCCTTCCAACTCACTGGGCGACATCAGATCACTCCTCATTGTGAATAAATAAACTTGCAATGAAACCCAAAATCACAGCCAAATTTTAACTAAAACTCGTGGTCAACCATAATACTTTTCACAAACACATTTTTCACAATATTTTCAGCCATTTTTTTTTTCATTTCACTTCAACCTTGAGTTAAGTGTGAATTACAAAGCGAGTCCGTATCGCCGCGACGTAAACAAGCCGTGGATGTCAGTTAAATTATGATTAACGTAAATTTGGTATGATAACGCGGTAGATTGCGCGGGCGCCGGTCGCGGTCTCCGCCCGACTACTCGCACGCGGTCAGCTGATTCGTTCACTATAAATAATATGGAATTATTTGAATGCAGTTAACTGACAGTCAACCGCTGCACGCAACATAATATTCAGTTTGTTTGTAACATGTTGCTGAGAGATACAAGCACGTGGCTGTTAGGATATTTATAACTTCAATCTTCTTGACATACAAAAGGTTTAGAGACATATTATGAGATTGAATGAATAAAAAGTATTTAAACGTTCTCCTGAAATAACCTCTGCAACTTATTATTACACCATAACACATAATACCTCAACCAATATAATTAATGTTTTAAATCATTAACATATAATGTAGATAACAGATTTCTATATACATTTTATTTGCATTGAAGTTATAGTATACATTAAAATTTTTTTTTTATTCATTTCCTTATAAAAAACATTCCTTCCTTCAAAACAACTTGTTCGTTGGTGTTTTGAATAGTTTTTAGTGACATTTAAGCCTTGTATAGTTCAAGATAAAAAATGTCGACTGGAATAGATAATAAAAATTAAATGCCAACTAGTGTTGGGTTTAACTGACATTTCTACTCATTACAGATAGAAACAATTCTTGTATGGAGCAGGCCTTTGCTTCACTCTAGGGGGAATAATGTCTTTCCATGTCCTCAAAAAAAAAGTAGATACAGTTTATTTAGAAAAGTAGATATAGTAGATTAGTTAATTACTGCTAATGATTCAACAAACAGACAAGAGAACTACACGTGTTCTACGATTAGTTGAAGAATAACATGGAATAAAATTGTTTCCACGTAAAATCTGGTATATTATTTATTGCTATAAAGTACATAATAATATATGATAGACCTTTTAATTTTTCTATCTATTTTTAGGGTTTTTCTATATGAATGCTGCCTGGCCCATGAGAACGTAATAATGGCTGTGTGGAGCTCGTCGATATAGAAATACAGAATATTCACTAAAACCCAACGGCTACCCTCTTTAGAGGATGTCAGAGATGTCCTTTCGCACAACTAATAATGTTACAATGAATGTGCCTTTATTACTAGGACCTTGCAAAAACGCTGGCAATATTAGTCACAAATATTTAAAAAATCCCATGTGTTTTAAAGTAATTAATAATCAGATTATACAGATAAAATTAGACAAATAGTGGCCGGGTTTCATCAAAAAAATAAAATATAGATAATATATCAAATTACAATGCTATCTAAACGTTATTAACTTAATTTAATATATTTTTGATGGAAGAAGCAGCTATAATCAATTATAATTATCGTCAACTTTTTTTTATCTCTGCATGGTTTCCTTAACATGATATCTGCTCTGATTTAAGAATTTTAATTAAGGTTAATGACGTTAGATCGCCAAAAGCTAAATATTTACATTTTAAATTTCTAAATTCAAATCAAATTGGTTTTCGTTACGCTTTGCGATCTTTTCATTAAAAAAGTTGCTACTTCAACATGACAGACTTCAAAACAAATTCAAAATTGTTGAGATTCTTTTTTAATTGTAGACGGATTTTGATAAAATTTGATGTGGTTATGGAGTACCATTTAACATATAAGATACTTTAACTCCGACAAGTTCATTTAATTTCATAGATTATAATTAACATTGATATATATGGATTAAAATACATTTTAAGTGATGTGAGGAAGGCGGGTGTGGCAGTGATGACAAAGTCGCTGATTTTTTTTTCTTTTTGTAAGATTACAGGAGAACGTGAAATTGTAAGATATCTATCTACAGTTATAAATTATAGTCCATAGATAAAAACTTTTTTAATCGGCTCAACATTATAAGGATTTTTCGAAAATAAATCATACATATCATTTTATAAATATATTTTATGTTATACATAACATAAAATTAATTTTTTTCTTTTATATTCTAGGAAATCTAAGTAAAATCCAGTAATTGCGTTGTTTGATGAAGAGTTATCCCTTGGTATATAAGTTCACCATCGCTAATTGAGTCATTGTAAGAGTTAGGTAGGCATTATTAGTGGTCAAAGAAAACACGTTGTATCTACCTTACAATCAAGGAGATTCAGCAGCTGTCAAAGTTAAAAATTATGAAAGAATGAAATATAAGATGGAGCAAAGTTACCATAAATTAATAATAATATCTTAAATCATGTCCTCATGCTTAAAAATTGTGTGCTAAAGTAATTCGTCAACGTATTTCCTTTTACAGATGAATATGGATTTTATTAATATTTTCAGTGGAAACTTTACTGATTTCTGTGTTACGTTGTGTGGTATATATAGGTTTTATTTAATAGTTTTTTTCCCTTTAAAATAAGTAAATAAAAATTATTTAAATATACACACACGTTAGAGGTGTACAATTAATAATTCAGTTATGATCAAACAATTTTATAGTTATTTTAAAACATTGATTTGAATATGTGTTAGTTATGTATGATTTTCGTAATTCTAATTTTACATTTCAAGGTCGACGTCACGCTCGGCGGCCCTTGACAGAAAATAAACATTAATTGCGTTACACCCATGTGTTTTACTTAGAGTTAAGAAAAAATATATTTAACATAATAACAATTACAAAAATTACAATACATTGGTATTGTATAATTTTATTATCTAAAGTGTATAATTTTATAAACAACCTGTTATATTTCTTAAGGTAGCAATTGAAAAATATATATATGTATATATATATTTTTTTTGCGGAGTCACTATGACCCTGAGTATACAAAGAATTATACATATACTTTTTTAAAATATACATAATAGGCTAAATAATTTCAAGTACTTACCTGCCTATTATTTCATAAATATTACTGTTTTTTGCGTCCCAGTCTGAGAAAAATAAAAAACTCTATACATATTAAAGATTTAATAATATAAAATACATTAAATTGTTTACAAAAATATAAAAATGTTTACAAAAATTGTCATACTAAGGCACTTAGAAATTAAAAATACAATTATCGCGCCAAATGTTTAAACAAAATGGCGACTCAATATCATATGGCATAAATATTTGTACAAGCAACAAAATTGGCACTCGTGAGATTGAATATATTGCCAACATTTATTATTGTTAATGAAAATATATTTTTACATATAGAGCTGATATAATGTAAAAAAAAAAAATTATCATAAATGGACAAAAATATGAAATAATTTTCATTAAAACAAACAATAAATGTTGGTAAATAAAGAAAATGAATACATTACAACTTATGTTTAATTGAGAAATACAAACTTATAAATTAATACTTTATCGTAACAAGCATTTTATATTTGAAGTAACTAGCTATGTTAACATAATTTGTATTTTATTTTAAACTAGCTGTTACCAGAGACTACATCATCTTTGCCAACATTCATATCTTTATTGATATTAAAGAGTTACAGTACAGTTACAAGGAGTATAGTATATGGGGGTTAGTAGTAGATCTTTAATTTTCATAACTACTCATACCATTAGATAAATGTGTCATTTAGACTGGATGTCCAAGGTGGAGATAGGCTAAACTGACTGAATGAGTCTAGGAAAATGTAAATTTGCTCTAGACTTTTTTAAGGAAAAGTATTCAAAGTTCCTGCTGAAATATACAGTAGCTGTGAAGCCGCTCGCAAAAGCTCGTATCTCGTACATAGCTTTATTGTGACCAATTGATCTATCACTGGGGTAGAGAATCGCAAAATTTGTATGTCGAGTGAGTCTTCCTTCTATGATGTAGGTTCACTCATAGGGAATGTAAATTTGTATGATACTGTTATTAAAAAAATATATTAATAAGATTTTGTAAGCTTACGGTTAAAATGAAATAAATATACATATGTGTTTTAGAAAATTCCACCCCTAAGGGCACAACCCTTTGTTAGTATAAAAAGCCTATTATATATATATATATATATATATATATATATATATATATATATATGTATATATGTGATATAAAAATATATATAAATTTTCGAATTAAAAAATATATATTTTTTGTTTTACGAGATGAAACCGCGACCAAAAAACCAAATCAGTTATATTTGAAATAATTAAAATATATACAAATAAAAGGTTAGAAGCACTAAAAAATAAATAAAAGATCAAAATTCACAGTTTTTAAAGGACGGATAGACAGATAAATTTTAAAAAATTAAAGCATATTTCAAATAATCCAATATTCATAATCATAACGAAACAATATTCATAATCAATATTACAGTTATACAATTTAATTGACATTATTACTGAATTAAAAATGTAATATATTGTTGTTAAAATTATTCAACTTTATTTTTTAAATACTTTCTTATTATTTATTTTGATGGCAATATTACCTCAAGTATTTTTGTAACTGGCAGTCTTCAAAACATCACTACAAGGCACATAACGAATACAGACATCTACTTATTTCTACTTATCTACTAATTTCTGAAATAAGGCCCACTGTTATTAGTAAAATCTAACAATGTAACATATGAATTATACATTTCAGTCACATATCATTTTGTCAATTTCACGTGACAAATGGGTATTCGTTGGGTTAGTTCATTTTTATTTAACCTTCAATTTACAGATGGCACAAATCATTAGATTTTAACATGTGTCTTATTAGTAATAGTGTCTCATAACGACAGTGGAACTATTGCAAAAAGTATTTATTTACACGGACTGGGCATCAACTTCCTCTCCGTAGTCCAAGTCGTCGTATAAGAGATCGTCATCTTTCGCGCCTTCTGGGGTTTCCTTGCCACCCGGACATGCGAGACACCTGAAAAAAAATTATGCTGTTAACGTTATACATTTAAATCGGTACAATTTGTTGACTGTCAAAAATCATGATTGGACATTAATAATATTCATTCACTCACTCATTCATCCGGTCTACGAAAGGACACAGATTATTAAAAATAATAAAAGTAATATTCAAATTTATTTTGACATGTGCAAAATACAACAACATCGTAATAACTTTTATGTTATTCGTAACAAAATAGTTTGTCACAATTAGCATAACCAGAGTGTATTTAATTAAACACCTGCACGACACTTGATACTCCGATGTTCTTATGATAATTTGTTACGGCCTTGCTATGCTCAGGTGTGTTACGTATTACGAGGATGATCGATTGAATCTTAATTGAAAAGACAATTTGTTAAAACTTTTAAATAATTTTAGTTATACTTATTTCTTTATACAAGCATTGCACTAAAACAAACAACATATGAATCCAAATTAAACTATGAAAGCTTTTTAATATTTTCGAATTGTTGAGTAGGTAGGTACATCTTATATTTGTTTGTATTTTTTTTTATTGCATCAACGTTTCCATTTAGTTAACTAAAACTTAAGTTTTTGTGAATTATCAATGCATTTAACATTAATAACACATCGATAAATCTGAACTGGAGCAAAGATGTTTCGCTGATCTCATTATTGAATCTATTTTAATCCATGCAAATTTGTATTGATCTCACCTGCTCTCGTTGATGCCGTAGTACAGACATTTATCTCCGACGCACTCGCAGCATCCATCGTGAAACCATCTGGAAAATATCAAGGTCTATATTAGTAATCGAAAACCGATTAATCATGTATAGTATATGTATATAAAACACATTAATAATAAACAACATGATTTCTATGAATTTCCAAGGAATCGAACTTTATTCCTAGAATTAAATGTAGGTATTAAAAATGTTTTAGTATCACATACTTTAGTTAATTTTGTTTTATCTGTGTACGGATGCATATTAGGATTTTACTAACTACGTTCATACGAGTTACTGCAGTTCTATTTTGGTAAAGTTGAATGTTTGCAATCAGGCCGATCTATTCTTAACTATCAATCTATTTTCTTGTTAAAGCTTTTAGTTATATACAATTCAGGTTATGGGAATTATTTAAAGATTATAAAAAATATTACCAATTAAATTCATTCAAGTTTATTAATAGACGAATATTAATATATTTTTTGCTGTTAAATATTATATTAAAGGTAACTTACCGAAAACTATTGGAGCCCATTGACCTGCAGGACGCTCGGCATTTATCACAGGACATGCATTGCGACATGTAAGCTACAGTGCAGTTAAATGTTACGACATCTCTGCTTATAGGCTCAGACTCCTGTTCTACACTCTCTGTAAAGTTTTATTAGAAATCAGTTATGATAACAAGAACTAAAATTTGAAAACTTTATTTTATTTAGTACCAAACTTTTATACACAAATAGGTATTATAAAACATGAACTATAAAAACTAACTAAACTAATAAGATATCAATTTACATCTATTGGATATCTATTAAAGAGATTTATGTAACATATGTCATATTATATAATGTATTGATTGTCAATCAAGTTCTTAGAATTAGTAAGACACATACAATTATGATGTTTTAAGATTAAACTAAGTTAGAGATAAGTCATCAAAGAACAATGCTATACAAATAACATGAACTACAAACAGGTACAACATTCCATGGTGACTCATGCATCTCCTTTCAAAAAGGGTTTAAATGCCAGGTATTCGAAAATTATCTTCTTGGAAATCAAATTTAGTTTTTTTTTTTGTAATCATATTTTTACTATTATTTACATACAAATTGTAATGCTTTTGACTTCATGGTTATATTAGTATAAATATGGCCTATGAGGCCTTCGAAAATATTTTGAAACAATTATCAGTAATTAAATGTTTAAAAAATTTATACTAAACATCAGTAAAAAAATGACAGAAGCAACTAAGAACTTCTTACTTCTAGTAAAGAAACTCAATAAAAAGAAAATTGCTTCTGCAACACAAAACTATCTAGTGTTAATATTATTAAACAAAGTTTATTTTAACTACTCTGTAAGAAGCTTTCTCTGATCAGAAAGAAATATAATATACATACAGTACAGTATAATATAATATACAGTACAGTAATTATTTTGTAAATAGAATTTAAAAAATATATTTATGTATTTATTCATTTATTTAAGGATTGCGAATGGAAGGTACACTTTACACTTATAATGATAAAAATACTAAAACAAATTTAGTGTCTGGCCATTATAGGCAACCACAGACTACTAATAAATAATTATAAATATATTAAAGTAAAAATTATATTAATAAACTTACGCAGATGGTAAACTGGTTGTCTTTCTGGAGTAGCCCGATATGCTGATAGGTCAATATCTACAGGATATGTGATAGATAGCCATCTGTTTTGGATATCAGGATCGCTAGTAAGGGCAGCAAAGAGACCTGGTACATTGTCTGGTAGCTCCTCCACATAGGAGGATTTAGAGAGCTCTGTTTGTGTGTCATTAGGTTTTGGACACATGTCTACAAAGCAAGAAGTACATCATAAGATTTAAATAATACAATTAATGTATACATAACAATAAATAATTAATTTATTTTAAAAAAATATAAATAAATTTAAAAACAAATATAATAAAATGTTTAGATGTAAAAGTATATATTTAAAAATATTTTAGGATGCTCTCTGTTGATTTAGGTATTATAAAGAATTGTATGATAAATTAAAATTATGTAAGGGTCATTTAATTAAGAATGGAACTTTGTTAAAGAAGAGCATTATAGGTAAAATAAATTATTCTCACCAACACAACTGCAACATTCACTGTACAAATAACTCAAACAATTAAAACAATCTTTGCAACATGAACAATCCTTTAGGTCACATTTGCAAGATTGTGTGAGCATGCACTTAGACACAACACTGGCACAAATTGCTTCATTACAGGCATAAACAACCGAAGCCGCACATAAAAACGATAAAATCAAAATTATTTTATTCGACATTTTTAATACAGGTACCAAAACTTAAAATATTAATACTTTAGAACTTTTGAAAAGTGTTATGTCAATAATGTTTTTTAAACATATTTTATTATATTAAATCAAAATACTCTGATTTTTTATGTACAAGACTACGATCACTTTCAAACTTCTACTAGAATCCTACACTGCCTAACTGCCAATAATATAATCAGAAATGAACCAAGCGTTTTTACACCCTCGATCACAAACAAATTGTAATTTCTGTCATTCAATATTTCAATATTCATGACATAGAGAATAGAACGTGAGATGCGTATGCGACTCCACAGACAAAATATAGAATGAAGAATGGATATGAATGAATGAAAACTAAAATTTTTCCCTATTGACATCACAATAGGTGAAGAAAAATTTAAAAAATTAGATTGGTCTTATTATAGTTGTTCCAATGGCTCATTATTTTGTCAGTAAAAAAATCTAGCGGAATCAGAATTACAACTGTACAATTTTACCTTGTAGTGTAACAAGAAACGCTATTATACTTTTGAGAGAAAATATCAACAATACTATACTATATACAATGTTTTGTCAACCATTGAAATAAAAAATGATGAAATACTAATTACAATAATTGTTATACAGAAACGATCATCCATGCATTTATACTTCACCCAACCAATCTTGCAAATTTTACTGAAATTGGCAAGATTGTAAAACTTGTGTCCGATTAAAATTTTAAGAAGCTAGAATTTATAGGATTAGATTCAAAAGAGTGCCGATAAAGTAATAGAAAGTCAAGTGATATTATCATAAATTAATTACCAATATGTTAAATTTTTCGGTCATTAAATTAATCGCAATACAAAAATGAAATAGATTCAAATAATAATTAGTTTATAATTCATAAAGTAATTAAGAAATTGGGAATAAAACACATATTTCAGAAATTAATTAAGTATAACATTTTTTTTAGATAAAACCGCCTAAAATAACTTTAAAAAATAATCCAAGATAATGCGTAGTTAATAAGAAAGATTATCGATTTCTTATCTTACGGATTAGAAATTTAATATTTTAGTTTGTTGGTGGTCGTCATTTGGTTTCTGGCATTGTGATTTTGTTATGGTAAGTACCAGTTCTGAGAAAAAGAAGGAAATACTTTTAGTTTAGTCTTTCAATTCGAAATAAAACATGGTAAGAGATAAGGCGTTTCCTAATAAAAGACGCCCTGTTGTAATGTGTTCTTTCAATCCTTTTGTTTTTTTAAAAACAATTTTACAACAACAGGCGCAGTTAATAATTGTGGTCCTCTTGGCTTTGGTCACGGGATTTGACGCCTATAAGAATCCCCATTATGCGCCAAACAGTTCGGTGAACGTTCATCTGTTTGAATGGAAATGGGATGATATCGCGGCTGAGTGCGAACGATTTCTGGGACCGAGGGGTTTTGGAGGAATTCAGGTTGGTAATTAAATATTTTAACCTTGGTAAAGTGTAAATTGTTATGCAGTGGTAAAATCTATCTGCTTTCATTAGATTTTACCTTTATGGTTTGGCCAGGGCATGATAGCCAGATGGTGAATGAGTGACGGATTCTGCAACCACCTCTCTTTGTGTGTCCTAGTTACCATTCCTGAATGGTCATTTTCACTTACTGAGGATACCAATGCTTACCATTAGGTGGACCGTCTGCTCTTTGTCACCTTACACCGAAACCCATAAAAACTTATCATTTTAAATAATAATTTGTGCTTGTGCTAAATAATAATTAATGTTTACGATATTAAAGGTATCACCGCCAAATGAGAACGTAATCCTTCGAAACTACAACCGTCCGTGGTGGGAGCGCTATCAGAGCATGTCATACAAGTTGGTCACGCGCTCTGGAGATGAGAGACAGTTTGCCAATATGGTTAGTCGATGCAATGCCGTCGGGGTTAGGTAAGATGATTACGGAGTCTACTTGTATTGTTTATACTATATCTACCGTCGAAGCATTATAACGTTTATAGCTAATACACTAATTGTGGTATTGTGTCAATAAACAATTAAGTTACCCCCGTTTGAGGGGATTTCAACCTCCTTAATGGTTTCCGAAACTGGAAAAAAGAACTTAAAGTACCTAACCTTAAAAACACTGCGAGAAGAAGCTTACATTTTTATTTGCAAAAGCAATTACTCTAAAATAATTTTCACATAAAAATGTATTATTCTTTACATTCAGATATTAAGCTTTTGTTTTGTTCTATCTTTCTTAGGATCTATGTAGACGCAGTCATCAACCACATGACAGGTGAGCCGCCTGAGAACGTTGGCACGGCGGGGAGTACCGCTATATTCCGCGACTGGTACTATCCTGCAGTACCATACAGGAGGGAACACTTCAACTGGCCTCCTTGCGGGATTGATGGGGACGACTACAATAATAACGCCTGGAGGGTGAGGGATTCTGGTTGATGGAATAATTCATTTAATTTGCTTGACGTTGCTAGTAAATTTGAGGCTCTTAATCTAACCACTTTGTCAAACTATATTCACGGAAGAGTTAATTTTTTTTATTAAAACATTATATCACCTAAGCTAAGCTGTATCATGAATACCAGTCCAGTACCGGTCCTTTACCAGCAGAAGCTTTTCAAATAGTCCTATATATGATATTTTTTTGCAGGTTCGTAACTGTGAGCTGGTCGGTTTGAAGGATTTGAATCAAAGCGATGAGCATGTTAGACAAATGATCGTTAATTTTATGAATCAACTCATTAACATCGGCGTGGCTGGATTCAGGTTTGAAATTAAATAACTTTGGAACTTAAAATAAAAGTAATTTCATTATATTATTGTTAACTTTATTAAGATTTCTTATTTTTATAGACATTCTTGCCAATCATTTAATACCTCATTCCCTATTTATCAGGATCGACGCCGCCAAGCACATGTGGCCTGAAGATTTAAGAATTATTTTTAACAGACTTAACAATTTAAATACAGAACACGGGTTTGCTCCTAACTCTCGTCCTTACATTTATCAAGAAGTCATTGACTATGGCGGTGAAGCTGTCAGCAGAGACGAATACACTCCAATCGGAGCAGTAACTGAGTTCAAAGCTGGGATGGAACTTAGTAATGCTTTTAGAGGAAACAACCAACTTAGATGGCTTTCCTCTTGGGGTCCACGGTGGGATCTGCTGGCTCACGGTGATGCTTTGACTTTTATCGATAACCATGATAACGAACGAGGTCATGGCGGTGGAGGGGGAGTGCTGACGTATAAACAACCTAGACCTTACAAGGCCGCCATAGCATTCCTATTGGCGCACCCGTATGGAGAACCACAGATAATGAGTAGTTTTCATTTCCTTGACTCCGAAATTGGTCCGCCGATGGATTTTAACCAGAACATTATTTCACCAGCCATCAACTCTGTAAGGAACGAAATTTAGTTGCTAAATATTATTTGGACACTTTTGGATAAACCTAACGGTGAAGTTATAGTATAATTTATACAGTTTAACTGGAAAACTTTTTTATAATCTGACAACAGGATGGTACTTGCGGCAATGGCTGGATATGTCAGCATCGGTGGAGGCAAATCTACGCGATGGTGGGATTCCGGAACGCAGCCGGGAACACTGGAGTTAACGACTGGTGGGACAACGGGTCAAATCAGATCGCATTTTGTCGCGGAAATAATGCCTTTATTGCGTTCAATAATGATAGCTGGAGCTTAAATCAGAATTTGCAGGTGAGTCAATCCGGGGTATTGTTTTGAATCTTGTTGATTAAGATGTTTAAATATCAAGAGTTTTTCGGCACCAGTGAAGAATTGCATATAATGTAAAATACAGAATTATAGTTTCTACTCTTTAAAAGGTGTTGGTCTTTTTTAGTGGTATAAGTCAAAAATAATTTCCTTGCTAATTCATTTAATACTTGAAGTCCCTTGCAATACCATACCTATAATCTGAGATAAGCAGCTACCAAAAAACTATCCGTAAATTTTGTTTCATAAGTTCAGGTATAAGTTGTAAACCCTTCGTTATTGACATTTTATCATTCCAGAAAACGTAGACAGATAGATGAGACCATATTAAATAAGGCCTCAAATCCAAGTTTCAAATGATTTTATAAGTCTCATTCCACCGATTTTTTTAGTTTATTATCTGTCCTAACTTTTATAATAACCGATCTCTTCTAAATTCATCTATCTCTAAACGATTTCAAATCCAACTCTCTCTGGGCCGTTTAAATTTAAAATGTCTCTGATGTAAAGAAATTAATATCTTCTCTAATCCAACTTGTATTGTGTGTTCTAGTTAGTTTAACTATCTACCATATGGTCTAAATTTAACTATTTCGAATTTGTTTTAATTTAAACTGTGTCTGAACTGTTCTAAGTCGAACTCAATCTGATCTCTTCTAACTTTACATACCTCTGATCTCCTCTAACACGAATTATTCTAAACAGACTTGTCTCCCCCCGGGTAATTACTGCGACGTGATCTCTGGAGACAAAGTGAACAACTCTTGTCGCGGTAAGATGGTGACAGTGGGGGGTGACGGGCGGGCTCAGATAACTGTTAGCAACGACGAGTATGACCTCATGCTGGCGATACATATTGGACCTGAGGTATATGAAGTTATACATTGTTTAGTCTTTATATGTAAGATGTTTTTAAATTAATGTCAAATACTTTTTTTATGCAATTCCAGAGTCGATTATGAAGAAACAAAAGTCCAGGACTTAAGCAGAATTGAACATATATTTTTAATATAACGATATATTTGACTTTTCTTTACAAAATATTCCTCACATCTCGATTTCACTGAATACTCATGATGTAGATATATTAGTTACAAACATTAGCTTTTGTCAGCGACTTCGTCTGTAACATAAATTATGAGTCATCTATCATCAATTTTTGAAAGTACATAAATATGTATATAAATCCATTCATTGGAAATGAGAAAAAAGTCTGGAGTAAAAAGTGTCTTATATGTTAATCAATAAGTTAAATCCATAAAAAAAAACATAAAATCCCTCGAGTCGATTTTAGGTGATGTATGAACAAACACAGTTATTTTTTTTTAGGATGATGGGTTTGAGTTGAGTCTTTATAGTTATGAGTACATTCTTGTCTTCTTTATACGATAAATCAAACGTTAGCTTTCAAATATAATTGAGGGTATAAAAGTTTCATAAGAGCTATCTATACTAATATAATCAATCTGAAGAGTATGTTTAAATGCAATAATATCTGTTGAAACTGAAAAATTTTTCACATCCGATAATCTATTTATTGAGCTAAATTATATTAGCTATATAATTTGACAATGCTACTTCTAACTGGTAGCGCCTAATATAAAAATATAGCAATTTGCAGATATAACTTTTTGTTACCTGGTTTCAATCAGGAGCTTTTAACGAATATATCCAAAACAGTGTTCCGAAAGTCTTTTTGCAGTTCACAGGACATGATCTTTTTGGATACAATTATATATATTTTTTTCAAATTCATCATTGTAATCATAACTTTTAAGTGCATTTTTGTACATATACTATTTAATGTTTTAATTGAAGAAATATTATTTGAACTTTTTTTTTTACGTAATTAATCGAATCTAGGTTCGATTAATTATAGCATATTTTGGTTAATGTACTGCCTTTGCAATTAAAACTTTAAAATGTATTACATTTTAAATTCTATAAAATGTAAGTGGCATATTAAGTCAAGAAGTAATTGCTTTATTTTTATCACCTATAAATCCTAGGCAAAATATAAACTATTTTTCCAATACCAATAACTCTAACTCATACACTGTTGTAGTTAAAGTATGTGTTACAGTACACAATATCACAACAATGTATGTGGCTATTATAAAGTCTTTTTTCTCTCTGCATATTTTCCTACATGCATTCTAATGACAAAACTGTTCACACATTCACTGAAGGTATTATTGATAATATGAAACAAAAGAAAAACAAAACAAGTAATTTGATTACATAATAGTGGGCACGTACTTGTTTGTATATTGGATTCTTAGTTAAAGTTATTTAAAAGGGGTTTCAAGTTACATAGCTTAGAAGCTAACGTATATACATAAATACGTTTCAAAATAGGAGTTGTAAATTTGAACCTTATTACATAGAGCCGGTAAGGCAGGCTCAACTTAAAATATAATGATTTATATGTAAATAAAATTACAGTACGATCACGACTACCGTAGTCTGGCAAGTTACCAAGCTATTCGAATAAGCACTTTCTTCGGCATACCTTGCTATATAGGTTCGAAATGGATAAAACATCAGGATGATATACATATATTGAAAATCTTACAAAATCATATATAATAATAACAGTGACCTTGTAGGTGTCAAAAAATTTTACCTCTCCCAACATGCTAATATTAGGCTAAAGAGTCGAATCAGAACTGAATTGTAAACAAACTTGCGCGACTGGTTATTCAAAAGCCGGCAAAATATCAGGCCGCGCCTCCAGTCGACGAGATGGCGTTACGCTCTCAACTCCTACGCATTGGTATGTTATATTTTATTTAAATTAAAATGCAATTTGTTAAATTTCAATTGCAATGCAACTTTGGTGCATTTTTTTTAATAAAAAGTATTGAGTACACATTCATACGCTTAACATTGTGTTTGACCTCGCTGTCGTGATATCCATGCTAAGGACGTCTCATTAAATACAAAAGCCAGATAAAGCTAGGCCTTGGTGACGCCCTCATTTTTGTTTTTATTTTAAAAGGTTTTGAGTAACTTTTAAGTTAAAATACTTACATGATTTATGTTGAAAATTATGTCGTATAAGTTATTTGGCCTTCAGAACCGGCATTTTGCATGGATCTAATAATCTAATTGACTGTGTTATCTGTAGTTTAGACACCATTGCAGAGCCATAACACTAGATTATAAACTGAAGGTTGTAAAATATAGCGCAAACTCTATCAAGAAATAATAACATCGCAATTTGCAACTTTTCCTCAAATAATTATCAAGTCCTTGTGCTTGGGATGAACAATAGATGAATATTTTTATAATATTCTGTTAATAATAATAAAACCTATTATAGAAACTATTTACGTCCATTAGTCTGCTATCATTATCAGCTTATGTCATTAAGATATCTTGCTGAATCATTAGTTAAAACTAACAGGGTTTATTATAGAGATAGTGCTCTTAAGTGGGTTACAAGAAACGATTCTTATATGTAATTCTCGCTTTTATAAAATGATTCAATATTTCCAAAGCGTGCAGCGGACAAGCTCGCGGAATACACGACTTGAAGGCTAAGGAAAGGGCCGGAGTTACAAAACTACGTGAGGTCCTTGAAGACAGATTGCAAGAAATAAAGAGAGCAAAGACCTGGAAACATGAGAGGATTCTCACATCGCCTCAGGAAACAAAGGTAATCTATATAAGAACTTAGATAAGAACTCAGTAACTCGTTTAACATCGTTTAGACGAGCTTAAAGACGTAAACATAAGCATTTTTGTACTGAAGTTGTACTGTGATAAATTGTAGTATTGTACTGTACAAAATTATAGCATTGTACTGTTCAAAAACTGTACCCTCAATCGATTTTCTGATGCAGTAAGTTTCCTTGTATTTAACCATTTTTTACATGATATAAGAACCATTTGAAAGAAGCTTCTCGCGTATTTCAAATCGAGCAAAAAATATATATTAATGATTGCGTGTTTGAAATAGCGTTACATGAACGAAATAGAGATGATAGTTTATTGACTAATTAACATTCAAGCCGTACAATGTACAAAGAATATATACAAAATATGTAAACTACTACTTTTTATTAATAATATAGACTGAACGAGAATACCATAACAAATTATTCCACAAGTAAACCTCTCAAATAATAGTCTTGTCAAAAGACAAATATCACAAAAGAATATTACACTTATGTAATTTTTTAAATGTGTGTTACTGTTCTTCCGCTCTGTTTAAATTTATAAATAAAACTGCATTTATATAAAAGGTCTAGATGTAATTTTCAATATACTTAAGTAAATATTCAATTCTTCATTAGGTGACGGTGCAAGGTGCTAAAGGAGATTTCTTGAACTTTTGCGCAAATAATTATCTTGGATTATCCGTAAGTATTCTAGTACCTATAGAATTTTAATTGATAGGCTATTTTTTTGTAAATCAAACATAATACATTTTGTATAGAACCCAGTGCCACACAACACGAAAAACAAAAGAGCATGGCTTTCTTGTCATTTTTTATTAAATTATTATTTTTGTATTAATAAGAAAATTCGTTTCAGAATCATCCCGAAGTGGTGAAAGCAGCTCGGGAGAGCCTACAGAAATATGGAGCTGGTCTTAGTTCTGTTCGATTTATTTGTGGGACGCAAACTATTCATAAGGTAACATAAATATATATAAATATATACTCGTATAGGTATAAATATATAACGTAGTTATTTATAAATATATAAATATGAACATTCAAATAAAACTGGAACTTCATTAGGATTTAATTGACTTTTTTATTAATCTGCCTTAACTTATTAAGCTTATTGCTTACGTTCTAAAAGGAACTATTCTGACCAGCACAGGCTTTGTAAGAAGGTTATTGAGTCTTTTATATGTAACAAGGAAAACAAAACAAGTCGCTACTCTGAGTGTAGGTAATTTATATCCTAAAATATAAAGCAAAAAAAAAGTTACAGTAAAAAAAAAGTATTGGAATATTTATTATGTTAGTGTTGGTAACATGCCAAACAATAATAATTCAATAGGTTTTGAATGTGTAAAAAAAAATCACCAATAGATTTTATAACAAAGTTCTACAGAATTTGAAAACTACGATGTTATTTTAGAGTAAAAGGCTTTGTAGATTTTAGAATAACCAAAAAAAAAAGCAACAAGACTAAAAATAATATTGCTCAGTAATTTATTGTAATTACTAACTAATTCTTAGTAATTTCAAGTTTTAGCTGAAGACACCTAGATGTTATAAAGGCGTAGAGACGAGGCCAAATCTGCATTATATAAAGTCAATAAAAGTCATTGCTTTGTGTTAAGCGCAATGATCAGACCGCAAACAATAATATTTGAAATTGTTGTCTGTTTATTTGTTTGTTTGTTCGCAAAATTACGCAAAAGTATTGGGTTTCGATGACATTTGGTGTGGGTATAACTTTTGTCTAACATAACACATATAATACTTTTTATTAAAAAAAATATGTCCCCAAAATACAAAAAAAAGAATATTTGGGCCATAATAAGGTAAAGTTTGGGCGGATTTTCTTAGATTTGGTGTAGTGTTAGCGTATTATTTGAGCCCGGGGATAGAAAACTGCGATTTTTTTTTATTTTGGAAAAAAATTAGTTGACGTTAGAATTTCAATGCTAACAATGAGTGATTTTATTTACGTTTTATGATGATGGCTCACTGCCGGATCCGAAGCTCGGAGCAGGTGGAGTCGCTAGTATCAGGTAGTTGAGCTTATATTAAAAATACTAGGCATGAACAAGTGGTACAACAATGGAACCATTACGTACGTCAGACACGTGGTGTACTTAAAATCGAAATAGAACAAAATGATCTGTTACAATTGATTCAAAGTAATTACATGTGAGTTAAATTTATAGGAG
The DNA here is from genome assembly GCA_963555665.1 of Dircenna loreta. Taxonomy (NCBI): domain Eukaryota; kingdom Metazoa; phylum Arthropoda; class Insecta; order Lepidoptera; family Nymphalidae; genus Dircenna; species Dircenna loreta. The sequence goes on from OY743094.1 coordinate 12,670,487, forward strand.
TTGGAGGAGCGTTTGTCTCAATTTCATGGAAGGGAAGATGCCATCTTGTATATATCTTGCTTCGACGCCAACGCTGGGTTGTTTGAGACGATGCTGACTCCAGAAGACGCAGTCTTCTCTGATGCTTTAAATCATGCGTCCATTATTGATGGAATCAGATTATGCAAGGCACAGAAGTTCCGATATCCTCACAGAGATCTCAGCGGTAATTTTTTCTAGTTAGATAAATAATTGATTATTTAATATTGCCAAAAAGAAAGATATTTTTCTTTCTTTTTGGCACTTCTGACATGGCATTGGCATCGTCGATGGTTCCAATAATTAGTAGATTTTGGTCGATCTTATGGAGGTAAAAAATTAAATATCAAGATTGAACGCCAAAATTGTTTATATATTTTTACAGAATTAGAGCACCTCTTAGCTCATAGCGAAGCTCGACTGAAACTGATTGTTACTGATGGAGTGTTCTCTATGGATGGTACGGTTGCTCCCATCAAGGGTCTTCGAGACTTAGCTGACAAGTACAGGGCTCTGCTAGCCATCGACGACAGTCATGCCACTGGCTTTTTTGGGGAAACTGGGAGGTAACTTTTCAGATTTTTATTTTTATGTACTGTGAGAGTTGATATTAGTTTATTATTTATACTTATGATTGTAAAAATATATTCTACAAGTCGGCTTTTATGGATTAAATTGAATAAAGTTGAATCAAATTAAAATAATAAAAAAGTTTAAATTGAATAGAAAGAATAAAAGACCGTTTTTACTTTAATCAAGGATAGAAAATATAATTTAACCCACAATCTTTATTGTGGGTTGTTATAATGAACTGAACGAAACTTATGAACATCAGCTATTTACATAAAGTTTAACCGGAACACCCAATAAGTATTTTTTGTCGCTTCTGAATAGCCCAAACACATATACGATGGCTATAGATGAGTTTTATGGATTAGAAAAGAAAATACCTTCCTCAATTATCCAAAAATATCTGGGGTATAATAACCCAAAACATGTATATACCAGGGGCACGGAGGAGTACTGCGGGCTGTTGGGTGCGGCTGACATCATCACTTCGACGCTGGGCAAGGCGCTGGGCGGCGCGGCGGGCGGATACACCACCGGGCCAAAGGAGCTTATCACCTTACTGAGGAACGTCTCCAGGCCATACCTGTTCTCTAACTCACCACCACCGTCTGTTGTTGCCGCGTCATTGAAGGTACGGCCATTTAATATAGATAATATGTATTCTAAAAAATAATGTTATAATAATTTTATTAATATTTTCCTGCAAACAAAATCTACATTGTTATCAATGTTTCGATTAATTTAGTCCCTAGAGCTAGTAGAGAACAGCGGTGACCTCCGTCAGCGCCTCCGCGAGAACACGCGTCAGTTTCGGTCGGGGCTGAAAAACGCGGGGCTGGAGGTGGGGGGTGACGACCATCCCATCTGTCCCGTGATGGTGGGGGATGCCCCACTAGCCGTCGACTTAGCAGCTGGGATGTTGAGTGAGTTCTACATATTCATTGGCAACCTAATTATATCAGTATATAAAAAGTATCAGAGACACGTAGACTCAGTTACTGCAAGGGCGGCTCGTTAAAGTGCAGGTCGCGGCTTCAAATCTTCATATGGCGAGATTAATATTCTTTCTTTTTCAGAGCGTGGTATCTACGTGGTAGCGTTCAGTTACCCGGTAGTGCCGAAGGGGGCCGCACGTGTCCGCGTACAGCTGTCGGCCGCTCACACTACTGATGACGTCACTCGCGCCGTGGACGCCTTCGCAGAGGTGGCGACGAATATTGGTATCATTAAGAAATAGTGATGCTGGTTGTTTTGTGTTCGCGATCAATATAATATATATTTAATTATAAATTCACCTCCTATGAAGTGTGATGGGCGCTTTTAAACAATTTTTGAATGGATTCTATATATTGTTATGTATAAATAAATTTTAAATACTTTTTTTAATATATAAGATATACATGTGTATTCATTTTGTTCTTATTACATTTATGGTACTGTTATCAAATGAAAGTATATTTTGAATTTATGAACGTTTTTGTAAATATGAATAAATAAATTTAAAACTCTTGTACATTTTTATGTATTGTATAAATTGATTGTAGGTTCGTATATACAACTAACCGAAACCCGGGATTTGGTGTAGCCATTTTTTTGTAAAAAAAAGATTTTCAACATATTTAGGCAATTTCATACTATCATTAAAAGTTACCTCTACAATCTTAAATATATTGTTTTAATGTTTTTTTAATCAGCTGTACCATTAAAGAATAAACTTTGTGTCAAGATGGAACCCATCTTACAGACAACACATAAATAACGACGACAGAGTACACCCATACACGAAACAACATAAATAATTGTAGCGTGTTTAAATCGAACCCACAACCTTTACTTTGGCTGTAAGGGTCACTGAAAACTAGACCATCAGGCCATAATATTTATATATATATACTCTTTGCTTCGGCTATCAGGACCACCGAAAAGCAAAACAACAGGACATAGGTAGTGTAGAAAATATAAATAATATCATAAAATTAAACAATTCTTCTGTAATAATATTTAATTTATTAACAATAATTTATTACATAATAAAACCCACACTTTATTGACAACTTGGTAACACGCAGTGTGTAAGTAAAACTCTACTCTCACATATAATTATATTTATTCTACATATTATAATAAATTATTTACATTGGTATCAAACGAGCACTCACTTCCATTTATTGCATACATAAAGGCGGCCACACACTCGGCAACTTTTAATCGCGCAACCGCTGCAATTTAATTTTTATATAAAATTGATTATATATTAAATTATACATAAAGATTAATATTATAAAATACTAACATACAATGTATAATGAAAATTAATGACAAAATTATTTGAAAATAACGAATATACTAAAAATAAGTGAGTAACCCTTATAAAAGTATTATTCAAAGGCTTGAGATCTCATTCGTTGAAAGATCTTCCCTATACTAAATCTTTATATAATCAAAGTAAATAGAATTTTCTAAATTCTATTTGAGCGTATCTTACGCATTCGCCGAAAAAACTTAACTACACGCCCCTCCAATATAGACCAAAAAATTTATTGCATCAGATTTGGTTGCAAAAAGACAAAATTCAGAAAAATATCATTTACCTTAGGACATCTAGTCTGGAGGGTATTGTTTCTTAGCAATTTTGGTACAAGGTTAGTATTTGTCGTGTGGACGATGAGTTTGTGAGCAACCCTTATTTTCATTTAAACCATTATTTGGCGTCTTCAATGCAGTACGAACGGCTTGGCTGGTCCTGAAATAATATATATATATATATAGAGTGAATATGCTTTTACTAAGTTGTTGCGTCTTACCATCTAGGACTAGATCTCCACTTCCCATCAACTTGAATGTAGTCAAGCGTCAACTTAGTTCAAGTGAAAAAAAAAAAATAAAAAAGTAGATATGTATATAACATAAAAAATATGCATAAAGATTATAATATTGAAAAACAAAAATACATAACATAAGGTACATTAATATAGATTTTATTACTGATACAATAAATAATAATAAAAAATTGTAGTCATTATCGATAATAAAAAAAAAAAATATTGCCAACAAATTTACGAAAGTAAAAAAAAAAAAAAAAATTTGAGGCGCAATTTGATAAAACAAATATTTCAACGACAAAATAAAAACTAAATACAAATATTGAATTAAATTTACTCGAATAATTCGAAATGCACTCGACAACGCGTCGCTATATCAAATATATTCCACGAAGTGTCCATACAATGATGAGGTAAACGGTAACTCTTAAACCGACCGACCTCGCCTTGAGCTGCCCTTTACGTCCTCGCGGAAGAAATAAACAATTCAATGGACCTTAAATACTTCCTAATTATATTAATATAAAAATCATTCTTTATACTTATAATACATATATCAATAAACTTATATTCGTACTAATATTTTTGACGGGGTCGGGATTCGATTCCTGAGACGTCGATGTAAAAATACGCGTCAGTATCTTATTCAAGATGGTTTTCAGCGAATTTTTATTACCAATGTCTATTTGATCCAACAAAAAAATAATATATCGACGAAATAAATTTTCTAATATGAAAGACGTGTTTAGAATGGGAAATCGACAACGAAAGCTTTTAAGTAAATTTTCTAACAAAAAAAGGACGTGTTAGGAAATGGACGTTTCATTAAATAAACAATAGTCAAATATAAATGACACGGTAAAATAAAAATGACACATACCTTGTTGCTCGGTAGAGTTAGTAGAGTTAGAAGAGTTGGTAGAGACAGGAGACGCTACTACAGGCGCCGCTGTGCTAACTGGCTTCTGGAAAGGAAAAAAAATATAATTAAATATACAATTAAAAATTTATCAATACCTGGAGGTCGTGGGTTCGATTCTCGATCGTATCGATTAATTTTAAAACAGAAGTTAAAATATATTTCAGGCATTTAAAAAATAAATATGCATTTTTTCTGCTGTTATACATTTGTATGAAAAAAAATATTGATTAAAAAAAATTAAACGAAATCTATCTCCCTTAAATTCGTTTCCTGCATTTCAAAAAATATATATATGTATTTCGGGAGTTAGTCTTTTGTAAGGAGAAAAAAAAACCATATAAAACATTACTCACACTAATTTCCTGGACTTTATTATTCAGAGCATCAATTCTACCACCAAGTGTGTTATTAAGAACCGCTATCTGATCTTTGAGTTCAATTTCTATCTTCGAGTTGGAAGTGACATTTACTATTGTATCGTTCGTTCTACTTTCGAGGTCGTGTAGTAGGTTCTTCACTTCTTCTATACCTGATGACGCTGTCAATGCTTGTTTCTTAGCTGATGTCAGGGCGCTGTCGAAGCCTTTGATCTGAATAGTTTTGATCATTGAATTAAAATATTTTTGATACTTCGTTACAAATTTATAAATGATTTTAAATTTTGTTTATTTTTTCTTGTTAAATGTCTTTAATATCAAGAAATAGATTCATTTAAATAAAGTATTAAGTCTTTAATATAAAGTATCAAGAAAAAGATTTATATATTAACTTTAGGAAACTAAAAATTCATTGTTTAACTAACTAACCTGTGACCCAAAGTCTGCGACAGTCCGCTGCAACTCCGCCAGTCTTCTAGGTGTATCCGCTAGTTTGGGAGCTGCAGACAGCTGATCTGACACAAAAGCCAGCTCCTTCGTAGCTTGTTCCATTCTCAATGTCAGCTCCTCGTGCTCCTTCTCCAATTTTGATAACCTAGATGTCAGTTCTGTCGCGTTGGCTTTAAGTTCTTTAGCTGCTGTGTGACATATTTGTAGCGAGTCGCCGACGCTAGCGCTGCTTGAAGCAACTGTGGAATTGATTAAATGTAAACATTTGTGTACTATGATCATAGCGATTATATATTATATATTTTTAATTGTAATTACTCTAATTGTGACAGAATATGCCCGACTAGTTGAAACGCTGCTCATGAATATAAAATATAGGATTGAAACTACTCGGGCAAATTGCGATACACTGAGCGTGTACACAGACAGAAAAAAAAAAGATATATATATATATATATATATATATATATATATAAGCTATAAAGGTAAGCTTATATCAATTTTAAGTAAATATAAAATGAAGCCTAATTTACGTAGCCTCAATCCCGATAAAGACAATTGACACGGTGACTCATTTGTCAGTCAGTCAACCAAACTGTATCTCAAAGACCGCCTTTGAGCCTGAGCCATGTTGACAAAGTTGTGTACAATATTTATTTGAATTTAATTTGTAGTGATTAATAAGTTCGTAAAACTGGATTGAAATGGTTGGATCTATTAAAATGAATTAATGACGGTCCAAAAGGTCAGGTCGTTGAAATAAACTTCAGGATCTAATCTCAACAACCTAATATTATAGATCGAATAGAATCGAAATGTAAGACTTTTTTATTAACTACCTACTAACTTAATTTAGGTAAGACAAAAATTGCTTATTGTCAAATATCGTTATCTGATTAGGTACAATGACCTCAACGATCTTTATCTTTTCTAACACTTTTTACAAGAAAAACAAAGTAAATAATTATCGACAAATAATTATTGCGTAATTAAATTTCTTTTTATGTTAAATAAACTACATATTAACAAAAGAAACTCGTATTTTGTGAATTTTCGTCGAATATTTTAAAATAACCTTTTGACATCGTATTTAAATTAAACATGTAAAATAATTTCAAATGTATTGTTACGGAGCTGTTGATTTTATAAAGACACCGGGTTCTTGCGATCTGACCTCTACAACGTATCGAGGTTAACTTATAAAAAGGAAGTACTTGTAAAGTATTGAATATTGTTCGGAAATAATCGAGTTAAAATCAAATAGAACAAATATAATGTATAACTTAAAAGTCCTATTTTCGTAAAACAAGTATAGTAAAGTAAATATAGTTGTACAATATCTATATTAGGTAATGTAGTAAATATAGTAGTATAGTAAATAATGTCTACGTAGTAATATAGTAAATACCGTAGTGTAGTAATAAAGTAAATAATGCCGTTTATGCAAACAAACCTCTATCCATCTCTATTCGAAGCGAGACAATCTGCCGTCTTACATCTACAAAGAGCCACAGTACTGTCGCAGCAGATACGACGCATATACAAAAAGCTAGGGCGGCGGCAAGGCGGACGAAAGGGCGGGATCGAGGGCGCCTTGAAGTACGACGGCCCCAAGGCTCCCCTTCATCACTTGAAGCGGACAAGAGCCTCCCCCCCCGAGATCCCGGGCCCCCCACTAGGGCGTCGAGTTCCCGTCTCTTCCTCATTTTCTTCCCCACACGCAGCGGACCCGCCGCCCGCACTGCATTTTCCATTCTTGTCAAACGCTACCGCACACGCATCCGATACTTTCACTCGCGACCGCACACCACGAACTTTGCTTACCGAATGGCCGTAACTTTGTAAACAAATATAAATAGGTCTGTAAGGACAATAACACGTTTTTTAGTATTGTGTCTGCTTTTAAAGAATATGTCTGGATCTAGAACGTTGCATTTATAATATTAGTATAAAATATATATATATATATATATTTATATATTTGATTTTTTAAAAGGTCTTCAATGTTCCGTTTGCCATAGCAATACCGGTACAATACTTCAGTATATTTACAATTTTATCCGAAAGCTAAACGTTGCAGAAAATAAATATTATATATGTTATGGATACGATTAAAATTCAATAAAAATAATATCATTGTTCAATCGAGGTCAAGACCGGAATGTCTTACTTTTATGTCAGTAACGCAACGTAAGGTTAACTTTGACATTTGTGATTGTCAAATGGCACCTAAATTTATTTGTATAACGAATTAGGTATTAATAAAATAAAATACACAGCGCATCAAAAACTTCATAAATTTAACAATAACAAATATGATTCGAAGGGTGATACCTTCACTTGGATCGCTGTTAAGGTGAACGGGTCCACGTTATTTTTTGTCAAAACAATTTATACGTTCAGAAAAAAATATAGTAAACATTAGTTATTGGACTTTGCAACCTTTATAACACCTTGACCTTAGATCATTAAGTTGTAAGTTTTCCTAAAGGAAAATTTTAAAACTTTTGAAACTTCCTTAGGCAAAACTAATGATAAATAATTTAAAACAGACAAAGAACTAGCTGAAATATAACTTAGATAAAGCTGACTCAAGGAATGATTTCTGAAAAGCTCAGTATCATTTCTTTTCTTTTAAAAGCAAAGCTTTTAGTACAAAGTTAGTAGAACAGTCACATACACGTGATTGCAATGGCCTTTTATTCTTCGATAGTAACGCAAATGAAACAGTAACTATATTTTATCACATATTTACTTTTAGTTTAATTTATTGAAATGTCCAAGCCATATTACATTAAAAAAAAAGTAACGATTTTACATTATCTGTTATAAAAAAACAATTCATCAGTACTTTCCTCATTCTATACTCAAAACTATATCTTCAATAACTAAGCTGCGATAAGAAAATATTAATACTAAAACACGAACGCGTGTCTAATTTATAAAAAAAACTTGAATATTAATAGGATATTTAAAAATTACACATTTAAACGATGTCGAAAAAAACGCGCGATAAAAAACATTACAGATAAGATAAAATAATATCGACCTCAGAACGCTGGGGACGCGGTGAATGAACACCGCGCATGCGTTACACTGTTTGCGACAAAACAATCTATTAAATAAATAAACAGTATATACACCTTAACGTAATTATATAATAATTATCAATCAATACACTAATATACACGTCACTGAATAGACACAATATCAAAAGAACAGACACAACAACTAAAAACTCAGACCAATACAACAGTTTATTCACTACCCACTAGCTGATAAAAAAAATAATCAAAATTACAATTAAATTAATCTAAATTACGATAACAACAGCTCTAGTTACAGAAGCAAGAATGAGCTGCTGAGAAAACGCGGAGTGATCGAAAGAATGAAGTGACGTCACAGAGGAGTGTCGATTCCACGCATGCGTATTCCAAGCACTGGATATATAATCGACTATGTACTGGAAGTATCTTAAGATAAAAGGCACTGAAGCACTCTTATCACAGCTCTTGTAACCCCTGGAACAATACATTACACAGCTCCGCGAGGATACATTTTCAAACAATACAAATGTACTCCAAATTTTTATCCCGAAAACTCAGTCGTCTATTTTTGCTTAAGGCAAGTACATAAAAAAACGTTACGTACTGCGAATAGATAACAGATTGCTAATAATCTTCCTAGTTAGTTTTAAGATTACGACTCGCTTAATATGTTTGATTTATGGCCAAAATTCATTTTACGATCTAAACCATAAGATTTGACCTTGAAGAATAGCTAATAGGCGTCTTGACCAATCATAGTGAAGCACTAACTCACTAACAACTATTTCACTATACGATGCGATTTACATCAGTTGAGATACACATATAATAAGAGGCACATTTCTATACTTTCGAGTTTGCGTGTGTGTGTATTATATTATACGAAAAACTCTTGTGTGTTGTTATATGTAATTGTTACATCGAAGACGGTATTCCATTTTTCGTAACAGTACTTCAAATAATTAAAAATTCACGAATAAAAATTAATAGAATGATATCCATTATCGAGCAGACATTTTAGCTGTAGGTACTAAATAAATATCAATATTATCCAACAATAGACAACAATAAATTACATCATTAAATATATTAACTCTAATAAAAAGAGATGGCACGATAAAATTGTAAGTACAAGATTAGCGACGCTTCATATAAGTAATCTGTACTTAAAGTGTAAAAATATCTTTAAGACAAATAACTATACCTATTGTTAATTCCAATACATTGATAAGTCGGTATAACTTATGTCGTTGCAGTATCTTCTGCTCTACAAAGCCATACTAGCTAAATGGATGGCCGGTTCGATCTACCCCACAATTGAACCATGAATACAGTTTTTAACCCGGAGCGTCTCACAACCATCGTAACGTATTCTAGTGAGAAGGTTTAAAATATATAGCTATATCATAATAAAATTTCGTAAAAGTTATCGATAGTCATATTGAGATTACAATATATTTGCTGTACAGCAAGGGACTCAGAACTAAACCTTGAGAAAGACTTTTCCAGAGAGTTCCAAATTTAACCATAATAGACAATAATGCGGATTCCTTACGCAGTGAGTCAACAACGGAGGTATACTCAACTTGTTGCATTGCACATCTACGCAGAAAAATAACTTTGTTATAAACAGAATCTGTATCAAAAACATACGAAACATACTAATCTTTATTAAAAGCTAATTGCTTCTCTGTCGTCAATGTTCTGTAATCTACGTGTAAACTTATACAATATGTTAGAACTTCTTCTGTGTAAACTTACTGTATATGTATTAGGAATTAATATTAAATACGGTATATTTAAAAAATATTATTTATACGCCCAGCGAAAGTTTACTCCATTTAAGTAGCGAGCTTGCAACAGAACAGTACGTAAATGTCGGAAATTTGATATAAACGACACATTTTAAAAAAAGCATAATAGAGTTTCTTAGCATTCCATGAATTCATCGTGGGGGTGCTGGGCCCATCGCGTTGCAGGGAGAAGATTTCAAACAGTTAGTGGGGCTTGCGACTTAAATTTAGGTTTAAAATTTCGTGTACCATGCGCCCCCGCAAGTTCGCTATGCATCGAGCTCAAGAGTAGAGTTTATGTGTGGATGGATTACCAACACTTAGAATTGGAATCTTAGTAGAGTGGTAATTGGAATTCTTGGTAGAGTGGTAAGCTACTAGAGAAGAGTTCACGTTAATGAACTAAGCTACTCTAGTTAGTATCGCGATATTACTCGCGCTTATAAAAACACACTTGATAACTTAAAAAAAACTGAAAACTTTTAATAAAAAAAAAGGTTTTTATAAATATAAACGAAAATTAAATGCTCGAATTGGATTCATATTTTTTATTTATATCTTTCAGACAATTACTGTCCTCAATATTTCTTAAATAGTATATTTCAAAATTGATAATGAAAAAAAGTGCCTGTACATAACTTGGTCATTATTACTTATATATTAATATTATACTTATCATTGAGAAGCAATAGTTAGTTTATTTAGTAATACGGTGATTTATTAGCTGGCAAAACAAAATTTTCCTATTTCCATATGTACTAGTAACTAGAGGAAGGTCATTTGAACAATAAACCACAAGCCTGTATCTTAGGATATTTATAAAAAAACACTACACATTCCATTTTTTTTTCTAAATAGATAATCAAACAAATAAGATTGAGTGAATGAATGGGAATAATATAAATATTTTTAATATATTATGGTACATTATACTCATAATTGAAATACTTTGAACAGTATGTAAGTGTAATAAATACTTCAACTTCACATACGCAGCCATACTTATCTTTTAAATAATATTTCACACTACATTAATTGTTTATGTTAAAAATACTGTTAACCATGTATTTATATGTTTATCAATTGTGACCTATGGAACCTTTCTATTCATAAAACTTAATCTAGAATGAAGATACATTATGTCATAAAATATATATTATTTGTAAATATATTCTAGAGAAAAAAATGAACTAACCTGAGCCAATATCTAGTTTCATTGTGGTAACTTGGTCATATAGTGCGGCACATATCCACGTCAGCATGAGCAGCCACAATAGGAGTGTGCCTCGTACTGCCCAACACAACGCACATTGTACTTCTGATGCTATACTAGGTTCTGAGGACTTCGTTTGAGCATTACGGCGTTCTTTTCCATGCAGTTTTCTTTAAGAACATAACAAGTTTTGTTTAATTATTACTTATTCAATTATAAATATTGATTTATTTAAACGGTTAATTATTCACCTTGTTATTTTCCGCTTCCTGTTTGGAATAATTTCTAACTGCAAGTCCTCAGATTCCTCATCACTTGAAAAGTCCAACAGTCTACTTTGTTCCTTGATTTTAGATGGTGAAGACATTGCTTATGTGTCATAAATAACATGCCTTCAACATAAATATTTTTAAATTGATTATAGTACGTCAACTAGAGCAATGGTCCTATTTGTGTAAACAATAATAGGCGACAGATTACAGCTACGAAATAAAAAAGGAAAGCAAAAATAGACTAACCACTACAACTCTAGTTAGTATTTTATAGTACAATTGATAAGCGAATGATAAATAAGTAAATGGTATGTGTGACTCATAAAATTAAATTACCAGTAAAATCTAAATTTAACTTTTAAGTCCAGACTTTTTTAAATTATCAATAATCAGTAATCACACCATAAGACAAAATGTGTCAGTGTCAACTGGTAGTTGTCAGTTGTCATCTTAAAAGGTTTTTTAATTTAATATATGACCATTAGTACAAAGCCTTTTAATCAAAATTATGGAATAAAATAATAAATTGTGTACAATCAATTCAAACAGCATGAAATTACAAAGACAACAGAAGATTTTTTTAACTTTATGTCTTATAATATTTCTCACGTTTTTAGTTAAAATTTTACAACAAATATAAACTATATTTAGTCAATTATTGGATAATTGATGAACAATGTCCACATAATACAAAATAAATATGTATAGTTAGATATTCCTCACTTCAGCTTCCATTTCAAAGTAAAAATCTCTATAATTACTGAAATAAAGAGAAATTAATGTTTTAAAATAAATTGCTAATACCAATGCCAGCGTAATAATAAATGTTTATTAATAAAATAAATGTATTTTTCCTTTCCTTTAAAAATCTGGGGGCATGGCAGTGCCCCCGTTAAGTCGAGCAAAAGTTTACTTTTCTCTAAGTCACAAATTAAGTCAGTCAATGATGAAATATTTTGAGTTTTCCGTCTCCAATGCGACCTAGTAACAAGACATCTATTCTATTAGATTTTAATATCTTAATGCCTCCATGAACTTTCTTTCGTTGAGACAGAATGACAGAAATATGTTTGACGTTTTTTCTTTTACAATTGTCAAGTTTGAAGTTTCATGTTTTACAAAAATGTTTCAGTAGTGGTGGTTGTTTTTTAATTTTAATTAATTTAACAAAAATTAATGACACCTCTCCTTTTGTTTATTAAAATATTATTACAATGAAAGAAAAATGGAACTTTATTATATATCTAGTCTGGTTTTCATATTTATTGCTTTCGGCGGTTCTTATGTTTGGTCAAGGGTTTCTGTTATCTCGGAAAACTTTAAATGATGTTTCTGAGTGTGTGCAGTTAACTTCTTTTGGATGTGATGGACGTGAAAATATCAGTATTACATCTGCTTGCAGTGACGATGATAAAATACGAGGAATTTTATCTACTCCCAGTTCCCCAATTGTATGTTCTTCAAAACGTAACAGAGTAGCTTTTATTCTTGTGGATGCCCTGCGGTATGATTTTACTGAATATGATCAAAACAGACAAAATTTGTTGTTTTATCATAATCGTTTGCCTATTGTGCATAAAATAATAACAAAATGGCCAGAGCGTAGTCGAATATTTCGATTTATGGCAGACCCACCTACTACGACGTTACAGCGAATAAAAGCCCTCATAACTGGGTCTTTGCCTACATTTATAGATGTTAGCTCTAACTTTGCAGCTATTGAATTACAAGAAGACAATATTATTGACCAGGTACAAACACACTACAAGCATAATAGTTACTAAATTTCAAGTATAATAAAAAAAATAATTGTTTTAAGGTGGTCTCCTCTGGTAGAAAGGCTATTCTCTTAGGGGATGACACTTGGACCCGTCTCTTGCCAAAAAGGTGGACCCGTTCTCATTCCTTGTACTCTTTTCACACCTGGGACTTAGACACTGTTGATAATGGTAAGTTGTTTATAAGCTTATCAATATCCAAAGACAACAAAACATTCTTGAACTAAGAAAATTTGTTTTAACATATTTACATTTATATTTGCAACATAAATGTGGCTCACAATAGTTGTAGATGTGGTAAAACAAAGTCTGGTATATTTTTTATATAAATACAGTGTGGTAAAATACTGTCTTGCTTGTTTAGTTTTGGTTAAATATATATGGATTAAAAATACTTCAACAAAGGTGGACGGACCTGCTTTTGTTGATAAATTTATTATGCTAAAGGTATTGAAAAAAATAATAACTATATATAGTTTATGCAGTTCTTTTTTAAATATTTAGTTAATGGAGAATGCCCGACTTCTATCATTTTAATTACTGTCTAAAATGATACACCGAATTCTAGCATGCTTCATATACTCATGATAAACCTTAAAACTAGGGAAAAGAAACTAGATTTATTTCTAAAAAAACATACACTTATGAGTGTATGTTTTTTGGGATAAAAGCAATTTTTTAACAGCACATGGTGTTTTATTCAGCTTGTGTTGTGGCCAATTGTTTTAATTTTTTTTATGAGTTTGGCCTTGCAGTTTTATATGAATTGTCCTATTCAATAAAATAAGATCAACCCACAAGCATAGTAATCAGTTTTTTTTGCATATACCATATGAGACACACATTTATAAGAAAGCAAACATATATACAGTACAGTACACTATAGTACAGTACACCAAAAAAATATATTTTAGGACATAAAATAATTGTCCAAAAAACATTTATATATATATTTATGAATAATTTGATAATTGATAATAATTTGATGATAATTTGATAATAATTTGATAATAATTTGATGCTGTATAAGATGATATATGGTAATATGAGCAAAAATACATTGCTATGTGACGTGGTCCAGAAAATTACACTGAAACAAAATTAAATATGACAATAACTTTTTTTGTCACACATTTATAACACTTTCTTGCCTATTATTTGTCCTGAGTTCTTACAGTAATATATTAACCTTAAAGATTTCTTGCAGAAGTTGATTTAAAAATATATGATGAATTAAAGAAGAATGATTGGGATCTCCTCATAGCTCATTACCTGGGAGTTGACCATGCCGGTCATAGATATGGACCAAATCATCCGGAAATGGCCAGAAAGTTGGGTGAAATAAATACAAAGCTGGAAAAGTTTATTGAAATGTTGCCATCTGATGTTATATTGTATGTTGCTGGTGACCATGGCATGACGGAAACAGGTAAAGCCTACTTTATTTCTTAAATACATTGATAATATAAAAAGGTTTTACTGACATTTATATCTTTGATAATATCATTTTATTTTAATTTAGATGATTTTAATATAAAATAATTAAGTCCTACATGCTATATGACCTTCTTCTTCAACTAATCTTCTTTTAATTACCATACAAAATTTAATCATATTATTAATTTTTTGATTGGAACTCACTAATTTTTGGAAGTACCAGTCAGATTTGAAATTATTCTGTGCATCTTATAGACTATTTATTGAGGTTTTTTATTGGGCCATACACCATTACAATACCTCCTCTTAATCAGCTTCCATAAATGGTCCAAAATATTAGAACACTCCCCTCTACAAATGTATGAAAAATGTTAATAATATTGAGTCTTTCCAGGGTTCAATTAGTAGTCACGTATTAAGTTGCTGATAAAGACAAACCTTTGTATTCTCTTCACAGGTGACCATGGAGGGGAGAGTAAAGCAGAGCGCACAGCTGCCTTATTTGCATATTATGGTTCAGGTTTTTCTGGTGACGACTTTGAGAGAAAGTCAGGTAGAGAGGTCCAGCAAACTGATTTGGCTCCAACTATCAGTACTGCCCTTGGAAGACCTCCACCAGCCCCCTCGCTAGGAAACCTGTTGTTATCATTGTTGCCTAATATGCCAGTTTCTTATGCTTTGTTGCATTTGACCAATAATTTAAAACAGGTAACCTAACTTAGCATTTTACAAAAAATGAAGTTATTCCATGTTGTTTTCTAACAACTGTCTTTTATCATAATTCCAGCAGCCATAGGTATATATATATACATAAATAGTTTCTAAAGCAAATACTTTTTTTCTTATCAGGATATAGTTAAAACTGGCTTAACTTGTGCGTTTTGATAGTAATATTTTGTTTGTTATATTTAATTTATTTTAAAGAAAATACGAGTACATGCTTAGTAAAAAAATACGGTATTTCTAAATATTTACTTTCCAAATAAATGTAACATAATATTTCAGGTAACACAATATTTAATAAGGTATGGAGAAGAATCCCAGCAAGTGTCCTTAGACAGGTTGGCCGAGCTTATCAATGAGACCAGAGCCTACATAGATAAGGCCGCAAATGTGAAAACTGATGATGAGTTGAAATTATATGCTGCCGATGTTAGGTAAATAATAATACTTAAAATAGTTGATATCGTTTGTTACTAAAATTATAATTTATTTTAATTTGCTTTTGTCATTGTTTCAGGGTTTTAATAGATAATGTCAGGGGTATGTTTCGAGAAGTCTGGGTCGAATTTGACTCCCTTTCAATGCTTAGGGCTCTTTTATTGCTTCTATTAGCAATATTTTTTAATTGGATAATTACTGAGGGTATTCCAGTTGACCGCATTCCTCATGTATTTGCCAGTTCTTTTGTTTCTAGTGGACTTATATCCTCGGCTGTCTGCATCGGTGTTTGTTATACAGCGTTTTACTTCCAAATACTTGATGATTTGGGTCATGCAATCGTTTTATCCACTGGGTTAGTATCTGGTGGTATCACCTGTATGTTGGTGATCATGCATTGGGATGGTATAAGCCAGAGGTGGTATGAAGGCAGGTCACAGTTTTACGAAAGATTCGCCCGTATTGCCTTATTTGCCTCAGCAGTTGTTCTTGTATCAAACAGTTATATAATAGAAGAAGGAGCCACTTTGTCATTTCTATCCTTAACCATATTAGGTTTAATGGCATGGAATATTGGCACACTGAAGGCTTTATTGTGTTGGGCTGGTTTTGGGGCTGTGATGGCATTGACCCGGTCGTATAGAGGATGCAGAGAAGAGCAGGGGGATTGTTGGACTTCTGGGGAAGGAATGTCCTCGAGCAGTACTTCACGAGCTGCTTTAGTTCTTGCTATAGGGTCAATGGCAACTGTTGTAGCAACAGCAAGACGCCAAGTGGAATGGAGGGGATATGGTATCGTGATAGCTGGTATTCTGACATGCGCTCATTGGGCAGTTGGGTGGGGTTCTTTAGGATCCCCCAGTCGGTCTCGAATGTTAGCAAGAGGCGCATGGTTAACCATTGCGACCATGTGCATTCTTTTGTGGAAAAGGAATGGCAGGGGTGCCATATTGCCCATAGTTGTGTCTGGTTTGCTAATCTTTATAGCCAATGCGCTAGTTTTAGGAGCCGCGTACGCACCAACAGCGGTTTTAGCGCTTTTATCTGGTTTGCTAGCTTTAAACATAGTATCTATGTTGAAGACTGATGGATCAACCAAATTTTGTGAGTCCATTGACACCATTTACAACATTGTTACCCAATTTGGGCCCAAAATCACCCACTCCTTTTTTAATTCCAGCATTAACGACTCGCAGCAATTCAAGTACGGCCTGTTTATGGGCTTTGTTGGCCTCGTATCACTTTTACGGCACGGGTCACCACGCCACGCTGGGTCACGTGCGCTGGGCCGCCGTGTTCCACGCTGGTGACCCCAACTATCTATCCTTTGGTTCGGCTGTGTCATTCGTGCTTATGTTTTTATACCTATTTGGTGAGTTTTAAATGACTTTAGTTAACTTAGTTAGTAGTAGTTAGTAGTTTAGTTTTAGCTTAATTAGTAAAAAAAAATATATAGAAACTCGAACAATATTTTCAAAAGCACTGAAAGTATTTTTCGAGTTTCTCTATTTTTTTTTAATATCTAAGTTTAAAATTATTAATTCTATATAAAATATACACTAGAATTATAGTACATCTATTGAAATGTTATACTAAGTCGGCCGTTTGTGATTATAAGGCCATTTTAGTTTTGACGTACTTGAGTAATCTTTACTATTTACACAATCTCTTTCAAACAATGTATGTTTGTCTAACATTATTTGACATACCTTTAGATTTGTTTGATAAATATATTTTTCATGCCATATTGTTAGAATATAGTGGTTATGATTTTGGTCCAAATAGTAACAAAAATGTTGTTTCCAATCTTTTGTACTCGTATAAGGGTGGTACTAACCCGATCGAGGCAGCCTATATGTAAAATTCAGTCTAACAACTACAGCTTTATTAACTTATGAACACACGTGTGTTGTAAATATACAATAAACTTTCTGCTAAAATTTATATCAATAATTATTAATATAGAAATGATGAGCAGAAAAAATACTATATTTTTTTGTTTTTGGACAATTGTAAATAGTTGTTTTGTGTGTTAATATCGACGCAGGTATGCCTTTGTTGTTTGGTGCGACGGTCCCGTTGCTGTGTCTGTGGGGCCGTCAGGCGCTGGGTCCGCGCGCGCAGCTCGCCGCGGTCTTCTCGCTATGTCTCAAGTTCGCGCTGTGTTTTGCTATCAGAGTTAGTGTTTCAATACTCTTATTGTAAAACGTTGTACACTTTTCATATCGTTAATTTTAAAATATATCGTGATTTTTACTTCTAATAGGACTGACTTCCTCAGTTTGACTTAGATTTATGTTAATGCAGTGTTATACTGACTGACTGTATGTATATCTCATCTCCTTATTCAATGTACAATAAATGTATATATTTTATAGGATTTGTCCATAGGGCGAAATCAACCAAAACAAGTATATATTGTGTACCTTAACCATCAAATAATATTAATTAATATTATAATTTCAGGTGCTTGCTTGTGCATTGTCAGCTACAATTCACTGCCGTCATCTTATGATCTGGGGTGTGTTCACCCCTAAACTATTATTTGAGGTTGGTTCGTGCACAGCGGCTTTACTCGGAGCCCTTATAGGGGCGGTATTAACCGCTTGGCACATCCCTAGCCAGGTGCGCTCGAGTTGACAGCGTGATTGATACAGATTATAATAAACTTCACTGCCACTATGCTCTTTCAAAGAGTTTGTCTATGGTTTTTGGTGTGATTTGCATTTAGTTCGAGCTTGTTTTTTTTACTGAGGATTGTTTATTAGTCAATGATGGAGAAAAGTGTTGTGTTATATGAGAATATAAAAAAAAATATATACAATAATTTTTTACATTGAAGTCGAATAATATATTGTTGTAGAATAAATAAAAAATAATTATTTTAAGGTTGGATGACAGCGCATTGTAAAAGGTAAAGTAGCCAAATTATTGAAAAGCTTTTATATTCTGCTTGCAAAGAAAAGATTTTGTTATAATTATGTTATTTTACTAGCTTGAACCACTTGAAGTCATTCTCGTCCAAATATAATATTAAAGCGGGAAATTATGCATTTTTTATCATTTGTTAGAAATAGGAACTCATGTTGGAGACATTTTATTTTACCTCCAATAAATATTACAAGACTAACATTAAATACATAGTTTACTTGTATTTAATAATCTGAATAGTTTTTGTATGGCATTATCTAGTATACATACTTTAGTTTGAACAAAAGATTATTTTACATTTTGGCATACTCATGAGACCAAGTGTGTAGTATTCACGACGAATTCAACCTCCTTAATAAGAACTGCTTTATATAATTTATTAAAACAAATATAAAATAAGGGCATTAATTTAATGTTTGTTTATAAATATTATGTTAGTACTAGCGATATAAGATACTGCATACTCATCCAATGATATTACATTGAAAAAAGATTTAGATATCGAAACCTGCGCGCTCAAATTGTTCCGCACAAATTCAGACAATTATCAAATAATATTATTTATTCAAATGCCAAGTTGCGCGTCAATTAAAAACTACAATTCTAATATATTTATTTATTTAAATCTTTTCCACTTTGAATCATTACCAGTGATCACTTGTGTTATAATTAGGACTTGTGTGATAATAAGGAATGTCTGAATGCCATATTATACATTTAATAAATAATAATTAGGCAAATATATTTATGATTTCGAATTATTAACATGGTTGATCGAATTGATACTCTATGATTCTTAATGCTCAAATAAATTCTGTAAGCGTAACACACAACAGATAGCTATCTCTTTCTGCATCAGTGTTCCGTATATTATCTATCTCAGTCATAGTGGAAAAATGCTAAACTTCAATGAATGTAAATAAGCAATGATTCTGAACGCACCTCAGTATCAATACGTGTATCTTTTTTCTTTATAATGTCATTGATACTCGGTCAATAGCATAAGTCTTATACTAAAGGGCTTTTTTACAGTATTATATTGTTGTTACCTTATTATTTAATGTTTATAACTGTTATTGTAACTTATTCTTTCAAAATAAAATAAAATTAAAAGTGGTCCATAAGTTCTTTTTTTTTTTCCCTCAAAAATCTATTCATAGAATAAGGATATAGTGCAACCTTAATATAACGATATCCTCTATATAACCAATTTTTCGAAATCTAGAATTGTCCATAAGAATTCATATAAAATATATATTATCATTACGATTTTTTTACAACGTATCCCGTATAACGTCATGTTTCAGTCGCGACAGGCTTTTACCTCTTTATAATACATTTTAGACTTACCTCCGTTTAACGAATATTTACTTGTCCATTGCGATTTGTTATATTGCGGTTGCACTGTATTAAGATGTTCATGTACATAAAAAATATATTTTAATTGAACAACAGATTTCATAGTTCTTGTCTGTTTATCTGTCTGTGCAGTTTTTACAATAACTGTCTGTGCAGTTTTTACAATAACTGTCTGTGCAGTTTTTACAATAACTGTCTGTGCAGTTTTTACAATAACTGTCTGTGCAGTTTTTACAATAACTGTCTGTGCAGTTTTTACAATAACTGTCTGTGCAGTTTTTACAATAACTGTCTGTGCAGTTTTTACAATAACTGTCTGTGCAGTCTTTACAATAAAAATCCTTAACCGATTTTGGTAAAATTTGGTGTGGTTATAGCTTATTGCAACATAGAAGAGTACTAATTGTCCTATTTTGCTCGGAAAATCAACTTATTTCGACTATAAAAACTATACAATAAAACCATTGCACGTATTTTTGGCAAAAAAAATAAAAAGGCGGTTTTTACTCCCGAAAATTCTCAAATTTAAAGGTAAAACAACAATCAACCAAAATTAATTATTAGTTAGAAACAAATATTGATAGATGGTGTGCAAAGTCACTGGCAACAGCTAGTAAAATACATTGTTGATGGTTTCAATATATTTATTTGAAATTACCCTTGCATTAATTTACTTAATATACATTTGATTATACATTATGCATTGTAATGCAAAATAAAATGAATAAGAACCCAAAATATATCTTTCCTATTGTATTGACAGTTTTCAAAATACGTCAAAACATCAGTGGATTTTCTAATATTATACAGATTTATTTCATACATACTATAAACATATTGCACACAATGTATATTGTGGTGTTTTTTTTACCTAAACCCTTGATTTTTTAAAATTATGTACTGGAAGTTGGTGGTACATAAGGATTTAATAATTTTTCGGAAAACGATTGAACCGCAGCCACTCCACGCACTTCTTTGTCCAACAACGGTAATTTGGTAACATGGAAATCTTCATACAAATCGGCTATTTGTTCCAGATACTTTTCTTGTACTTTATGCCTCGCTGCACACAGCTCGCATGGAGCTGACGTACGCAGTAGTAATTGATTAACAATTATATTATGTGTGTCAATGCCACATCTTGTGAGTTCCTGCACAAGCCGTTCTGTTTCATAGAGTGAAAGAAACTCAGCAATACACACACAAACAAATGTAGTCTGGTTAGGATCTTTGAATTGCGTGTTAACTTGTGTTATGACGGACAACATTTCATCCATTTTGTTGCTGAACATATCAGAGTTGAATTCAGCAAGACCAAATAGTGTTGCTACTTGATTGATGAATGGAGCTACCTGAAAATTGTATAATGACAAATAAATTCCTCATATATTTGTAGTACTCTATTATTACGGTAAGATCAGAAGATCTTAATACAACCAATTGCCACAATAAAAAACATATTCCTTAATTTACCTTTGATTTCAAGCGCATCAATTTACCAAGACCCTTTTCGACAACCTGTGGGAATGATAGCAGACGCAAGGTATGTCCTGTGGGAGCTGTATCAAATACTACAGCACTGAAATTCATGCCCTTCACAAGTTTCATAACCTAAAATAATAGAAACACTAATATTTCATATCTTTATTTTGTAAGCCTAATGTTATGCAATATACAGAGCAGCTTTCTAATTAGTTAAATAGATTTGTGACTAAAGTATAGATTAACTACAATAAACATTTTCAAGGCAATAATTGTCTATATACAATATGAATATGAATGTAAATATATATATATATATATATATATATATATATATATATATATTACATATATATTTACATTCATATTCATCAGTAACAATCAGGGTTAATAAAGAAATTATATGTGATTACAAAGTTATTAAAATTAAAACAATTTTCAGTGTTGAAAAAAATATTATTGAATATGACAAATACCTACTAAATATATACATATATTAATTAAGATAAACCAATATTTATGAAGATGGAACAATATATATTAATAATAAATTAAACTCATTATTTAAAAAACAAGACCGAACATTCTTGACTTATTTGATACATTGGAAGCTGCTTTATATTAGGTGTGTTGTATCTTGCAATAACAAACAGAATGTGCAAATTATATTTATCTTAGTGAATTTCTTGCATATTTATTTCTACTACTTTAAAAATCTCAAAACCTTACCTCTGCATAGCTCATGGCTTCATCAATACCTGGGAATGCACCAACAATTTCCTGCATCACACCTTTACCCAGCCTCATTGCTTCAGTCTCCCCTTCAAAATACTCCTCCGGGAGTTCTGTTAGACCTACATTAGGGTCGATTTCCATAGCAAATAAGTTATCAAATCCCTTAACTTTTGTTGGCACCTGCAATTATAACAAAATTATTTAGAATCATTTTTGTATTGCCTTTGAAGGAACATAATGAGAAGATGAATTAACCATTAATAATCAACTAACTCTGGCAAACAAGATAGTAAATTGAATGATAACTTACTTTGGAAAATTTTTGGTCAAAGGCATCAGAAATATTATGAGCAGGATCAGTTGAAATAATTAGAACAGATTCTCGAACTTTCGACAACTGAACTGCAAGACTACAGCTGTGAATTTAAAAATCAATATTAGTCTATAGCCGCTTATTTAAATTTCTTATGTTCTTAAAATTAAATAAAAGAAAGTTGTTACCTGCATGTAGTTTTGCCTACGCCACCCTTTCCTCCGACAAAAATCCATCGCAGGGATTTTTGGTCTATTACGTTTTTTAAAGAGGGTTCTAGAGGTTCAAAATCATTAGTTTCATCCATAATACCAACTAATTTGCACACAAAGAATTATATAGCCGAATGGGATATGGGACACAGGCAATGATGAATGAAGTATGATCAAACACACGAATAGTGACGTGAATGACAGACCATAATAATTCAATTATTAACCATAGAGTAATTTCTAGTTAAGCACAGATACCATTAGCCTTTTAAGAGATCTCAAAATGGGTACTGCTATCGCATTGTAAAAACGAATATTTAGAGAGAAAGTCACAGCTAATAATACGATCTAGTGCCATGGTATTGAAATTATTAAGCGATTTCGATTTCTTACTTTAGACTTACTATTGTAAGACATATTTACCAGATGTATACGCAAGTTCGACAAGTTTTGTCCGTAACAATGTTGTACAAAATATTACTTTATTTTTAATGGCACTAGTTACGCTCTTTCTAGTACTATAATGAGAAAGATACACAATACCGGATATTAATTTGTTTACATAACGTTCTGAATGATTATAAAATGAGCACTAAATGGCAATTGCTTTAGATAATTTTGTCAATAACTTTGTACTTTCTGTGCACGTAGATGTAACTTTTGTTACATTCTGATAACAGAGCCAATTGTCATACTATTAAGAGCTGTCATCACCTTGTCAATTGTCACTGCCACAAACATTCAAACTAAAATATTTTTTTTGGATTTTAGAATAAAAATGTAATATTGTAAATAGTGTTGTATATATAGACATTATACTA
The DNA here is from genome assembly GCA_963555665.1 of Dircenna loreta. Classification (NCBI taxonomy): domain Eukaryota; kingdom Metazoa; phylum Arthropoda; class Insecta; order Lepidoptera; family Nymphalidae; genus Dircenna; species Dircenna loreta. The sequence goes on from OY743094.1 coordinate 12,694,200, forward strand.
ATTATATATTATAAAAGAGAATATCAAAACAGTATTGCATGGGTGAAAGTCTGATAAGCGTGTTAAAAATGGTAGACTAATATTATCAATGGAATGTCTATATTACTAAAAAAAGACAATGTTCCATCGTCTGTTGCGAGGTCGCTTGACATTCAAAGTGTATCTGTTTTTGGGAATAATTGCCATTATTGTATGCGGCTATTTATTTCCTCAGTACAAAATATATCCCATAGCACCTGTAACATCTCCGACCTCCGCTCATGCACATACTTCTCGACATTTATCTAAGCTTGTAACTGTTGTGTTTCGTCAATTCGAGGATTTCGAAAATGATATCGCTGAAAGTGTTCAATCATTTGTGGCTGCTTACCCAAATATTGCCATATTAGTATTATGCCAAAGATTTCAGTATCCTCCATTTCAATTTTCGGGAACCAATGAAACACTTAAAAATGTAAGAATTCTATCAATGGAGATGCGGCTCGATAGTTGCTCAGGAGATCTGGATCCACTGTCATTTATTTTAACAGACTATGCACTCTTTGTCCCTGATTCATCACGGGTATCACGTCGAGTATTCCAGCAAATGGCTGTGGCAGCTACAACCTACCCAGCTCAAGCTATTGCTGTTGGTGTTGGTAATGCCCGCCTTACTTGCCAGCAAATTAAATGGGCATATACTGATTGGACTCTGCAATACAGTAGGGATTCCTCTAAGAAACTTTGTGATGCAGTACAGGGACAACATGCTCTGATGATTAAAACTACCATTCTACACACACTACCCAAACCATTCTCATTTCCATTTCCAGAATCTTTGTATCTTCAGACTGCAGTCAAGAATATTAAGGTAATATCATAATAATAAGTAAACAAAAGGTATTACCAGACCAAAACTCATTCTAATAGTGGTGTAAAGTTCTTTAGTTTATTAATATAATATTTTTTCCTAATTAAAGGTTCAAATTTTGGACAGTAAGTTCGCATCTGGGAGAAGTGTCCTAAAAACACCATCCTCCAAACAGAAATCAACTAAAAGGTTAAGGGATTATCGCACATCTTTGTATAAAGACATTGGTGTCAAAGCTGTTGTTAAAGAAGATGGCAGGGTGCAATGGTTTGGTTGTAAAAGAGAAACACAGGTTATTATTTTATGTATATTTTTATATAAAAAAAAAAGATGATAATACATTTAACATTTTTTTATGCCTGTAATAGTTTTAATAACAAGATTTGAATAAATTAAAAAGTATAACTACATTTTTCAGAGATGCTTTCCACCAGTGCAAAGAACTCCCTCCTACCTTCTTGCGGGTCGCAACACGCCCCCATGCTGTCGTCGAAACATCCGTCGCACCACAGCTCACGTGTTGCGAGCGCTGCTTCAAGCTGGGGCTAGGTGCTGGCTTGAGACTACCTCGCTACTTGGAGCTGTTGTTAAGTATGTCAAGTCAAAGGCATTTTTTTTATTTATATAGGCATACATTGCACATAAGAAACATCAAACAGTAGTCTCTTAGTTTCAAAGGGTTAATGGAGAAGAATCATATGACGTAAATAGATATGTACAAAAAACAGAGCCTTAAGTATTATACCTACATATGCTCTGTATATTTCATATTAAATATAGAATCTTTAATAATTATTTCTTGGAAATGAATAATGAATTATTTTTGATTATGGTTTCAGTGGGGATCTCCTGCCATGGGTTGAATATGCTGAAATTGGCATCCATGCTTCAGACCTATCAAGGGTTACATGGTTGCAGAGAGGTGGGGCAGATAATGATGGCTTTGTTTGGGAACGTGCTACTAAAGGTCATTACTACCGAGTTGCATATTCAGCGACAAACAGAGTGTATGTTTTGATATTACCCTTTACTGCTAAGAATGGCACTATGTGGCCGGCAGACTGGGTGCTAGCTCACCAACGTGATTTTCCAGAGAGACATTTACACCCCCTAGCACAGGTAAAATATAATACCCTTATATACTGACAATCTTTATATATGTACATAAATGTTTCCCAATGAAAATTGTAACAGATAGATTTCTGAATAGTATACAAAATATAGGTCAGTATATTATTTGGCAGCTTTATGTTAAAATTTATTAATACTAGCCACTAAAAACTTATAAAACAATTGAAAAGGTCTGTTGCAATGTGGAGGCAAAAAAAACACAAATCAAATTTGAACAATTTCATTTATTTTAATACAAATCTTTTCAGATACAGTATGTTGGCCGGCAAGCACCAGCTCCTAATGATGCTCGGGCATTTCTAGACCTAAAGCTTGGTCCTAATGCTGTGGAAAAATGTGACAGGATTGGATCTAAGCTTCTCTATCCTTAGCGCCATTTAACTATTCATTATTATTAACAGTATTAAATACAGAGGCAATATGACATTGTGAATTAATTAAATTAGCACAATTTTGTGTGATTTGAAACATTTTATTGCACAAACTTTTAATGTTTTATTTTAAAGCTATTGATCTCATTTTGACTCACTTTTTGCAATGTTTCTAGTCATTTGAACTCGTGATTGTTATAGTGTATAATATAAATGATTTTATTAAACACAAATGTGTTAAGTATTTTAAGCAAGCAATAAAATAGATTTTATTGGTAAGAGATAGCAATTTTATAAAGTAACACTTAGTTATTTTAAAGCAATAAAGTGCTATGTAATTATAAGAATATGTATTTTTGAGGATCTTCTAAATCTAGTCATTGTTATTCTAAATGTTATGTGAAAACCATTTCAAATGGAGTTGTTTTGTTTTAAGAGTTTATTCTACTTGAAGATATTATTTTATATCTTTAAATATTGGATTTTATATTTCATTCAAATATTTTATGTAGTATATATATAATAATACTAATTAAATATTTTGATTGTTTTGAAATATCTGTTCGATGTGATTTTCTTGACACGGATACATCGCTTTATTAAGCAAATTTTATTTAGAGCTTCCTAGTGATAACTGAAAGAATAAAATAAAATTCAATTAAACTTGTTTTATTTTAAATATCAAACTACCGCTAAACTTCCACATTAAATGTTTTATAAATATTAAAAATAAATCGTTAATATTAATTATACATTAAGTAAGTTATATATATTAGTTAGTCATCTTCAAACTTCTCGTCAACAACACCTGTCTGGAATGGTGGGTCTCGCACTAAACTTAATAGTTTATCCAACTTCTGAATCTGCAAAAAAAATGCAACATACTTAAAAAAAAAAATATAGTAAGTCAAAAAAAATTAGGATATTAAAAAATATTAATATTAATGTTTTTTAGAATGTTTAATATTATATCAGAAGTAACAACCTGTAAAGTTCTTTGATCAATGCCTTGCGCTTTCTTTGGTGGTTTGCACATGACCCGCAAATTGGGTGATAATTTAACAACATGGCAGGTACCTCTGTGAAATAAAAATAAAAACAATTAGACCAAAATGTTTAAAAAATGATATAAAAAAACAAAAAAAACTTTGATGCCTCCAGAGAGATTCGAACTCTCGACCCCTAGTTTACAAGACTAGTGCTCTAACCCCTGAGCTATGGAGGCGATGGGATAGACAATGAAATACGCGTAGTATCTCTTATAATAATTATATTGTAACCGTAATCAATAGTTTTCCTTATAAAATTATTCTGTTATTAATAAATTGTATATAACAATAATTATATTAAAAAAAGTAAATTGGGTGCAAAATGAAAAAAAACTGATTTCAAGTCTTGCATAATGAAAATAAAAAAAGTATAAATCTTAAGGATAAAAACAACATAAAATATATATTTCTAATAAAAATAATCAGAAACAATGGTGTCATTTTAGGTGTGGAAGCTAAAATATTCTACACAATCTTTTACGTAAAATGTAGCAGGTAAACTTATTTTTTTTTCAACAATTCTATTCACAGTTGATATAATTTGCGTCACGTTTACTTATGACGTAACACCTTTAAAGAAACACCTCTGATTGGTTAATAATTCATTAATGACAATCTGATAATAGAAATATGAAAAGAAGTTGTGTTTACAAAGAGGTTATATCCACTTACTTAGTGTCCCCGCAGACAATGACCGGTAAGGTAGCATTGAAGTCAATCCTTGTAAGCTTCTTGGTCTTCTTGGAGACTACGGCTTGTACGCATATTGGTCTATATTTGTTAACGTTCAAATCAAATGCGAAAACCTGTTTAAATATATATTTTACATACGAGTTACTTATAGACACGTGAAATAGATAATAATTATTTGTCATATTGTATTCGTTGAAATATACATTAGTGGTTAATTGTATAATATTCATAGTGATGATAGGTTTTATTTAGAATAGTTTTTTATGTTTGATTCAATGAATCGTCAATAATAGTGCGGTATTGTGTACCTATTATTTGTACAGACTTATTGGAAAAGTGAACAAAGGCAGGCATTGTACCGGGAACAAGACGTTTGAAATGCAATGATGGGAATCGTACGAAATATTAATTCGATTCGGCGTCTGCAGGCGCAGAGATATTTATTAGTCCAGATTAATATTATACGTCGTAATAAATATTTAATACCAATAATTTTTAATTGAACTAAAAATGTCAAGAAATAAAATTTTCTTTTTAAACTAAAAAGGATGTAATTACTTCAGAAATCCTAATTAATATTATTGTGAGTGTGTTTACTATTTAGTTGACAATCTTTAAATTAACGTAACACGTATTCTTTTAGAGGTGCACGTATTTTTTTAGAGGTACAGAATAGAGTACGTTTTATCCTGAAAAATATTATCCCCGAAGAACAAATATTTTTAGACGGCGCTCCGACATAACAAGTTTATTTTTTTTACCGATGACAGCGCGGTAAAACCGTTTCCAAAATATACTTTATAATAAACTAGACACGAACATGTAAAATCTCTCCCGGTGACGCTGTACCAGCCAAGAGGGCTAACAGCTGAGTTGTACAAAAAAAAACATGTAGGGTCAGGTGGGGTACAGTGTTACAAAAAAAAAAATTATAATATAGTGACGAAAATATTATTTTAATCAATCTATTTTTTGCATACAACTAAACTTTAATAATCCCTCTTTAATTAATATAACTCAAACAGTAACATCAGTAAGAACTACTTAATTAAAATTGCACTTGAAAAAAATCTGTCGATTGTAACACATAGCCCCATATCTGGGGTACTCTGTTACAAGGTAAGGGGCACAATGTTACAACATTAAAATAATAGAAAAAGTAACAATACCAATTAGAAAAAGTTACAATATATAAAATACTAGACGACAAACAAACTTCTGACAAAATCTTTGCAATCTTTGCAATCTTTGCAATGTCATAAAATTAACATGCTTTTCATTTGCTGCTTTTCGAAGAATAATACCACTTTCAACCATCTGAATCGCTATTGCCATATTTTCTTCACTATGAAGACCGTAATCCGTCTTCCTCTTACGATTTCGGACCATTTTCTTTTAATATCTAAAAAATAAGGTAAATTGGGGCTGACTGTAACAGTGTCACACTGTGCCCCGTAACACTGTACCCCAGAGGGAGAAATCAAGTAAAAAAATCGAATGAGTATTTTAGGTTAAGTTTACAACAAACTTTTTGCCGGTAATTTATAGCTAAATATACATGAAATAAAGGAAAGTAACATGACTTACCTAAATACAATACGTCCGAAATTAAATGAAAAACTTTGAAATTATTTTTTCAGTGTTTAGTCACATGAAAACCTTTTTTGTTTAACATTCTTTAAGAGCGGTACAATCTGCGGCGATGACATTTGTTTAAAAATTGCTGCTTGTAAGCTTCGCAAACGTATATACCAACACCATAAAAATAAAAGACAGGGACGGAGATATATGCATTGTAACATTGTACCCCGTGTAACACTGTACCCCCCCTGACCCTAAAGTATAAAAGTATGTAAACTATTATTTTTCCGTCCGAGTACAATGTGGGTGTCTTCAAGGCAAGAGTGAATAGGCTTTTACTGAGTTGATTGATGCGCTTTACCACCTACGACTACATTTCCACTTCCCATCAGGTGGAATATAGTCAAGCGTCACTTAGATTAAGTATTAAAAAAAAAACAAACCTTTCCATCTGCGGTGCAAGCCGCAAACACGGTGCTGGAATACGGCGCCCACTTCACGTCTCCCACGGGTGAGCCCAGCTCGAACATGAACAAAGGCTCGCTGGTGGTTGGGAATGGGATTTATCTTCACAATGTTTTTTCCTAGTTAGCGTTTAAATCTAGATCCATAGCTAGTCTTAAAGATAATATTATTGATTGTTTGTTCTTAAGTTTTATTTGTCAATCTTTTGTCTTAGTTATCCAATATTCAGTATCTAGTCCTAAATAGTATGGCCTCTTAATTTATCTTAAAAGTACTAATTAATCTTGTTTGTCTTAAAGTCAGAATACTTGTCTCTTTTAGTTAGTCTTAAATTTCAGTCTGTAAAGCCTCCTTCAGTTAATTATTAATGTATAAATATATTTTTTTTCCGGCAGTTCGATTAAAGCTTAAGAACCGCAAATAAACTTTTACAGTTTATTAAACATGCTATAAAGTTTAAGTTAAATATACGTAGTCTTGCCATAAATATTGTAATAAAGAAGAAAAAAAAATTGGCATGGTTCTAGGTGCTATCTTAATTTCCCGAGAAAAAATATTTTGCTTTCGGACAGGATTTCTTCGAATCTTTCCCTTACTGCTTTGACCACCTCTTTCGTACGAACACTACGTGGACGGCTAGCTCTTTTTGTGTCACAAACAGAGGAAGTCTTATTGTACCTATTAATAGCCCGGTACACAATTATTTTACTAACACCAAGTGTATGGAGAGTTTTAAAAATTGCATTTGGCTCCATGCCTACTTTGAGTAATGCAATCACAGCGATTCGGTTCTCTTTATCACCCCACCCCATTTTAATATCGCAAAATATTTTGCAATGTATTGGCGCCAAAATGAGAAAACACAATAAACAATCGTATAAAAATGACAGATTCGAAATTCAAATGTAATATTTTTTTTATTTTTCAGTGGAACAGTATTTATGGCCGGACTAAGTACTTTCGTTATATAAATTAAATGCATTTTTACTTTATACATACAATAATTACTTTATATACTTAAACAAAAAATTTACATTATTTAAACCATAGAGTTTATTGAAGTTTCACCGATTCTAATGTCTCATCATATTTATATAATTCCGAAAGAGAATCCATGGGGCTGAATATGCGAGAAACTCCATGGAGGAGTGTTTATTACAAAACTCATTGCAGTCATACTCACTCCCTTCCATCCTCCCATATCTTCACCCTCCAATCCCCAGAACAAGAGGCGTAGATGCTGTTATTGAAGTAGTTGTAGTTTATCCTGTATACAGGCATATGGTGTCCTTGAACCGACCTCACATAGTTACGATTGTATTTGAGAGAACATGTGTGGATCATTCCGTCCTCCGTGCCTACCATGAAGATCTCTGGCTTCTCTGGGTGGAAGCAGATGCAGCTGCCGCAACCTTATACCATGGCTTGTTTTAGTTTTTTGCAATTATTGTTTTTACTATTTAACATTACAGATGTATAATGTTTTGAAAACTGTTATTATTGGTTTGCTTTCTTTATTTCTACGATAGTTTTGATGAACATGATATTTGTGACTTATTATGAGCTGGTTGTCAAAGAACCATAAAGAAGTTATAACTTAGGAATAATTGTATGAATGCTTAATTCTCTTCAAGATAACGTGACTAATGTTCGAAGCATCTAAATAACATGTTTTAATCATGAGATACAATCTAGAATAACAACAAAATGTCCTTTTTTTAAAGTTTAAACCCTAAAATTTATGGAAGGAGACCTTCCTTCCATAAATTTTAGGGTTTAACTAAACAATACATACTGTTAACAGTAAGCTGAGTTCCATCAGGCCCAGGGATGGGAGGAACGTTGGAGTGAAGAGTAATAATAGTTGTGGCTTGCAGTTCTCCCGGCATCACCGCCCACTGCACCACGCGACCGTCACCAGAGATTGAGAAGAAGGAAGCTTCTCCGTCTATTAAACGAGCTCCCCAACGAATCTAATGTTGAATAAAATTAAAATATATAATTACCTACGTTAGTTTCAAAAATATGTGTGTAATTCTAAAATCTATAAATACCATCAACATTTTAATGATTTCTAGATACAAAATTCGAAAAAAATTTAAAAGGCTTAAGTTAATAAGTACATGTTTTTCTTATAATAAGAAGGTACGTAGTTTAAAATAAACATATTTTACCTCCCAGACAATATTACTGTGTTTATCCCTCACCGCATCAGATTTGTACTGATATGAGGATTCTAGAGTCAATTGGGCGTTATAAACACACACATTGCCATCGTAGAAACCTAAAAAGACCCATTCATGTGTGTAATATAAGCAGAGTTCCTTATATTCCTTATAAAGGACAATTAACAAACAGCCATACCAACACAAATGAGATATGGCGTTTCTTTGTACACATCAAGACATATGACTGGAGAGTTTGTGATCACGGAGTATTCAGGATACGCCGGGTTCTTTATGCTGTAGAGACAAAGGCATCCTTCTTTTTGTTGCTGAGTAAAATCCACTGTAAAGACATCTTAAAATGAAGACGAATGAAGAAGTTCTCATCAAGGGCTGGTTACAGAAAAGATAACGTCCAAAGCATTTTAACAGGTCGAGGTTTTAAATAAGGCGTTAAGAATTTGAACATCTTAAATATTTCCAAACTGCTATTTAATAAGAAACCATTCTTACAAGATCCATAGGCCACAGCAAAAAGATCCTGGTAGTGCGGGTTCCACTGGACATCACATACTGCGTGACTCCTCATTGGCTCGAACTGGAACTTCCACAGCGGTAACAACGAGCCCATTCCTTCGCGGAACTCGTCCGATGGATCATCCCAGTAGCGGTAATCTTGGGCTGGAGATGGTATATACTTGATTGTATAAAAAAACCCACAAACAGACACATCTATATAAATAAAATTCAAGTAAATGCGGAAACGTACAGTTTTCGTATTTAACCAATATGGTTTGTGTATATTTAGAAAATCCACCGGAGAGTCGAAAATGTAGTGGGTATTTTTTTTTGTAGAAAATATTCTTTAAAATATGAAATATGGTCTGACTGTTCTGCTGATTAACCAAACGACCACCAAAGTTGGTGTTTGTTAATTGGAATATTATAGCATTATCCTTATTATTCTATCTGATGTAGATGTACACAAAATGTTTGCCGATGTTAGACGAGTTCTCTATTGAGCAATATATTAGGAAGTCGGAAATCATAATTGTTGCAGCAGAATTATTCATGCGACAATGAATTAGTTATTCGAATTTTAATGTACTATTTGGGACAGTAAGAAACCGAAGAAGATAAAAAAAATATTAATGTTGACTTACCAATATCATCATAAATATTTTGATTGACCAATCTTTCGAGAATGGTCCAAGCCTCTCGGATCCTCTGAGCAAGTTTTTCATCATGTATTTGCTGTTCTGATTTTACGTGTTTCGTTGCTTTTTTGCGCAACTGAAAGAAATTTTTATTTGACAGTACGATATCAAGTAAATATTTTTTTATTGTTATTGTCTGTATTATATCTTACCCTTTTAGGCTTTTCATCTTCTTTCTCACGCAGTTTTTTAGCAAAGTCTTCTTGATAGAAGTCAAATATAACGCATTGGAGCACTGTGGAGCCATAGTTAGCTCGTGGGGGAGGAATTGTTTGCGTGTCAACTGACTTTATACAAAACAGAAATAAATAGTAAGACGGTATACAGATGATACATCTATAGTTAAATTAGTTGTATGATTAATACTAACTCGTCGTGGATAAGTATATGTAAGAGCTGCTCTCTCACAGAAATTAAATTGATTTGCCAATTTTTTAACACGAGGTTTTATGTTTAGAACTTCTTCCTCGTGTTTATCTGCTACTTCTTCTTCTACAAATAAGAGGAAAATGTTTTAATTTTTTTAAGTAAACATAGATAGTGATGATTCAATTATCAGTGGATATATTATCTTTTTTGGATCTTTTCATTTTCTTACTCTCTTCCGGTGCGGCTTCCTCTCCAACAGCTTCTGCACCAGCTTCTGCCTCCTCATCTCCCGCTTCAGCTTGCACAACCTCTTGTTCGGCGGCTGCCTCTTGTGCCTTTTCTTCTTCTTGTACATCCTCTTTTGAATTTGAACACAAAGTTGTTATTAACTTTATTTATTTTATTCATTTATTATGTAAAATGCCGTATTTTTAAAACAATCTTTAAGAAAACATTGTGTTTTTAACCTTATCTAAATTATTAATTACGTTATAATTTAATTAAGTGACACTCAAGGTACAAGACCTTTAGGTTAAGCTTAGGTTAACAAGGTTATAAGACCTTCAGGTTTAGCTTCTTCGGCAGGTGGTTGTGGTTCTGGTTCTTCTTCTTCTTCTTCTTCAGCAGCTGATTTCTTAACTTTAGCTCGCTTCGGCCCGGCATCGTCAAACCCAACCATGCCTTATATAGATCAAGGAACAAATTTTCAAAAACCTTTCAAATGTTTATGGTTATCTTATAATGGTTAAAATTTTTTACAAAACTAGCTAACTAATTTCTTATAATATATTAATTTTTTAATGGTATTCACCGTATCCAGCAGCAATTTGAGCTTTGGCTTCGTCTGAATCCTTCCGTATGGCGGTGCCTTGAAATATATAGAGAGGATATGCTTTCCCAAAACTCGGTTTAGCTTTACCTATAAATTTTCCCTTTCCGTAATGATACGCCACTTCATCGGCAACCCATTGTGGGTTTATTGTTGATAGTACTCGACCTACTTCTTCCTCCAGATCCTATAAAATTGTCAGTCTTGTTATTCTTTACCGTGAAAGAAAATTATTGTTATAACTCCCTGACTTATTTGAATAAAAATTTTAATTCCTCTTTCTATATTCTTAATTCTACTTTTACTTACAGCATCTGGTACTTCCTCTTGATCATCCGGTTTTATCAGAGTTCTTGGTTTCAACCAATCCAATGCTTCATCCTCCACAAGATTCGCTCGGGACTTAGTGGTGTCCTTCTGCTAAACAACACACAATAATTTTACATTTTATACTCATTCCTCGAAATTAAATTGAAAAATGCCTTCCTACATCGAAACGCAGTAGGCTTTTGGTGATAAGAACTGTATCATCATCTTTTTTTAAAGCCCTTTTGACCATAGCTTTCAGCATTTTGTTATCAAAAGTGCTCACTCTGAATATGCAAGCACGCTACGCCGCGGCAAATCAAAGACTGTTTGATATTTTGACGCTCGAGTGTATCTCGGCTTTATAGCTAAATATTCTATTTGCATAATGTTTTATGTTAGAACTTTATTGGGCCCAATCATGGAACAAGACTATAAATATTACTGTAATTTTTAGTTGTAGCAAGCGTAAACAAATGATCAAAGCATTGCGTGCTTACAGCATTTTTAAACAGTATTTCATACTTTTTAATTTCTTCCAAGCTCTTCCGAATAGACACGCAAGAATGCTGTTAAAGTATACTTACCTCGCTTTCCTCGTCAGAAGATGTAATTTCAAGCATTATTATTATTATTTTTATTAAAAACTCTGGTGTTAATTGTGCGAGTTGCAAGTGTGAGTAAAAAAATGTTACTGCAAAGATAACTAAAGCAAATGCTACTTACAGAGTAAGGTGTGCTGCATTGCATTGATTTGGAATCGCATTAGTGCTAGACAAAAACCGACACCAAAAAAATATTTAGGAATTATTCAATTAATAGCATTTTACATAGTTAATTTATCCATATTATCCTTCTTATACGTCGTGTACATCTCCAGCATAAACTTGCATACAGTTTGATATCGAACCTTGTATACAAATTTATAATAATCATTCATTACTTTGTTGTCGATGACTAACGATTTAAGAATAGATTTGGAGATAATAAAATTAATTTATGGTTCGTTGCTAACCGTACTTAGTTTGTAAATTACTAGCCTTCGCGGGGCGTGTCACCAAATTCTAATTAGTCCCCGTGTCTGGTATTAGCTAGCACAAGACGCCGCGGTACAGTTAGACTGCATTAATAGCATTTGCCTTTTAAGAATGCTCAAATTTGCATTAGTCTCTTTGTGGTAGCCGACGTTGCTGCTTCGTAAGGGAGTTTAAAAATAAATATAATTTACTTCATTTAAAAATGCTTCCTTAATAATTAACTCTAATGTTTGATGTTCTGTTTTAGCGTCAAAAAATATATATATTTTGAAGACAAAGGAAAAAATAAAGCAATTGATTGAAGGTTGAAGGGCTGATCTCGTAAATATGGGTATGATTATTTTTTATGTTAAATTTATTTATGTTATTTAACATTTATAAAAATTAGCGCTTCTATTTATTGTTTTGCTAAGAAAAGCATGTATTTATTTTATATAATATTCAATGCATGCATTTATTTTAAATAAATATAGAATAAAAAAATAAATCGATACGGTCAAGGATAATTTTTTCATGGTATATTTATTTAAAATAGTTTAACATGGCTTTACAATATAAAAGTTTATAGACAAACATTAACTAGGTTTTTGTTCATGAATTTGCTTTTGCTTAATATTTTATCTACACTTTACGCCACAGATCATAAAAATTACGAAAGGGTAGAAAAGGGAGCTAAGGAAATGGAATTTAAAAAACAACAAGCGTATTTAATTCTTTTATCATCGTAAGCTTCATTAATAACTCTTTTATATAACATTTTATGTACAAAATGATGAAACCGCCGATTTACAACCAATGAACCTTTACGATTATTACATTTTGTTTTCTATGCGTTTAGTTGCGTGCTTTAAGTTAAAAGGTTGTCCTGATATTAGTAATCGAGATAATAAACATTCAATAATGCCTTCCGTGTTGTAAACTTTGCTTTATTTAGACTGTTGTGTTTTGATACTAATTTGCTCCAACATTGGACAGTTGTTATATATTTTTTATATACCATTTAAATAATTTTATTGATATGTTGCATTATAACATTTAAATGATTTTATTAACATGTTGCATTATAACATTTAAATGATTTTAATGATATGTTGCATTATAACATTTAAATGATTTTATTGATATGTTGCATTATAACATTTAAACGATTTTATTGATATGTTGCATTATAACATTTAAATGATTTTATTGATATGTTGCATTATAACATTTAAATGATTTTATTAATATGTTGCATTATAACACTTAAATGATTTTAATGATATGTTGCATTATAACATTTAAATGATTTTATTGATATGTTGCATTATAACATTTAAATGATTTTATTGATTGCAACATGCATTATATAAAAGCGTTCAATTATTTTTATTGTGAATCAAAGCTAAGCACAAACATTGGACATGTCACAGTATCACAGGTGCTCTGACGCGAATATGACGTTAACCGTAATCTGATGACACGAAATTGGAATGATATTTAATAAGAGTGCAAAGACAATATGGCCATTGGCTGGTCACATGTATGTTATATCATTTAAAATTGCGTTAGCCGAAAAAGTAGACATGTCAAGGTTTAGACAAAATAGAAATGTAACTAAGATATGAGAGGTGACATTAACTAGGCTTCTATCGAAAATCCTTACCATGTTCCTAACTTTGCAATATAGAATAATATTGTCTAATAATAGATAAAACTACGGAAAATTGAAAATTTTCAAAATATATTATATATAGAACGCTAGATTTACCGGGTCAGCGACACGGTAGCTCAATTCGCAGACTGACGGAACGGTTTCTCAGAGGTCACCGGTTCAATACATTTTCCAAAATTTTGGTATATTTTTAAATTTACAAAATCTGTAATGAGGTACGCAATCTTAAATGTGGCGGTGTATGATGAATAACTTTGATGACATATGAATAGCCAAAGCCTCGCAAGACAGGCGCAGCATCAGAACAGGAGCCGAATTAACAGTGGTCATCACATTTGCTACTCACTTTCAGCCGTTTTATCAGGAGCCCTAGAGATTTCTCCGTGGACTTGTTGCGCCAGAGCATAGGAAATCTAACTGGCTTATTGGTCCCTTGAGGGCTAGGGATCTAGATTAAGTAACTAAATTAATACTTGATTTCATTTTTTTATATTATTTGTTCGATTTATTTTGCTAGTGGCTTTTGGTATTATTTGTATTATGCGATTGGTTGTGGTTTGTTATTGAAGTATTTTGGTATAGTTGGGTTTTTCAGTATTAATAATTTTTGGATTTGGGATTTTGGAATGGTTTTGTGTAGATATGGGTTTTTGTTGGTGGCTGTTTAGAAAAGCATTGTCGGTTGTAAAGGTTACAATTATGTGAATGTTTTACTGTAATTTCTAATTTGTGATTTAAAAGAAGAAAATACAATATAGTAGTCTGCTGTTAGTAGCAACCTGTGTTTGATCGATACTCGGATGTTGCGTTATAAAAAATAAAAAATATTTGTCTACATATATGTTGAGTACCTACTGGTGTGAAATAGAAATGAAATCTGTGAATGTTTTTTAATAATAGTGAGTTCGAAATACTTTTTATAATTTGGTAATATGTTTTACATTTGTTATGTACAATAAAACTATTCTTACCTTCTTTGGCGCCATACTTAACGCTTATTTCATTTTCCTTGATTTTACTTCCTTGAAAAAAGCTATTAAAAGTTTCTGAGACGTAATTGGGATTAACAATGACGAAAGATTAAAAACGTTATACAGTGCGCGCGCACCTTACCGTTACCATGGCAACGTAGGGAGGGCTCCCCGCTTCAACCCTGTTATTTGCCAGTGATTTTGTGAAAGAAGGTTTTATACGTCCTCTCTGTGTCTAAATATTTAGCCGGCTGTCTGATTCATACAGGTGAATTATTATATTTCGACAATAAACTGCAACTTTAAGGTATGTTGATTAGTGTTTTCTAACATAATTATTTAAGAAGGATCTATATTGTAGAAATTGTGTACTGGTAATAATTACCAATTTTTACAGCCTTTGCAACGTAACCTTGGATATATTCATGACATTTATATTTACTTGTCTATGCGTAATTTATCTTAAATTGACTTATATATTTCAAGATAAACCCATATTATCATGCATTGTGTCACTTTCAAATATAGAACTTGAAGGTCAGACGTAATAATCAATTACCCTCCATACCTTTACCTGACGACAGAATTGTACGAAGACATTTGACCTTTGACCTTATAGAATAGATATATATACATATATATATAGTCAAAATAAGTATGACTTAACTAATTTAAATTATTAGTAATTACTATTGTTATATTATTAATACTAGTTAACATTCTATTTGCGTTATTAACCTTCATGCGCATGACAAAAAGATAATTTATTTTTCAGCTCGTGATATAATAATAATTCACGCTGGCGGCTGAAGAAGAGAACAGGGAACAGTTGGTTCCCTTGTTTCAGGCGGATGACAGTGGCATCGACAGCGATGACACGGAGCGTGCGCGCGCGCAACTCAACAACGATGGCCTAGTACATGTTAGTACTCATATATTTCTATTACGTTTCAATAATTTAATTTACAATAAAGGAGTCAGAAACACATGACCTTAATTTGGTATAATAAAATAAGGATCATATACGGGTCACATACCTTTTTAATAGAAATATATTAGGTTCTAGTAAGTTAGGTAATTTGAAAGTCAAACGTACAGCTGACATAATATTAGATTAATTAATAATGTATGTATCGAGCTATCAAATTGTATATGATTATTATTGAATATTTTATATATAGATTAGAACTCATTGGATATTGAAGGAACTAATAGGATAGGTTAGGTTCACCGTTCCCTTGCAGTAATAGTATCTCGGTATCTTAAATACCATCTATACTCAGGTATAGTATACTATACTAAAAGGTCAGCAAACGCCAGTATTAATCATTTTGACGTCTTTACTATGTCATATAGATGTCAATATGATGTCAAAGATATCATAGGTCATAATTACATCCTGTTACAATCATATGAGTGTTTACTAAGAGAATGGTAGAGAGAGATAGAGTAAGAGGAAAAATAACGTAATTTTTAATTTCTTAGTTGACTGAAACCAGCAGTAGTGATGAAGACATCGAACTGAAAGAGCCATTAATGCGATCAATAAAAAGACGCTTCGATGAACAACTAGTAAGAAACTTTTATTACAATAAAAAACCTTACTATATTGGCATTTAGAGATATTGCAGAAACGAGACAGATTAGATATCGAGATAGAGGAAAAATACAATTAACTTTCCGAAAAAAGGCATTATAGAAAACTAGTGGAGATAGAAACAAATTACTCTTCTTATAAATTAAGACTGTCTTTTTGTAACTTGCACATTTCAATTGCAGAAGAACATGGAGGAAGGTCGTCTGGAACACGAGGAGCTGATACCATTGAAGCCCTGGCGATCTTACTGCGATGACACACAATCCCTCCCCAGTACTCCCGACAGATCCTCTCCTCCCTTGTATGAAGTGGAACTGACAGCTTCTGATGAAGATGACGATAATTCAGTCCTGGAGCTGGTGATACCTCTCCACTCAAAACACAGAGCTGGGAGCTCTCAAAACGCGATAGCAGCCAGCATCTTCTGCAGTCTTTTGTGCTGTTTTCGTAACTAAATGAATTATTTTAATGATTTTTATATTTCTTATATGTACGAAAGTTCTTTTTAATTATAATAAGTAATTAAAAAATAGTGTCTAATGTTTGCAAATGTTTAAAAAAATATATATTAAAAAATACGGCGTAATATCGTAAGTATCTATTTTTTGCAAATGTTTAAATAATAATTTATAGAAAGTGAACAGTTGACATATCAGTTCTAAAACAGTCAAGAGTTAAGCTTGCCGTCTCTGTGTTGTGATTGATTGTATAGATTTAAGAAAATATCTATGGTATATATGTATCTATATATAGAAGAAATATAAATGTGTGCCAAACTTCTTTTAATATAATATGTGTAAAATTAATAAATTATATTTATAGAAAACATATAAAATAATTCAGTAATATAAAATAGTTAAGAGTTTGTCAAATTAAAAACAGAAATCAATTATATTACTTTCTGAAACATTATTTATGTAAATATAAAAAAGCATCATCTCGAATTTGTAATTTTCGTCAATTATAACAAAATGTATTTAAATAAGTTAAATAGTAAGTAATTATTTTTTTTAACGTTCATCAGCTCTGATGTTCCATTTACTTAAATTTGTTAAAAATTTCGATAATTTTAACTTTTTTATTATATAAAATTAAAATCAAAAGGCACTAACGGTATGTTATAATTATACATTTATTAAATTGGACACTAAAACGTTTAATCAATGAAAGAGAGCATAAAGAAAACAGGCCCTAGGTTAAGACTGATTTTTTGTAATATCAGAAAAAGCATATTATTAATTTACTTGTAACATAATAATATTTTTGGTATTTTAACATTTTATTCCAATGATACAATCAATAAAAACTTTGCGTAACTATGCTATTTATTATTTTGTTGTTTTATTTCATTGTTAACGCCATTTTAACGATGCTTCTAGGTACGTAGATTATATTACGTAGACAGAAAATGCTACTATATATAGATTTTATAACTAATCGATATTGTTAAAACTAAAATTCTACTAAAACTACTATATTTCTACTAAAAATAAAACTAAAATTCTACTGAAACTAATATATTACTACTAAAAATAAAATAATATTCTTCTAAAACATTTATTGCTACTAAAAAAAATCTACTAAAACTAATATATTTTTTTAACAAATTATTTTTTAAAGCGTCCATTATGTTTATAAACTTCGATTTATATACCATATTTTACAATTTCCGTCTGTATTATTAAATTACAATGGGAAAACCTTGATTGACGCGATTGTGTAGCACAAAGTGGGTATAGAGCCGTGTGTCAAATTGAAGACTCTTGAAAAGCTCTTTGTGATCCGTATGCTCGTATATCGTACTATACACAGATATGATAAAACTTCGCATAGTAAAGGCAATTTCATGTGAGTTTATAAAATGAATATTAATGACTCCGCCATCTTTAAAATATACAGCAAATGTTCTCAATTAATCCCTACTGTAAGCGAGAGTTAAACTCTGCTGAAAAATATGCAGGTGAATGACAAGAAAGGAAGGTTTACTGTCATTACTTGCAGGTTGTTGTCTATTGTTGGTTCGAATAATGTTATTTTGAATGTTTAAAGTTAAAATCCTTTAAGTCCTTGTAAATGTTTGAGCATCATAGAACTAGTAGCAGCGTGGTTGGTTATTCTTGGCTCCTTTTCCATATGGTTCAAATTTATTATCACGTATCAATTACGACTGCGTCTGAATTAGCCGGTACCATGTATACAATAATCGTATTATTATAATTTAATGAATAAGTTAAAAGAGTTTCCATGCAGTCTTGCCGGTTGTTCTCCATTGACCTACACCTTGAAACCGTGCATCTAGATTCAAGAGTCTGACGTTTCATAAGTGCTATGTCAAGTCTAATTCTTTTATTTCACAAGGTGTTCCTATTGTCTTGACTTGTAATATCCTTGTACTTATAAAAATAAATGTATTTTCGGATGAACATCTTTATTCTTATAAAATATATATATATATATATATATTGGATGTAAAAGCAATACTTATTCAAACGATTGTGCAACAAGGAAAGGAAAAGAAAAACATTAAAGAACTTGAATTTCATATTTTAGAAAAAGAAACAATATTTAAAGAAATGTAAATATTGTAAGTCTTATATAATAAGTGTGAGATGTCATAATTGAAAAGTGTTTCATTGTAAAAAGCTTTTCTATACAAGTTCTACTACTCGGCGAGAGATGGCGTTATAATAAATACTTTTAAGGATGACAACGGTAAATTTCTTTGATTTAATTTAAATCTTCTATATAAGCTTTTAATGTTTATTTTAAAATAAAACTTACGTAAATTATTAAGACTGGATTATGAACGAAAACTATAAAATATAATATTAGATAAGTTTATAAAGTTTAACTACTTATGACTATTTATAAATACGATTTTGCAACATGCAGTAAGGGGAGATAAGATAAAATACTTTTGCACGTGAAGTACGATATTAACCACAGAACGTATTATGATATTAATATTTTATCAGTGTTATATTGTTATTGTTCACAAAATCCGTGATTTTCCACTTTAAATATATTTAGTACTAAGGAAGGTTATGTGATAAACAAGTTTTTAACCTGGATATTAGGTGGTGACCTCATGACGTCATCACCGGGATATATTTCAAACGGTGTGACAGTTATTTGGAATAAGATTTTGGCAGCCAGGCAATTATTTTTAGCGTTGGCATATATACGGTTTGTTGATATCCCACGAAAAATTATGTTTTAATTCTTTCAACGACGTTTTTGTTTAATGCTTGTCATATTTTTTTAGTTATAATGTATTGAAAATCGGTTTTTATTAAGAATTATCTTCCTATTCATAATATAACCAAGCACTTACATATTACTTTAACGCCACTTAAATATTTGAGACAGCCGGATGTAAGGACGGTCCAACGGATACACTGTCTTTGTAAGGATACCATTTGAACCCTTTGGGTACGGAACCCTAAAAATTATATAAAATATTAAGATAAAGGTAAACTAATCTTTTTTGGAGGTTATTGATTTTAAGATAATGTGTCGGTAAATATTACTCTAGGTTGTATCATTATTATACTATTATTTGTTTATTTAAAATATATATTTTCGTGTATAAATTAAATAATGAATCTAAATTGCTAACACAGTAAAGAGTAAGAAAATATAATTTCCATAAACTTTATAATTTAAAGCAAATATTTAGCACGAGAATAAACCCTCATCCGGCCTCAGAATTTAGTTTTATAGACTTTTCGTAATACAAAGGAAATTTCCTCGAAGAGAATATTTAAAATTCCCCTTCATATACACACGTTATATATTTAGTAAAATAATATATAATAAGTTTAACGAGAAATCTAACTAAAAACATTGTTGAAGTTTGATAAAATTTAATAATATAACTCTTTATAACCGAGTATTTTGGTAGAAAACCTTATAAATGGTAAACCAACATGTCTTGCCTTCTTTACGTGAGGTCAGTAACGTCTTCGTCTTTCACTCACTTCTGTCGTCTGCTCCTTTCTTCCGTCATATTTCTCATGATTCATCCGTCTTTTCCGGCCTTCCTAGCTGTATCCACATTAATTTAAATGATAATTACGATGCTTTTAGCCTCATCACATCACTTCAGGGTATTCTTCTTTCATTCATTTTCATTCATTCATTCACCACCATTCTTTTCTATAACGGGCGCAACTGCAAAACTTCCTCTAATTTATTAATTCCTTATTCCAGTATTCTCATCTCAACGCATTCTTCTAAACTAAAAGTTATATTGTTTATTATAGAGTTATATATTATATATTATAGAGTGTTTGTTATATTTCCTTAATAAGTAACTATATTTTTTTTTTGATATAATTTATTAGTCATATAAACTTTCTGTGTTACGTTTGTTGTATGTATATATATATAAGTATCATTTAATTATTTGTTTATTAATAAATAAAGTATTTTACAAATACACACACATTACCTTCCTTATAACGAATATATACCAAATATAATTAGTTATAACAGTATGTTAGTAAATTGCTCGTAAATAAATAGTAGAAATGTCTCTGATTAAACAAACATACAAACTTTATTACAGTATTGTTATTAGTTAATACGATGGCTGAATCTCAATAAGCTTCGGATTTGGGCTTTGTACCTTTTTTCTTTATTTCTCTTATAAAATAGGAATCAAAGGATTTTTGAAATTGCCTTTAAACATGTTTAGTCATGTTGAGCTTATTTATGTTTTATAAGAAAATAGAATTAAGAATAACAAAAGACGGTAATTATTATTCGATTCACGTGTTATATTTGTATGAGAAAAATAATAAAAAAAAGAAAGATAATAAAAAAAAATGTTTTAAATGAAATACTTCTATCAACATAGTCACAATACAATTTTTTTTTATTTTATTATTGCATGTGGAATATCTACAGATGCAATAAAAATAGTTTTACAACATTATTTTTTTATTCTTTTTTTTGTAACATTTATAAAAACAAATAAATCTCAGACAGTAAGTAAATATAAAATGTCAAATTGCAAATAATAGTATTGTTGAAGAGTAATCCATGAATCGGTACGCAAAAGTTTATTAGCCTCAGTAAGCCCGCACACGTGAAGCCTGTTAAATTGCGTCTGGGTGGTAGAGCGCCGCAGGCCTCGTGGCTCGATGCCTGAATGGCGCGGGGCGGCGCCCGAGTCCGTCAGTCGCGCCTCACGCCCCAGAGGGGCTACACGTGTCCTAGCTCCCGCTCGCGACTTATGTAACCATCCGCACGGTGAGTCCGCAGCCTCCGAGCCCCTTCCTCCCTCCATCGACCCCGCGACCCACGCGCCAATACACACAGCCGCGGTTCGCGAACGCTCGCGGCACCGGCCGATTCATATTGACTGATCTCACGAAACCTTCGACAGTCAAGTGCAAGAACCCTCAGCTTAGGTGACATAATCTATGCAGTAAGTACTGGTGACGATCTGGTTATATAACAAGAATGAATGGTGATACCGATTTAGCAGCAATCAGATCAACGAATCAAACCACTGCTGTTACAGTACTTAAAAAGTCTATAACGCTAAGAGATATGCGCTCAAAGTTTTAATTCTTAGTAACGAAAGTTTGAATGCCTAAAAATATTCACTAAGTTTTTAAACAATATCTGTGTCTATAAATTTAAATATATAAATAGATTTTTGTGTAGGTTTGTAAGTTTCAAATTCTTATGTAATGCTGTTAATGCCTAATTGGAGGGTCGATATTAAAAGCTATACGACAAAAAGATGAATATTTTTTCCAGAAAAACATAACTCATTAAATTATTTCCTTCAAATGTTTTTCCATAATTATAGCTCTATTGTTCCACGATCAAAGGTTCATTGTTTTCATTCTCTTTAGATAAATTACACCCAGGTTTGATTATAAAAAAACAAGTCCGCGAAAATAAAAATTCAAAAATCTTATCATTTATTGAAATTTTATTCACGATGTCCAGACATAACGGTGATATAAGTAGCGTCATGGACACTTTGAATTTTAACTAGTGATTTAACCTAACTTCTTAATTGTACGCTTTCAAAGCATTGTTGCCTCTGAACCGTGTCTTATTAAACATTTTTTCTTTCTTAAAATTTTCAAGCAAATCTTTAAATTTTGCAATGAAAAAAAAAATACATTTTAGTTATTCGAAAACATAATACGATTATAAAATAAACAAGTATAATCATTAAATCCATAAAGTTTATTAAAGTTATCCGAATACCAACTCTTCAGTCACATTAAGAGTCATTTTAATTAATACTACAAAGTGAATGAATGAATGAATTGTAAATTCATTAAAACCTGATAATTAGGAGTTTCATAATATAAGAATATTTTAGTTAAATACTGAATTTTATATAATTATAATATAATCGCGAAGTGGTTTAAAGAAACGAAATGTAAAATAGAGAATAAATTAAGTGTGAAATAAGGAATTTTCTTTAAATAAAATCCATTTTATTAAGCTCAAGAGAGGCGTCCATATTTTTTTTATTATATATTTTAAAAAAATATGCTGTTATAAAAAATAATGAATTATTTAACAGGTTTATTAAAAATATCTTTACTAGGAATGGAAAAATATATTTATAAGGAGGTTCAGCCCAGGAAATATTTTTTTTTACATTAAATGGGTAAAACCACTTAAGAACTTATAAAAACTTTTTTTTTTTTTGTTAAATACACATCTTTGCACTTATACTAACTAGTGTAAAGTACATTTATGTAAATTTTTAGTAAAATAAAGCGCCTAATGAATAAATAATATTCAGAGATATACTTAAACATATCAACACTTAATTCGTATTCATTTTCATATATGTTTAGTGAATGCTAATACAATTTAAATATTTCATGACATTCCATTACAAATTCTTACTTTATATAACAAACAGTCTTGTATATTAGTGTATTGATTTCTTAAGGAATATTCTATAAGATGTCTATAATTACCTTTTATCTTTATCTTTATACAAGATCCTCCACGTGAATATTAAACTTCTATTGTGCGTCTGATAAATTATTGTTTAGCTGCCATCGTTATACAGCGAGTGTGGTCGCTCTATTATATCGTGACTTCATTAGATTGAGGCAAATAACTTTGAAGAGCAAAGCTATTTTAAGAATTACGATTCCATGAACTTGTAACTTATGTTAGTGTATGTATAATGAGTTATAAATAATTCTGAGGTGCACTTTTACATATATATAAATAAATCCTATTTTAATATCATGCGACGTATTGTATATTTTAATTCATTTCATTATATTATTTGATAGGTTCGATTAAAATGAAATTAGTTTGAATAAACACCGTCATTGTATGTAATGCGACCTTCGAAGTGGAGCGTTTATCTAAAATTAAGTCCAAACCATTGAGTTTTATGAGGGTATGTCAAATGTCTTTAATATTTTAACACTGAAAGCGAAGGAATATTTGCCATAGTTGTCAACTTCATGAATGAACGTAATATCCCATGGAGAAGTCCTTTGTCAAGCTGCTTTTGTACCCCAATGCTTCTGTATGTGGCCGTCAAAAGTGACATGTTTAGGTTTGAAATGATTTATTATATTACAAAACCGCTAACTCTTGGAAACTTCTGGCAACTTTTTACCAATGTATTGCTTTTACGAGTGATATATTTAGACTCCATTTTATTAAAGGCAAGAGTGCTCTTGTTTTTGTAATAAATAATTGAAGTTTGATAATGTTGCAAAGAAATTTTCTTATATTTCTCTTGCTTAGTGCCGAGTAGTTGGCAACTATGCATCGTCTAAAATGCAATAATTCACCTTACCTTGCTTCTAATATAATCCTTGTAAATACACACCTTAAACACGTATTGTAACGTAACTTAAGAGATTTTATTTGGTATTGTTCTTCTATAAATAATATCTCATGTGAAACACAATTAAATAATATCATATAAAAATATTGTATAGCTTGATATTTTTTATTTATCACCATGTTATGCCCTTTGGTAATTTAGTAATAGACGCAACGTAATATATTAAATGTTTATAATAAACGTTTCCCTTACGTTATTCCTAAGGCCTGTAGCCTAGAAATTACATAAAGCGTGTATTCACGATTGGATTACTAAAGCTCCAGTCATATTGAATTAAAAAATAATATGTAACTTAAGGAGCAAGGTTTAAAAACAGGAATGCAATATATTAATATAAAATAAAATGAAATAAAAAAAACAGAAACAAAAGATTTATTGTAAACACCTTTATTTTTTTAATTGTTACTTTTTTAATCTACTACGAAGATTATAGTATTATTATTTAATAAACGTAGGTAATAAATAAACAATAAATAATTTATTTTAATCATATGTTAACTTCTAAAATATAAATGTCATAATTTAAACGAAAAGTGTTGCTTTTTGCAATTAAATAGATTAAATTCGTCCACTGCAGTGATTTTGAATATTTTTGGCAAGTTATTGAAATACAAGCAAACCAATTAGGCTAATGGAAGAGCAAATACCTTGTAAATAAACGAATTATGTACAAAATAAATATGAATAGAGAATTCGTTATATACTTAAGTTAAGCAAAAAGTAATATGAGTGTAAGTAAGCGAGATAAGAGAGTAACATAAACTAATAAGTAAGATAAACTAATGAGAAATTAAGAAAGTAAGATAAAGTAATAATAGAGTGAGAAGGTAAGTGAGATAAAGTAGTAAGAGAGTAGGAGAGTTCTATAAACTAAGAGGAGAGTTAGTGGGATGAACTAATTACACAAATCTGAGTATAATTATCCCACAAAAGAACTGTCAGAAATTAAGCCACTTACTGGAGGGGTAGTGACAAAGGTGATACCACCCTTGCGTTGTACAAGATGCGTGACACACAGACATATGTGAAATGGAAGTGTTTTTATTTATGTTTCTATTGGTTAGAATTAGCCAATTTGTTTTTTTGTGGATGTCAATTATAGATTTGGTTTGTCATTTCAACATCATATCAATGTCAGTGCTGTGAATATACATTATTTATTAGAAATAGCTTTGCTCTACATGGCTCTATCATAATTGTTTTGTTTTTAATATAAGTTGTTTTTTGGTATCGACAAATATAATATATTCAGAAAAGATTGTGAATATTGACGTTTTTAATATATGATAAAGATAAAATCACAATATTGCTTTCATCACATAAAAAATACAATCCAAAACATAATAGCTGATGATGTGATAAGAATTCTAATTGTGTGATGATCACATCATGATGTCATGAGTTATTAACATTAAAAACCATGGAACGTATAATTAATTTTAATAGCAATCTTATCTTTTTATAAATCACATCTAGTGGACGTATTTCCGTCGACACAGCCCAGACGATTTAAAGAAGCCCCGCTCGTTAAGGACTTGATGTGGCCTCTGCTTCTGGAATTTTTAGTTTTCCCAGCGGTTAGACAGTAATGACAGTAGCATGACATGCGAGACGAAGATGTACACGACATTCTATATGTCATTCAGGTTTTAAGTGTCTTATTTATACACTTACAGCGTTACTATATAATATAGCCTGTATTATATGTCCTTTGTTCTTTTAATTATAATTTGTCTTAATATTTTGAGACTATATCCTTATGTTACTTTTAATAATTTTATATAGATATGTTGATATAAATCTAGTAAATCTAAGTGCTATTTTCTAAAAGATTCTTCACTAAATTCAAATTATTGCTTAGTATAATATTATTAATTTACTATTTGAACATTTGCTTGAAGCTTGAACTGTGTATATAGAGGTGAGAAAAGCTCTTCTTCTTGTCCAATCAATAAATATTAATATTTTACGGAAAATAAATATGGATTAAGAATAAACTATAATAATTGGTTTGACTCTGCCTGATTCAGACATTAAAAAAGAAGTCATTCAACGCCATCAAATACGCTTTTTATGTTTTTATAATGGTTAAAGAATATTCTTTAAATTTAAACAAAATAAAATGAAATTTAAAACAAATTTACGTCACTTTCCAACAAAATATACTGAACAAAATAATATTAACATGGAAACTTAATTAAAGTGTTGAGATATAAAATTATTGTATTGTAACAGTTTTTTTTTAAATTTTATTATATATTTTTTTAATTAAGGTCATTTAATAATAAAAACTTATAATTTTAAAGAATAACTACTATTAAAACGATAAAACCGTAACGGGTTTATGTTTCGTGATGTTTTTGGTTCGCGAAATAGTGCGAAATAATCCGCCGATAAGAATTTTATTGTACCAAATGAATAAAATTAATAGGCCGCTAAAATTCATGCAGTGTTGAAGTATCCAGGAGGTCGACTTTTAAAGATCATCAACATCTTGAGTGGGGTTTCATCTCGCAAGATTAATGGCGTCCTAAAACGTGAACCATAGAGTTCTTTAAAATTCTCTTAATGGATTTGAAACGCTTCGGTATTCTCTTACAAATCAGAACAACTGTTTATGAAAAAAACTTCAGATGATGGTCTATGGTTTTGGATTTTAAAGATTTTTTGAGTTTGAATGTTTTGTGTAAATATTATCAGAATCATTCAATGAAGGAATATACGAATCAGAATTATGTATTTTACGGTAGCAAACGTTCAAACATTTATTTTTATCACAGCACAGCGGTTATTTGAAAAAAAGTCATTCCCTTCCGGAATTCCGTAATTTGTATGTGTTAAGTATGGTACTGTAATTTTGTTTTACCTTGTTTCTAATGTGGGTGTGTAAAGTTTAAAAAATAAATTTATTTGTGAAATGATCAACTCATATATAATCATGATAGCGACATGAATAATAGAAAGAATAAAAAGTTTCAAATCTTTGAAATCGCGTCAAATCAATTTATTTGATTTGATTTGATTTGAATTTCAACTCTGTAATGTGGTTTGTGCAATGAAATTTGGAAATTGATTTTGTAATGTTTGTTAAAAAAGTATATATTTTTCGTATTAGCAAAGCTACGTTGGCTGTTAGCTTTTTATCAAGGTTTTTTCTACAATATACAACAGTTTTCAATTATAACGCTATATTCGATATAAAGCTTAAAATAATTAGAAATATGATGATAAAAATTCTTAGATAAATTCATCTAGGCGACGCAGTAGCTCAGTTGGCAGAGTGACGGGAATAGTGTCGCAGAGGTCGTAGATTGAAATCCTGCCTACGTTATTGTTTTTAAACTTAAACTAGTAAATTAATATTATTCTTTCTTTACTAACTATATTATTATTCATATTTGTGTACACGCTACTTCGAGATACCAGTAATGTTTGTGAAATCTGAAATCCCGGGATTAGAAATAATTGGATTGTCTGTGTCATGTTTCAAATTACACACCTTGTTACACGATTCAGGAGTCGTTATAATTAAACTTTATACCTTACAGGCAGATAAAAGTAAATGAAAAAAATACACGATTTAGACAAAACCAAACGTGGCCTTATTCTGTAATTGGTCTGGTAGCTCGCCTCGAGCACGATCATTGAGTTGGTAGATATTATACTGATTGTTCGTTTCAGACAATAGCAAATAAACAATATAAGAATCGTAATCGTTTATGTATGTATGCATAGTCATGTACACTCACGCATACACAACACACGTACAATAAACAGTGGTGTCTGTGTGGGAATGTGAGTATTTATTTTTTATGTGGTAATTCTTGTGTTCTTAATATGATAGTGTCTGGATTATTTTTTATGTGGTCATTCTTGTGTTATGTTGCCGAGTAGTATTATATATAAAATTAAGTGTAATCTGTCTGTAATAAATCATTATAATTGATGAAAATTAGCCTTTTATTTGGTAGCGTCGTTAGATTACATTGAAAAATGCAATAAATTGTAGCTAATGTAGTGAATACCACAATAAAATAATTTCTCGATTCACAAAGTCCCCACCCAATGATTTTATCAATTTTCTTTTAAACGTTTTCAAGAACCCAATTTTCTAAACCAGAATTGCTCATTAAAAAATGTAACAAGATTAGAGACAGAGTAATTATATAAATAACAATTTTGCTTTATTTTACCATAACAATAGCTATTGCCAGCGATTTCGTCTGCTCCCAACCTGAATTAAATAATCCATTTAACATCACTATTTTTTTTTGTGGATTTCTATACATTTTTATTTTAATTGTAATTACAGCCCACACCAATTGGACTCAGATAGATTGCCATCTATATATTTACACATCTAAGAGGCTAATTAAAATTCGTCCTTTAAATTATAACGGCCGCCCAAATTTAAAAAAAAAAATCAAAATTATATAATTTTATAGGTAAAATGTCTCCTATATACCATGACTATATTCGAACAAAACAAAATGCGTTTGGATAAGCGGACAAAAATTTCAAAAAATATACGTGCACTAAAAATATTTTTAAAAAAGTACATCTTTGGCATTGTTATATTAATAGTACAGAAACAATCCTTTGTTTGTTTTCAAACATATTTCTTCAAATTATTCATTCATTCAGAACTAAAATGAAGTTCGCTCGTAAAATTTTGTAAAGTAATGAATTCTATGTGTGTCTGTACACTACTACACTCTACACTCACACTACTACACTCACACACAGTGTGTGTGTGTGTGTCTGTGTGTGTGTGAGTGAGTGTGTCTACTCTAAAATGGTTGTTTTATATACCTATGTAATAAAATACGGCTTTAATACGCCTCAGCGTGTCTGATCGTGACCGGTTATTAAGTCAAGAATGAACCGTGTCTAGGGAGGTCCCTCCAAAATGTCACGTACAAGATTGACGACCCTATAACGGATAGGCTGTACCTACCACGTACTTGTAAATTTATATATAATGTATAATTACTTAATATAGCTAAACAATAATAATAAAACATACTGGATTTATTTTGTATAGTATAAAGAGCTTTTAAATTAGAAATTTTTTTTGGTTAATTTATTATATTTTTAATAATAAGTGATACAAAATCCATATCAGTCTAGATTAAAATATATATTTAATTTAATTTAAATTTATTATTTCACAATAATTGAAGAGAAAATCACAATTTTCATTTCACTGTTATTATGTAAATAAAAAAATATAAACGTCATGTTGACACTTTTTAGGTTACAGAAATGTCAATGAATATTTGTTAATGTAAATCCATACTTCCGACGGCTGTACCTATCAGTACAGAGCTATTAATTAAAATCGGGGCTCAGCTTGCGGTAAATTTCCGTGGAAAGCTCAACTGATATTAAGTCTAACCCATTTATATTTTGATCTACCTCTTGCTTATGGATTTACTTACACTTATGCATTTTGTATAACTAGAAACAAGGAATATTCCTTCCTTGTTCTTAGCAAGACTCCGCTTAACTAGAGTTTAAAAAAATACCATTGTGTTTTATGTTTTTATAATTTATTTGTTTTTTCTTTTTGTGTCATGAAAAGCTATAACGATACAAATTTGTATAATATTCCAGTTTTTGTACTAATTATAATTTATTATGATCCTTTTTGTATAATATTATTAATTTACTATTTGAACATTTGCTTGAAGCTTGAACTGTGTATATAGAGGTGAGAAAAGCTCTTCTTCTTGTCCAATCAATAAATATTAATATTTTACGGAAAATAAATATGGATTAAGAATAAACTATAATAATTGGTTTGACTCTGCCTGATTCAGACATTAAAAAAGAAGTCATTCAACGCCATCAAATACGCTTTTTATGTTTTTATAATGGTTAAAGAATATTCTTTAAATTTAAACAAAATAAAATGAAATTTAAAACAAATTTACGTCACTTTCCAACAAAATATACTGAACAAAATAATATTAACATGGAAACTTAATTAAAGTGTTGAGATATAAAATTATTGTATTGTAACAGTTTTTTTTTAAATTTTATTATATATTTTTTTAATTAAGGTCATTTAATAATAAAAACTTATAATTTTAAAGAATAACTACTATTAAAACGATAAAACCGTAACGGGTTTATGTTTCGTGATGTTTTTGGTTCGCGAAATAGTGCGAAATAATCCGCCGATAAGAATTTTATTGTACCAAATGAATAAAATTAATAGGCCGCTAAAATTCATGCAGTGTTGAAGTATCCAGGAGGTCGACTTTTAAAGATCATCAACATCTTGAGTGGGGTTTCATCTCGCAAGATTAATGGCGTCCTAAAACGTGAACCATAGAGTTCTTTAAAATTCTCTTAATGGATTTGAAACGCTTCGGTATTCTCTTACAAATCAGAACAACTGTTTATGAAAAAAACTTCAGATGATGGTCTATGGTTTTGGATTTTAAAGATTTTTTGAGTTTGAATGTTTTGTGTAAATATTATCAGAATCATTCAATGAATGAATATACGAATCAGAATTATGTATTTTACGGTAGCAAACGTTCAAACATTTATTTTTATCACAGCACAGCGGTTATTTGAAAAAAAGTCATTCCCTTCCGGAATTCCGTAATTTGTATGTGTTAAGTATGGTACTGTAATTTTGTTTTACCTTGTTTCTAATGTGGGTGTGTAAAGTTTAAAAAATAAATTTATTTGTGAAATGATCAACTCATATATAATCATGATAGCGACATGAATAATAGAAAGAATAAAAAGTTTCAAATCTTTGAAATCGCGTCAAATCAATTTATTTGATTTGATTTGATTTGAATTTCAACTCTGTAATGTGGTTTGTGCAATGAAATTTGGAAATTGATTTTGTAATGTTTGTTAAAAAAGTATATATTTTTCGTATTAGCAAAGCTACGTTGGCTGTTAGCTTTTTATCAAGGTTTTTTCTACAATATACAACAGTTTTCAATTATAACGCTATATTCGATATAAAGCTTAAAATAATTAGAAATATGATGATAAAAATTCTTAGATAAATTCATCTAGGCGACGCAGTAGCTCAGTTGGCAGAGTGACGGGAATAGTGTCGCAGAGGTCGTAGATTGAAATCCTGCCTACGTTATTGTTTTTAAACTTAAACTAGTAAATTAATATTATTCTTTCTTTACTAACTATATTATTATTCATATTTGTGTACACGCTACTTCGAGATACCAGTAATGTTTGTGAAATCTGAAATCCCGGGATTAGAAATAATTGGATTGTCTGTGTCATGTTTCAAATTACACACCTTGTTACACGATTCAGGAGTCGTTATAATTAAACTTTATACCTTACAGGCAGATAAAAGTAAATGAAAAAAATACACGATTTAGACAAAACCAAACGTGGCCTTATTCTGTAATTGGTCTGGTAGCTCGCCTCGAGCACGATCATTGAGTTGGTAGATATTATACTGATTGTTCGTTTCAGACAATAGCAAATAAACAATATAAGAATCGTAATCGTTTATGTATGTATGCATAGTCATGTACACTCACGCATACACAACACACGTACAATAAACAGTGGTGTCTGTGTGGGAATGTGAGTATTTATTTTTTATGTGGTAATTCTTGTGTTCTTAATATGATAGTGTCTGGATTATTTTTTATGTGGTCATTCTTGTGTTATGTTGCCGAGTAGTATTATATATAAAATTAAGTGTAATCTGTCTGTAATAAATCATTATAATTGATGAAAATTAGCCTTTTATTTGGTAGCGTCGTTAGATTACATTGAAAAATGCAATAAATTGTAGCTAATGTAGTGAATACCACAATAAAATAATTTCTCGATTCACAAAGTCCCCACCCAATGATTTTATCAATTTTCTTTTAAACGTTTTCAAGAACCCAATTTTCTAAACCAGAATTGCTCATTAAAAAATGTAACAAGATTAGAGACAGAGTAATTATATAAATAACAATTTTGCTTTATTTTACCATAACAATAGCTATTGCCAGCGATTTCGTCTGCTCCCAACCTGAATTAAATAATCCATTTAACATCACTATTTTTTTTTGTGGATTTCTATACATTTTTATTTTAATTGTAATTACAGCCCACACCAATTGGACTCAGATAGATTGCCATCTATATATTTACACATCTAAGAGGCTAATTAAAATTCGTCCTTTAAATTATAACGGCCGCCCAAATTTAAAAAAAAAAATCAAAATTATATAATTTTATAGGTAAAATGTCTCCTATATACCATGACTATATTCGAACAAAACAAAATGCGTTTGGATAAGCGGACAAAAATTTCAAAAAATATACGTGCACTAAAAATATTTTTAAAAAAGTACATCTTTGGCATTGTTATATTAATAGTACAGAAACAATCCTTTGTTTGTTTTCAAACATATTTCTTCAAATTATTCATTCATTCAGAACTAAAATGAAGTTCGCTCGTAAAATTTGTAAAGTAATGAATTCTATGTGTGTCTGTACACTACTACACTCTACACTCACACTACTACACTCACACACAGTGTGTGTGTGTGTGTCTGTGTGTGTGTGAGTGAGTGTGTCTACTCTAAAATGGTTGTTTTATATACCTATGTAATAAAATACGGCTTTAATACGCCTCAGCGTGTCTGATCGTGACCGGTTATTAAGTCAAGAATGAACCGTGTCTAGGGAGGTCCCTCCAAAATGTCACGTACAAGATTGACGACCCTATAACGGATAGGCTGTACCTACCACGTACTTGTAAATTTATATATAATGTATAATTACTTAATATAGCTAAACAATAATAATAAAACATACTGGATTTATTTTGTATAGTATAAAGAGCTTTTAAATTAGAAATTTTTTTTGGTTAATTTATTATATTTTTAATAATAAGTGATACAAAATCCATATCAGTCTAGATTAAAATATATATTTAATTTAATTTAAATTTATTATTTCACAATAATTGAAGAGAAAATCACAATTTTCATTTCACTGTTATTATGTAAATAAAAAAATATAAACGTCATGTTGACACTTTTTAGGTTACAGAAATGTCAATGAATATTTGTTAATGTAAATCCATACTTCCGACGGCTGTACCTATCAGTACAGAGCTATTAATTAAAATCGGGGCTCAGCTTGCGGTAAATTTCCGTGGAAAGCTCAACTGATATTAAGTCTAACCCATTTATATTTTGATCTACCTCTTGCTTATGGATTTACTTACACTTATGCATTTTGTATAACTAGAAACAAGGAATATTCCTTCCTTGTTCTTAGCAAGACTCCGCTTAACTAGAGTTTAAAAAAATACCATTGTGTTTTATGTTTTTATAATTTATTTGTTTTTTCTTTTTGTGTCATGAAAAGCTATAACGATACAAATTTGTATAATATTCCAGTTTTTGTACTAATTATAATTTATTATGATCCTTTTTGCGAATCAACATATTTTTTTCTGTAAAGTAAGTTTTATTTAGAACAAAAATAAATAAAATAGTAAAAAAGAATTATTAAAAAAAATATTTAACGCATCTATAAAATGGATTCTGCATTAAAACTTCATTGGAAGTTATAAATTTTTATAAAATTCAACCTCCTTCTGCACTGGGATGTTTTCCTTACTGCTTGTAAATCCGACCGAGCTCTGAACTATTTGACAAAAACTGTTCTTAGTACACGGCTTCAGATGTCAAAGGAAAATCCTATTATATAATCCTATTATGTACTAATTCTTATAAGTGGAACAAGTAAGCAAAGTGTTCCCATGTGTGTCAAATTATTTGCAAAAAAAAAAAATATATATATGTTTAGTCAGTATCAATAAATATTCCCATTACATATATTCCCATTATATAAAAAAATAAATGTATAATAGAATTATTGATAAAATGAAACAAATATATAAAATAAAATAGAGCCACAACATGAATTCATAGTAAAATAGCTTTCATAATAAATATGCAAATTCAATAATGTTGCCATAGCAATAATTGAAATGGATGCATAATCACATTTATTTTCTATATCGTAATGGCAACTAGTTCGCTTCAGTCTATAGTGATTAAAATATAATTTGCACATTAATTACTTTCATATCTGTCTTTACAAATCTATACTAATTTAATCAAGCTGATGGTATTTTATTCACTCACAT
This sequence comes from Dircenna loreta, assembly GCA_963555665.1. Taxonomy (NCBI): domain Eukaryota; kingdom Metazoa; phylum Arthropoda; class Insecta; order Lepidoptera; family Nymphalidae; genus Dircenna; species Dircenna loreta. The sequence goes on from OY743094.1 coordinate 12,728,508, forward strand.
AAAATGGAGTCGGATTTGAAAAATATGTATTTGACAGCCATTAAACAAATATGACAGATGCGAATATGACACAACAATGACAGTCGCGGGACCAGAGAGAATAACTATATAGATATAAACATATGATTTATTTGGACATATAACTTGAAATTGAGTTTAATTTAAATATTTAATAATATGAATTTAGTTGAAAACTAATTTATATTTTAAAAAAATAATGTTTTATTTTAAACTTTTGTTTTAATTACTGTGTTTAGTAAAAAGAAATATTAAACTATATCAAAGTATTACTAGCGGGTTCTATAAATAGCCTACGTGAAATACTAAAAAGTATTAAATACTTTAGTAATAAATTAATAATATAATACCGATCGTTACTCTTCGTAATCTCTAGATCGGTGAATACTGAAAAGAGGATTTATTTGATGAAAAGACATTAATAAATGAATGATATTTGTCTGCTATATGTAATTATAACGCGTTTATATAAAACAATATATAAATATTATGTTTGTCTGATATTTCGTACTCAACTATAAGGCCATCCCCCGTGTATTCTCGCAAAATATCAACTACATCTCAGCCCCGGCGGATGTGGAATATAAGAAGTAAGGAGGTCTTGCTTCGATTTGTCTTTGATATAGGAAATCGTTCCAAATGCCAGACTGCATATTTAATGTAAGAAAATGTTTTTCATTATTTATCAACCATTTAATATTTGTTATATCTGTATATGGTGCTATAATAGGAGTATGTTGAAAATATTTGTATAAAGAAGAGATGAAGCTTCTTAGCATTTAATGGATTCACAGTGCGGGTGCCGGGCCCATCGCGTCGCAGGGAGAGGAGTGCAAACAGCTCCTGGGACTTGCGACCCAGGTGTAGGTTTAAGAGGCCCCTTTAAAATGCTCATCAACGCTCACTTTCACTGGTTAAGCTCCTCTGCCTATTTTTATTTGTAATATAAACATGAAATTGTTATTATTACAAATTAAAAAAAATCACAACTGCACATTTGATTTGTACATTCCAAAGTTTAAAAATATAACAAAAAATTTAATCATTCTTGTTAAATAAAAACATGTGTTTATTTTTAAAATCTGTTAACGTTACAATAGTAGTTTAGTTGCCTTATTTCGGACTGAATCAAATCAATTAGATACATTTCGTTAAGTTGAAAACTGACAATATTCTGACATCGACAAGAAGTGTACAGATAATTAAACACGAATACCATTTGTTAAAACACTTCATTGTATTTAACCAGAAATATTCGGGTAAATTTCGGTCAGTGTCACACCGAGCTTAATATAGTAAATGCATATGCGATCGTTAACCCCAATAACGTCACGAGAATGTGACTAAAACGACAGCACCATAAACCGTTATTATTGGTATATAGAATAACTGTGGAAGTTTGCACGAATACGAAATTTTTGCGGAGTGCACCGTGCGTATTTTTGCGAAAAAACCATGTGTGTATGCAACTTTTTAAACATGTTATTAGTAATGAATATTTATACAGATGTCATTAAAATATTTATCTCCACATTACTGTGATTCAAAGTTTTAATACTAATACATTTTATTGTTTTATTTTTCATTTACAAGCATGTTACGTCCATGTTACGTTTATTTGGTAGTTGGTTGAACTGTCAAATCTGACATCCTCTCGCATCCATTTTGTATTTATCTGACGGGATGCGTTAGTAGCTTATTTTTTTTTCATCGATTTAATTTGAATTCTATTTTAAATAAAATCGACATAGGTATAATGATTATATATATTATTACGTTAACTGACTAAATAAATATATGTGACGAGAAGTTATTACCATTGGAACAGTTATAAAAACCTGCTCGGGAGCCATTCTTGTTCGATTCTGTTTTTGTAAAAATATTTTGAACATAAAAACACGTCAGGCAAACCTCATTTCACCAAAACACGCCCAGCTGTGTAAACATAACTCGGACCTATTTTTTTATAAGTCGTCTGTTTTGATACTTTGAAATAAGCTCGGTACGGTCAATAATTGGTAATTTCTTAATAATAAAATATTACTTCAAGTGTAGAGTTAAAGATATCATTTAATTATATATACATATATCGAAATTGTTTTCAATACTTGAATTTTATAAATGCAACAATATTTGAATATATCTATAACGTGTATGTTACGTATAATAGTTAAATTTTTAAAAAAATATAAAATCGAACCTCTAACCACTTGGAAACCGTCCCGTCACTCTACCAATTGAGCTATTAAGCACTCTATAATCGTCTATGGTAAATGCGATAATAATAGACTCAATTCCATTTGTAAACGAACATGGAATTTATCCAAGTGGATTAGTGATATCCTTTAACAATGAGAATGAAAGACCTCAATTTCACTCACAATAAAACCTCGCGATCTGGTTCCGTGGAATAACTAAAAAAATCGGTGCAAGGTGCCGATGTCTATCCTCAACTTGATATAAAATGGTGCCTTCCTCTATTTACATGATGGACTCGATTTCATGACCTGATTCAATCCAAGAAAGTGCTTTGTCCATCTTAAGGAATAATACAGGTGCTAGAGAACGTTTTTATTTATAGCCTATTTTAACTTTGCCTTAGTAACGGAAGCTATATAATTAAAGACCTATGGTCAAAATCACTTTTATAAAATATATTCTGATTTAAATCTAAATTTAATATAGCATGTTTCTTCATTAAAATGGTAAAGCTTCAATTATCAATTTTCAATTTAGCGCTCTATTTAACCTCCTTAGGGGTATTATTCCGAAAATTCCGGAATAACGAGGTCCTTAAGGAACAGTGATGTAAAATTTCAACTAGATTGGGTCAATAAAAAAATGTATTTTTTACAGAGCTGAAAGCCGCACAGATTTTTCATTAATTTAAAATCTTTTGTTTTAAAATATTCTTAACATTTAAACAGTCAGTTATAATAAAAAGTTCGTTATTCATTAGATATTGAAGTTAAAACAGAAACCTGTGAGACTGAAAATTTGGGATTAAAAATTTGTTTGTCTGAAATTCCAGAAAATTTTTAAAAAATTTAAAAAATTCGAGAAAAACAATAAGTTTACCAGATCTAGCCAACCTACTAGGTCCTAAAATGAAGACGCATCCTACTAACTCGCTATCATTACAAAAGAAAGTTCATCAAAAATGGTTAAGCTGTTTAAGAAATAATTTAAGCTTACGGGGTATTTACCATATTTAGACATTGCTTCAATAATTCGTAATGCTAATGTGGATGTTAAATACAGATATTATATTCACAGTCGACTAAATAAAAAAAAAAAAAAAAAAAAACAATCATTGATAACGTTGGAGTACCACGTTGAGATTGTTATTAAGCCACGAATGTTGGTCACACTGTAAATGATAAATATAATCGTAACAAAGGATTTTTCTGCCAGTAATAATAAAAAAATATTTAAAAAACATGCTAAATATCCCCTAAAAAATAAGTAATAATAGATCGTTATTCATCAAAAACATTAATAACTGTAATTTGAACGACCATCTTCAAAATCTTAAATTACTAACAGGTTGGGAAATGGAAAAGAATTTTAAAAGGAAGAGTCGTTAGAATATTGAATTATTTAACCCAAGAACAATCAACATCTGATTCAAGTATAGACATGATAAAGACATCGATCGGGATGAGATGGCCGGTCTCTGGGGCAACATTAAACTGAATAGATTCGTTTAAGCGATAGACCACGCTGAGATAACAATTAAATAGATATTTCTTACTTATAGCTTTTACAATTTTTAATTTTTAAATGTTTCTTTGATTTCTTAACTGGTAACATTTTTCAAAATTTGTGTTACTGGCGGTTAGGAATAACTACCAAATTTGAAAATGAAACTTTTTGTTTGACACTAAAGAAAAAATATTTAAAATTAGTATGTTTTAGATGTCACGTTTCTATTTGAGTTTTTTAAATTAATTTTATAGTTTTTATTTTTATTGTATTTTGTTTATTATATATTTTTTTTGTATTCTAACGTGATGTCTGAATGAAGATTTTTTAATCTTTTTTTTATATTCTTATATATACACCTACTGGTTTAATATATTTTGCAATTATCAAGATGTACTAGATTTTAGAACATTGCAATTGAGTTTTAAATAATCATTTAAAATATTAAAAAAACACAAAAAGGAATATAAAAAAATAATTTTTTGTTCAAATCACTCTCTAATACTTTCTTTTGTGATAATAAAGTTAGTGTCGGTGCGATTCATCCTCCAAATGTTCTCGCTAATAATATCAATAATTTTGGTCGAACTTCAAACTGCACAATTTTATTTTACATATTAAATCTATGAATACTTTTGGGTTGAAGCTTTGATGTACTTTTTAAAAATATTATAGAGCCTAAATATTTGCCAGTGACATATCATTTATCGAGAATGAATCCAACAATATTTGATCATAAGATATTTCTACAATCAGATTAACTGCTTTTCTATTTCATTTTATTATTTTATTTTAGGATTTGCGAGGCAGTTATTTGCCACTGAAATTAGTTCGGAATAGGTTTTTGCTCTTTCTCTATATGTCCATTTATAAAGAAAGAGGAATCAGTATGATGAGAGAGTTGTAGTTGATTAATTAACAGCCAGATTTTGAGACGATGATTAAAACAAAAAATATTTGCTAGTTCTGTAAAGAGTTGTGATTGCTGACTATCACATCATCAATCAGAAACCTTAATACAGGACATTAGATTTCTTATTAACAAGCCGTCGAAAAACCGAAGGTAATATCAATCTCAATGATAAGAACAACAAAAAACTATTTTGGAACTAAATAATGTTCAAAATTAAAATAATAAAAATAGGGAAACGGATTTAAATGGTGCAATAATAGACATTGACCCTGAGACGGCAGCGTGCCACGAGATCAATATGCCTCCGGAGAATCAATATACTCAAGCCATGTCTGCGGATATACACATGGCTATAGTACGTTTTGTTGGACTGAACTGTCACTGTCTGCCACTATCTGTCATTTCCACTAATCTGACAAAACATTGAAGAAAAAAAATATACAGTTAAATATGAATACCGTTAGGTTAGGTTCACAAAAAGTTTAAATACAAGAATAATAACATTCTTTTTCGTTTAACAATGAATTGAATTTCTCCTATTTAATTATACAAATATGAAACAAATACCCAGTAATACTCAGGTAATTGTTAACACCTCAACATCATTAAATTCTCGTTTAGAATTGGTAAGATCTCGATATTCCTGGTCACGTAGCTGGCTCTGTGCCAACTGATTGGTCTATGCATGTAGTAACCTAACATGTTATATCTGTTTGAGTATACACGAAGGATCCATTAATTATTTTAATCGTTTTATGTCTTTTTACAACGAGATTAGTCTTTGAAGCGTTGTGTTCAAAGATAAGTTGATAATGATATATTTTTTTTGTATAGTCTGTTCGTTTATTAAAATAAAAGTTGTATAATCTATATTACATATAGAATTTGAATATTTGGGTGTTCTAATTGAAATGTGATGGATGGTGATGTGACCTAGTTCTGTCGTCGGATCTGAATCGATGTCTCCGATTGTGCAACGTTCATCCGAGTCACTAGACTGATGGGTGGTAACTAATTATAGTAATAAAATATCGATAGTTTGCCCTTCACTTTAAAGGTGCAATCAGTTCTGGTTCATTTATAGAGAACTTTTAGTTTAGGGTAATTTACTGGTTCGTCCTTAGCATTTTGCGAGGTCAATGTGGAATTAACCCAAAAAGTCAATAAAGCGTTCCCAAATATATTCATTAAAAGATTAAGATTACGTATTATATTATGTATTATAGTTATTTAATAATTGTAGTTATGTAAATGGAGCACAGAGCGAAGCCAATCCGGGTCGCTAGTTTTAACATTAGTTTTAAACTTGCTAATGAGAGGCGATTCAACTTTGAATTGTAAAGTTTATAGAATTTATAATAATGCTTTATAAATGACATTTATACAACTAAATAAATAGTTTCAATTCTATTCTCTCCTTTGCCTTTTGTTCGACATTGTATAACGTTGTTTTAGTTTTTTGTTTTGAAGTACAGTCGTGAGATGAATTATAATAATCATTCAATCAATAGTCTGGCGAGATAATTTTCTTCATATATATCTTCTACATAGTTCTTGATTTTAATAAGGGTGCCTACATCATCAGAGATAAGGGCGATTTCTGAATGCTGAAACAAAAATGATGAGTATTGATTTGAGTAAAGGGCCTATGGTATAAGAGAGAGAGAGAGAGAGAGAGAGAGATATGGGTGATTTCAGCTTATATATAAATAGATAATTAAATCACTTACAGACGAGATTACGATTAACATTGAACAAATATTATGGCAGTAATCTTCTGCAAATATTACTTCTACACCGTAATAGATTTTGAAGAGGCCACGTCATCAGATTTTTCGAAGAGGGCAAATCCAAATTTCAATTTATATCTGCTAATTAATTTTGTTTATATTCAAACCGTTGTGAAATCGTTGAAAAGGAAAACTTGAAATAAGTTTTATATTGCCATAAGATTTTATTAAAACTTTATTTAAAATAGCATGTTCTTAGTATAATACATTCAAAAACACTGTAGCGTCATGCATGAGGACGCGGACAATTTACCCTTTTATGTGTCTAGCGTAAGACCGAAAGACCGGCTCAGACCTAACAAAGAGGGTTTGAACATTGCACGAGTATTACGAGCCAAGTAATGTTCATTTAAAATGAATAATGTCACTCCTTCACGTTACATTTATCAAGAATAATTATACTTTTATTCATATAGAAATAATTATTATATATAATAATCTGAAATTAGTGTTCATTGTGTGACCATTAAATCATCGGTCACTATGACCATATTTTTTGGTCTTTCGAATATGGTGATTTCAAAGTAATAATTTGCGTAGTCAGATTTGCAGAGTTCCTTTTATAGTGGACGTAACTACCATAGAGCTATTAATTTTAAAAGATAATGTTTTGTATTTAAACAGAAAAAAAACTGTTTTTACTTAAAATATTCTAATTAAAGATGAGACAAGTTTGGGCTGAAAATAAACAACTTAATTCGAACGATTTTAAAGAGATTAACTTTTAATGAATTTTTTTCTTAATCACTGAACCCAGCGTCTGTCCGCGACACTTTAAAAAATCTTTTGTTAAGTCTTAATATTGCCCAAATTGAAGTCAGAAACTTTACATAGACTAATTAATTTATTTAGATTTATTGATAATCTGTTTGAGTTAAAGCGGTTTTAATGAATACAGACATTAATAATACGTCTTAAAACCATTAACTATTGAATGGAAAGTTTTTCATTTAACTTAGATTTAATGAATAAATGAATGAATTCAATTTATGTACATTTTGTATTCTAAATATGTAATTAAAATACAGCAGACTTCATTTGTATTTCATTTCGTTTACGTAATTCATTCATTCAAAACAATTCAAACATATAATAAAATAAAATTAAAATATTAAACATTATTTTTTTTATTTCAGATACAACGGCCAGCGCGTTAAACTATAAAACTAAACAGATACAAAAAGCCTTTAAACGCATTAGTTAGTAAAATAATTTTATCATAAATGACCAAGTGCCAAGTCGCGTGTAAACCGTGAATGCCTTTGATAACTATACACTGTATGATAGAGCGGACTGTGATATAGCGTGGTACTACCACCGTGGTGGTTGGTAGCTACCACAGATAGGATAGTGTGTGTGTGCAAGATTGAGGTGGCCGGGTGCGGGTGGGGAAGGCGCGCGCGTGTGCGGCCGCTGCACGCGTTAGGTCGCGCGGCCGGCATGTTGGCGTCCCAGCGTTCGCAGTCGTGTAACGAGGAGGGCGCGTTTTTCGGTGCGCGTGCGCTGCGCCGGCCGCGCGGCAAGGGCAGCGGCAGCCCGCCCTGCTAGGGGTACGCCATGTCGCTGCGCAGCCTACACCGGAGGCTCTCCTCCGCCAATAACACGTAAGTTTTTATTATTTTTTTACATAATAATATTATATAATTTTTTCTAAGTCTAAGAATTTTGTAGTATAGATTTCTTTAAGGAATAAGTCATCCTTTGTATTAGTTATATTTTACATATATTGTTATTTATTCTCTCTCCTGATAAATAAATAAATATAACATCTTTTTAATCATTTCTCAGATAAAAGGAAAGTTTAATTATTTTCTGAAATAAATTAAAACAAAACAGAACAGAGGCATTTTATTTATATTAACTCTGATTTAAATTTCAAATGTCTGTTTTCTGTACAACTAAGTCGTCCAATCTTTAGTGATTTAGGCGAAGTTTGAGAGACGACGTTCCGTTTTAGTACGAGTGATCAAAACGTCGAACCATCGAGATGTGAATATTCAATTACCAACTAAATCCGGAGCAGCGTATGGCAAAAACCTGTTGGGAATTCTGTTTTGCGAAAACACCCCCTACCACGATTACAATACAATACGTTTTCCTTTCAATGCTACGCTATGTTTTGCGTAGGTTGCTTGTGAACGTTTAATTTATGTAAATTGGAATCACCAAGTAATAAGAAACCTTCAGAGAATATATCTTTAATAACAACTGTCATATAAAAGATATAGAATATATCTTTTCGTTTTGATACATATTTCATACAAGGAATCCTTTATCTTTATATACTAGACATAAATAAGTACCTGGATAAGTACTGGATAGTAACTATGGCTGACATAAGGTTGGTGAAGGCTGTTATTGAACTTAATTGATCCCTCGTTACTCGAAATTAACAGACAATTGTACGAATTTTTATCTTACAGTTCAAAATTGTTTTGTAAGCGTTTAAAGACGAAAAACAACACAGACATTGGTAATAACACCGTTTGATTGAATAAATAAAATATTTGAAAATAATTGATCAAATTTTTTAATTTATTAATATGGTTAACTAAAAATATCTTATTATAAATGTGTTACATTTAATTCATTCGAAGCTTAACTAGTGGAAACAAAAAACAAACTTGGTTATATTTAGCCGGCTATAATTATAATTTATTTTTTAATTAAATAGGTACTCAAAATTATACGTTTAAAAAAGTCCTTATATCTTAATAATAACTTATCGAAAAACAACAATTTGTTTCCACAAATAAGTATTCATAATTTTACGGTATTTACAAAAAGCTGTAATTATAATTTTAGACAAATTAATATTTTTCGTTAAGAGCTTTCCATAATATGTAATTTGGAGGTTAGAGCACACATCATACGTGTGCATTTTTTTAAAATCTTTGTAATAAGACCATATCAGACTGAAGGCCGTGAATATACTGCAAAATCAGATGTCACTCCATTGGCGCGCTCACGCTATGATAGTTATTGGTTATTTAACATACTGCAGATGTCTATCTGCAATATCGATAATATATACATTTATAATTAGCTTGTAGTTATATAATTGTATGGATATTTTGATTAAAAACTATTATTGGCTCTATGGTAGGAAAATAAAGAAACGTTATAACTTTTATTATTTGGCGACTGACTCCGTCCCCCGTATATTGTGTTTGAAGTCAATCCTCACTTCAAAAAAATGTTTGTAATAAATCTTGTACTTCTCTAAGGTCGGGTTATACGTATATAAAAAGTATGGTGTTTAACAGTTGTCTAGAACTCATAGTACAAGCTTAGCTTGGTTTGAGGCTAGATTGCGTTGTATGGAAATATTCCATTATCTACCTATCTTTAAAGTAAATAATCTCAACTATTTACATTTTGAACTTTAACTTTAGCCCGACCTTTTTTCAGAAGACGAGATGTAGGTTCTGAAGGTTTTTTTATAGTATATTACACAACATATCTATATCTTCTAAGATTAATCTGAAAAAAAATATAAAATATATATACATATATAATATATATATATATATATATATATATATATATATATATCTATATTAAATCACCACTGTCAAAAAACACCTATTTGCAATTACCCGTCCATGAAAGTAATAAAATAGGCTATTGATTTAAATGTATCCACAAATCGAAAACAGTATTATTTATACCCATATCCTCAATAATAAAGGATAATCCGTGGTCCAGAAACCAACATTTGTAGCTGATATTCAATTAGGTCACGTGATATTGCAGGAGCCGCTGGCACAAGCCCAAAACACTATCACAACAGTACCCCTAGTACGAGCCTTGATAGTACGAAACGTTGATAGTTTTCGAGCAGTCACGAAACGAGTTCTTGATTGTGATTGTTTGATAAAAATTTATAATAACCAATCAGAAGCAAGATCTCGTACCCTGGCTGCTCGAAAACTATCAACGTTTCGTAACGCCAAAACTCGTAGTAGGGGTTCAGGTAAAAGTAACGGTCGATAAATCCAAGGACTCTCTATGATTTATACGTTTTTATAAGAAACTTAATGGCTATAATCCATTGTTAGTGTACAATGTAATAAATGTCCAAGAATCATGAACGAAAATACATTTTTAAAATAAATTAAATATGTCATGTAAACTTTAAAAGCTATAAATCAAAAATAACATAATAATAGAAAATCTGTTGTTTCTAATTTTGTAGTATAGATTAACATTGAAAAGTCACAACTGAAAATAATATTTTGCAAATATTTATGCACAGCACAGAATGGAATATTAATCGATACGGCAGCGACTCGAACTCGCGACATCTGAGAAACCGTTCCGTCATTCTAACAATTGAGCTACCGTATTTAAAGTAATATATTTAATCGTTTTTATTGGGACGGAGGCGACATCTATTAGGTTTGTTAGGAAAATCTTAGCGAATGCTTATATCTTATTGGTTTATTTCATATTTCTGTTATTACTGTAGTTACTCCAGTTACTTCATTATTTCGTCGTGTTATTGAGCAATCTTTATAATGTGTTCTGGACATGACAATAGTGTTTGTATAGTACATAATTTATGCACCAAATTTGATTCTTTCATATAAAAAAGAAGGTTTATTGCTATAAAGGTGTTTTATATTTAATTATTTCTAACTTAATATAATAGTAGTTAAAATCTTTAGAACTACTATTTAGATAAAAGTTATTTTTTCTTACTATATGCTTTATAAAGAACACTTCATTTATAAAACACGTGACAACCCTTAGTCTAAAATTCCATAGTTTTGTAGGAATGGTGTCTGTGGTATCTACGGCGTAGCGTAAGAGTTTTTTAATCTTCAGCTCTGATGCAATTACAATAAAGTTTAAATTCCTATGTACTTGTGCATTAGCTACGAAAGGTCTTTGGCCAGTATACAAGGGTCATACCGCAAAGTGGATTCCAAACCGCTTAGAATGTATTTCCGGAGACATATAAGCTTACGTAGATATACTTGCGTTCGAGCAAATTCAGCGTTTCTGCTCTCCCTTCTCTAGAGTACTTGTCAGTTTTTATAATACAGTGATGTAAAGATCAAAGAGATAAAAGTCCTTTTTTTTAGCTTAATACAGTCATATGTTATTTCACTTCATAAAAATCTGCTAAAATTCTCGGACTAGAGTATCTCAATACCAAAAATTATATGTACTGAACGTACAAATAATTTTATGTATGGTGTAATAGGTTAAATATAATTAAATGTTTGAACTGATAAAATCTTTGAATTTAAATGACATTTTTTTATTTATATTAATGGACATGTATACACTCTATTATACATAAAGCCTGTACATGTACATGTCCGTTGAGCTCAAAAGGTGATTGTGAAAGTTAGAAAAGTTTTATTCCAGAAATTATATCGACGAAAATATATTAATGTATTTTTGAGTCTTTATAAAACATTTCGTTATTGTAATATCATCAATTTTTTTCTCGAAACTTGTATAAAGGTTTTTTTTATTGGATTATTTACTAAGAATCAAGTTTATTATTTATAATAATATATAATTATCATCTGATTCGAGATTGGCATGTAGCTTCAAACTTAGAGAAACGTAATAAACAATGGGAAAGATTTATTTGTGATATCAAAGAGAAAAGACTTAACTGTGAACATACAACAAAAAAAAAATAACAAAAGAATCTAAACAATACTCGGAGCTTATTTATTATTGAGGTATATTTATAATATACCATACATAAAAAATAGATTTCGTTGTTTTGGCAATATATTAGCCCACTGCTACTTTGACAACGCTAACGGCGTCTATCCCATGCTTCACGATAGACGGTCGCTGAATAAGAGGAGTTGTGAGAGGCTCCATTCAGATTTTATTTATTCACTCTCCCATATTTTTCTTGCAATGTAATATATAGAATATATTTACTAACTATATAATGCCGAAAATATGTAGTACAATACTAGTACATAGAGATAAGTATTGATATTTTAAATTATTTATTTATTTGTGTAACTTTTTCCATTTAGCACGCTTACGTCATATGTAAACTTTTTATGATTTTTTACTTTTATGATACATGGTGCGAGGGCGGTGTATGCTGTCTCTGGTGCTATTAGTACTGCTGGTAAGTAGTAGAAAATGGCAACCTTGAGGATTATGAGATTAGGAAAGAGGAGAGAAAGAGAGACTGGACGTGTAGCACTCATTTCACAAACAGCTATAATAGGTACTTTACACTGATCTTAAATAAATAAAATAAAAAGAAATGGTACTACCACGAGCCAGCTCGAACGAGCTACAGTCATTTGCCTCTAGTTTGGCTCTACCACGCATAAATCAATAATATTTCCTAATGAAGATTGTTTAAATTTATTTATATATATATTATTTGCAATGAATTCATGTATCTATAATATATATATGTGTAATATATATGTATATAATTCGTTCATTTACTTCAACATATTGCAATTTTAAATTCCTTAAACATTTATTTCGACGTAAATAATCTCAAAAAGTATAATTCTATTCTACAGTACAATACAAAACATTAAAAAAAAATCTTAATTGGAATTCGTCTTTTTTTTCAACCACACAGGATAATTTTGTATCAGCTGCGGTTTGAGAAGAGCTGTGAAGCACTTTTATCGATAGAATAGAGTACCGCAGGTTGATTAATAATTAAACTCTATCGCAGAGTATTCGCGATGTTTAGATTGATTGTATAATTGAAGAGTTTCATATTAGTGATGTATGAAATGACAGAAGAATCAGGTAAACAAAAATTAGGTTCCATTTCTGCCACAGACATAAAAAATTCATGAAAGTCAGAAATCGAACAAACATATTTCCTGATCTGGGTTTTGAACTCAGGAACTTATCCGGAACTATAACTGGAAATTTAAATTAGAACCAGAACTTTGAAATAGAATAGTCGACTTTTGCTTTTCATTTTTTCGAATTTATTGGAAGTGTTATATTAGTACTAAAATATCTCATCATCAATCATATTTTTCTTTAAAAATTTACAGGAATAAAAAAGTTAATTTCTACGCTCTTGCAATGTTATATAATTGAAAGTGACATTTATTATTCAGCATTTAAATTTCAACGAACAATAGGGTGTTTGGTTTTGTTATTTTTTATAAATCTAAAACCTTTCATATAACCTCTGTACCCAAGGACTCATTTCATTGAAAGCAGGTATTGTTCGATAGAGTTTCTGTGAAATAACTTTAATAGTGGCAGAGGTCATAGTCGTTATTTCAAGAAAACGTATAAAAATGCAAAGCGGTATTACTTTAGAGAGAAAATGGAATGGAGCTGTTGTAAGACTTTATAACTATATTGTTATTTGATGATAACAGTACAATTAGATTATTTCTATTGTTACCTAAGCGGTATGAAAAACACTATGTTCCTTGGGCATTTCAAAAAATATATATCTTACACTACATTTTAATTTTCGATATAAAAAAATATTTAAAGTCTCTTCCTGTTCTAGTATTCTTTAATTTAATTTACTCATATTCTGATTATTTTTGACAGAAAATGTACATGTAATATATTATTCGGAAAATAGTATATAAATACATATAAATTACCAAAAACAACGAAAAGTAACGCTGAAATCAGTGATATCCCACTGAAATTACCAGACATCTCTAAATTAATATATCAAAATAAAAATCGGAAGCTAAAAGTTTTCAACTGAATATCTGTCTGACAAACTGCTATCAGTAAATATTCGCTCATCCGTTGAACGTCAAGAGTCAGCTAAATGGCGGATACTCAAATCAATTTGACTTCTAACCGACTATAAAATCTTTGAGATATATTCAATACAAAGCTGCTAGTCATAAGCCGCTGGGAAATAAAATCGTAAATCCAACGAAAAGGTTGTCACATGTGCAGGTTTGAGGTATCTGGGTCATTTTGTTTTCAATACCCAATACATATTTATAGCCATTTTATAATGACTCTTTCACATGTGTATAACACACAATACTATGAAATTTGTAAAATAAATGGTGTTAAAATACCTACCTCTTTTTTATTGTCAGGTAAATAATGAATATTGTAAAATTAATATACAATTCACTTCTATTACATAGCCATTTTATTAATTCTATGACACTTACATTTTGTCTTTGGCAGCGGATATTTTAATATTGACGTTAAAAATCTGTCATTTCTTTGACACTGACATACACCCATCTCTAGTTTTTATTCATCGGAAATGCCAGCGGCCATTTTGATATTGTTTAAATGTCATTTAACAAAACCCATATTATAAATATCTTCGAGGCTGACATAGTTATTTATAAATACAAAAAAACAAGAAAAAACTCATTGTGAATACCGTATAGGTTGATATAATAAAGATGGTATATAAAAATACTTTGAACCATTAATATAGCTTTTTATCTCTTTAAAGTTAAGCTTGAAGGAAAACTAGTGCTTAACGATTAACTAAATAACAAAATAAAACTTCTTAAGAACTAAAAGATAATTAATAATATATTTTTAATTTATTTATATTACACTATTATCTATAAATTTAATCATAGTCACCCGCACGACTAAATACATATATACTTTATTTTAGATTTATTACCGTCAAAATAAATATAGCATGTCAAATATATTCCCCAAAGTCCCTTCAATTAATGTATTAAATTTAATTACACAATAATTAGGTCAACAACCTGATTTTTAGGATCTCAATCGTAACTGGAGTATATATTTTAAATATTCATGAGGTGTGGTGAAATCGGCAAATGACGGCTCTACGCAATTCCCTCCATTTTATAAAATTTTTTTTCCATTTATATCACCGGCTCTTTTTTATAATTCACACTTTAATACATTACGAATGGTTTTTTTGAGTTTCATTAGAATTTCAATGTACTATGGTTCGTTACGTGTATTGGTTGTTGATCGTAGAGACGTATTGTTAATAGGTTAACGTAAAATGATACTCATATTTGTGAATGTAATATTACTATTAAAGTTTAATGTAAATTGAGTATGTTTTTGATTGCATTGTTAACGGAATCGAATGGGGAAGGATAATCGGGTAAATTCACGAACAAATTGCCGCTGAAACATAACTGCCCTGAATTTTGCCAGCCGCTAAAACGTTTCATGTCCGTATCCAAATTTTCTTCAGCAAATATTACTGCAATATTTAGACTATCTATATATAGAATAATTTTAAAGGACGAAAATACAGCATATATATTGTAGCTACCAGTACAAAATGTATATTAAAACAATATTTATTTATAAGTGCATACTCTAATTTTGAATGTATATATAAATATATACATCTACATAATTAAAATAATAATAATAATAATCTCTTCTCCAATCTAACTAACAATTCTCATTTCACAAACAGCTATAATAGCTACTTTACACTGATCTTAAATAAATAAAATAAAAAGAAATGGTACTACCACGAGCCAGCTCGAACGAGCTACAGTCATTTGCCTCTAGTTTGGCTCTACCACGCATAAATCAATAATATTTCCTAATGAAGATTGTTTAAATTTATTTATATATATATTATTTGCAATGAATTCATGTATCTATAATATATATATGTGTAATATATATGTATATAATTCGTTCATTTACTTCAACATATTGCAATTTTAAATTCCTTAAACATTTATTTCGACGTAAATAATCTCAAAAAGTATAATTCTATTCTACAGTACAATACAAAACATTAAAAAAAAATCTTAATTGGAATTCGTCTTTTTTTTCAACCACACAGGATAATTTTGTATCAGCTGCGGTTTGAGAAGAGCTGTGAAGCACTTTTATCGATAGAATAGAGTACCGCAGGTTGATTAATAATTAAACTCTATCGCAGAGTATTCGCGATGTTTAGATTGATTGTATAATTGAAGAGTTTCATATTAGTGATGTATGAAATGACAGAAGAATCAGGTAAACAAAAATTAGGTTCCATTTCTGCCACAGACATAAAAAATTCATGAAAGTCAGAAATCGAACAAACATATTTCCTGATCTGGGTTTTGAACTCAGGAACTTATCCGGAACTATAACTGGAAATTTAAATTAGAACCAGAACTTTGAAATAGAATAGTCGACTTTTGCTTTTCATTTTTTCGAAGTTATTGGAAGTGTTATATTAGTATTAAAATATTCATATTTTTCTTTAAAAATTTACAGGAATAAAAAAGTTAATTTCTACGCTCTTGCAATGTTATATAATTGAAAGTGACATTTATTATTCAGCATTTAAATTTCAACGAACAAAAGGGTGTTTGGTTTTGTTATTTTTTATAAATCTAAAACCTTTCATATAACCTCTGTACCCAAGGACTCATTTCATTGAAAGCAGGTATTGTTCGATAGAGTTTCTGTGAAATAACTTTAATAGTGGCAGAGGTCATAGTCGTTATTTCAAGAAAACGTATAAAAATGCAAAGCGGTATTAGTTTAGAGAGAAAATGGAATGGAGCTGTTGTAAGATTTTATAACTATATTGTTATTTGATGATAACAGTACAATTAGATTATTTCTATTGTTACCTAAGCGGTATGAAAAACACTATGTTCCTTGGGCATTTCAAAAAATATATAACTTACACTAACTTTTATTTTTCGATATAAAAAAAAAAATAAGTCTCCTCCTGTTCTATTATTCTTTAATTTAATTTACTCATATTCTGATTATTTTTGACGGCAAATGTACATGTAATATATTATTCGGAAAACAGTATATAAATACATATAAATTACCAAAAACAACGAAAAGTAACGCTGAAATCAGTGATATCCCACTGAAATTACCAGACATCTCTAAATTAATATATCAAAATAAAAATCGGAAGCTAAAAGTTTTCAACTGAATATCTGTCTGACAAACTGCTATCAGTAAATATTCGCTCATCCGTTGAACGTCAAGAGTCAGCTAAATGGCGGATACTCAAATCAATTTGACTTCTAACCGACTATAAAATCTTTGAGATATATTCAATACAAAGCTGCTAGTCATAAGCCGCTGGGAAATAAAATCGTAAATCCAACGAAAAGGTTGTCACATGTGCAGGTTTGAGGTATCTGGGTCATTTTGTTTTCAATACCCAATACATATTTATAGCCATTTTATAATGACTCTTTCACATGTGTATAACACACAATACTATGAAATTTGTAAAATAAATGGTGTTAAAATACCTACCTCTTTTTTATTGTCAGGTAAATAATGAATATTGTAAAATTAATATACAATTCACTTCTATTACATAGCCATTTTATTAATTCTATGACACTTACATTTTGTCTTTGGCAGCGGATATTTTAATATTGACGTTAAAAATCTGTCATTTCTTTGACACTGACATACACCCATCTCTAGTTTTTATTCATCGGAAATGCCAGCAGCCATTTTGATATTGTTTAAATGTCATTTAACAAAACCCATATTATAAATATCTTCGAGGCTGACATAGTTATTTATAAATACAAAAAAACAAGAAAAAACTCATTGTGAATACCGTATAGGTTGATATAATAAAGATGGTATATAAAAATACTTTGAACCATTAATATAGCTTTTTATCTCTTTAAAGTTAAGCTTGAAGGAAAACTAGTGCTTAACGATTAACTAAATAACAAAATAAAACTTCTTAAGAACTAAAAGATAATTAATAATATATTTTTAATTTATTTATATTACACTATTATCTATAAATTTAATCATAGTCACCCGCACGACTAAATACATATATACTTTATTTTAGATTTATTACCGTCAAAATAAATATAGCATGTCAAATATATTCCCCAAAGTCCCTTCAATTAATGTATTAAATTTAATTACACAATAATTAGGTCAACAACCTGATTTTTAGGATCTCAATCGTAACTGGAGTATATATTTTAAATATTCATGAGGTGTGGTGAAATCGGCAAATGACGGCTCTACGCAATTCCCTCCATTTTATAAATTTTTTTTTCCATTTATATCACCGGCTCTTTTTTATAATTCACACTTTAATACATTACGAATGGTTTTTTTGAGTTTCATTAGAATTTCAATGTACTATGGTTCGTTACGTGTATTGGTTGTTGATCGTAGAGACGTATTGTTAATAGGTTAACGTAAAATGATACTCATATTTGTGAATGTAATATTACTATTAAAGTTTAATGTAAATTGAGTATGTTTTTGATTGCATTGTTAACGGAATCGAATGGGGAAGGATAATCGGGTAAATTCACGAACAAATTGCCGCTGAAACATAACTGCCCTGAATTTTGCCAGCCGCTAAAACGTTTCATGTCCGTATCCAAATTTTCTTCAGCAAATATTACTGCAATATTTAGACTATCTATATATAGAATAATTTTAAAGGACGAAAATACAGCATATATATTGTAGCTACCAGTACAAAATGTATATTAAAACAATATTTATTTATAAGTGCATACTCTAATTTTGAATGTATATATAAATATATACATCTACATAATTAAAATAATAATAATAATAATCTCTTCTCCAATCTAAAATAAAAGACATGTAATACATGTAAGATTACCAAGGCACATATAAAATGTATTCCTGATTTTGTTATTAAAATGAAAAGTCGTACTCTCTGTATAATGTAAGAGGAAGTAAGATAACGTCGTATAAAATTATCCTTAGGGCGTATTTACACGTTGAGTTATAAAGCAATGTTATATTGTAAGGAGAACGCTTTCTATATTTTCAGGAAGATATGAAAATAAATTTAAGACATTCATTTGGTGCGCTTAACTTGTAAGTATATTTCATTTAAATGTACTTACATGTTAGATTACTGACGTAAAGTTAATTTAAAACAGTTTCATTTAGTGCGCTTAATATAATTTAAATGTTCATTGCAAAAGAATATGAGTACATTCTACAAAAACTTTGTAATTTACTGAGTTTTTACTATCGTTTGAATTCTAACCGAATTAAAATTTACATAAGTTATTTGTTTTTAAACAAACTGAATTGTTCTATTTTCTATTAAAGTTACAATATTTATATCTTGTTAATAAATTAAAAAATATTATTAAGCTTAATTTTGATGATAAATCTTTTTATGTATTTATAACTACAAGTTTTATTAAGTTTATATTTTCATGTACTTTTTATGCATCTCCCCACTGCTGGAAAGTCGCCTTCGCCTTCTTTATGCAATTTCTTTTATTTTAGAAGTTCACAGAAAGGCGGTATGGATTTCCAATAGAGGATTTATCTATACAATATTTACTGTGCAAAGTTGCAGACAGCCGATTTAAAACACTACTGCGAGTAGAAAGCGCTTTCAAACAAACAAACAAACACATGTAAGAAATGTTTTTAAGGTTTAAGAATAGTAAAGAATAGAATAGAAAAATATATAAAAAGGTAACTAATTTATATATATAAAAGCGCTTAAAAAACTTTATCAATAACGCGGTACGATATCTTTTCGCTCGTAATTTATGCAACTTTACGCAGAGATAATGTCGCTTATCGCAACCTTGTAAGCCTTATTATGTTCTATAACGGCGTTGCGTTATTATTATGTTCTATAACGGCGTTGCGCTATTATTATGTTCTAGAACGTTCGTGTTATTACTTAATTCCTTCATTCAGATATCACTTCATTAACAATTGATTTTTTTTATACATTATATTCGTTAATTAGACTTTGGTTAATAAAATTAATCTATAGATTACAATTTTGCCCATTTGCCTCGGTTTCGTCGGGCTTATTTAGGATTCGGGTCCTTATTGTGGAATTTTTTGTGGAACTTTTTGTTTTTCGTTATGAACATGTTCCGTCCGCCCACGATATTATGTTGAGGTGATTAAGAGTTTTGTATTTTTTTGTGGTTATCTCGTTTCCAGGAAAGATTAACCATTCTAATTTATTTCTTTTTTCGAATATTCCATTTTTGAAATATTTTTATTTGGTTTTAAATGAATTATTATGTCTTCATTCAATATCGTAATAAAATTACCATTTATAAAGCAAAAGTTCATTTTGAATTTCTACTGAATGCACTCTCGCAAATACACTATTCTAGATAATCCGTTTGCTAACATTCTCGGTTTGCTTTTAGTTCGTTTATATTTTTGCTAGAAAAATATCAAATTATTATAGAAAATACTAGGTATTCTCTTATTATAAAAATTGTATACATTTCTTATTTCTTTCAAATACTCTCCTACTTTAAAAAATAAACACTACTGTTGTATTTCTTTTTAATAATAAAAAAAAATCGTTGTCTTATTTTAATCAAAATATTAAAAATACAACCGTCATTCTGTATTTTTTTCACATCATAGTGGTTATATTTTTAGACTAAACAAAATATAGTATTTATTAAAAGTAAATTAATTATATATATAAAATTCAAACACCTACCAGTATATATGAAATAGTAAAGTATAGAGAGACAATGTAAAAATAATGTGCGGATAAATGGAGCCAATATTGCACAATGCGTCGTGCATAGAGCTACGTGCTCCGATACGAGAGTGAAACAAACATTTGATATTCTCTACAAATAGTAACATTACTCGAATTGAACCCACTTTCCACTATACTATAATATTATACGTCTCTATTATCCTTCTGTAAAAACATACTAGGTTATTTTAAGACTTCATTCAGGTCTTTGAACCGTTATAACAATTAACGAACACATATATAATGTGTCTCTTTCTGTATGACGGGTATCGTTTCGTTCTACCAGACACAGTTGCCTCTAACAGACACACCATCAAATAATCTTACATAAAATAAAAGATAAAATATTATTTATATATATCTTTATAAATGCCATTATAATGCGATTGAAAATTACTTGATTATAAAGCATAAAATGTTTGCGTAATAGAAAACAGGTGTTCCGTTGCTATAAAAATCGAGGAAGCAAAGCCATAACTCCAAAAGCGATAAGAGCTTAAAACTAAATTCCCAATTCCAAGTATCATATTTCACGATACAAAACAATAAAATTGAAACCCTTAAAAATATGCGAATCGAGCGACCCAGATGCTAGAGGTTGGCCGTACGCCAAAATGTCTTATCAACTGTGAAGAGAAATAATAGAGTTTCCAATTTTTTTAATTATCTTGACTTTGATGCCGAAACGCTGCAGTGCATTCATTAAAACAATACATCCTTGACATCGTTGCATAACTAACCTGATTTAAATCGTATTATAAGCTTGAATCAATTGCTTTATATCTGATCGTTTTGATTTATATCATTTGAAATAACGAACGTATTTTGGCAAGATTTGCCAGAACTGTCAATGGTTGTGATTGGCTGTATATCACGCCATCTTGTCATCAACCAATCAGAAAGGTTGACACGTCTTGTATGGAAATTAGTATTTTAGTAACGTTTTACGATAATTGATAATATAATTCTGACTTAAAATAGGTTTTTAATAACACCATAATGCCTCACTACGGCTGTTAACTAACACCTATATTACTGTTTTCAAACCAGTTCAAACCAGTTTCAGTAGAAGCCTACAGAATGCCAGCGTGTATTTTATTTTTATTTCGATGCAAGACAAGTTGTTTGACTTCAATCTTTTGTTTTTCAACACTTTGTCAGTTTGTTGTACAATATTTAAACTCAACCTTTCGACTAAAGTATAAATTAAAGAAAGTTTTTTGAATAAAATGAATAAAATATTCCCGTTTCTTATTTGCAATTTGCAAAATGATACTTACTAATAAATTGCATACGTTTTGTTAAGTTTATATATTTATTTGAAACTCCATTGCGTTTGTTAATATAATGGTATAATAAATATTTAAAATGGTGAGATAAATCAGCAGGTAATTTTCCAACAAAGTGGTTAATGTTGGTAAATATTAATTTTGTCCTGAGTAACTCCTTTTGAAAGTCTAATATGAAATCTCAGTGTTATTTGTTAGGAGAGTCCTTTGTCCGTATGAGGGTTTTATCTTATTTTATTTCCACTTTGGATATAATGGGCTTATTATTCAAAGGAGATATTATCTTTTAGGATATAATGCAGAATGATAAACATAAATCAGTTTTTTAGGAAATATTGAACTCTATTTTTATCATCAAATCAAAATTGCGAAATAATTGAATTGCTTTACTTAAATTAATTATATTATTAATATATAATAATTTATTGATGAAATATTAGTTATCTCTGAACACTGATCTCTTTGCTCAAAATTTTTCGTAAACTTTTTCGTTTAAATTTTAAATCTCAGTGTAGTAAGTGCCAAGCGCTTGCTTTTTCAAAGACAGTGGTATTCTTTGTAAGGCTTGTTCCAGGAAAATGGAGATACGAAACTCAAGTACGTTTAAGGTAAAAGAACATTTTAAACGTTCTTCATTTACGAGAATTTTACAAATATTTTATGTCTGTTTCTTTTCTTAGAATATTAAAGGATCGCATTACCCTCAGATACTTTATAATAATAGTTATAGAATTGGTGGACATATTTGTAATTTAGAAGCGTTAGATGCACTTTAAATTTAGAAGCGTTAGATATACTTTAAATTTAGAAGCGTTAGATATACTTTAAATTTAGAAGCGTTAGATACACTTTAAATAAAGTAGCGTCAGAAACACTCAAACTTAAGTAGCATTAGCGACACTTGAAATAGAGTCGCATTCGACACACTAGAATCTGAGTAGCAGTCGTATAATATATATAAAGAAGTATGTTGTAAATAATGATATATTATCTTATTTTATATGCTTGTACAATTTATATCGCATTAGATTAACGTCTGTTTTATAAATAGCTAATATACGTGTGATTATAAACAAAAGATAATTATAATTATTCTATTTATTTATAATTGGACGTTCATTGTTATTGTTTGAGGAAAATCACGCGGTTTTTGTATGACTATTATTAACTCAGCATCAGTTATTATTTTGATATTTATATTTATAATATGATAAAAATGGAATATTTATAAATATTAACATTATTTCAGCTGTAAGACGATATTTTTAAATTATGTTTTAGACTATAAATACTGTAAGTGCTGGATAAATTATAGATCTCATTAAAAAAACTACTGAGGTAGTGGATATGTTATTACTGGAACTTAATACCTTCTAGTATTAATTTCTAGTAATAAACATGCAGATGACGTACAGACACGCCATTTCTTAGGATACACACTGTAGAAGTCACAGTAGTTTTTTATTTAAGGATTCAGTAATATTTAAAATCCACTACCACTTTACCTGGTGGTGATGACAAATAAAAGAATGAGAATAATATAATAAAAAGAAAAAAAAAAAATACTTTTATACAACATTTATTTTAGAGTTATAGATCTGAGCTGTATTGTAAGACTGCAATTCGTATTCGGTCTGGTGGCTCGACCAGGGCGGTACGAACCTCTCGCTTTCCCAAACCCATTAGGTACTTTTTCTTGTATTCGTAATCCCTTGCAATCTATATTAGGAGATATTCATGGATGATGACTAGTCATAGTCATACAGATTAATATTAAATGTTTAATATATAAATAAAATGCGTAAAAATGTACAAAATGTAAATATATTAAGTATATATTGCAAATAAATAAATAAAACAATAAAATTAAAGCATGTAAGAAGTCAAGGATAGATTGAACGTTACCCTCCCAAATAGTAAATATTTGAAAAAAGTAACGCAATAAAAAAATAAGTAATCTCTTAAGTAATATAGTAACATAGTGAAGATTGAATGTTGAATATTAGTTTATTACCTAATATGTCTACGATGATTGATCTGCGGCTAGCATTGCAGGTTTTATCGATTTTTCTTATTGGAGCTATAAATAGTGAAACGATGGTGTTGTTTGTATGTTTGTTGTAAGTATATTTTAAAGACAATTTTAATAATTATATAATAAACTAGTTACTCTACCCGACTTCCCCTGTAACTGCTGACTTATAAGCAATAATAATAATAAATGTTTTGTTTTTAAATTTAAACTTTCGTGAATCATGACTATTATATTTATATTAACCCGGAAATTCCTAGAAATTCATGTGGAATGAGATGGATGCATCGGAATTATATCTAAATGTGCCCACATTCCACATGAGTACAGCCGGGTAAATAAATAAATATAATATTTTTTATATATTTCTTCTTTTTTTATATATTGATCTATCAGACGGTGTCATTATTAATAAAAAAAAATCCTCAAAATATCTAGTCTAGATCTCTTTAAGAGATTAATTAAGCACCTTAGTGTATTTTTTTCATAGTATTATATATTCTTGTATTGTCAGTTATTGGTACATACATACATAAATAATCGTCATAGTTCGTACAATACACGTGTAAATATCAAATTAAATTATCTGACATTATTTTCAAAGACTATTTTATATTTATTTGGTACAAATATCTGTTTATTATAAAATAATGTTATCTTTTTTTTTATCCCCAATTAAATGTTAATACCAGGAAATATGAAAGAAAATATTACAAAAGATTTAATTGTTTATCTTTTGTATATCTTTTGTGTTCTAAGAATTACGTAATTGGTTAGTGATCTCAATCACAGGATACAATGGAATTATTTTTTAGTAAATTGTTTGAATAATTATGTAATTTCTTATCTTTTCTTAAATTGTATTATATAAAGATTTAGCGAATCCCTTTGATAAATTATAAGTAAAAATTACATAATATAAATAATGTTTAAAGCTAACAAGATATGGTTACCTTTTATCTAAGTGCAATTATGCTTCGGTGTGTTACTACTGTTTTCATAGAATATTTTTCTTATTCTCCGTTTGTCTGATTTCACGTTTGTTTTTTTTTAAACTCCTTGACCTTGACGTAAAGCAACGCTGTTTAATAACGAATTATTATTAAGCCCCGTGTTTTTTTATGACTTTTTATTAAGTTCACAATTACTTATTCTGTTAAGTAAATAATTTACTTTACACGTGTCGTGTAACTTGGATAAAACACGAAATAGATTAACCGTTTTTTTCAAATTTTTCAATGTCTTATATTATTACTCAACAAAATAGTGCTGTTAAATTTTTTTTTTAATTTACCTTCAATTCATCAGACTCAAAAGCACTAAAACACGCGAATGTGTCCGAACTGGAACGAATGATAATTAGTGTCTTCATAGTATAATAAATATACTTTAATATTGCATCCTACAACATTCAAACATTCACGTACATACACACGCACACACTTCCTCAGGTACAAACATACTCACACACACACAGCCCCACAAACAGACACACAGACACACACACACACACACACACACACACACACACACACACACACACACACACAAACACAAACACACAATATTATTATTAAAAACATAGTTACAGCGAGACTTTACACAAGAAGCTATTGTCTCACAATCTCAGTAGATCAGTAAAAAAATGGCAACCTGCATTCCATTATACAGAAGTGTCCCGAACGTGAACAAACTTAAACTTGCCAAATGAAAACTGACGTCTAAATGGTCCGCCACTTCCATTTTATTTTTAACCTCCGATTTCACTAAGTGTAGAATTTATTTATTGCAATTCTAAAGATATCTTCAGAATTGCTATTAATAAATTCTGCTATGTAATGTGAAAATTGTTATGTGTAAATATATAAAGGTATTTGAATTTCAGTTAAATCATATTCATTTCAAATTTATATTTTGTTGTCGTTTCAAACTTTATATTTTCGTCAAAATGTCGGGAGTGATGAATTTATTGAGAGTAACGAACTAAACAAACTAACAGTGAAAACTATTTTTTTAAATGCACTTTTTAAAAATTAAAAATAATAGAGAATTGTAAAAATATGCTTTGAGAATTCCACAGCAGCTAAATGTGCTATTTATTTTTGTTAGTACGAAGTGATTTATATATAATATTAGGTCAAATAAATGTATTAATGATGAAAAAATACTAATTTGGGTCTTAAGTAGCGAAGTGACGGTAATTCTGACGGTAAGGTGTGCCATACCCATGGACATAGATAAAATGAAGAATCCCAAATATACGGAATGTATACTGAAATACTATAAGGAATGAAATGGATGGTTTTGGGTATTTTTATCTCTCATATAACGTACGAAACATCGATTCTTTACGCTGACCTTTGCAAGAGTGAGACTACTCCGGCCGCGGGAGCCTGTATGCGAGCTGCAGTCACTGCAACCTAGGCTCTGCCACCGTTAAGAGATTGATTAAAATTTAATTATAAATGTATAAGTCGCAGAAGCTGAAGTCGCCGAAGCATTTATAAATTCCAGCTTTAATAGGGAATAATAATAAAAAACAATAACAACAGGAAAATAGTTTTTTGGAATATAAATGTTGCCTATTATAAATCCGCGCTCATAAAAATCTATAACGCGGTAAAAGTACGCGCGCTTTTGCATCGTCGGTAATGAATAGCGCGGACGCCATTAAATAATGTTTGCAGCTCAGCGACTTTTGATATGGGGTTAAAAAGATTTATTTCCTCCTTGAAAACTATGGTTACTCATATTTAACTCATATTTAACTTTACTCACATTTAACTTTAAAACGAATCATGAATAAAAACTATCTATATTGTTTTTTTTTGTTGGTACGGTATCTAAAAATGAATTGAAATGTATTAATTACAATCATTTTGTCACTTAATGATATAATGTCGTTAACGTGTGAAATATGTTATAGGAAGGTATGAACCGTCCTTTTGTTATTAGTCACACCACGAGCGTCGCAAGTGATTAATCAATTATTTCACTTCATTACGTGTCTGATCCGTCCCGTTCGTTTTTTATTTACTCCAACATAAACAGCTAAAATAAAGTTTGACCCTTTTAATATTTTATACGTTCCGACTTTTGTACACATCTGTGGTATCATCATCATCAGGTATGTCATATATTTTTCCGTTATCTGTGCTTTTTTTTTTTACTTTCATTAAATATTACAAAATGGGTAGAAATTATGGCCTACCCTATATTTGTAATAATATTATTTGAAATCCTTATATTTCTATAATTATTACGTATGATGTACTAATAACTGTTTTCGACATTTAAATGAGATCAACATTTTTTTTTAATCAATTATTTAGAAAAATAACATAGATTTATTGACGAATGTCTTTTATTACTTTTTTCTTAAATCATAACTAATTCGAAAAATTACACCAAAAGTTTCAGAAATTGAAAAGAATGGTACATTCTACTAATGTTTTTCTCTGAACGCCTTTTTCAGTAATGAATTAGAGATTATCCTTCTGAATCATTACTGATAGATCTCTAAATGATGAGATACTTAAGAAAAAAAGCTATAATTAATTCGTTTATTGTTTCCTTTTTTGTTTTTAAAACCTCTTTGTAATGAAACATTTTTTTTCACAAAGTGCTTAAATTGTCTAACGTATTTTAGATAAAGTATCTTGCTTTTACTGGCAACTTGTAATTCGTATTTATTAAAGCCGGTTTTTTTTTTACGTATAAAGTATTTTACAGTTGTTTTAATAATAAATTTAGTATTTTATTATAGAGTCAAAACTAGGGCTTATTTTCATCATTTTGGATTTTTTTACGAATGACCTTCAAATAATTTTAAACAAAAAACTATCCGTGATCACTACTTGACTTTACTTTTCTCAACCCGATAAATTACTATGGACGCTCAATAATTATTGAACATGTTTGAACTCCTACAAATGCCAATGGTAATTTTCCTTTTTATCAGATAGGTAAATATAAAAAAAAATCATTGTCTGTAAAAATAAATTGGTTTGCGAACGATAAGTTTACGTCATAATTACGAAACTTTGATGAAAAATTGAATGCTTTTATAAATTGAATTTAATTATGATCACTGAATTAGAATTATTTGTAAAATACAATCATTCAAAGTGTTTGTTTTTCTATAAATTTACATTTATTTGTACTCGTTTATTCATTTTTTAATTTATTTATACAGATTAATAACAAGTAACAATACGTTATTAAAAAAATATTTACAAGTTTTATAAATGTTATTTAAGATGCTCCAGTCTGCAATCTTAAGGATAGGACGATGATGTGATCTTATAATAAACAATTAACACCACATTAACTTTTCTCATTACTTTAATAACTGTTAATAAAACAGTTCAAGAGTTTTAGTTCAGAAGAAGGAAAATTGCGTCACTAGCCCAACGCATAGGCTGATCGTGAATCTCTTTCGTCTTATCCGCGCTCTCGCTTGCACGATCGGTTCAGGAGGAACGTGACAAGGCGTTATACTTTTTCGTGCGTGCAGCCGATGCTCATCGATTTACAAGACGTTATTACGTCAAAAATATCATTTTCAGGTTTCGTATCATTAAAATAATATTAATATGAATTTCAGAAAATACTTTTCATAATAATTTGGTTACCTCTAGCATTGCAATGCCACTTAATAAATATTAAGTGTATATTTATTGTCTTATCTCAGCTGACCAAGCATGCCTTTGCTTTGAAAACTTATGTACCACAGCATAGATATCTATGAACTTGCGCAATCTATAGCATTATAGAATGTAGCAATCTATGGTAGTATGGTAACGTAAAGGTCAGCTCAGTACAGTTTCGACTAAATCCTATAAAAACACATATATTACATACATATATATATACATAAATACTTATAAGGTATTCAGAGGTTGTATTCAGAGGTTGTATTCAGAGGTCTAAAATTATTTTTAGACCTCAAAAGCATGTCATTATTTTGCAACACAGATTGTGGTATTAATGACAGTTAGATTTTGAATATATCAGCCACAGTAAAATTAAGATGCTCTTGTTTATTAGCACATTAAAGCAACGTTTGAATAATTTATGTTCAAAGCTGCTTGCACATGAATCATATTTAAAGGCTTAGTGCACACTAAATTATAGTATGTCTGTAGATACACAGACAAAGTAATATTCAATAAGAAGAATATTATATTTACTAACACAAATGAAAATATAATATTAACTGCAAATTTATATAAACAATTGAGACACAATGTAAAGCTTGTAAGGCTATTCTTTTCATAACAGACTCAAATTTCGCATAGTCGTTATTATGTCGCATATCTGTCACAGTATGTCACATAGAAATCAGAGCATAGAGTCTTTATAGCGTCATATTAGATTAATAGCGATTATATCGAAGACGCGTTTAGGATTCATACCGTCCTATACAAATATTTCCTTATCTAATACCTGTCTTGTTAAGTTCGCTAACTAAACATTAGGGACGGAACAGAGGCCTGACCTACTTTGAAATTCCTTGCGGTCATAAGTATAAGAGTTTCAGCGCACGACTCGTGTTGATGTTTCAACTTATAGGAATATGTTGATTGTTAACATTTAAAATAAAATTATAAGGGAACGTTTAAGTATAATGTAGAACTAAAAGTAAAAGTAGTACATATATGTATGGGTTATTACTGATATATATATATATATATATATATATATAACAGAAATAGGTAGGCTCATACAGACCTAAAGAAAAGTAAGTGCTTAGAAGAAAACCCAGGATGCGTTAATTTAATTTTTACCTTGAATTAATATTTGTAGTTTAAACATTTAGATTATTTTAACATGACATTTAATAAACACCGGGTAAGTTATTTAAAAACAATGAAATAACTTTCAGTTAAAGCTTTAACTGACAAATTTAAATGCTGTATAAAATAAATTTTAAGTCTTTAATTAACCGTATATAATTACTGACCCTCGACACGTGAAGTTACTTCAAGAACTTCAAAACAAACTTCAAGGTGAGCTGATTAAAACATGACGTTATAAATTTTTGGTTTCAAAGGGAATCCCAATGTCCTACTAAGTCTCGTGAAGTATAGCTTATCACAGACATTTTAATGTGATCGTTAACAAGCTGTTTTAGCTGGTATTATGATGTCTTACGTATATTTTAAAGTAGCATTAAAAGTTATGGTATTATTGTATTGTGATTTATTACAGCTCTTACGCATGTAACAATATATTGGAACAATTTTAAAACGAAACAACATTAAGTCAGTAATTTGTACTGTTAACTGTCTGCTTTAGTTAGCTACTATTGCTATAAATGTTAGAGATATTATAGTTTAAAGCAGCCTTCAGTGTCATTTAGGCCTGGCTCATGAGTTATGAGTCTATGACAGCAGCGAATAAACACTACCAGTGTGTTTAATATTGTCTGGATGAGATCTTTCATCTTCTCTGCTAGTTTGTGTCAGTAACAGTCTTCTATACAGTTCTCCTTTAAACCATTTTACCGTTTATATGTTATTCATGTTCGAATATTAAATAAATTCCCTTATAATGACGAAATCATTATTCGAATTATTTAAATAGTTTGTGAATAAATCAAAACCAATTTATGATATTAATTTTTGAATTCATTCAAGTCTGATATTTCTGGACTGTGAACGCAGTTGCAATGAAAATATAAAATAATTTCTTTATTCAATCTTTAATGCCAATGAAATATTAAAACAATATACCGAGAAATATTTAATATATAATGTCTGTATCTTATATACTTATAATATTTGATTACAAACAATGGAAAACATAATAAAAATAAACATTATTTTTTATACGTGTATAGTTTTTACACCAATTGATGAAAAAAACAAGGACGTGTGATAAATTTGCTAAACTTACATTTGAACTGAATCAAGTAAAACTCCAAGTTTGTAAACTTCAGTGATCTTTCAAAGTTTTGTTATACGTGAAGTAGGAGAGTTTTTAAGTTAAGGAGAACGAGTGACGGTTCCTTGTAAATAGTTTGTGAATCAAACAGTTAAAAAAAAATAGAACATGAGTGCGATTATCTAAAGCTATTCAGGTATTAAACTATTATTATTATTTCAACCACAACAAAAAAATCTTTATCATTTGTGTTGAGGTAAAACTTTAAACAAAAAAAAAAAATTGTTAATTGTTATGAATAATCTTGATACAGTCTATAAATATAAAAATGCATTTATATTATAAAATAATATACTACAAGTGAAAATTATTTTAAATATTGCATTTTAAAAGAACAATCTTCGGAAAACTTTGAAGCAATAGGATTTTTTTAGTTGTTAAAAGTTTCTTAATAAACATGTTCCATAAATAGGTGGGTTAAGTCGTAATGAAGGAATGCCAGTGGGTTGAAGAACACTTTGGCGTCCACCGCTAACCCCTAACCCCTAACCCCTAACTAGCGAATTCGCTTAGCTAAACTATTTGCGACTTGCATAATTATTTAGTCTATACATCTAATAACTAATTGATCAAAGGAAGAGATTGAACTTGTATAAGTATTGAATTATGTATTATAAGAGTAACTGATTAATAATCTATATTTAAACGTCTTAAACTTTTTTTTTGTAAGCGTACTCTCGTGTTATAGAAATATCCCTCGGTCGCGGAGAGTCTTACAAACATTGACACAACAAACAAAGTAACATCTAGTTTCCAAACAATCTATGGATCACGTAGATAATCTTACAGTATGGGAATCGAAGCTAAGACCCTGGTTCAGCAGTAAGGCACCTAAACACTAGAGCATCAGGCCATCTGTTGCTTTGACATCAACCTTCAATATCGTCGTTGCTGGGAATCAATACTAGGCATAAAAAGGTATTATATTACGATTGTGATTAAAATCTATACTAGTAAAATATCTTAGAATTACGAATGAATGACTGATTCGATTGAATGGAATACGTTACAGCAAACTGAAACTTATACGTGCAAACGGTTCAGATAAAATCAATACAGCGTGTTTTCTTTGCGGTGAACTATTTAAAAGATAATTATTGATTATTGGCTGATATTTGTAACATAATGTAAATAAAATGTATTAATTACATATAATGAGGTATAATTATAGATGAAAGTTATTAATTTACAGATGAGATCGTGATATTTATTCCAATAAAATGAAAAGCCAGGTTCAGGATACTTTTGTAAAGTCATTTGTGTATTATATTACTAGTATAGCTATAACTAGTTTTAAATTTAAAGTAGTTTCATAAAAAATTAACCAATAAGTGCAGGGTTTACACTTTTCATTCCATGTTCATTTTTTAAAATTGAAATGAGATAACATTCTCAAATTATACTAAATCTAACCTGAATCCACGTCCTATTAATTTTGCAAAAACCATATTTTAGATCTAGCCTACTGTGTGTTATAAAATCAAACTTTTTAGACACTGGTCCATATATCATGCGTTCAGTTTCTAATATTAATTATTCACTTATTTGAGAAAAAGCTCTTTTCACTTTAATTATTCACTTATTTGAGAAAAAGCTCTATTCACTTTTTTTGAGAAAAAGCCCTGAAATTGTTAGCTTACTTAATCTTTTTTATAATCAATGTTCTTATTAAGTCTGTTACTTTAATTTAGTAGGTGAAAATAAATATTAATATATTTTTTTTATGGATTGTTTTACTATCCATAATTCAAAAAAGGTCGGGATGTTAAAGAATGTAATACAAATACGTTTTAAATAACAAGTAATTTATCACAATTTCTCAAAACTTATTTAAACTGACGAATTTCAGTTAAATCATATTCATTTTAAAATTTATATTTTATTGTTGTTTCGAACTTTATATTTTCGTCAAAATGTCGGGAGTGATGAATTTACTGAGTGTAACGAAGGATTAAACAAACCCACAGTGAAAACTTGCATTTTAAAAACATTTTGTTTAAAGCAATGGTTTTTTAAATACTAAAATAAAACGAGAATCAAAAAAATATTCTTTATCAATTCCAAAGCGGCTAGTTGTTTTGAATTTGTTTTAAATTTTTTGTTGGTTACAAGCTGATTTATATATAATGTTAACTTGAATGAATAATTAAATTACAATGCAACTAATTGTTCTTTGTGCCACTGCGCATGGACACTTACAAAATTGAGACTTCCCATTGCCATGCCACCCATGGTACTAGGACATAAGAAAGAGAGAGAGATGGTTTTGAAAAATGCTATTACGGTGATTTTGGAGAGAGTGGCACAACTTTAGTCGAGAGAGCTGAGAGTGGCTTTACCATCTAAAATTAAGAAATATAGGTATATTATGACAAAATTATAAATATGTCTTTAAATATATACTAGTTTCATAAGCCAAAATCTTCATCATAATAAATCCAAGTTTTACAAAATAATAAAAAAAACAATAATAAGTCAATAGTTTTTTGGAATATAAATGCTGTCTATTATAAATTCGCGCTCATAAAAATCTATAACGCGGAAAAGTACGCGCGCTTTTGCGTCGTATGTCGATAATAATTTTTATACGCTTTTACGGTCTTACAGTCAGTAATGAATGGCGCGGACGCCATTAAATAATGTTTGCAGCTCAGTGACTTTTGATATAGGGTTAAAAAGTTTTATCGCCCACTTGAAAACTATGGTTACTTTCATCTAACTCTGTAACTATGATTAAAAACCATCTACGGTTTGTTTTAATGGTATAGTATCTCAAAATGAATCTTTATTAATAATAATAATTCCGTCGTTTTAGGATTATGTTTCAATAACATCGTCTCATCGTGAATATGCAGTATTATGAATAATATGTTTTCCGACGGTATGAACCGTCCTTTTGTTATTAGTCATACCGCGAGATACGCAAGTAATTAATCAATTATTTCACTTCATTACGTGTCTGTTCATCGCGTCCGTTTTTTATTTACTCTGACATAAACAGGTAAAATAAAGTAAGACCCCTTAAAATTATATGCGCTCCAACTTTAGAACACATTTTAAATTATACTAAATAAAGTCCATGGGTTCAAACGATGTCTTATTGTGGTTTAATATTTATAACATTTAATCCTATCCTAATATATCTTATAACTACTAGGAATAAATGTTTGTGATAATCTAATGAAAATATATTTTTTTTTTCAATAAAGCTTGTAGCTAAAATAGCAAGGATTTATTCAGGAATCTGTTTTATTACTTTCTTCGTAAATCACAACTAATTCGAACAATTACACCAAAGTTTCAGGAATCGATCACAATGGTACATTCTACTAATGTTTCTCTCTGACGGCCTTTTTCAGTAATGAATTAGAGATTATCCCCTTGCGCCATCACTGATAGATTTCTGAATGATGAGAAATACTTTAAAAAAAGCTATAATTAATTCGTTTATTGTTTCCTTTTTGTTATTATAGCCTCTTTGAATATAACCTTTTTATGTTTGTGAAATTACAAACTGATTAAATTACCTGCCATGTATTTATTAAAGAATCAAGCTTTTACTAGCATTTTGTCGTATTTATTAAAGTTTGCCGGACCAACAATTTTTACAATAAAATAAGATGGCACTTACAGTGGTTTTAATAATCATAGGATCTTATTGTAGAAATAAAACTTTTTTAATTTTACATATGAACTTCAAACAATTATAGAATAATAAATATCAGAGATCGCTCCTAGAAATGACTTCTATCAACCCAAAAAAATATTATGAGCGCTTGAACTCAACAAAACCCTGGAAGGGTACAAATAGAAATGAAAAATATATATCAATTTGAAAATACGTATCATTCTATAACAGTAATATGAATTTAAAAAAAAACTTAATCAAAACGAAGTATTTGTTTATCTCAACTAACCACAGCTACTTCAAAAAGTGCGCATGAGTCGAAAACTTATGTATCTGAACTCATGCGCAATCTATCGCGTAACGTAAACGTCATCATCACCACCATGATCTATTAAAACTGTTATAGTTTTAAGAAATTTTGTTGGCAATATTACAATAATATTATTTTAATTCGTACTATAAATTCTTTAAAACAATATTTTTTTATTCGTGATTAGAGACGTAAAAGAATAAATGCTTTTTATAAATGGCAAAAATTTGATATTATGGCCATATTACATTAATATTTCACAACATTTGTCGTTAAAAGATTATTATTTTTGTATGTTATATAGGTCTTACGGGATTTTTAAACCTTAAAAGCACGCCATTACATAAATTTGTATAAATGACAGTTTCATTTCAAACATATCAGACGCAATAAAACCAAGATCGTCCTTGTTATTAGCGCATTAAAGCGACGTATGAATAATTTATGTTTAAACCTGCTTGCACATGAATGAATTTGTGGGCTGAGTACACACTCAATCGTAATTATATTGTCTATAGACACACAAAGTAATATTTAATAACAAGAAATATCTTTAGTACTAGTTAGTAATATTTAATACAAATGTTTATTAATATGAGATACTTTGTAAGGTTTATATCGCTGTTCTTTTCAGACTCAAATTATCAAATTTCACAAAGTCGTTATTACGTCGCATATCTATGCTAATATTATAAATAGGTAGCAGTTTAATTTGTATTTTTGTATGTTTGTATTGTTTTCACACAAAAACAACTGGACCATTTCAGTAATTCTTTTACGGTTAGAAAGCTGCATCTTCACTGAGTGACATAAGCTATATTACATTAAAAAAATAGGGATGCTTAATAAAAATGCAATAATGTAACCAAAGGTGTGAAAAAATTAACGTAAAAAAATTGTCATCGCTTGCGCTGCGGAAATTGGATGATGGAACATATTACGAAGGACAATAATCTGTATTAATCCTTATCCCATTAAAGGATATTTCATTAAAAACCGTTTCAAAACCTGTAAAAAAAACTATTTAAATTATTGAAATCGGACTTTCCACTCAAAAGATATAACGAATTAAAACATTAAAAAAATCATTTCACGGATATAAAAGTAAAGAAAATAATGCAATAATAAAATTAAACCATCGATATAGAGAAATTTTGAAAATGAAGATCTTATGAGCAATGTGTTCTAAAATTCTCGCGGACGAAGTCGCGGGCAACAGCTGGTCTGTCATAAAGCACAAAATGTCGCATGGAAATCAGAGCATAGTCTTTATAGCGTCATATTAGATTAATAGCGATTATATAGAAGACGCGTTTAGGATTCATACCGTCCTATACAAATATTTCCTTATCTAATACCTGTCTTGTTAAGTTCGCTAACTAAACATTAGGGACGGAAGAGAGGTCTGACCTACTTTGAAATTCCTTGCGGTCATAAGTATAAGAGTTTCAGCGCACGACTCGTGTTAATGTTTCGACTTATAGGAATATGTTGATTGTCAACATTTAAAATAAAATTATAAGGTAAAGATTTAGTTTGAAGTCAGAGTAAAGTATCAAGTTCATATTTAAATATGTGTGTAACTGTGTATGTGTGAGTGGGCCGCTTATTACTCGTTCTGAACTCTGCGTGGGACTTATGCTACCACACTGCTCGAATATTGATTGGCTTAGTTTTTATTAGATTGGCTAAGTATAACAATATCAAAAATGTTAATAGACCATTTGATACCTTTATTTCGTATCTTTTCAATTCTATGTTAATCTATACAGCTTAGATGTCGCCTTCGTCTAGATCAAAAATATATAGAATTCTTAATTCATCGAACTGGGTAGCGATACGGTAGATCCATTAAAAGTTTGCTTACAATTTTCGTCACAATCTGACAAGTGTAAGCATCCATGTGAAGTATTTTTTATCCGACCGACGATCGAACCATTATTCAAAGGATAAAATCGACACCTCTATGTACCATTGTCAGCTGTTTGAATATATACATTTTATTAACATCTCGTAAACACCTGTTAAGTTATTAAGAAACAATAAAATAAATCTCGATTTAAGCTTAAAACAGACAACAAACAGCTATATAAAACAAATTTTAAGCCTTTAAATATCCGTGTACAATTACAGACCCTTGACTCGTGAAGTTACTTCAAAAACTTCAAAACAAACTTCAAGGTAAGGTGAATAAATTATGACCTTATATATATAGTTTCAAAGGGAGTCCAAATGTACTATTAAGTTTCGTGAAGTGTAGCTTATCACAGACATTTTAATGTGATACGGCTTAACACTTAACTCTGTTTAGAATTAAACAGCTCGTGATTGTTAACAAGCTGTATTAGCTGGTATTATGAGTTCTTATGTATATAATACGGTTGCATTAAGTTATGGCACTATGGCTTTATGAATTACTATAGCTTACACATATCAAATATTTCTTTAAAACAAACAATAAATGTCAACGAAACAATTGCTGTTTTACTTTATTCTAATACGTATAAACAAAGCTTATTGACAAATTAGTATATATAAAAGTAATTTTGAAAATTGTGTCAGACACAATCAATTAATAAAACAAATGCTTTAATATTTGTTTTTTTATTCAATTATTAAAGATTGATTTAACAAAATAGACGTATTGACTTTTAAACTCGACAAATCTATCGACAATAAAGACAGTTTTATAATGACTGCTTAATTTTTATGTTTTAGTTAGCTACTATTGCTATAAATGTTAGAGATATTATAGTTTAAAGCAGCCTTCAGTGTCATTTAGGCCTGGCTCATGAGTTATGAGTCTATGACAGCAGCGAATAAACACTACCAGTGTGCTTAATATTGTCTGGATGAGATCTTTCATCTTCTCAGCTAGTTTGTGTCAGTTACAGTCTTCTATACAGTTCTCCTTTAAACCATTTTACTGTTAATATGTTGTTCATGTTCGAATATTAAATAAATTCCCTTATAATGACGAAATTGTTATTCGAATTATTTAAATAGTTTGTGAATAAATCAAAACCAATTTATGATATTAATTTTTAAATTCATTTTAGTGTGATATTTCCGGACTAAGAACGCAGTTGCAATGAAAATAAAAAAATATTTTCTTTATTCATTCTTAAATAGAAATAAAACAATATATCAAGAAATAAATAATATGTAAATACTACATTTTATATATTTTAAATATTTGATGACCATTAATGAAAAACCTAACGTCAACACCTAATGATAAAAAAAATGATATTTGGTAAACATTTGAACTAAATCAAATAAATCTTGAACTTTGTAAACTTGAGCAATCTTTTAAAGTTGTTACACTTGAAGTAGGAGAATATTTAAGTTAAGCAGAACGAGTGAAGGTTCCTAGTAAATAGCGTGTAAATCAAAAAGAAAAATATCGAACATCAATGAGTTCATGTAGAACTTTAGTGCTATTAAAATAAGTACTTAATAGTCTTTCTATCGTAACTAAATAATTTTGATTTTGTTGCAATCCTGTAAAACTATACTGCTAAACTGTTTTGAATAATCTTGATACAGTTTTAATATTTAATATTATAAAATAACATAGAATAAGTTCTTTTTAAATGAAAGAATTTAAAGAATGTTCTTTAAATTCTTTCATTTAAAAATACCAATTGTAGATAAAGTTCAAAATATATGAAGCAATCAAAAGTATATTTATATAAATATAATTTTAAATTTTTTTTTTTTTCAAAATTATAAAGGTTTTCATTAAAGATATTTGGGTGTTGGATAATTTAGATTTTACATTTTATAAATCAAAGGAAGAGATTGAACGTATAAATAGTATTGTATATATTGTTAGATTATCTTATTAATGAATCTGTATTTAAACTTATTACGAAATGTTAATGGCTTTTTTCATTGTAAACTTTTTTTTCTATTACCTTCATTAGAGAAATATTTTATTGTAAAAAAAAACAGCTCCCGTTAGAAAGTTTTTTTTATAAGGACTTTACAAACGTTCAAGAAATGGACTCAAAGTAACACTCAGAAGCTAAGCATCAATCTATGAATCACGCAAATAATTGTCTTACGCATGGGAATCGAACCTTTGGCTCAGCATTCGTGCCACTAAGCACTTAACCGTATTGCAAAGTTAGTTATATCGTGATAGTTTGTTTGATATCTTTGAATCCCGGAATAATGAATGAATGAATGAACTGAATAAATGGAATACAACAACTTCCAACTCTAAATTCATACGTGCATCTCAGATGAAATCGATACAGCGTCTGTATTCATGGCGGTGAACTATTGAAAAGATTACTTTTTAATAGTTCACCGCCAACTATAAGCATTAAGCTATATACGTTTGTAGACATTTTCAAACATCATTCATTCATTCCGTTTTAATCCATCCATATCTTTATTGATTATCTGTTTGACCATATCTTATAATTTTTTTGTCTTCTCTTCATTTTATAAAAAAAAAAGTAATATTTCTAAAGCAGACGAATTCATCGTATATATTCCAACTCACAGTATATTTTGACCGGACTATTCCCGCTAAATTGAACGATTTGAAATGGAGGTATCAAGTTAACAAACACAAAATTGTTATATTTTATAGGTTCACGGCCTCGGAGGTTCGTGAAAGTGGGCCAAATAAATCGTCCATCGGATTGGGCACATCAAATTCAATTTAGAAAACGCTTATAAATTCTGTGTAGGTTGTTTTACTGTAATATTATATACTATTTTAGTTTAGCACAACTTTATTTTTTATTTGTTTATCGTTCCAAATT
This sequence comes from Dircenna loreta, assembly GCA_963555665.1. NCBI lineage: Eukaryota > Metazoa > Arthropoda > Insecta > Lepidoptera > Nymphalidae > Dircenna > Dircenna loreta. The sequence goes on from OY743094.1 coordinate 12,768,386, forward strand.
TGAATATTGCTATATTATATTTGTCTAGTCACGATTTTGCGCTCTTGTACAGATCATAAATCCTTTTTATTATTCATGCGTATTTATAATATTAAAAATTATTTGACAATGATTTATTATAAAATAAATTAATCAGTTACTTAAAAATCCTATATAATTGGTGATACTTCAAAAGTGTGCTTTCAAACAAAAAGGCTACATTTAACGGCGACATCATATTAAACTCACAAAAAGCAGTTACCTGTGAGCTTTCATACCGCTGTGAATATCATGTTCTATATTAAAGTGTCTCTTGGCACAGACTAAAAAAAACAAATTCAAACTTTTTGCAGCTGTGAACTGGAAAAACTACAATTATTATTTCCAACTTTCCGTCCCAAGCGCTTAGAAATTAACTCACTAATTTGGCTGAATGTTGGTCTAACGTTTAACAAAATGGGCAAACTATTTTACATGTAGTTTACGAGTACATTTTTGTTTTCGTTGCGCTTTCAATTACGAGAATATGACGCAATAAAGACATTTTTTTGGCAAATTGCTTAACTTGTACTCGTTTTGATATTTGTATTGGGTTTAGTTGTAGGATATACCAAATAAGGCTGCATCTATCTAAATATCAGATTCTAATCAGTTTTGAGGTTTTTTAATGAGACTTGCTAGTAAACGAGCAGCTCGTTCATCTAATAGTACGTATGCCATCTGCCTTGGAAAATTGCTAACAAACATGCAAATTCATTGCTACCCTTATGAAATGTAGAGGGATGAGCTGAGGAAGGTAGGGTAATGGTTTGGTTTTCCATCTCTCTTACTTATTTAAAATTAATATCTATTTAACTATTTTCTACGAGAGAGTGATATTGCCCGTTCGAGCCAGCCCGTACGAGCCGCAATGTCTGCAATAAGGCTCTTCAAACTATAAAGGAACATACAGATATATAAACGAAATAAAAAAAATAATATTTTTTTTGTGGAACACTTATTTTGCCACTCAATTTTATGAGTACAGTTTATTTTTTCTAGTCGTAAAGGCAGTTATTTGGCAACAGCTAGCTCTACCATTCACATTAATTACTAAAAATAACTAATAAAATATTATGTTATTTGTAACTAACAATGATATAAATATTAATAATAAATATTCCTTATTTTACAGCCGGGATCATACTAAAACCAAAAAGATATAAATTTGGCGAGCATATTGTAAAAACGCAATCTCTTCCAGCCAATAAATCTATATATATAAGTACCAAATTTATACATATAAGAAAACTATTTCGTATACAAAATCCTTGTATCAGTTGATATTTCGTAGTTGGTAGTTTTGGTTTTCAGTTGATTTGCCTAATACTGTGCTTATAGGACCGGCCCGCATCATTGCTGGATACATGAATGAGAGAGAGAGAGAGAGCGAGAGAGTTGTTAATGTAGTGTATATAGAATCATTTAACTTTTTTAATCTTCTGTATAATAAGAGATTATTCAAACATTACAATTACGACGTGAAACCTACATTTTAAGTTTAAGATGTATTTGTAGTTTATTGATCTCTAACTAATAGTTTTATATTTTTGTTGGTTTTTGTATCATTTGTTCGAGCATCGCGTTAAATATTAAACTGGATTGATTTGGATGAAATTTGAAATCAAGGAAAATTATTCTTCATAGTCAAAAACACCTTATTTACGTCAACTTAATTAAATAAAATTAAGTTTTAAAAAAAATATCTCTCCGTGTACATCCTTTTCATGAAATTGAAATTAGTACTTATATTTTTAATTTATTAATGAACCCACCCAAAATCAAACGACTATGTCTAGTAGGCAGCAGAAAACATACTCTGTTGAAAATTCAAGTGTTCTATTGCTCTTAAAAACTGTGGCAAACAAACGGATAGACAGACCTTACTACTAATGCTCAGTGCATTAGTTGTAAGCTTCTGTTGGCACTTCTATAGTACGGAACCCTGAAAATGATTGATTTTACGAAACATTTCCCAAATAGTAAAAGTTCCAAGTATCAAAACTTCATGAACCCTCTATAAACATGACAAGTCTGTGCAGTCGCTGTCAGTAATTTGTCAAGCCCATTATTGGGAGACGTAATTAAACGATACACCAGTTCATTTCACTTTTACGACCAAACGAATCATGAAAACTCGTAAATGTAATTTTTACGATCGAACAAAGCTCTTTCATTTTTTTTTGTTTTTATAGACTAGACTTACTTTATCACTATATCTAAAATAAATTAAAGATAAGGAAAGATTTTCGGTACCTTAAGCTGTTTTAAGAGTATGAATTAAAGATAAAATGATAATAGATTCTTTTTTTCGGAGTAAGGAATAAATATCCATATATTATATGATTTATCCATATATTATATGATTTATTTGAGTTTATTTACAGCGAAATCTCTCTATAACCTACTTAAAGATCTTGGCCTCTCTAGAACTATCATCAGTTAATTACTAGAACGTACTTCAAAGGTGGCATTGGTAGGTTCATTTCAAATTTGGTTAGGTAGGGAGAGGAGCGCAACCAGTTGATGGTGAGCGTGAATGCGCATTTTAAAGGGGCCCCTTAAACCTACACCTGGGTCGCAAGTCCCAGGAGCTGTTTGCACTCCTCTCCCTGCAACGCGATGAGCCCGGCATCCGCACGGTGAATTCATGGAATGCTAAGAAGCTTCGTTTCTAGATTACTTTTTATTTTATCATGTACCAGTATCTACAAGAATTGACATACTGGTGTAGATCTAAATAAATTATTAAAATGAAGGTATTAGCATATATTTAAATTATCTGGTCCAACAACGCTTTATCTACACTTCTTGGGTTAGATCGTAGGTTCCTTTATGACATAAACACTTAGTGATTTGGTGACGACGGGTCTTTGTGTGATTGTTGATCTGAGTCTGGGTGTCGTTTGTGTCTGTTAGTTGTGTTTATAGACACAGCAACACAGGAGTTGTTCCTCAGTGCGAGAACTGTTATATCTTTATTATTAATAAAAACGGATGAATGTTTGTAATTATAAGGATGTGATTTTATAAGTATTATGTATGGGACGAAGTCGCGACAAATAACTAGTTTATAATATATTTCTTGTATCAGGCCGCAAATAAATTCTTGTGGTTTTCTTATACTTTTTAATTCTTTGAAGCATCGATAAAGTTGTTACTGCGGCGCACGTGCAAGTTATTGTAAAACTTTACTTCATTTTATTTTCTTTTTCCTTTTTACTTCCATTCATGATAACCACAAAGTAAAGCGTACATATTTTTTTTTATTTTTATAACGCTTGTTAGTATTTAGTCCACCTATTTAACTTTTTGTCGGACGATAAATAAAACTGTGTGGATGTTTTTATTCGGAAAGAAATAAAAAAAAAATATTAACATGTATCATTTTATTCAAAAACATTCGACAATGGTCTACTAATCGTTAAAGACGATTGGATATTAATATTTTGGCTATACTACTATTAATACTACTGCTGCTACTACTACTACCAATACTGGTACTTCTACTACTACTACTACTACTACTACTACTACTACTACTACTACTACTACTACTACTACTACTACTAATACTACTACTACTGCTGCTACTACTAGTACTGCTACTGCTACTACTACTATTAATACTACTACTGCTACTACTACTATTAATACTACTGCTGCAACTACTACTATTGCTATTACTACTACTACTAATACTACTACTACTATTACTACTGGTACTACTACCATTGCTACTTCTGCTACTACAACTACTACTGCTACTACTACTACTATTACTACTGGTACTACTACCATTGCTACTTCTGCTACTACAACTACTACTGCTACTACTACTACTATTACTAATACTGCTACAACTACTACTACTGCTACTACTACCATTGCTACTTCTGCTACTACAACTACTACTGCTACTACTACTACTATTACTAATACTGCTACAACTACTACTACTGCTACTACTACCATTGCTACTTCTGCTACTACAACTACTACTGCTACTACTACTACTAATACTACTACTACTATTACTACTGGTACTACTACCATTGCTACTTCTGCTACTACAACTACTACTGCTACTACTACTACTATTACTAATACTGCTACAACTACTACTACTGCTACTACAATCACTATAGACTACTACAGTGACAAAAAATATATTTTACTCAGGCACAGGTGCGGATGAATGCTTTTATTCTAAGAGCTATCTCAGCATAAGGACCTATTGATTTTTTGCATTCGGTGTCTCTTTAAGTATTTTTTATTATACAGGTTACATGTTCAGTTTTTCATAATATTAGATCTTTGATCTCTGAGAGCCTTGTTGACTTAATTATGTTCACAAAGATAAAAACAAGATGTTAAGTTTCCACGAAATAACGTCAAAAAATTGAAAATGTTAATAAAAGTTCGGAACCGTCCATCACATATTATCGAGAGGCCAGCTATGACAACGATCCATCACACAGCAACCCGTCGTTGTATGTGGCATGAGTAAGTGTCATGGCGATAAATCACACAGCCACGAAATTGCCTTCGAATCATACTTATATTATATCAATATTATACCTTTATTATTAAGATTCGATGCTCTGAATATATTAAATAGCTTCAATAAAGATTTAAATACTAATAAGTATAGCTACTAATAAGTCGACCGTTCAGACATTTTGTTTTTTATATAAACACGTGTTGAGAATATGAGTCAATCAATAGTACCAACATAATTTATTCATAATTTGACTACAGTGCCATGGATTCCAGAATGTAAACCAACGTCTTTACAAGAAAAAAATACGACTTAGTTTTTATACATTATATAATCACTAAGAGTTATTTATTAAATTGAGCAACTTTCTATATGGAATTGTTTTAGAATTCCAGTTTAAGTAGCCAGTAGCTTATTTCTGACTCTAACAAGAGCGCAATTACGTCTCGATCCATTCACATTCTCGACCTGCGAATGCAATTTTTCTTCATTCCACCGCCTCTGTTCATTTATCATTCTATCTATCTCTATTACCCCTACACAAACTCCCATTCATTTATCGTCCATTTCATTTCAACGTTTACTTAAAAAAATAATAACCTGTTCTGCAAAATTAGGTCCAATGCAAGAAGCGATTAGTATTATCCATTATGGCGGCATTTATTTATGATTCAATAAAGCTCATTACGATTCAATATTTCTTTACGATTCAATAAGCAACATTGCGATTCAAAAATAGAACGTTACGCTGATAATGACATTCAAATGATTATTTTATGTTTATCTGATGGATTTTACTTTAAAATTTAATATAAATATTAATGGAATCCTTTTATACGAGTATTATACCAGAGAAACTCCCAGAGATTTTCTTGCACTTGTTATTTTATTTATCTCACCCGTCACAGACAGACGCGTTGATTTGAAAGAAGGCATTAAATGTGCAGTAAAATAATATTTATATTTAAAAACTGAGAACAGCTTATTTGGATTTTGTTATTAAGAAAATATTATATTAAAATAATATACCAGAATTCCTCAGAATATAGTAGTTAGTTTGGATTATTTTGATCAAGTTAATGTAACTTACTGACAATGGTACGAATTAAAAAAAACCTTCATGGAAAGGTATTATTAAATTAAAATAAGTGTATTTTCAACCAGTAGTCAATTAAGGTTACAATTAGCCTTACAATTAAGGTTTTAACGAATATGTAAGCCTGAACACCCCATACGGCGAACGCAGCGGCCGCTCCAAGTCACAAATCGTCTCGTCTGTAGTAAAAAGATTAAAATACTTTTTAGTTAAAAGTTAAAGCACTTGAATTGAATTGTCCTTCATTTTTAAACTTTGAACCAGCATTGCAAATATGCATATCTAGTATAATAAATAAGTAATCTAAGTATGAAATTGTGGGAAACTGTAAAAGTTGTAGTTATATTTCTCAGTATGCCGTGCTATGTCTCCGATGAGCTATTAGTCAAAGTCAACGCTTTCTGAATACTTGATACGTCTCCCCTGCAAGGTTGCTTGACATATACAAACTCAATTATATTTTAATACTGGCTGGTTTTGATCCTTCCTCAATATGCCTTAAGACAGTTATTAAGTTTTTATGAAATTATTCTTATAAGTCAGTTCGAAACCAAATTAGCTATAAGTATTGTCTAACATACCTACCTAACTAGCTTCTTCCAACGGCTTTGCTTGTTTGGAAACGGGGCGGAGTAAAAGACTGTTTAAAAATCAAATATTCAAACAGCAGACGATGGCACAGCGACCTCGCGTCTTTTTGTGATGACTGGTCTCTTGTCGTTTATCTCAAATAACCTTATATTTAAGATATAAAATATAAGAGTTAAAAAGTAACCTCTGTCCTGGTCCAGGTCCTCGTCTATTTATGATAAAAAAAACCATCTAAATCGAGTGCTCTTTTCTTATTGAATTTTTACTATGTAAATTTTCTCAAATATAATATCAATAGTAGGTATGTATTAAAATAGTACAAATAGCAACCTTAATTCTGAGTCATACTCATTAATATAATTAAAACATATTGCCATAGAATATATAAAATAATAATAAAAAAGGTTTTATTTGTGTTATTTTAACTTAACACTTGAACGGAAAACTCCGTTTTGATGAAACGTTTTTATGTCGTTTAGTGGGTCGTTAGGACTTACAATTGGACCTTGTAGGCTCTGTAAACTTATATATTTTTTTAATTTCGATAAAAATATCAACTAGTATAGAATAGTTCTTAATGATTAACCCACAACATAGAAATCTATTTGATGAACAAATAAAATATTAAAAATAAATTAATATACAATAAACAAATGTTACCATTAATAATAATGTTGGTAAAAACGTGAAAGTTCCAGATAATATTTTCTCTTAAAATGGTTCGTGTAATTTTTGGGACATTAGTGCTCTATAACGTATTCCCATCGATCTGTCAGTGAATATGCTCTCTGAATACCTAAATACCTGAATACCTAATGTTATCTATAAAATGGCACTTGCAAATATATTCGATAGCAGGTAGTGTTATAGGTATTGTATATAATTTTGGAATTCCTGTTATGTTTATTCTAATAACAGTGGAAATTGGATTGATATTGATGTAATATTTGTTAATTTTATATTTATGTTTTTTAAAATATTGTTTGTTTCCCAAATAATTAATAAATAAATAGCCGTGGACCAAATGTCATATATATTTATATGTGTAGAAAAAAAATCATTTCTTATCTATAATGACGTTTATAGACTTGTGGATAAAAGCTGACATTCCTGTAAATGAGAGGCTGTACTTATCTACCAATTTTGGTTTAGAGACCATTGACTGGTTACCTGTGGACCTTTGAGATAAATCTGGATAGTATTATATATGTTTTTTTTTTCAGTTGTATAGAAGTCTCATTCTATATATAGAAGTCTCATTCTGTATTAGTTTTAAGTTAAATTTGTAATTTTTTTTACGTCGTTAGTTACATTTCCTGGAACTTCGTAGTTCATATTCGATTAATCATATAACTAAAAATGTATAATATAATAAAAAAAAAACTATTTTAGCGTAATCAAAGAAGGTCGGTCGACCTTGACAAGAACACAAATATAAAAAAAATTACTTAATACTTTATGATTAACGATAGAAATACTTCTAAGAATATATCTCCTGTAGATCACATAATATATTCTAGAAAGATCATTAAGAAACTTTAAAATATCCCTTTTGACATGATGGTTGTAAATAAATTCCCGGTAAAAAATTATTTATTATGATTTATTATCGCAGCAGTATAATGACCTAATAGACTTAGTTTTGATAAATTTATCTTCATTACTATATTGTATACAGTTATAAATATAATCTGCTTCTTTGAAACTTATATTTAATAATTCAACTTATATATAAACACAATATATATAAGAATATTTGAAATTGTAAACATGTTTCACCATGTTAAGTATTTTTAATTTATAAGCTTATATTATATTTTTAAGCTTAATATAGAATGAAAAATTTGAAACTAATAAATGTTCAGATTCTGGCCGTAGCATAAAGAATATTGATTTAACTAATATACTGATAACTGGCAAAAATTATAGGCTACAAAATGTATGTTGCATTTTGTAGCCTATAATTTAAAAAAAAAATACATAAAGGTACGATTTTAATTTTAAATTGGATCGTAATTTGATATGCAACTATTAGCTCTGTTATTATGTTAGATCTAGTTTTAGTTCAAAGCCATATCAGAATAAATAAAAACATTTATAAAAATATAAGTTTTCAGTTAGTGATATCAATCTCATTCTCTCTCAATCTCATTTAAAAATATAATGATATTTTTCATAAATCTACAAACAATTTTAACTATATTTAACTTAATTTATTCAAATATTTTTTTAAAATTTTCCATTTACTCTTACATAGTCATTATAATATAAGGTTACAGAATATTTAATTTTATAGGCTAGCAACACAACATGTAATACGGAAGGTCCCGTCTGATTCTACAACACGGTGTGTACGAAGCCTAATGATTGTGGTGTGTACAAATTTACTTTCCACAACAAACGGCATCTTGGCCTGTGAAAGTAATTATTTGTAAAGCCAGGCACACTAGCCCTGTTTGTACAACAACGACTAAGCGCTTGGGGCAAACTTTAATTTTTGATACGTGCCTTTACTTGTTTACTTTACAGTTTTGTCGGTTGTATGATATTGTTTTGTTTACTTAAAAAATGTGCAGTCTAATATAATATTGTAAAGGTGTTTTTTTTTTGCATAAAGTTTCATGTTATTTTTATTGTGAGAAAATTATATTGTGTTTTTTGAGTGACGCTTTCACATTTTTAGAACATTTTTTGCAGTTGTTTATTAAATATGACATCCGTTTAAAAATATATCATCTTTATTTATATTATAGACTAGCTTTAAGGTCTTACTGTATATTTGTTATAAGTTTCTAACTCTAGTGCTCAAGTATTTGACAGACAAGTCTTTCAATGTTTATGGTTATGAATATGTGTCTGTATGCTCCTTAACACAGCCTTATAACAAAAACGATTATTTTCAACATCGTCTAATTTCGGGAAGATAAATAAAACACTTCCCTAACAAACATTTCACTTTTATCAACGTCCTTTATACAAATTCTCAATTATGTTTACGTATCTTAGGAATTAAAGGAAGTAGAGGGTACCTTAAAACAAAAAAGAACTTATGTAACAGTGAACTTGACATCACGCTCTCGGATACTCTGATGATGAAAGATGGCTGCACCCATTTGACCAATTTCTACAAGAACCTTGTATGACTCTGGTATAATTGAAAATCTTGTTATGCTCTGGATACTCCGGGATATTCTTTTCCAGGTCGTGATTTCTCTGTGTGCAATAATTCTTATATATATAATACTTATTGCGTGAAATGTAAACCTTCCACTTTATTATATTAGTAAGATTAGTGTGATTGACAATCAACAGTCTGACAGCTTGTACACAACATACAAAGCGTCAGAGACGAATGTAAAGTCTGTCTAAACAGAATGTAAGAGCGTATAAGCCTATGAGATTCGAGCCACAAAACATTCATAATCCGACTGAGCCTTAATGGATTGCAACTTGTGTAACAGACACAGTGTAGAGCCGAAATATATTTAGTAGTTTATTTTGTATGACAAAATATAAAATTTTAATTGGTTATACATTGCTCGTTAAATTTGAGTAATATTTTATCCAACAGAGCGCGCTTTTACACATCGATCATAAAATAAATATGTACCTTTTATAAAAATGTGATCTGAAAAAGTATTAACGAGCAGTAATTTTAATAAACCCAATTCCAAGTACAAGTAACACATGTAAATAAAATCTTAATTTATATATATATAAATTAAGTATATTGACCCGACTGTATTCAAGTCAGTTATATCGGAATTTCAACTGACTAGTTTAATAATACAACCAAGTAAATATAAATATATTATATTTTTAAATATATTTTACTCAGGGATTTTCAGGGATACTCAGGGATGAATTCTTTTATTCGAAGAGTCATCTCAACAGTCATAAGGACCTATTGATTTCATGGGTTCGGAATTTCTATGAGTATACTTGATTCTATAGCTTATATTTTCATTTCTTTTTAAATTCAATCGATTTTTTATATTTTTGACGAAATTTTGTGAATACTTACATAATAAGGTTCACAAAAAAATAAACAAAATACGAATAAATTGTTAAGTTTCCAGGAAATGGCCTCAAAAAATTGAAAATGTTAATAAAAGTTCGGAACCGTCCATCACATATTATCGAGAGGCCAGCTATGACAACGATCCATCACACAGCAACCCGTCGTTGTATGTGGCATGAGTAAGTGTCATGGCGATAAATCACACAGCCACGAAATTGCCTTCGAATCATACTTATATTATATCAATATAATACCTTTATTATTAAGATTCGATGCGCTGAACATATTTAATATATAATCCGACAAATAACCTTTACTATATTTAACTTAATCATTTACTAAATTTTGCCTTTACTTTTACATAGTCTATATAATAAATAAGTACAGAATATTTAATTTTATAGACTAACAACACAACATGTAATACGGAAGGTCCCGTCTGATTCTACAAAACGTGTGTACGAAGCCTAATGATTGTGGTGTGTACAAATTTACTTTCCACAACAAACGGCATCTTGGCCTGTGAAAGTAATTATTTGTAAAGCCAGGCACACTAGCCCTGTTTGTACAACAACGACTAAGCGCTTGGGGCAAACTTTAATTTTTGATACGTGCCTTTACTTGTTTACTTTATAGTTTTGTCGGTTGTATGATATTGTTTTGTTTACTTAAAAAATGTGCAGTCTAATATAATATTACAAAGGTTTTATTTTTGGAAAAAATATATATAATTTTTAGTATGTGAGATAATTGGATGGCTGTTTGTTGCATGATGCTTTCACATTTTAGGAACAGTTTTTAAAATTGTTCATGAAAATTTACGTTCGTTTTAAAATGTATCACCTTTATTCATGTTATGAACTAGCTTTTAGAGCTCATGGTATAAAAAATTAAGTTTCTAACTCCAGAGTTTCAGTATTTTTGTATACAATGTCACACACACAATTGTAAAAAACAGTACCAAAAATGTGAAAGCGTCGTGCAACAAACATCCATAATTAATGTATAATAAAATTATTTATTCTACATCTTCCAAAAGTATTACAAAGCAAAACACGTATTAATAAAAACCAATTAAAATAAGATGAACAAAAGTTAAAGGTAATAAGCGATCTGTTCCAGGAAAGCAGAACATTATAGGACAATATATTAAATTACAAAGAAATAAATGTTCAACTGATATGTGTATTATATATAATAATATATAAAAGTTTTTAATATTAGTAAGATTAGTGTGATTGACAATCAACAGTCTGACAGCTTGTACTCAAAATACAAAACGTCAGACACGAAATTCTGTCTAAACAGAATGTAAGAGCGTATAAGCCTATGAGATTCGAGCCACAAAACATTCATAATCCGACTGAGCCTTAATGGATTGCAACTTGTGTAACAGACACAGTGTAGAGACGAAATATATTTAGTAGTTTATTTTTTTTTTCGCACATTAAAAATAAAATATATTTTTTCGACCTTTCAAAAGAATGATATCTGAAAAAGTATTTACTACGAGCATAAAGTTAAATAAAACTTAGATATTTGCAGTAAATAAAGCTTAGCATTTTTTTTAATGAACGATAATAATAAATAATAAATATTTATATTTACTCGGCTGTACTCACATCAATTATCTCTGACTTTAAACCAATTTATAACCAAGCAAGCCGAGTAATATATGTAAGTAATAGCCATCTTGGATCACGACACGAAGCCGCAATAATATTGATTTCAAAAAGTGTATATGTAAACTTAAATGAAACAAATAAAAAAAAAAAAAGAACAAAATATTCTCAATTTTATTCTTCATATTTTTTTTAATTTGTTTCTTAATTTGTTTCATTTAATTTGTTTATCTTTACATATACATATTTTTTTGCTGTCACTCTGAGTTATATCGGTTACTGCATATTCCAAAATTAAAAATAAAATGCTCGTGGTAAAATAAACAGTATGTTTGCTGCATGAGGTTGAATCATTAAAATGACATCATTTCATTAATTTATGCTATATTTCCCAAACTCTGATTACTTTAAACTATGAGGATGATAATTTAACATGGAAACAAATTATTCGGTTTGGATTTAATTAAAATATGATAGAGATTGATTTACATTATTCACTCACACATTCAAATAAAATAGAAGATAAGTCCACACACATATATATTTTTTAAATAAATCAGTAAAATAAAATAAAAGTTGAGAGCACACACAGATAGTTTTCTTCTTTAACGCAATTTTACTAAACGATTTTTTAAAATTCCAATATTTACAATTTACATTATACACATAAATACATAAACTAAAAAGACATGAGAACGCACACACACATACTTTTATTCTTTGACGTCATTTTATTGAACGATTTTTTAAAATTCTAGTATCAATTTACATTATACACACAAATACATAAACTAAAAAGACATGAGAACGCACACACACATACTTTTATTCTTTAACGCTTTTTTATCGAACGATTTTTCAAAGTTCCAATTAGTGTAACCTCAGAGAAAAGTGTAGACTCCGCTAAAAGTTGGGTACTCTTTAGTTAGATGACACAAAAGAGATTATCTCGACAACACTCGCTCTGAGGGCTGTCGTGAATGCTTTTTTGTGTCACAGCGTATCATTCTTTTGACTTTTAAAGTGATAAAACTGGTCAAATTATGTATCATAATGCCTTTATAATTTGGATTAACCTACTACATTTATCTGGACTGTGTAACATTCTTTATTAAATGAAGGTAATATGAAAGCGTACATTTTGTACAACTTAATTGACCTTAAAATTAAAATGGAGTTAAAAAGTTTTGATACATGTGTGTGTATTCTTGACTGTGTATTTGTGTTGTCCGTGTAGTAGTATAGTTCTCAATATGAATGACACTCGTCTGAAGCAGACTCCATTGTTATATTTTTAAAAGTGTTACGTGTAGCGGCTTTAAATTTCAATTCTATTTAATATTATATTTAAAAATCCAAAAAAAAAAAAAGTTATAATATATTTATTTATAAGACTAGCTGTTGCCAGTTACTTCGTCTGTTTGAACCTCCTTCCCTTTTCTTTCTCTAGCCACGTATCATCTACACCTGTTTAGTTTTATTGTTGTAATAGCCCAAAGCAATTAATTAGTTTTTCCCGTAGAAAAATACAATTAGAATCCCGTAGAAAAATAAAAACACGTATATAGACAACATCACAAAAACACTTCAATATTTTTTTTAGTTTTAATAAATATTTGTATTGTACACTACATTACAATTAAAAGTACATAAAATATAATTTATTTAAAATACAATAAGGCGGCCTTATCGCTAAGTAGCAATTTCTTCCAACAACCTTAGTCGAATAATGAAACGAGATATCATGAAATGAAAAGGTGGTGGCGAAATGTTTAGTATTTTTAATTATATATATATATAGTATTATAATATACATACATTAATAAATTAAACCATCTAGGTACATAAATAAATAATAAATAAAAGATAATAATTAAAAACAATATTTAGTTAACAAACTGATAAAGAAAATACAATTTTCAACGTACAATGAATATAATCTTTTCATTTTTATTATATTTATATTTGTTGATTCCAGGTAAGTTGCAGAACAGAGCTGACGGTAGTAAGTAAATACATTTTACCCAGAACAATACTCTGACAGTTATTCGTCAATCCTTCAGCTTTTGAACTAGAGCACGAGCAGCTACCAACACCTGTTATATTTATATTTACCCGGCTGTATTCTCGTGGAATTATATCGTACTAATTTCGTATCGGAAACTAGTCGGGCACATTCCGATATAATTCCACGTGAATACAGCCGGGTAAATATAAATATAATAATCATGGTTCACGAAAGTTTCAATATAAAAATTACTTATCACTGGTTCAAATAACTGACATTATTAAAAAAAAATAGGTATTTAGAAGCTCATGAAATTAGAATTAAAGAATAATTAACCAGTAACCGCGTCAGATGAGCGAGAGTATTATTTTTAACAGCCTCTTTGTTATTATTATAATTTATATTATAATACGTACAAGTAAATATAGTGTTTTTAATATAGCATTGAAATGGTTTATATCTTGTCAAGTCAAATTGTATTTTTCCTAGCACCGTGTTGCCAGTGGAGACAATTTGGCGCAATGCCAATGGAACAGCCTGAATATGCAACCGTACACAGACTATTAAGTTTTAAACTTTCTATTTACAGCTAACAAATAATTAAAAAAATTACAAATATTTTAGATAAAATAAGAAATACGTTAGTTATTTATCTAGATATAAGTTTGTATAATGTTTTTTCATGAAAACATAAAATAGTTGTTCATGAAATAGTTGGAATAAAAATAAAAGCGAGTCCACAAAGGACTTCAGGATTCGAATTTCGGCATTAAAATATTTATTGAATTCTTGGAAATACTCTTTGATGATGCGAATATAAACTACGTTGTCTGAAATACAGCTGTGAATTTTTGTGTTATTTTTAAATTCTCTATATGTTTCTCATGAATATTTTTATTTATAAATATTTTCAATAACAATAAATAACATGTAAAAAATAGAATTATCGTATAAATATATATTTCTGTTTTCGAAATTCAATTATATATATATATATATTTTAAGTAAACCTTTGGATACCAAATTAACATAACAATATATAAAGTATATAATGTATTTTATATATATATATATTTTTAATAAATTAATAAAATCTCTCCAATATCATGGCTGTTATTTTTTTTAATCCATAATCATGAAAGAATATACATTTAAAATACCAAAAATAAAACACCGTTAAAAAATAACGTTTCAGATGAACGATTAATAATTTCACGTATTTAATTCATAACATTTTAAACATATTAATTTTCCGGTTCAAATATTAAAGTAGTTAAATTGTATTCAATTGGATTATGATTGGATTAAAATTTTATATATATTTAACGAATCTTTATCAAAACTCATACAATTAAAGAGCATTCATGTAACTTAAATTATCATTCTTGTATGTATGTGTCAATTTTTATTTTTTATGAAGAAAAACAGTTATAGAAAATAAACACGAATTAAACTATAAAAAAAAATAATTGTTATTTAAAAAAAAATAACAATACTTTGGCAAACACCTAGAGGCAGAAACATTTCCAATAAAGTTCAATCAAAGTATCGTATTTGAATTTTCATACAAATATTTTCACTTCTCTGTCTTGACTCTTCAAGGTGACATTAATTTAAATGCATATGGTAGAATACCCGTTACCTACACTATCTATAAAATAAAATACAATCATAAATTTTTTATTTAGTTCTTTACGCTAGCTCAGCGAAACGAATAAATGCATTTTTAAAAGATTTATGGCGTCGTAAATATAATTTATTATAGTGGCAATTTATTATTCATCGAAGTTAATAATAACTGTGGAACTGTTGATCCAATCTTCGTGAAATTTGGTACGTGGGTAGGGTTGTAAAATACTACCTTATATTATTTTATAACACAATAACTTTTGAGAAGGGGTTGAAAAATCGGTTTGAATAAGTTTGATAATCTAATCAGGTCGGGTGAAGAACTATTTTAGTACATTTAAAGTTTAATGTTATCAAATCTGAAATTATAAATTCACTAGCGGCCCGCCCCGGCTTCGCACGGGTACAAAATATAATTAGTCTGGCCATAAATAATTTTACACTTAAAAATAAAAAAATATTACATTTGAATTTCGAATCTGCTATTTTTATACGACTATTCATTGTGTTTTCTTATTTTGGCGCCAATACATTGTACAATATTTTGCGATATTAAAATGGAGTGGGGTAATAAAGAGAACCGAATCGCTGTGATTGCATTATACAAAGTAGGTATGGAGCCAAATGCAATTTTAAAAACTCTCCATACACTTGGTATTAGTAAAATAATTGTGTACCGGTCTATTAATACAATAAGACTTCCTCTGTTTGTGACAGAAAAAGATCTGGCCGTCCACGTAATGTTCGTACGAAAATGGTGGTCAAAGCAGTAAGAGAAAGAATTCGAAGAAATCCTGTCCGAAAGCCAAAGATTTTATCTCGGGAAATAAAGATAACACCTAGAACCATGTCGCGTATTTTAAAACATTACTTAGGACTTGCAGCCTATAAGAGACGCACTGGTCATTTCTTAACTGATAATTTAAAGAAGAATAGGGTGGTAAAATCGAAACAACTACTGAAGGGGTACGCAAAGGGACCTCCCTTTTGACCACAGAAAATTTTTATTCACGGATGAGAAAATTTCTACAACTGAGCAACATTTTAGCAAACAAAATGACCGTATTTATGCTCAAAGCTCTGAGGAAGCTTCCCAATTAGTCGACAGAGTGCAACGTGGACATTATTCGACTTCAGTGATTATTTGGTGGAGTGTTAGCTATGAAGGAGTGACTGAGCCATATTTTTGTGATAACGTTATCAAAACATCGGCACAAAAATATCAAGATACAATTCTTGAGAAGGTAGCTAAGCCCCTTAACATCACCATGTTCAATAACCAAGTATGGTCCTTCCAGCAAGACTCGGCGCCGGGTCATAAAGGTCGTTCCACGTTGTCTTGGTTGGAAGCGAACGTTTCGGACTTCATCAGAGCTGAAGACTGGCCGTCGTCTAGTCCCGATCTTAATCCGCTAGATTATGATTTATGGTTAATTTTAGAGATTACAGTTTGCTCTAAACGCCATGATAATTTGAAGTCCCTAAAACAATCTATTGGTAGTGAAGAATTCTCCCATGGAAAGAGTGCGTGCTTCTATTGATAATTGGCCTCAACGTTTAAAGGACTGTATTGTAGCCAATGGAGACCACTTCGAATAAACTTTATATATCTTTAATTCTTTTATATTTATGTTCTAAACTGACGTACTGTAAAAGTAAATTATTTTTAAGTGTAACAGTATTTATGGCCAGACTAATTATAGCCTATGTCACTCAGTGAAAATATTAAAATCGATCCAGTAGCTTAGAAACCTCAAAACTAACAATATTTTTTAAATTATTTAATAGATGTTATTATAATACATATAAACGTTCTTCTTCAATTACTCAATCTATTAAAATAAACCGCATCAAAATGCGTTGCGTAGTTTTAAAGATTTATTAGGACATACAAATATTCCTATTAATAAAACTGCATATCCAAAGCATGAAAAAATAGAATAAAAATGTATAAAAAAATAGAATAAAAAAGTTAAAAATAGAATAAAAAAGTTTAAAATAATATGAATTACAAGACCTAGTTCATAATAGGGGTTACGTTCATGTTTAATTCAAAGTACGGCTGTAAAATAAGTTACAACTCGCAAATCACGCTACTAATTGAGGAAGATAAGTTTTATTCTAGTGTTTATTACATTCTGTAAGCTATACTCAATTAATGGACTAAATACAGAGTACATCGTTATTAAGAAAACCTATAAAAGGTAATTTATCTACTTTAAAAATGAATACTTTGATGGATAGTTAAGATTTTTTAAAGCAATGGAAATATTAAAAAAATATCTCAACACACTTAAAATACTTCGAATTTGAATAAAAGCCTGAGAAACTTCACTTGTTTCGCCGAAACTCTTCGAATAATTCGCGTTTCAAGAAGATATTTTAAATCTCTGTAACGTTACAGTTTATACGACAGCTTTATTTTACTTCTCCGCTATAATGAGACCGAAATTGTAACTGCAATGTATGAAGTAAACTGTAAGAATATCTCGGTATATCTTACGGTTTTCACACTCGACACTAATGTTTGACATTACTTGCGCATTAGGCTGCATAAGTAAGTTTAAATTACTTTAAAATGTGCACAGATTTAAGTAAAAAGATTTATCAGTAAGGATTTTATTTATATGACATCTTTTGAGAATAAATATTTATTTATATTCAATATTCTTTGCTTCCAATATTTAAAAAATATAGCCTATATTTGCTTTTCAATGTGTTCAGTTTGATAACATCGAGAACAATTCCCTGTACAGAATTACCATGTCATAAAACACTCCAATTACACAATATATTTCATTAATATTAACTCACTGGATTGTCATTCTTATAACCTCATTACAGTAACGTCTGTATAACCTAGTTTAAACTCTTTGCTATATTGCGAAAACCAACACGTCTGACTTTAATACCACTCGCTTCCAGAGATCCATTTAATATGGACGGCTTAACATTTCGATATTAAAAATCCCACTTGGTACCTTGGTTAATTTCTCTAGCATTTAAGATCTTATAACTACAATTTTCATCATTTGGGTAACGTAATGTAAACAAATGACTTCTCGGAAAACTTCCCTTCGTTGTTGATATGGTAGCTCAATTGGTAGAGCGACGAAATGGTTTCCAAGAGGTGACAGTATCGTATCCAACCCGTACGGATTAATATTTCATTCCATATTTATATATAATATAAACAAGCTTAACATGATTAACTTAACTTAATATATTCATAGACCAAGATTAAATAAAGTTAGTACATACATATACATTCAGTTAAAACAGTAATAAATAATAGGCCTCACAGTCTAACTCATAACTCCCGAGAGATCACTGAGGGTCATTGAAGCGGAACTTTGTTGATTTTTCCGACGTTAACTAACACGGCTGATATGAAACAGAAACCTCCTAACCACATAACGAAGCGTAAACAATGATAGAGTCATGCGATGTTGTGACACGCGACTCTACATTATTCATTGCTATCGTACTACACAATAGAGTGTGGAAGCGATGAATGTAGCAGGTTTATTAGTTTATTACCTAACTCTAATATGACCCATTTAATTATTGATTTTAATGGTTAACTAAAAGTATTATATATCTCCAATAATTCTACTATATTCAGTAGAGTATGCAAGTGATAAATCTTGAGGGTTTGTTGGATTTATTACCGAAGTAAATAAATTATTTATCGTATATGAATTATTTAATAATTTATTTCTTATGATATTTCTCAAATTATTCCATCCTATAAAGTAATAAATCAATAAATGTAGCGGGTCTATTTTTATTAACACCTAATACTCTATTTATTAAATAATTTATTCATTTCATTTTTTCAATCATCTCAAAGGGTGCGAAAGTCATTCAGAAAGTTGTCGTCAAAAATTCACTAAATAGCTATAAACATTTTCCCCTATTTCGTGAGGTGACAAAAGATCATAACGGTACATAAATCAAGTGTCAGGACGAAGGTCGACTGCTTCAAATAAAGACAAACGTCAGGCTTCGTGTGATTTAAATGTCCGTCCGTGTTGATAATATCGCGATGTAATATATTCGAGATCCAGGTTTATTGAATATCATTTATAAAGTCAGAATTATTATACGATATCAATTAGGTTTGTAATTTATGACTTACAAAGGTTATTCTAACAAAGTTCGTGGTTCAATACAATAGCAACATTTGACCTTTGATATTTGTTTGTTAAAAAAATAATGTAAAAAACTTGTACGCCCACTTTACTAATATTAACCTAACCCAATATTCACAGTAATTGTATCAAAGGCTTATCAAAGGTTTCTTAGTATTTCTATCAAGAGATTACATCCAGCTATAAAACACTCGACATATTAAATCTTTAACAGACTGTATCGAATGTAGGTCGGGGAGGTCAAATGCCTTCGGGTTAAAAAGCAACCCAACACTTCAAGGATACACTTGAGCTATCATATTATTATTAATTAGTTTCTTATTAATCTGATTTTATATAAAATTTTAAATAAAATTAGATATAAAAATGTTTCAGGTGAAAATAAAGTGCATTCTGAATGAAAAATAGGTGTGCGGCGGTCTATTGTGTTTTGAAATAGACCGCTTATGTTTTAGTGTGCGGTTGAGAAAAAAATGCTGTGCTTTGTGTTTCGTATTGTTGCAGACGCTGAGAACACTCACTAGCACTTAGATAAGGAATAAAATATGGACTCGGGCTTTTAATTACGAATTAGTTAGATAGAAATATAGGGATATTAGTTAATAATAAATATACGATTTAACGAAATAGAAATTTCGTTACCATAGTTGATGTTACATTCAATTTATTTCATAACATATTTACACTCGTATATTTAATAATAATATTAACTGCATTATAATAAAATTCAATTCTGAGAGTTTATATTCTAGAATATTGATAATAAATAATCAATATTTTTAGACATATAAACTTCTTCATTGATAAAATTGCGTATCCAAACCATAAATATAATAAAAAAGTTAAATATAATATGAATTACAAGACCTAGTTCCTAATAGGGGTTACGTTCATGTTTAGTTCAAAGTACGGCTGTAGATAAAGTTACAACTCGTAAATCACGCTACTAATTGAGGAAGATAAGTTATATTCTAGTGTTTATTACATTCTGTAAGTTATACTCAATTAATAGACTTAATACAGAGTACATCGTTGTTAAGAAAACCTATAAAAGGTAATTTATCTACTTTAAAAATGAATACTTTGATAGATAGTTAAGATTTTTTAAAGCAATGGAAATATTAAAAAAATATCTTAACACACTTAAAATACTTCGAATTTAAATAAAAGCCTGAGAAAATTCACTTGTTTTGTCGAAACTCTTAAAATAATTCGCGTTTCAAGAAGATATTTTAAATCTCTGTAACGTTACAGTTTATACGACAGCTTTATTTTACTTCTCCGCTATAATGAGATCGAAATTGTTACTGCAATGTATGAAGTAAACTGTAAGAATATCTCGGTATATCTTACGGTTTTCACACTCGACACTAATGTTTGACATTACTTGCGCATTAGGCTGCAAAAGTAAGTTTAAATTACTTTAAAATGTGCACAGATTTAAGTAAAAAGATTTATCAGTAAGGATTTTATTTAAATGACATCTTTTGAGAATAAATAATAATTCATATTCAATATTCTTTGCTTCCAATATTAAAAAAATATAGCCTATATTTGCTTTTCAATGTGTTCAGTTTGATAACATCGAGAACAATTCCCTGTACGGAAGAACAATGTGATAAAACACTCCAATTACACAATATATTTCAATAATATTAACTCACTGGTTTGTCATTCATATAACCTCATTACAGTAACGTCTGTATAACCTAGTTTAAACTCTTTGCTATATTGCGAAAACCAACACGTCTGACTTTAATACCACTCGCTTCCAGAGATCCATTTAATATGGACGGCTTAACATTTCGATATTAAAAATCCCACTTGGTACCTTAATTTCTCTAGCATTTAAGATCTTATTACTACAATTTTCTTCATTTACTATAAAAACTAACTATCTGTACAAAATTGGCTGACACTGGTTACCAATTCATTTTCTTTGTTTCGTCTACGCCATGGACCCTACTGAATTGGTATTAAATAAAGTTTTAAAACAAATATAGAAATAAAAACTCATCTTTGTTGGCAGAAATAAAAACAAATGACTTCTCGGAAAACTTCCCTTCGTTGTTGATATGGTAGCTCAATTGGTAGAGCGACGAGATGGTTTCCCAGAGGTGACAGTATCGAATCCAACCCGTACGGATTAATATTTCATTCTATATTTATATATCATATAAACAAACTTAACATGATTAACTTAACTTAATATATTCATAAACCAAGATTAAATAAAGTTAGTACATACATATACATTCAGTTAAAACAGTAATAAATAATAGGCCTCACAGTCTAACTCATAACTCCCGGGAGATCACTAAGGGTCATTGAAGCGGAACTTTGTTGATTTTTCCGACGTTAACTAACACGGCTGATATGAAACAGAAACCTCCTAACCACATAACGAAGCGTAAACAATGATAGAGTCATGCGATGTTGTGACACGCGACTCTACATTATTCAATGCTATCGTACTACACAATAGAGTTTGGAAACGATGAATGTGGTGGGTTTATTAGTTTATTACCCAACTCTAATATGACCCATTTAATTATTGATTTTAATGGTTAACTAAAAGTATTATATATCTCCAATAATTCTACTATATTCAGTAGAGTGTGCAAGTGATAAATCTTGAGGGATTGTTGGATTTATTATCGAAGTAAATAAATTATTTATCGTATATGAATTATTTAATAATTTTTTTCTTATGATATTTCTCAAATTATTCCATCCTATAAAGTAATAAATCAATAAATGTAGCGGGTCTATTTTTATTAACACCTAATACTCTATTTATTAAATAATTTATTCATTTCATTTTTTCAATCATCTCAAAGGGTGCGAAAGTCATTCAGAAAGTTGTCGTCAAAAATACTAACCTAAATAGCTATAAACATTTTCCCCTATTTCGTGAGGTGACAAAAGATCATAACGGTACATAAATCAAGTGCCAGGACGAAGGTCGACTGCTTCAAATAAAGACAAACGTAAGGCTTCGTGTGATTTAAATGTCCGTCCGTGTTGATAATATCGCGATGTAATATATTCGAGATCCAGGTTTATTGAATATCATTTATAAAGTCAGAATTATCATACGATATCAATAAGGTTTGTAATTTATGACTTACAAAGGTTTTTCTAACAAAGTTCGTGGTTCAATACAATAGCAACATTTGACCTTTGACATTTGTTTGTTATAAAAATAATGTAAAATACTTGTACGCCCACTTTACCTATATTAACCTAAACCAATATTCACAGTAATTGTATCAAAGACTTATCAAAGGTTTCTTAGTATTTCTATCAAGTGATTACATCCAACTATAAAACACTCGACAAATTAAATCTTTAATAGACTGTATTGAATGAAGGTCGGAGAGGTCAAATGCCTTCGGGTTAAAAAGCAACCCAACACTTCAAGGATACACTGGAGCTATCATATCATAGTTAATTAGGTTTTCATTAATCTGATTTTCATTTGCAATTGATTTTCACTTTTGTGATTTATGAAGAGATCGAACAATAGAAAAATTAGATTCTTTACGTCTATAGTAATATAATAACTCTAAAGTATTTAGTTAAGAAGCACAAAACTCTGGAACGGATTTGAATTTTTTTATGCCCAAAGTAATATAAAATATTATAACATTGCTAACATACGGATAATATTATTTACTTCCCAGTTTCAGTCAGTTGTTTTAAACTAAAGTTTAGATCAAGCAACGCTCTCCGTAGTCCAGCCGAGTGAAGTTACTGGCAATAGTAGATATTACATTTATCCACTGCATATATTAATACTTTGTCATAAATGCAATTCCTGATATAACACAAATTCCACTGAGAGACCCCAAAGACTTAAGAGATTATCTACTTTTCTGATCTTAAAAGATTTCCGGATTATATCGGACCTTCGAACTCCGACTTTAGTTTTAATCAACTTACAAACAGATATAAAAATGTTTCAGGTGAAAATAAAGTGAATTCTGAATGAAAAATAGGTGTGCGGCGGTCTATTGTGTTTTGAAAAAGACCGCTTATGTTTTAGTGTGCGGTTGAGAAAAAAATGCTGTGCTTTGTGTTTTGTATTGTTGCAGACGCAGAGAACACTCACTAGCACTTAGCTAAGGAACAAAATATGGACTCGGGCTTTTAATTACGAATTGGTTATGATAGAAATGTAGGGATATTAGTTAATAATAAATATACGATTTAACGAAATAGAAATTTCATTACCATAATTGATGTTACATTCAATTTATTTCATAACACATTTACACTCGTGCATATAATAATAATATTAACTCCATTATAATAAAATTCAATTCTGAGAGCTTATATTCTAGAATATTGAAAATAAATAATTAATATTTTTAGACATAAAATTCTTCATTGATAAAATAGCGTATCCAAACCATAAATAGAATAAAAAAGTTTAAAATAATATGAATTACGAGACCTAGTTCATAATAGGGGTTACGTTCATGTTTAGTTCAAAGTACGGCTGTAGATTAAGTTACAACTCGCAAATTACGCTACTAATTGAGGAAGATAAGTTATATTCTAGTGTTTATGACATTCTGTAAGCTATACTCAATTAATGGACTAAATACAGAGTACATCGTTATTAAGAAACCTTATGAAAGGTAATTTTATCTACTTCAAAAAATACTTAGATGGATAGTGAAAATTTCTTACAGGAACGGATACATAAAAAAAAACATCTCAACACACTTAAGTCTTCGAATTTAAATAAAAGCCTAGAAACTTCACTTGTTTTGTCGAAACTCTTAAAATAATTCGCGTTTCAAGAATATATTTTAAATCTCTGTAACGTTACAGTTTATACGACAGCTTTATTTTACTACTCCGCTATAATGAGATCGAAATTGTTACTGCAATGTATGAAGTAAACTGTAAGAATATCTCGGTATATCTTACGGTTTTCACACTCGACACTAATGTTTGACATTACTTGCGCATTAGGCTGCATAAGTAAGTTTAAATTACTTTAAAATGTGCACAGATTTAAGTAAAAAGATTTATCAGTAGGATTTTATTTATATGACATCTTTTGAGAATAAATAATTATTCATATTCAATATTCTTTGCTTCCAATATAAAAAAAATATAGCCTATATTTGCTTTTTAATGTGTTCATTTTGAAAACATCGAGAACAATTCCCTGTACGGAAGAACAATGTGATAAAACACTCCAATTACACAATATATTTCAATAATATTAACTCACTGGTTTGTCATTCATATAACCTCATTACAGTAACGTCTGTATAACCTAGTTTAAACTCTTTGCTATATTGCGAAAACCAACACGTCTGACTTTAATACCACTCGCTTCCAGAGATCCATTTAATATGGACGGCTTAACATTTCGATATTAAAAATCCCACTTGGTACCTTAATTTCTCTAGCATTTAAGATCTTATTACTACAATTTTCTTCATTTACTATAAAAACTAACTACCTGTACAAAATTGGCTGACACTGGTTACCAATTCATTTTCTTTGTTTCGTCTACGCCATGGTCCCTACTGAATTGGTATTAAATAAAGTTTTAAAATAAATATAGAAATAAAAACTCATCTATGTTGGCAGAAATAAAAACAAATGACTTCTCGGAAAACTTCCCTTCGTTGTTGATATGGTAGCTCAATTGGTAGAGCGACGAGATGGTTTCCCAGAGGTGACAGTATCGAATCTAACCCGTACGGATTAATATTTCATTCTATATTTATATAACATATAAACAAACTTAACATGATTAACTTAACTTAATATATTCATAGACCAAGATTAAATAAAGTTAATACATACATATACATTCAGTTAAAACAGTAATAAATAATAGGCCTCACAGTCTAACTCATAACTCCCGAGAGATCACTGAGGGTCATTGAAGCGGAACTTTGTTGATTTTTCCGACGTTAACTAACACGGCTGAACCTCCTAACCACATAACGAAGCGTAAATAGTGATAGAGTCATGCGATGTTGTGACACGCGACTCTACATTATTCATTGCTATCGTACTACACAATATAGTGTGGAAGCCATGAATGTAGCAAGTTTGTTAGTTTATTACCTAACTCTAATATGACCCATTTAATTATTGATTTTAATGGTTAACTAAAAGTATTATATATCTCCAATAATTCTACTATATTCAGTAGGGTGTGAAAGTGATAAATCTTGAGGGTTTGTTGGATTTATTATCGAAGTAAATAAATTATTTATCGTATATGAATTATTTAATGATTTATTTATTATGATGTTTTAGAATAATTCCATCTTATACAATAGTATATATGTAAATCAATAAATATAGCAGGCTTATTTTTATTATCACCTAAAATACTCTATAATTACTCTAAAATAATTTATTTATTATATTTTTTCAATCATCTCACAGGGTGCGAAAGTTATTCAGAAAGTTGTCGTCAAAAATTCACTAAATAGCTATAAACATTTTCCCCTATTTCGTGAGGTGACAAAAGATCATAACGGTACATAAATCAAGTGTCAGGACGAAGGTCGACTGCTTCAAATAAAGACAAACGTCAGGCTTCGTGTGATTTAAATGTCCGTCCGTGTTGATAATATCGCGATGTAATATATACGAGATCCAGGTTTATTGAATATCATTTATAAAGTCAGAATTATCATACGATATCAATTAGGTTTGTAATTTATGACTTACAAAGGTTATTGTAACAAAGTTCGTGGTTCAATACAATAGCAACATTTGACCTTTGATATTTGTTTGTTAAAAAAATAATGTACAAAACTTGTACGCCCACTTTACTAATATTAACCTAAACTAATATTCACAGTATTTGTATCAAAGGCTTATCAAAAGTTTCTTAGTATTTCTATCAAGTGATTACATCCAGCTATAAAACACTCGACAAATTTAGCAGACTGTATCGAATGTAGGTCGGAGAGGTCAAATGCCTTCGGGTTAAAAAGCAATCCAACACTTCAAGGATACACTTGAGCTATCATATTATTATTAATTAGTACTTTAATAATTTAAATATAAATATAATAGACATGGTTCACGAAAGTTTAAATATAAAAATCTGATTTCAATTTGCAAATCGATTTTCACTTTTGTGATTTATGAAGAAATCAAACAATAGAAAAATGAGATTATTTATGTCTACACTAATACAATAACGCTACAGTGTATTGTTTAAAAGAACTAATCTGTGGAACGGATTTTAGATATATTTTAGTAAAATAAAATATAATATTTCACTGTGGCCGTTACTACCAATAGTGTATTTTTAACAAAATTTTAATATACGGATAATATTATTTACTTCCCAGCTTCAGTCAAATGTTTTAAACTAAAGTTTAGATCAAGCAACGCTCTGCGTAGTCCAACCGAGTGAAGTTACTGGCAATAGTAGATATTACATTTATCCACTACACATATTAATACTTTGTCATAAATGCAATTCCTGATATAACACAAATTCACAGTCCACTGAGAGATCCAAAAGACTTAAGTGATTATCTACTTTTCTGATCTTAAAAGATTTCCGGATTATATCGGACCTTCGAACTCGAAGTTTAGTTTCTGACAACTAACATATAGATATAAAAATGTTTCAGGGGAAAATAAAGTGCATTCTGAATGAAAAATAGGTGTGCGGCAGTCTATTGTGTTTTGAAATAGACCGCTTATGTTTTAGTGTGCGGTTGAGAAAAAAATGCTGTGCTTTGTGTTTTGTATTGTTACAGACGCAGAGAACACTCACTAGCACTTAGCTAAGGAATAAAATATGGACTCGGGCTTTTAATTACTAATTGATAATGATATAAATGAATGATAAATGATTTAATGAGGAAGAAATTTAAATACATTAATTGGTGAAAATTCAGATATTCCGTTAGTGTTGAATGTTTCATACAATTTATTCCTTATATATTCATACAAAAATCATAATATTAACTAAAGAATAAAAGGAAAACAATTATTATATTATAATTTATAGATAATATGCTACAATATTTGTTAGTATTTTTAATGAATCTAGGTTGATGAATGAATTATTGCTTTTTCCGATAATTTTGATACAAAGTGGAGCGTTCCTTCGCTCTCATTGAGCTGGTCCTTATGTTGCGCAATAGGAAGATTTTATAATTAACGAACTCTCTTTTTATTTTAATGATATAACGGAATAAAGGAATATTAAATACTTCATAAACTTTTTATGTGTACTATAAAATCCTAATAAAATTAAGGAAATCTTTTAATCACTGTGAATTTCGTATTTTGAATATTCTTCTTCATTCTGTTGAATATTAAGATTTTTTTTATGAATACAAACAAAAGAAACTAATTGGTTGATTGAACGATTCATATCAATGATAAATCCTAATATAATTAAGGATATATTATAATATTTTGTGAACGTGTTATTTAGAATATAAAAATTTAATTCAATTAAAAGTATAAAAAAAAAATATTATCGTTATTGATTTTCTACAATTATTTTAAGTCATTTCTAAAGTTGTGTGGGATTTATAATATTACACAAATATTATAAATCTTTGCTTCAATTCAATAATATTATATATACTGTTCAATTTTAATATATAATCGTTAAAACAAAAGTAACGCGTTACCGTGTTTGATTCGCCGCAATTATTTTAAGCGGCTTCAAAACTCTGTCTGTGTGAGTGTTTCCGTGTAATATATATATATATATATAAGAATCGTTATGTTTGTCTGGTAATTGTAGAGGTAATGAAGTGTCGTCAAGTGTAGCGCTCTCACGAGATTGCAGTCGCTAAGTGGACACTTAGTAGCGACGTCGTTGTTTTTGGACAAGTTGATAACGTTCTAACATGCAATGACATGCATGCAATTTTTAATGTCATTTTGTTGCTTTTTTTACCCGTAATGTTACATACATACATACATACATAAATGTTTAATATTACCCTTAGATTAATACATAAAAAGATTGAAATACAATAATATACGTTTATATCTACAGATATTGTTATTTCAATTTATATTATTATATAATGTTATTATTTTTATTATATTGACTGCATTTTCAAGAGTGATATATTCGAACCGTCAAATTTAATATCTAGAATATTTCTTAGACTATTGTTTTGACAAATTGTATGTATTTATTAACATTTCACAAGAAAAACAGACTAAATTATACCATTAAGCAATAAAATAACATACATTTGTAAGTAAAATTTAACACATAATTTACTTACAATGATCTGACCTATAATAAATTACTGAAATGTCACCAACAGTTTTTCTTTAAGAAAGCTGGGGAACAATTTTTAGAACTTCGTATTTAAAAAAAAAGAGTAACAAACTCCAGAGACATCTGCAAATACGGGTAGTTGCAGATATCTTGCTACCCTTGTAGGAGAATTGATCTTCGTCCTATTATACTCAAAAACGTCCTTATAATTTCATGTTACAGGTTTGTCTGTCTAAATCTGACTCGCAAATAACCCGCTTTTTTTTAAATTTTCTAAAAGTTATCACAAAAAAAGAACCTGATTTCTGTCTTTGAATATACTATTCCTGTTTCAAATTAAGAACTCTGACAGAGGACAGTGTTCATATTAAAACTATTTCAGGCAGAAAAGATTAAACCTTTATTACGAGGTGAATTTAAACCGCGCCATAGACACGCCACTTCCCTCTTGAATGAGTAACAAGATGGCGCTTGGAGTGACGATTTAAAATGAGATTATTTTGAAGAGCAAATTTTACCTGAGCCCTATTTCCATTAGCCTTTTTATGCTTAAAATACATAAATAATTTAAATTTTCTTTTCGAATAAATATTACTAGTTTGAATTTACGATATTAACATTTTATAACTTAAGTTTTAAGCTGTCATCCATTTTTTTTATTTTTAACTTTATAAATTAAATAACACTAGCCTTTAAAAATATTATAGAGAGAATCGTTTAAGAAACCCCTTTAATATCAGAGTAACAATTAGATGAGTGTAACAATACAGACAAAAAGGTCGGAGTCGGATGATTGACGAGATCGGATGCTGGAAGCCTTATTAACGTTTGAAGGTCATACAAAATAAAACATTATAATCAAATTATTGTAACATATTATTGTAAATATAAAATTGATGCTCTAGAACGAATTGTATATTAGTACTGAAGTATACTGACGTTGCAAAGATACAGTAAAAGTACAACAAACAAACTTTACACTATATACATATTTTTGAATGAAGGAATAAAGTATTTTTAAAAGTTTGTCTTTGTTACAAGAAATGTACATTAAAATAGATATATTAGTGTTAGAAGCCACGGTATTCTCAAATATATTTCCCAGTCGATATTTTTTTCGGTCAATAGTTTTTCGATCGAATCGATGATTTCCAAGAGAGGTTTTTTAGCTCCAAGCATAAAACCAGCTTGGACAATTATAACAATACATAGATATTATTATTTAAGCTGACATACGCGGAATACATTTGACATATAATAATTACTTTCAAAATGTTACAAATATAATGAATGTGTTTGAATGTTTGTGTATGCAATGGCATCACCAAAAAAAATAATGAATGACGAGAAACTAAATAAATCAAATAAAAAGTAAAACTTCTGGCTAGAACTGAACGTTACCCTTTTCAAACCTTAATTAGCCTTCGAATGTCGATGAATGTTGAGGAGTGTTGGTGTTGGTCCGCCAACATCCACCAACACCGTCAGCACCAACAAACACCCACGAACTCTCTAAAGCCTGATGAATCGTTGTCCATAAATTTGACGAATGATGAAATATAAAAATATATATATAAAAATATAATAAATATTATTCTTTACACTCTAGGTTAGTTATAGTTTTAAAAGTAATTAAATTTGTAGTATAATATTATAATAAGTATTAGCTGACCCGACAGACATTATCCTGTCTGAACTATTAATACTGAATTGAAATTGGTAGAATTAATAAAAAATAAAAATATATAACATGATACCGACCGATTCATCTGCCTTAGGCTCGTATTCAATCTCGCCAGAAGTCAAACGTATGATAGTTATGATAAAAGCAATAATCAAATAAAGAAAAAATAAAGAAAAGTTTACTTAATTTTTCTAAACTTCCAAGCAACTATTATTTTTTTCTTTCATTAGAACCTACATCTGTAAATAGCAAACAAAAAAAAAAGAATCAGTGAAAGAATACTGAACCCCGAATAGGTTGGAACTCGTTGGGCAAATTCCGATACAATTAACGTGAATGCAGCCGGTAAATATATATATATTATATATACCGTTAAATATTTATTACTTACGACATGTTATAACTACTTTCTGCTACATTAACTGAAATGCGGAAGGAATCTAATAAATCAACCTAAATTATAGCCAATATTTACCGATATATATTTTCACGGTAATAAACAATGGTTGCGTTTTGTGGTATGTGATAAGACTGAGACGAATTTCTACTAATCAGTGATTTTTTAAATCTTTTTTAATACCATACCTACTACCATTAGTTCATCATCAGCCTCAATCTTTTCAAATTTTAACGTTAAACTTTTTTGAAACCTATTAAGGTTTATATATCTGTCCAAATAACTATTTTTAATCTACTTTAAATATAAAATCGACTTAGATTAAGTTACAATGAAATGTATCCAATGGCACCAATGGCAGGGACAGGGATGGAGACGGGGACAGGTACTAGGGCAGGAACAGGAACAGTAGCTACAAAGAAAAAAAAATGATATATCTTAAATAATGAGATTAATTTTGACAGTAAATTCTAAAACTAATTGGAGTATAGTGCTATATAAGAATCAAATAAAACAGACAAGAATACAGTTACCGTTTAATATCCGTAAAATATTATACAAATTAAAGTATAGTATAACAAATGTTATTTCTTTAATATTTGTATTGAATTAACACTGGAATATTCAGCAGCGGTCGTTACGAAACCTAAATATATCTCTAAGTAATATAAAACAATCTGTTTGTTTTCATTCACTCCTCAGTTTTTCATTCATTTTAGTTCTTAAAAGTTGTCATTATTTCCGTTAATTCATTTGCTTTTCAAGTATTACTATTCATTCTTATTAAAGCTATAAATAGTTAAGTAAATTCGCTGTTTTGTATTCAAATCTAATAAACTATCTGCTGAAGTTTATTCGCTTTACTCTGATTAAGCCTCGAGCGATAGTTTCAAAAAATTTAGAAAGAAATCGTAGGTCTTAAAAGGACCAACACAAAAGTGTGGAATTATTTCTTAATACAAAGCATTTTTTTCTTTTAGGTAGAAAATACTGAAAATAATGAATGTATTTATTTTTATTAATAATTTAATTAATAATGTTCTATGGGATTTCGTTTTACTTATTAGTATCTGATAGTAAGTACCGCTGTCGCCCACAGACATGCGCATGTATGGGAAATTGCAAAATACATTACCACCATTGAGGTGTGCTGGAGACTAGGACACAAGGAGAGGAGGGAGTTAGTTTGGACACACTTCAAGCTAGTAATAGCCCGGTCGAACCAGCCCAAAAGTATCGACAATCAAATAACTACATCTATAGATGTCTTATATATATATAAGATTACTTGTGCCGGGAATTTTCTGTAGATTAAGATTATACGTTTGAATAAAATAATTTTAATGAGCGCCGTAGAAGATATCACAGATGGAAATTAACGCTGAAAGGAGGGAAATAAGACATGAAACTTTAAAAGCTTTTGACCAACAAAGTATTCATCCTCGACGAAATAAATAAATTCTACTTGACTATATTAAAAACGATTTTACAAGTAATCTACATTAATATGTTAAACGTGCAATCGGTCTTGTTTCTTTGAATTCGTTCAATGTCTTAATTATAATATTAAAAGATAATAACATTTTCTGGAGAAACCTCTTTTTGTAACGTTCAACTGTCAATGTCAAAAAAACGAATAACACAAATGTCAAATAAAAGTCTTACAAATACTTATCCCTTTTGGAGCTTAAATAACTTAACAGTGTGTTAATCCAACAAACATATCACGTTTTGAGATTCTTTATATATTATATAGTATCTAGTACATATAACCTCGTTCCCTTTGCATAAATTGAAATGAGTTTTGTTTACCAAACTGTGAGACATATAGGATTTTACGTTTAATTAAATTAGTCATATGAGACTGAAATATAAAGTAAACACCGCAAAACTTTTGTTGTTTGATTTGTTATTTCAACCGTGAATTAAGAGAAATGTAACCGACATATCATACCTTTATCAGAAGCTCTGTGACCCGAGTTGTCTGACAAATTGGATTAAATTTTAAAGTGGATTTCTCAATCAACTAAATCATTCGACTTGAAATTAGCACCTATATTATTAATTAATAATATTATATGGACATAGTATCTTCATAAAATTTGTAAATGCAATACTGGTAGCGCCATCTAGTACCGAGTAGTAAAGACTTTCACAAACTTGTTTTTAATAATGTTCGCTCTTCCCAGTAGATGCTCTAAGTGATAATATTTCTCATTTACGTAGTTTTATTTTGATTTGAATCTTAAAACAATAACACCCACCAAATAACAAAGGTTCTAAAATACTTGTTCTTAATTAAATATAATTAAAAATGTTATTTAATTTATAGAATTACAATACAGTCGGAAATTTCTTAACAATAGGTTCTTGAAGCGAAATAACTTTAACAATGACGTCACGACGAAAATACAATACCCTGCGCCTCGAGCTAAAGATAGAACTGCTTGTTCTCTAAAGAAAGAATTTTCCATTGTGCTTATAAAGGGCGGTGTTCAAGGACACCCAGCCCTCCACTCGAAGGTTGTTTGTATAGCCGATATTGCAGATTAGCCCACATTTCGGCCCTCACCTGAAGTGGGCTTGATAGGCTTATAATAACGTGCACGAACATTTCAGACCGCCATTGCCTGAAGTTTCACTTTGTAAACATAGATGGCGCTTTTTCAACACAACATTTTCGTCCCAAACCAGATTGTTTAAAAATCTATGTAATCGGAGTATGATATTATTCTAAAAAAATCTTTTTAAAATCCACTAAGTGTGTAAGCTATGCTACTGTGTATTTAGAGGAGTTTGAAAAATTTACCTACTTGATTTATTATTTCATAATAAAAAATCCTAGCAACATATATATCCATTGACGAGTGAGTTAAGCCTAGGACAACTGGATCACTAAGGACAGTGCGGGTGGAGGGTAATAATCTGCGGGGGGTGAGGTGACGGCTCTCTCGCCCACAAGGCAGTGCTCGCCTGACTCCTAACCCACGCGCATGTCCCTTGCGCCCGCCCTATCCTTCCATTTTCACACAAACTAAGTCTCCGTTACATAACCTATATCGGGCACTTTAAAATATAGTGTTAAGCCCATTTTCTGTGATCAATATATTTTTTGCACATTTTATACGCATTGTTAAGCTAGTTACGTAAGCCGCCGTCCACTAAGCTTTGCTTGCCACCGCTTTTGTGATATTCGGTTGTGATATTGTAGGCAGGCTTTTTGCTCATTATAGTATTTAGTTTGTAACGGAGACTAGTGACGTAGTGTTAATTTGTTGTTACCTGTTGATCCGATTCCTATCCATAATATCCTGGTGGTGAGCATTCGGTTGTCGGTGAAGACGCGCGTGTGCGCGTTAGTCGCGCGACTTGTTGATCGCGGGTTGAAATGCGCGTGTAGCGCTCTTGATAGTGGCTCGTCACGGCTTCGCGCGACTTGTGGCCGCGCGCCACGCCATCTGGCGGCTCCGACGCTCCGGCTCGCAGCCCACTCAAGACACCAATGACCATGAACATACCAACCATCTGTACGTCTTCTATCTCTTCTTGCAAGCTTCAGTCCTTTCGTTATTGCCTTCTGTGTCTATATATTTACTTCATACATTTCATTACGTTCACTGGGCTCGCTAAAACAAATCGGTAGCCCTAATACCTACGAGCTTTGACGTTACGAAAATCACTCACAAAAAGAGTTATTGGTTGTGATTGTTAGTTATTTGGTTGGTAATAAACCAATCACAACCAAGAAACTCATTTCGTGACTGCTCGAAAACTATCAACGTTTCGTTCTATCAAAAGTTGTACTTAGAATACAGTAAAATTTTTTCTTTAAATCATTGAATACTCATAGCTAAAAAACTTATGTCGAGTCCAGTGAATACAAGCTTTCTTTAATATTATTTTCTATGCTAAACCCCTCTCCTTGCTTTTTATTTCTCTATATTCTATCTTTTCCCGTGACGGTGGTTCGACGAACGATGAATGACTAATAAATGTTTTCCTGCAAAATGTGTTTTATTTGCGCTTTGATGTCACTCACCCGATGTCCAAAATAAATGTTTAGCTTAGATCATTTACATGTGAGGCACGAATCAGGCATTGTGTATGAGAACTCATGTAGTTTGAAATGTCAATGTTGTGAACGTAAATCGTATATTATTTCATAAATCAACAAAACGCATAAAAACCATAAAAAGTAATAAATTTATATCTCTATCTAGTGCTTTAAATATTAGAGTTTGAATAAGTATATCATAATCCTCATTGCTGTATCTTAAGCAGCACAATTAGAGCTTAAAGCTATCTAGGTCAAGGTGGTATTCTCGCGTGCCTCCGAGAAAGTAAAGCGTTTCCAATTATCTATATATACTGATCTGATTGTCTGAGTATCATAGCGAGTAGTTTTACGAGGAATGAAATTCATGCGAACGAAATGAAATGTTTCGGTTATCGATAATATCTAGACATCTTTATCAGATGATTTGGATTTAATAGTTAAGGTTTTAGTCTGACCTGCTATAGATATAGATACTGTTTGATTGATGATTCAATTATATGTTTTTTTACTTGGCTGTACTCAATTACGGCGGTATTTTGATGGACTAGTTTCAAACCCATTCATCCATGAGCTCGGAGTATGGCGGACTCGCTGCGTGAAATAGTTCAGCTGTGCGAAATTCCAATATAATTGACGTGAGTACAGCCGGCTAAATATATATATATATATATATATATATATATATATATATATAGAATAGTCATGATAGAAAGTTAAAACATATTAAACGTGATGACGAATTGAAATAGAATTTGAAATGAATGTAATTTTTTAAAAAGCTCTCTTGAATATTTAATCCTATACTATAGAATATTATTTATGAATGTCCCCACTCTCTGGGGCAATTAGCTTATCCGCGATAAATTCAAAAATGTGAAATGGACCATATAAATTGAAGTGCCGGATTATATCGACGCGAGGTAGTGGGAGGAGGGGAGGGGGAGGGAGACGGAGGGGGTTATTACATCCAGGTCACGTTCAGCAAGCGTTGAAACTTCAGCGTCAAGAAATTATTATATTAAGGACAAGCTATTTGTAGGTATATTTTTTAAACAATTATATGGTAGTTCTTTCACAAATTTGCAATGAAATATACAACGCCACGCTAACAAATGAAAAGTTCCAACTATTTTATGAATGAAATGTGTTTACAGCTGAGTAATGATTATCTCTTTGAAATTTGTTTCAAATCGTGCATACACATTAAATACAATAAAGTTATATTTAAAAAAAATATATGAAAATGGACAAAGTTTTTACCCAGACAGGACGAACCTTTATATTTATTATATTTATTACATAAACCCAGAGGTCGCAGGTTCGAATTTTGTTATTCTGATTTTATAAAAAAAAGGCACAACATGGCTAACACTCATACATTTGTATTAAAATACAAATATAGAGATCTCTATCAAATATCATGATAATATTCGGCTTATTAAATTATAATGCGTAGAGGTAGTCGTGTAAATTCCGCAGCCGTAGCTCGTGGGCGGATCACGTAGCACCGCCTACGAAATGTCGACCATACTACCAATTTCGGCTCCATCAGTAATTTATATAAATACCATTTCTGGAAACGCGATTTAGATTTTGTATATTTATTGCGTATAATATGTTTCAGTTATGTTTTAAGTTTTTTTATTTAATCTTTAGCATTTACACAATTAAATTAAAATAAACTAAATCACATACTTTTCTTAGATCCTTGAACAGATGTGTTGAAATTTAACAAATCGATAAAATACTATAAATTCAAAAATTTTTAAAATCTTTTTTCCTCGATTAACCCCTTACAAATTTAAGAATATAAAGATATTTCAAAAACTAAAAAATTAATTCATATCTTGTCGAAATATAATTAGAAAGTAGAATGTTATTACTTAAATTATTTAATTTTGTAGACCTTTGAGCTAAATTATAACATCGGCTTTGATTAAAGATTTAAAGTATTTAAAGTGCTGACTTGGTAATAATAATTTGAATAGATTCATAAAAATGAATTTTAAATAAATTATGAATAAAAATGTATTTTTATTATGACAAATTGATCCCTAGAGACGGGTCGTAGTATTTTTAGTAATCCGCTTTCCCGAGGCTGAATCCACACGCCCTCGGCGTTACATCGTTAAAATAAAAAGCAATTTAATTTAAACATGAAAATTAATATAATAAACCGTTCAATTTGTGCATTCAAAAAAAATATTTATTCATTTTTTAAATATAACATTACTGCCATATTATTATATTTTAATATAGAATTTTATATATACTAATATATTATTAAGGCATTTTTCAAAACGCTAGTTTAGTCTGTCGCTAGGATAGCTAAGAATAGTATTTATAACGTTACAGGAATAAAAATAACTGAAATGGTATGTTAATTTTAAATTCAGGGGTGAATTTAGATTAAAAAAGAGTGAGTTATCGGATTTTATATTTACTTTCCCCGACCTCTTGACCTATAAAAATGTTACGCAAGCCTTGCATGTCAGTCGGTATGTATGTTTTAAGGATATTCACATACGCTGGCTATTACAATAATATCTCGAATTGCTAATACTAAATATTGAATAATTTTCTAATTAAGATTATTAGACAAGAAAAACCTACTATAATATGGTATAAATAACCAATACTTAAATGACATAAAATACAAAATTATTACTTGGATTCAACCTATCTTACGGAAACCACATATTTTCATTGACCTACACCTTGTTCCGAATTTCACGTAACGTCTACACTTCAGACGCGGCGACGCCAACTATTGACCGGTTTATATTTAGACCGAACCTGCTGCCATGCCCTGTGTGCCAATCCAAGGAAATGACCCTAAAATAAGTCAATAACAGATAAATTTAGTATTAAAATTAATCAAGTTTTAATAAACAATAAGTTTGTTAACAAACAAATATACACTCAGATTACAATTACCTTACAATTGTGTACTTTTATATATGAATTGTAAAATAGAATCAGTATCACACCATAACTGGATACTGAATATATTGCGCTACTTAACGCCACGTTACAATTTATATTACGATACAATAAAACCGCACCATACATAACGCTCAAACAATATAAATATATCGTAAATCGTAATAATCTACAAATGTATTTAATATTCACAAAATATATTTATTTAATTATAAGTTACATTCATTATATAAATGCAATTATGTAATGAATTTATAATACAATTATGAAATGAGATTCAAATCCTGAAATAGTCCCTGAAGGCATTCACGTTTACATAAATGTAGAGTTGGTTATGTAAAGTTGTTAGCTATTTTTAATAGAAATCGTAAAAACAAAATAGGATAGAGAAAAACAAATAGCTGACTTTAAGTCAATTATATGATTATAATACAACTTTTAATACTACTCTTTACATTGCAATTATATAATCAATATATATAAATATTCTATCAAAATGGCATTGTGTTAATTATTTAAAGAGGCAAATTCATTTTCATACTAGAAAGAGGATGATTATTGAAGTCTTGTCATAATTGTAAATGTCAGTATCCCTGTTTAGTAAATACATTCGTAGAATTCCAATATATGGCTTGTAGAATACTTAAAACCATTTATTGAAATAAGCACTATGCTTAACTAAAACATGAATAAATAACTCTTTAATATAAATCATAACCTTATATCCGATCTTTATATAAACAGATGGTATAAAATCATCTAACTTCGTTAATATATCAATTATTTTAACTTATCAAGATAACGTCGATAAAATCGCGAACCTAGCGCCGTTTACTCAAGCGGAAAAATATGTAAGCTTGCAATATGGTTTCTAAATCACTAAACAGATGTCGCTCAAGATATATTCGTCTACTGGACGCAAGATGGCGGTGCTACTAACATATGTCTCTGACGTTAATGTTCAATTCAAAGCAATAACTATTAAAATATGCTATCAAATAATTCATTTCATAAAATAATTACTATTACAAAAAACAAGATAAATTTAACTCTTACAACTCCTACAGGCACAACAGAAAATTAACTGGACATATTTAAAATTCATTTTTCGTGAATGAATAATGCGCTTGGAATTTTTCATTGAATGCGTCTCTTGAGACTTCATACTAAAGTTTAAAATTATATTTCAATTCTCAATTTCAAATTTTGTATTCTTATTTTGGCTTCATTCATTGCTTCATTAATAATAAATGGCTTCTATGATTCAATAGAAATCAAGTAAGTTTAAATTAAAAATCAGGTATGCCTTGTTTAATTAATGTTATCTGAAAAGGTTAACCGAAAAGTTATCGATGCTGAAGAATATAGCAACCCTGACCCGCCACGATCGCGTGCTTACACCTTCAACTAATCTAACTTTAACCCTGAACAAATATTTCTACAAGCTTTTAACTTTGAACTTTAACACGTACAGATGACTTTTAAGATGCTTCCACTCATTAGGTCTCAACTATTAATTATTTTTAATTAAACTTTAACAATACTGATAATGTAAACATAATATAAAACTTCTTTAGTAATGTTAAAAACATAGACAATTTTTTTTAACCAAATTTAATAGAATGGGATAGTAATTTTCAAATCGCATGTCAGCTTTAATCCAAGCTAATAGAGTCTGGAACGCGTTCGGAGATCGTACCATGTGTTCTCGAGAAATAATATCTTATTTATATTTCTCACCTGTTAATCACTTATAATTACTTATTTATATAATATTTCTACTATTATTTGTAATGGTAAAACAGTCCAATAGAGTCGTACCGAGACTGAAATAACTTTTCTAACAATATCGAAGACAGGCAGTTTTTTTTTTAACTTTAAAAAGATACAAAAAATGTTATGATGACATAACATTGTCATATAAACATAACACCTCTATAAGTATATTTAACAGACTACTAGAGATCCAACGTAATTCAATTAAATTGTTTTATTACAGTATTTCATGACCACATTGTACGTTTCAAATGGTTATATAACAATTATATTGTATTGTCACAATAAATAAATTTGAATTAAGCCTCTTATTTTGTGTTTTCGTTTTTATTTCTTTAGTATAAAATACTGATATTTTCCTTTAATATATAATATTAATTCGCGTTTGGAGAGACTCGAGATTTTATATTTATAAAACTAAAAAAAATATGATTAGCAAATGCAAAATGCATACAAATTGAAGTTTATATATAAACTTTTTATAATATTTCATACTGTTTAAGACTAAACATTGCCCTCTTTAACATATAAATTATAAATTATTTGAATGATCTACTTGTATCAAATGCATTAGTAAATTAATTTTACTTCTATTAAGATAATATCATCCGTAGGGAGTGAGTGTTTCAGAATCACTTTAGATAGAATTAAATTTATAACCCCATGTTATTAAAGGTTATTTATTTATAAAAAATAACCTTCATATGTACATATAACTAAATACTTGGAGCTCATTATAGTTTTTTTTAATTATTATATGGAATTAATAAAATATATTTAAATACTCCCAAAACCAGGATTGCTTTAGTCAACTTTATTTTTCTATTTACTGTACAGTAAATTCATTAAAGGTACAATTCTGGTACATTTATGGTACAGTACCCAACCTATGCAATAAAATGTATAGGACGTGTCTTCGTACCCCTAAAATACAGACAGGCTTTTTTTAGAACGGTATTGCATAAAACCTCCTTGGAGCAGCTGGTGCACGAAATCCCTTAGAAATGGAATGCTGTTTGTATTCTGATTCCACGTGTATTGTGTAAAAGTAATTTGAATTTCTACATTCGGTACATGAAATTGCTCTACACTATTTTGTACATTAAAATTTATTTATTATGTATCAATAACGTTTAAGTTTTGTTTTATTTTGTATGAATTGCTTTTATGTATTAATATATTCATGAAAAAATGTAAGGCTGCTTAATAAAGAGTGAATAACGAAGCTTTATTTTTACTTTATATAAATTTCCCGGACCAGATAATTACCTATCAAATCTGTCGTGTAATTAAAATATTGGAAGATATTTTGAACAATAAATACTGTCCTTGATAATCTTTCAGTTTTATTTTATTGTTTAAAACAAATATTTCGTACATTGATATTCGTTCTTTAAAATTACTTGCTGGTATTTTGTATAGTGAAATTAAATATTAATTTTATATAATTGAATAATTTCTTTGAAATTATTAACTAACTCAAAGTTTGCAATAAAACTGTCAGTTTCAAAACATACATTGCAAAACTGCAATTGATTTGAAAGCTTCAAATGATAACAAAGAAAAATTAATAAATAGGAATTATATTTAGAACTGAACAAAGGATAATTATAATTTATATTATTATGTCACATAAAGAGAAATATAAAAATGATATATATATACAACCTCTTTTCAAACTATTTATAAGAAAAGTAAATAAATATTTATATGAAATATTAATTAATATATATTGGTCATTACCATATTCACACCTATTCAGTGATTGTCTATTGTTTTGTTATTTTTAAAGAAAGTATTTAAAGCGTGACGTAACGTAACGTAACGTAGATACGTCAAAAAGTCGAACAGACTTTAGTGAAGACTAACTGACGTCTTTTTAATATAAAGGGAATCTTAAATTCTGGCAATCAGTCATGAGACCAACACTTTAAATTATCGGTATTTTTGACACATCATTCAGGTTTGTAAACAAAAAACTTAAACTGGAACCATTGTTAATAAATTTTATTTTTTATTATATTTAATAAAATAACACATAATTTTAGTAAATGGAAAAAAGGGATGGTAAATAGGGATTAAAAATGACATGGGCGGTCGATGTTAGGCGGGAAAACATCGTATAGCGAAAAAATAATGTTACAACAATTGAAAAATACGGACTTTAGTCAAGTAGACAATATGCGTTGACGCCTGTCGAATAGAATGATAAATTCATATATTGGACATACGATAACGTTTAACTATCGCTTTCATCTATACATTTAAATAGAACCTACAACGAACTCTTGCCATTTGGCTAAGAGGCTGTAGAAAATAACGCTCGTTTTCCATTCTACTTTAATTTATGGCCATCAGCGGTAGTAACTATTTATAGTATAGATTTGTTATTCTATTATTCTATTAGAAAAGCGTTTATCTCATTTTTCTAAACCCTCTACGAATATCTTTTAATTGGGTTAAAGCACTTAAGATGTTTCAATTGACACAAAACACAGAACTTGAACAATGAGAAAGAAAATATTTTTGAAATTAAAAAGAATTCACGGTATTATCCATTTAATAAGCTCGTATCAATGACCATCCAGAGCCATCTCTGCAAAAACCAATTAAAAGCAAGAGGCATCATTCATTCATTCACAATGGAAAGAATAGAACCATAACATTTGAGTTTCAGTATTCAGTGGCGAAGTGAAATTAGGTTAGAAATATTAACAAACAAAATATCCGCCATTTTAAAAAACTCAACTGTAATAACATACCTATTACCTGGACAATTCAAATTTTGCTACATTTTATTTCGCGACAGTAACAACACAAAAAAAAATACAATTTTGCATGTTAATCTAAAAATTATAGTTTTAGCTGTTTTTCGTTCTCTTTCGTTTTGTTCCTTAGTTTTCTCGTTCGTTTCGTTCGTTTTATTGTTTAAATTCATCTCTTATGTATATTATGAACATGTGAAAATTGACGTATTAATAATATAAAATATGAACAGTTTATTACCCATAAAGTGATAAATATTAGTAGTGTTATTAAATTTTAAATATTACTACTACGAAACTGACGGAGACGTTATATAAAAAATGCTCAAATCGAATACATTTCAATATATTTAGTTTCTTTTCAACGCTATGTATAAACACGTTACAATTAAATGTTAATATAGAATTTACGACATTTTCGTATACCTAAATTATTTTTCGTTTTATAAGAAATGAATGTCTACATTTAATATAATGTTGATTCCTGAAACAAAATGCTCTTTTAATACACAAAAAGGTTAGGAAACGAAACACCCAATTTGTAACAGATCAAGATATAAAGGTTTCAGGTAGATGTAATTCCCGGTACAAGGCCCTCGTTAGTGACGTCATACGTCATATTCTCAGCGTCCCAGGAGATCACGCCAAATCTGAACGACCCTGAATACACTATTTCCTGTGAGAATTATCACACATAATATATATTTGCGCCATATTCACTCATTTGTTTTGTACATCAATGATCTGTTTTTAATTCGAATGTTTTTTTTTTGGTTTTTACGGCCGTCAGTTTAAGACAGTTGAACCTAAATCAGACATAGGCTTTTAATTTATGGTTTACTATATTTTTTTATTATTTTATTAATATATATATATTTAAATATATTTAAATTATATATATATATATATATATATATATATATATATATATAATTTAAATATATTAAAGTTAAAATTAAAGTTTTACTGACTGCCATGCAAAATCGGAAAAGAAATAAAATAAAGATTTTAGTATTTGTATAACAATAAAAAAATATTCTAAATCTCGAAATGCAACTTTATATATAATATTTTACTAATACACATATTTTCTACTTTCGACTTAGTATTCTATACTATTCGGTGAGAAAATATGAGTAATGGCGTCACGAATTTGTTCTCTTATATTATTCCCTCAATAATTCATCAAGTAGGTCAAATATTTCATTATAATACAATAAATATCACCCACGTTACGAGTATAACGACAACTTTTAGACCATACCCATTCCCTGTTACAAAAAAATAACGAAAAGAATTAAACTATAACAAATATAAAAAGTGTTATATACGTGTTCCTTACCAATATTGAATAATAAAGATATATTTATAATATATCTTTTAGGGGATGAGAATGTTGAAATTCTATTTAGTGTCGTACGTTACGACATTTGTCAAGATGTCAAATTTGACATTTCCGCTAAAGAACAATTTTTGTTTTTTAACCACACGGTACAACACGATACGGTAGCTCAATTGCTAGAGCGACGTGACGGTTACCCAGGGGTCGCAGGTTCAATCTTGCCTTAACAGTTTATTTCATATTATATATTTATTATAAAATATAATAAGCTTACAATAGCTATACATGTTTGTAGATATTTTCAAACAAAAACAAATAAAAAAGTTTGAGAACACATTTGTAATATACCTACACGAATGAAATACAGACATATAGTTATTAAATATTTATATTCATAATATAATATGTTAGACAATTTTAAAAGCAAGTATACCTATCTACATTAAAATTCCGATTAATTTATCATAGAACGGTTTTATTTCCTTATTACTAAATATTTACATATAATTTGTATGTCTATGTATCATTTAATTGTGGCCTTACTCTGGAATAGCTGATGGCGACACTCGGCCATGCTTGGAGCCTTGTTAACGATCGCAAGCGGAAATTAAAAAGAATAAAAATATTTATTTGTGCCACATCTGAGTAAAAAGATCCAGTCAGATTAGCAACTCAGTTATAAACTCAGCAATGCGACTATTTTATTGCGAGTCATAAACGTCTAAATCAACATTTGACGGATGACTCGCCAAAGCACAGAACCAAAATTATAAACATCAAAACAGTTTTTGTACTTTTAAATTAACTG
Source organism: Dircenna loreta (assembly GCA_963555665.1). Taxonomy (NCBI): domain Eukaryota; kingdom Metazoa; phylum Arthropoda; class Insecta; order Lepidoptera; family Nymphalidae; genus Dircenna; species Dircenna loreta. The sequence continues at coordinate 12,813,060 of OY743094.1, forward strand.
ACGTTACTGTATTTACGCACGAGCGCTTAAATCGGTTTCAAAAACTGACCTCTTTATTTACAGTTGGATCTCTTGGTTCGTAATTTTTGTAACGTTGTAATAGATTCACACAAAAACGACGAAAACTCTGTTTCTTAATATATATTAATAGGTTTACTTAAATTCAAACATGAAACGAATCAGCAGAACTTTATTAACTTCCAATGTTATTTTCGACATTGTGACGCATATTATAAGAACTTTATAACAATCCACAGATGGATCTGTTTCAGATACCCTTATTAGATGATGCAGGTTTAAAAGCATAAAGCAAACACCAGAAATCTTTATTAACTTGCACTCCTGTTTTCGACGATATGATGTATTTTATGAAAACTTTACAACGAACTCATAACAATACCGAAAAAACAATATGAAAGTACGCCTGTTTCAGGTGCTTATTATTAATGCTATATTAAGACACGAGTTTGACTTATTCCAATAAAAAAAAACATAAAACGGTACTACTCTAAACGAAACATTTCTATTTTCGACAATGTGACGTATGTAACTGAATTATGAGAACTATGCAACGAACTCATAAAGATATAGAAAAAACAATCTAAAGATACACCTGTTTCAGGTGCTTATTAAAAACATAAAAAGAAACAATAAATCTTTATTAACTTACATCCCTATTTTCGACGATGTGACTTATGTAACTGAGTTATGAGAAATATGCAACGAACTTATAAAGATGGCGAAAAGACAATTCTAAGGGTACAATTGTTTCAGATGCGATGAAGGCGGAGGTGGCGCGGCGACAGGCGGGCGAACGGCTTCGCTGCGGCTCGCGAACGGGCGGGTCGCGGCGCAGTCGGCGGAGCAGCTGCCGCACTCGCCCGCGGACTGCGCGTCCGTCAGGATCTCCATAGACAACACCAACACCTGCTGCACTGACTCCCTCGTCACTGCGCTCGATGACGAGACTCTGCTGCTCGGTTAGTACTGGATGATGATTGGAGAGTTTGCTTTTTTATGTCATACTTTTTATCGCTGGATCTATCAGGATCTTCTTTAGACATTGCCTTCACCACTTGATTGGTTAATATTAGATGGTAGTTGACTTCTATAGGGAGAGAGGCTTCAATGTCGTTCATGCAACTAGATCATTCTAGAAGTGAATGTTACTTAAGAGTCAAATATTTTGAAAGGATCAATTCGTCAGGTCTGTTTTTGTTTTATTGTGCGTTATTCATTTCTATGAATAACACACAATAAAACAAAAACAGCACTAAATGGTCTTTATTGGGCTCTACAATGACACTTTTGCCAGCTTGATAACTTACAGCTAGAGAAAGAATTTTGTTTTATATTTATGAATTTATGGTGAATGCTTCAGGGTTAGTCATATACTGCTTTGGATAATTTAACAAGATCTCTAGATGACGTTCGCACTTACAGCACTGACTCACTCGTCTCTGTTCTCAATGATGATGACGATACAGCGTGGTTCGTATTACAAGGAAATTAGCATTCATAGCCAAGCAGTGGTTGAGATTATATTTATTTATAACGATGATATTGGTAACGAAGGAAATTATCTTACCGACTCCTTGGCGTAGACTCAAATAGACTATGAAGATTATTTTAAACGTAGTAAGCACTAATGATAAAGACATATTCGTCGAGAGACTTCTTATACATATAATAAAATGGTAACGAGATCAATCTATATATTATGTAATAAAATATATATATTGCTATACTCAAAACACGACATGGATCTCAATTTAGTGTTTATGTAAAAAACAATCAGATTGTATGTTTTAAACTCTAAATTTACCTTTTACTTTTGAAAATTAACTTTCTATGAAATTTGTTAAGGGTTGCTTTATTATCTAAATCAACCAAAGGAATGGTTTTCATACCGGGCAAACTCTCAAATTCACACGAAATTTGATCTACAATTAAAATAAAACCTTAAAGGAAATGTATAAAATAAAACAATGAGGACGAATTATTATTTAAGTAAGCGGGGGAGGGGCGAGCAGACAAAGTCACAGGCACAAGCAAGTAAGAAATAAGCGTTCGTATTGGTATTACTGTACCCCTAGTTCAAGTTTTGACGTTACGAAACGTTGATAGTTTTCGAGTAGTCACGAAAAGATATCTTGGTTGTGATTGGTTCAAGTACAATCAAACACTCGTTTCGTGTCTTCTCAAAAACTATCAACGTTTCGTAACCTCAAAACTCGAACTAGTGGTACTGGAATATTTCATACTGTCCTAATTATTAATAACATTATAATAGTAAATAACGCCTTGTATTGGTATCTCGATTTGAATGTTCTATTCAGTCTCATGAATCACTCAAGATCTGTCTTTGAAATTATATATAATGTACTCTTATCATGAAGGGTTACTGACATGTCCTACTTACAATATATACATTATATACTATTAATTACAAAATATACAACTAATACTATTTATAGTATTAGTACATTCCTAACTTTGTGTGTGAATAAAAACAAAACAAATAATTTTAATTAATGAATTATATTTATCAGAATATCTTAATGTTTTTCTCAAAATGCAAACTGAATTTTTATTTAAATTAAAGGTTAATATGCAGGTACATAAATATATTTATAAATAGATTATATCAAGTTTGTAGCTGAACAAGTATTTTATTTATATATTATTCAAATTCCAAGTGAGAATTACCCGGTGAATAATCGAAGTTTTAAATAAAAACAACAAACACATTGATTTTAAAACGAATTAGCTTTAAGTAAACGTCATCAGTATTAATTTTGGTATTTCCGTAACACTATAAAAATCATATTAAACTCATTTTCTTAAATACTGCAATTAAAAATCAATCGGCTGTCAGTACACTGACAGATAAAACTGACAAAGAAAATAAACACTTTCATGAAATTCATGAACGTCAAGTATTCCAGCATTTGCATCACCTGTAAAACTAAAATAAGACTTCTGCAAAGTTACTTAACAAAGAGTTTTCTCCAGCGTGAGTAAGCAGGTCAATGACATTATAAATAATTCGGATATTGCGCGGGCACTTTTTGATTGTATGTCAATCTGGACGTCCCGGTGACGTCAGAAAATGTTTTATCGTGAACTTGAAGTTTGTTTAACCTTCAGAAATTTCTTTAAGAACAACAAAACCTTGCCAAATATTATCAGATTGAATTTCAGGAAATTTGATGTTAACAAATGGATTTATTAAAACCAAAAAGAGTGATGAGATTCCCTTAAATAAAGAAAATATATTAAAGTTATAAAAAGTCTACATAAATATTAAACTAGCTCCATAATTTAATTAACACGGTAAGCTTGAAGTCAAGTCTCATTTAATTACGATTTAATTATCGTGTGGTACAAATTAATTAATTTATTTGGATATGAAAAAACAGTAATAAACTTCCCAACTAATTACCAAATTAGGTCATCGGTAATATACTTGGGAATAAATGAATAGTTATTCATTTCAAAGTCATTCAAAGAGTTCATATATAAACCATAGATAACTGATTTTTTTTTTCATTTCTCATAGCATTTATTAATGTCCTATTAGTCTTGCCTATATGCCAATAAAAATATTACAACGGGAAAACAGATTATAAATGTTTATAAACGTTTGTGAAATACGAAATATTTCCATCGTGTTACTATTTCGAATGCAAACGAAATATATTTTTCTATTTATTTTATATCTAGTAACACATTAAAACTTATATATAACATTTAAAGGAAATTTAACTCAAACGCTCGAATACTGGACCGAATCAAAATTCGTTTAAGCACTAAGCCATCGAGTCACCGTCAGTTAGACTGTCATTAAAATTATCTGTACTTAAGGATATAAATACATAGTAAAGGAATATGAGGTACAATTTTCAAATACATGGTTATTCTAAATATTCTCAATTTCATACATATTTTAACACACTATGTAACAGCTAATTGCTGTATATAATGCCAAAAAATATTTTCATATCCTAAACATATATAATATGACGAATCATGAAAACTTTTATTTAAAAAATGTTTCCAACAACAAAAATACATTCCTGTAAAATGTTTATCATAAAAAACATTATTCGCCAGCTCATACAAATACGAAATTCCAAATTTGACAATGACTGAAAGTTTCATGGATGAGATCGAACCTTGACTGGTAATTTACCGCTATTTTACAATTTTAAACACATTTACACAGACGTCATTTAGTTTGTTTATAGAAAATTCTGATTAAATTAAAAAACAGGAAAAACAATATACCTATTAACTATCTAGTTCAAAATACATTCTAATATCAAAATCAGCTGAAAATGGAGACTGAAGAATCCTTAATAATAAATGATAAACTTAAATTTGGGTTTCAGGAACGTCATTGATTATGAATGATTTGAGTCTCAGTCACTTATAGGCAAAATATGGCTAAATTATACGATCTGAGCCAATCTATCACAACTGATCTAAGTAGCGTCGCATAGTGAAATGGCTGTTAGTGAGTTAGTGCTACTCTCTGATTGGTGGAGACACCTTTTAGCTATTTCTTAATGTCAAATAGTATGGTTTAGATCGTAGAATGTATTTTGACCATAAGTCTACATCAGTGTATACTGAAACATAGTTTAACTTAAATTTGTTACCAGGAACTAACAAGTTAACATTGACCATGATAGCGGGGCGTCAGTCTGGCAAGGCGCATGGTCTGTTTCCGTCACTTGTTCTGCAGTTTACCGCCGGTCACCAGAGCGCGCTGACATGCTCTAACTCCCAAAGAATAATAATATTACTGAACTCGCGTGTGTTGTGTCAACCTGAGAACAAATTGTGCCCAAAATGACAGAACAGGGATCCCGGCGTGACGTTCGTAGATAAATTATTTGGGGTGTCCAGCTTTTGTGTTGACCGCTATGTATATGCCGGGACTAATTCTGTGTTAGATTTAAATATTGTGGTACATTTATGTTAATTTTGTGTTAAATGAATTAAATTTTAAGCCATGTTTCGTAAATTGGAATGACGTTGTCGCATGCTAATTATTTGTTGCTTTTTGTAGTATATCAATACAATTTCTTAACCAATCCGAATTTAAATGTTCCATAGTTAACTATGTAAGTTTTTGAATCTAAGAAAAGCATTTTTCTCTTACTAACACGCGCCAGAGCTAATTTAAGACGAAGATAAAACACGCATTCTCTTTAAATATTTAATTGTACAAAGACAATTAATAACAAAGACCATTGTATAATACTGGTACATACATATATAAAAATTATAAAACATTATCAATTCTTAATTTAAAAAAATAAACGTCATAACTTTGAAAAGGTCTTATTTTTGACATCGATTTATATAAACGCTCCTATTTTGTGCAACGTCACTTAAATAAATACTTTTTGGTTAAACAAAATTAAAAAAAAAAAGTTAACCAAAATATTGTTAAATGCACCAAGCATGCGAAGCTAAATTAAAAAAAAATCTGTATAGTAGGCGTGTTCGTTATTTGTTATTTTTATATATCCAATGACATTGAAGACACCATCTCACCGCATCGTTCCCTACCAATTGGTATAATCCGTATAATAAAACACGTATTGCTTACATCCACTTGAGACTTGACATCGCTATATTATTTACCATTAACGGCCACGTGACGACACGATTAATTGTTTTATTAATCATATGACTCCTACCAGCTAATTGTAGCCTTGTCGTATCGTGAGATGCAAATCTTAGAAATGACGAGTATATTTTTAAATCTTATGTCCTAAATGTTAAAATCATACAAGAATGCATCAAAGCTGGTAGTTAATTTGAGGTCAGCCATACTAAAAGCAATCCAGATGCAGCGGTCAGATTGGATAATTTGATTTAGTACGAACAAACAAACGACTGCGTTATTTGAATAACAAAAATAGCACACTGTTAAAGATTTTTTTATTATTTTATTCCATATCTTTTTCTAGACTCCGTTATATCAAAAAATGAGTGACATTAAATTTCAAGTAATTGTCGTTTTTACATCCTTTAACTTTAATGAATAAAATCAACTTAAAAACACAAGTGCTATGTACAGAGGCTGGCTGCCAACTCACAAAGTTTTACAATTAAAATTGCAATTTCATTAAAATGCAGTGTCCAGATGCTGTAATAAAAAGATTTTTGTAGTAAAATAATCTATTCCTTGCCAGATAGAGTTTGGTAAATTTTACTTGTGGAGAATCTCTTAGGTCCCCTGTTTTGCATTATTTTATATATGTAGTATTAAATACTCTCCCGGTGACGCTGTAACAGCCAATAGGGCTAACAGCAGAGTCATGACAAAAAAAAAAAAAGTATTAAATTAATATAATGCCATAAGCCGTAAAAATATTTTTTGTAAAGAATTTTTGTTACTAACTGTATCCTTAACTTTCACATAATCCAATAAAATAAAACTTATTAAAATTGAATATATTAATATATAATTTGTATCTGAACGTGACGTGAAGTGAGGCTACTCGCCATAATCTGTGGTTACGCCTGAAAAATTAAAATTGAAAAACATCCCGAGCTGCCCGCATCATTAACTAAATGTGGTAAAACATCGTATTATATTACCGTACAAAAATGGCTGCCTGTAAATTATTTTAAAAGTAAAACATATATATGTAAAAAAAAACTAAACTGGATACAATAAATAATAACGACCACATACTTATTTGTTAATTTATTTAAATTTCATTAGGCATACTCATATCTTGCAAGTCACTGTATAGATAAGATTTAGGATTACAATTAAAAATAATAACCCATTTGTCAAAGTCAAATCATGCTCGTGGTATATTATAAATATTATTAAGAGAGATTATAAAATATATGAAAAAAACATAATATGGCTCACCTAATTATAACTTTCAACAGTTATAATATAATTATAATCTCATTCCCCATATTACATTTGTGAATATAAGAGTCGGACTTGGAAAAGCAATTCGCGGACAATTTCTTATATCACCAGTCTTACATATCTTCTTATTATTATATACTTGTTTCGATCGTAACTAACCAATTGTACATGTATATAAGTACAAAGTTCAGTGTTCTCACAATTTAAATGTTGAAATATAAACCTAAAATCACATGGGTTTATTTGTAGAAGCGCGCAAATTAGATGGGTTATAAAGAGAACTGGGTTAGTTATGTGGCGCCATCTTACTTTTTTATTCAAATACAATAACAGGTGTTCCAAAATGTGCAATAATATTTGTTTTTTTTTTAATCGAAATTCTGCATCACACTCCTGTCAACATTACCCCAGTTCTCAATTTTTAATCTTTATTTATTGTATTTATACACCATATTATCAAATTTTGACTGAAATTTAACTTGTATATTTATTAGATATAATCAATATATTAATGAAAAAATAACTTTATGTAACCTGACGAACTACAAGAGAAGTTTATTTTAAGAATGAAATCATATATAAAATTTATGATGCGAACTCTTTTGAGCTTCCAATTCCAGTAAACTAAAAATACCAATGATTGATTCTATTGAAATGTTTAACAGCAATGCTGAACGGAATATTTTATTATCAAATATTATTGATATATAATGCTAATCAGAGAGCAAAAGAGTATAGTCTGTGTACGCGGCGTTGCGTGATGTTGACTCTACAATTTTGATACTTTAACAAATAACATATATTTCCGCATAAAAATTATACTATGTAGTTAAAAGTAACTATTATACATATTAACAGCAATTTTAGCATGTATCAGAATAAGAATAAAATGTGAAAATAAATATATTATACACTTTTAGAATTGTAATATTTTTAAACATATTTTCACTCCATTTGCTCAAATATACCATATAGTTTGTACTCTTTAAAAATCACAAGCACGAGGTCACTGTGCAGATACCCTTTTTACTAACTCGTCGTTTTCCGACTTTGATGTTTCTGCCAAAATCAACATAATCTTGAACAAGTGGCAGATGCCACAACAGTGCTGATGAATGAGACCGGGAAAATATATTGCGTAATCATTGTTATAAGAAGTATTAACACAAATTCCTTCATATTTATTTTTATTCTATTAAAATTGAAGCCTTAAAATAGTTTCAAGTATCAAAATTATTATAGAATGATGTTGGTAGTAAAATAATGTTTAATATCAGTTTTAATTGTAGATTTTATATTTTATGAGGTATTTTTAAATCCCAACTTAATAGACAGATTTATCTTAATAAAAATAAAATTCTAGCCTAAAGATAACATTTTGATACAAAAATATATCAAAATTAATATAGTCAATCAATGTATTGAAAGTAAAATCTTCATTCATTTCCGTTATTATTGCTCTTATGAAACGTTTTTGCATATTTGATATTCCAAATATATGATACAACAGAATAACAGATAAGGATTGCTAAAAATACGCAATATTAATTTAATTACCATATTACGCTAAATTATATTTATTGAGTTCATCATTCTGTAGAAATAAAATACATCGTTGATTAACTTAATAATTAAGACAATGAAGAGATATAGACTTTGTTTTGAATAAAACAGTATTGCCAACTTAAAGGTATAAGAATCATTGATATAAAAGCTAGTTTTATTGGAATCGTATAAAATATGCATTTTTCTACAATAAAACCGTATATATAGTATTATAAAATTAATATTGGCCAGCTCGATCAGTGCGCTGCGAGTGTTAAAGCAAGAATGCCGCGTGTGTCTGTCCCTGCGTCCAAAGTGCGTGATCATTTTACGAATAACAGACAATAATGAAATACTTGTTCGACGCCTCCCAGAATAATGGATTACGCAGAACTGTCATGCTCGCTAAAAAAATTACCAAAACAGACGAGTACGAACTAAGTAAGATAATTTTATTTCATGCTAGGTATTTAATATTTAAATCACCACATATATATTTGTATATAATATATAATGATATATAATTATAGATAAGTCAATATAATTGTAACAAAATACATCTGAATGTGATACGAATATAAAATACCTTATCGGTTAATACTTATTTTAGTAATTCAAATTTAAGAGCTATTCAAATCGGGTTATATGAATTAGACTTGAGATTTAAGGTGTCCTTTGAAGAATACGCTCCTAGTCTATTATCCATATAGAAACTTATTTAAGTGTCTTGTGTCGTCTGTCCATATGTCATTTTATTATACATATGTTATTATAATATTACTATCAATACTGAAATGAACTACCACAATCATAATTGACTTCATTATCGAAAACTAGCGGTTTTTAATCTGTGGTTTAAAACAATTATGATATTATTTCATCGTATTACATATAAAATAAATTTAAATTATTAGAAACATATACAATTCTATCCTCTAATTGCAGTTATTCAAACACTCGAGTTCATTAATATACATAGCTACATCACTAGCTGCATACTAAGTGTCATATTACTATAAACAAGCTTATAAGACGCAAAAACGTAAGACATCCGGTACATCCCTAGAGCAGCTGCTATTTGGATAAAACTGGGTTTCATTACAAGGAAGCCGCAAAAAGATTTGTCTGAGCACATGTGTGCTTTGTCTAAATTAGAAAAAATATTACCCTTGTTATTTCTGTACAAATGTTTCTAATTTAAAGTTTGGGGGTAGGTAAAGGTAGGTTTACATTATAGAATGTATTCTGGTCTTGATTATTTCCAAGGTGTATAAGTCACTTTATAATGTATTTATTACCATGACTATGTACACATTCTTTATAACCTTGCAGAGCAATTGAAATAAAATTCTTACGATAAAGATCATTTTTATATTAAATTATATTGATGCAAGTGTTAAATAAATCATTTAATTATTACTTCACGTGTGTATGTGTGTGTGTGGTTATTTACATACATACGTAAAGGTTTACTATAAGTGAAGTATGCATTATAATAAACATTTTGTAAAACATATAATATAAACAACATGATGTATGTTTGTAAATTTAATTTGAAGGATATTGCGTATTGATAAATTTACTGTTAACTGAAATGTTATGAAAAAAGTTACAATCGTGACATCTTTACAATAATCTAATTTTTTTTCAGTTAATACGAATATCAGTGAATAATAATGTTATATTATTTTTAACATCTCTCAGTGCGATCGTTCATCATCATACGTTGCGTATAATTTTTGTAAACGAATTAAAATAGATAAGAGATATTATAACGCTATTTTAAGTTTAAATAACAAATTTACTTATTATAATATAATAAATATACTTATTTATAAAAATGCTTCTCATATTAAGTATTAAATATTTTCCATTTGTCCGCGTTATGACGTCTTGCTCTTGCTTATATTCGTACGTCTTTTATTTTTTTTTCTTTTTTTTTTATCGTTGGAAAATCCGTTACGGATACCCCCCGGCCGAGAAGGTGCCGGCCGGGGTGGTTATGTGGGACTACCCGGCAGCATAGAGAACGCTGCCATTTTTAAGGCTACCCACTAAAAACCAACGGTTACCCTCATCGCCATAACGCCACGGGATCGCTTGTCGCACTCACCGTGACGCCCCGGCATACTCGTACGTCTTACTTTAACTAACTAAAACAATAACTTCAAATTTTACTTTGATTATTAATTGTTGATACGTTTAATAAAAAAATATAAATTAAATACAGTAGTTAAGTCAAGAAAACCATTACGTAATAAGTATGACGTGTTAAATATTTTCAAATTTACAATTCGTTTTTTTTCTTTTGTACTGTAATTTTTCCGCATGATATCACCTCTCATGTGGGGACTTCCTTTTATCTTTTCCTTAAAAGATGCTTTATTAAGAAATTTTATTAATCAAAGTAATTCCCCTTAACTGAATTGTAATTTCTATTCAGGATGACTAAACAGTTTTTAATGTTTTTTGTCTCTGTGTAAAAAATATTTTTATTTGTATTTGAAATCATACATATACCTAAAGTACACTTATTTTGAACTTTTGAGTTACGTGCATAATATTTTTGGATGTTTTTCTGTTGAGAACGTTTTCAAAATGGCTGAAACTTTATCGATTTGATTTACTTTAATGATTATAAGTTTTTTTATGAGCGATCTAAGGAATTGTGCAACTAGAATTTAACTTTTTGTAAGTGAAATGTAAGCCATTTGAAAAAAATAACAAGCCTTATAGTATTCCGGTACGATGTGTAACATCTGACACTTTTTTTGGCAATTAACTTTATCTATAATACGAATTTTACTTTTGTTGAAAACAGTTATTTTAATTCAATTTGGGGGAAAGCGGACACGGACTTCACATAACAATAATATGAGACATATATTTACTTGTAATTTCATATATATAGGTTTCTTTTAATGTTTGAGTTCATCGTTTGAAAAAGCTAACTTGACTTGATTTATTACTTTTTTACAATTCGTCTCGCTAATAGGGAAATGAAGAATTCATTTACCTGAAGTTATCCTTGAAGGAAAAATTATATTTATGTATAAAAAATCCCAATCCTTTGCATTATTGATATTGAAGTTATTTTTTCCGGTTATTATTGTATAAAAATATAATTTATAGATCGTAAATATTTAACCAAACAGAGGCCAAATTATATATTTTTTTTATCATTTCTATAAACTGGGAAAATGATACAGAACTCTTATTATTAGTTTTTGAAATACACTTCCTTTTTTTTTAGATTGATGAAAATTGAAAGATAAATTTGGATAAATTTTGTTTCGTTGAAAATATTTTTCTGCAGTAATATCACTGCAGAAAAACTGATGTGCTTTACAATAAATTTTAAGATTATTCAAAATGTGTAGGACTATTATTGGGAGTCGCGAAGTATTTAAAACCACGGGTTGTATATACTATTATATTTAAAAAAATACTGATTACGAATACTGTATTCTTCCGCGGGACGGAGCGTACATTTAGCACGCTCCAATGTGAATTAGCGGAACGTATCATAAAATTTCTTAAGCTATAAACTGGTCTGCAAATATGAATCAAACCAAAACCCATTATTTCATATACAAACACTGACATGACTATATTATATTATCTTGTGATTATTTAATCACAGTTAATGGTAATATTTTTTCATGAAAAATAGTTTTATATACAAATAGCATATATATTGAACATTTGTGACAGAAGTGAATCGGAAATTGTAGTTTTTACGATGATTCGATTTGACTTCACGATAACAACAAAAGCCATGGGATAATACTATTGAGAATTCGCTGTATTTGAATACTACTACAATGCATATTGTGTTTAGAATTTTTCTAACTATTAAATAGCTATCCCATCCCGGGAAATAAATGCTATCAATAGATGCTCTACTTTATATTACGACATGTCAGACATGTCATCCGATTGCTGTCACTTAAATATTGACAACAAATAAAAAAACATACAAAAAGCGTAACTATGACAAAACCTTTACATTTATCTTATTATTATTGTATAGGCAATGTGTTCTAGCTTTTATATCTTTTTAATAAAAGTTCTACTTGCATGAAAAAAAAAATCTCAATTTCTGTTACACGTTAGACGTAAGCGTCCATATTTAAAACGTTATTTTGCTTCATATGACATAGCGTGTGTTAAATTTTTTGCACACAACTAAATGACTTCCTTTTGAAGCTTAACAAATAATACTCTAACCGAGAGTTATTATGTTGCAAATATGTTGACAATCGTGAAGAATTTTGACTGATAGCTTTCGTTCCGTGTGACAGTGTTGACGAGTTTCCTTAACTATATTTTTGTTTAATCTATGCTCCGTGTAGTAAAAACTCCTTTGACTTCATACGAATGCTGGACAATCAATGGGTCATTAGGTATGCTTAGGAAATTGTTTTGGTGGATTCCGGTATATTTAGATATCGGTGTGTTTGATCACATATGCAATGTGAATTAATATTTATAATATTTATAAGTTTTTAATCTAATGAAAATCAAAAGTCTGAAGAACAATAAATTAGACCATATGGCAGTACAAGTCTAACTTTCTCCCTCAATTTGTAACACGAGCAGAAACATCAACAAACACAGGTTACAATGTAGCCAAATATTAATCTTAAATTGGGATAACTTTGCGAAAGTTTAAAATATAATTAAATTATAATTAATTTTACATAATTTGTAACTTATAACGTACTCATTATGTAACGAAGCATATTTTTTATCGACACAAAAATTTTGTATAGGTACTTTGTACTTACACTAAATTTTGTATAGGTTTACTTGTCTGTGTTTAAATAGTTAGTTAATACTAACTAGTCTAACTGTGTGTATAATTAGCTAACTCTATCCAAATAATTAGATCTCTCAAAGCCTGCATCTAGTTCACAGTATTGTTAAGTAATTCACGAAAACATACATAAATTGTAACCAACAGCGCTTCGTCTCTACTTATCTTACGTAATCGTCTGAGCTACAAATATTATGTAAATTATTTGTCAAAGTATTCGTTAATTTGGCTTATTTTGGCGTTGCATGATGCTGACGTTTTTCTCTATATTCATCATAAAGTAAGAAATGAAATTAATTTATATTAACACAAAATAAATTAATATTGAAATAGTTTTTTTTTATTAAAACAATGTCAAGCGAAGGGTAATTCAAATATAGCATAACGGTTACATAATCTGTAAAAACAAAACTTTCCTAATAATAATAAATGTAACAGTAATAAAATGTGGTATTATTGAAGTAGTCTCGTTTTGTTAGTAAATAGCCGCGACCCTTCACCTTGTCACTGAGATAAGATAACCGGAGTTGTTCGACCTTGCGCGTACGGACATAAGGAAATGCAGTTAACAAAACCAACGAGATTAATAACTTTTATAAATCGTATACGTACACAAGTATGCGCGTGTGAACGTGTTTATTTGTGTGCGTGAGTGTGTATGTGTAAGTGTGTGCGTATGTGTGTGTGTATGCGTGAATGTGTGTGTGTATGTCAAGTTTAAATATATATAGCGTTTGCTCGTGATTCTGTTCGTATAAAAGTGTAATAAAACAGTAGATAGGCCATCTATCTGCAGTATCATAAAACCTCCAGGCAGTTTTTATACCATTTCCTTCGTCTCTTTGACTTTGTGTTTTTTTTTTCAGTGTTGTTTCACCGCTTTTCATTTGTAATGTAAACGTAGAATTGAATTTTATTCAAAAGGACGGAAAATACCTTTAGTATGAGTTTTGGTGTGATATTTCAGTGCCATTCTTAGCGTTAACAAAATAAATGTTCTTTATAAGTTTATCCGCTTTTAATTTAAATGGCAACATTATTAATTTTGATCATGCTTTTTATGTAATTAGCATATTATTTACTTTAATAAAATCCTTGTAATTATTACATCTCGTTCAACTACGAGTATTAGCTTGAAATGAACTTTTCTTATTGTAATTTGTAATTTTTATGTAATTGTTATTTCAATATATATATATAAATTAAAAATGTGTCAAAAATAATTGGTTATGTATAAAAATAAATGTTTGTTCGCTGAAGGTTTTAACTGCAGTGTTCTTAGCCGGCGACAGGCAGTCTGCCAAGTATAGCCAAGTACAGCCAAGTTTGTACTTTGGGTTGTACCAGATGTCGATTAATACAGTCTTGTACCGTGTCTGAAATTATTGTATCTTGTGGTAGTTTGGTTTATGTCTTAAATGTGCCAAACAATATTTCCGTAGAGGATTCAATTTCTTTACTTTATACGTTAATATAACATCCTGTTATTTGTAATGTATTGTACTACCATATAATGATTGGTATATTTCATTTTTAAGGTTCCATTTCAAAAAAGGTTTTATATCTTTAATGAAACAATTTATAAACTAATTGTCATAGTTTTAAGTAAAGAAATATAACTATATTATTACGTACTTTGAAAATCGTGTTCATACTCTACTAAATCTGATAAAATTTTAATAATGATTTGGTTTGTTTAAATTCTGAGCAAATTGAAAACAAATAGTAAAAACAATTTTTAACTTACACTAAGTATTATATATTAAAATTATTCTTACTTTTATCAATAATTACCTTACAGGTATTAAATACAAAAATACATTATAATAATAACACATGTTTTCTGTATAAATAAATGAGGGTTTACCTTTATGAGACAATTAATTAAACCTTCAAGCTTATCGTCCAGGAACATTAAAGTATGACAAATGGCTAAATTTAAAACATTACTATAATAATATTAAATGCGCACTTTTTGTAGTAAGTATAATAAATCTATTTATAAATGTGTTTTTCTGTGTAAATTTCGTACAATTCAACCAAATAATTTCCCACAGACACGTAACAAATAAAAATGGTTAATTTATGTTGATTCCAGTGATTACAAACATCAATTTTGACATCTTAAGAGATAATAAATAATTACGATATTTCTTTGAACGTCAGCGATATTTTATTGCGCGGGTAAAAAATCGTGACTTATCTGTGTAATATAATTGCGGATTTCACAGATAATAATGAAAAGTACATGGCTATTTTTACCGCCATAGTAAATGTCATGTGTGTAGTGACATATTATCTATTGATTTTGCGAATTTGACAGATATTAACAAAAAAACAGTTATTTTTCCCGATACAATAAACGTCATATGTACATTGTTTTTTTTTTAAAGAATATTATTACGAACTAAACGACCGAAGGATATAAAGATACATTTTTAATATTGTTATTTTAGAAATAATAATCATAAATTTAAGTGATTCACGCTGTAACTATTCTATGAATGAACGTGAATTGGTAATAATGGTCTTGGTGTTAAAACTAACATCCGTTGTTGTTACAAACACAACTAGTAAGTTCGATGGAAACGGGAAACTTTCTTGTAACATGTAAATTAACTACATGTACATATGTAATACGGAATACCTAATAATTGTAACATTAAAAGTATATTGAAACAAAATCCTTTTAAAGCATTGCATTTGTCTATAAACATTTTTAGCCATGTTAAACTTATTTAAACTTTAAGAAAATATAAAATGAAAAAATTCATCACCTCTGGCAAGACTCGCACCTGTGGCCTCTGGGATACTTCCTGTCGCTCTGCCAATTGAGCTTAACATATCGACAATTTCAAATAAGGCTTTACCTATTTTTACATTCGTAAATTAATAAAATATTTTTGTTAAATAACAAAAATATTTTCTTGTTAAATAACAAAAATAATTTGATAATTATAATTGACAAAATATTATATTACATTTTGTAATTCCAATATTTTTGTAACAGATTGTAATAAAAAAAACAATGTACAGTTGAATAATACGGGAAATAAAAAAAACTCAGAACAAAAGGTACAAAAGAATGAAAGTCTAACTTTGTTTAAACAAAATTGCTCGACTACTTAAGTGATGTCCGCATTTGGAACTGAAGTCCACGTGTAGAGGGACTTAATATATTTTTTTAAAATGACTATATTTAGGAGATTAAAGTTCTAAATACTTTATAATAGATTAAAAAATATATGAATGAAGTAATTCCAAAATACTTTGCCGTATTATTTTAAATTTCCGTCACTTTTTTTTCTTTCTTGTTATATCTTTTTGAGAACGTAGGACACTCGTGTCCTACGTTAATATATGATAATAATTATGTATTAATACTCCTATTAATACCATAACTAATTTTGTTACATACTTACCTTTTTCCATGACTTCGTCTAAACATTTAATGTTCAGATTCTTTCTGGTTATAATTTTATTATATACAAATTAAGACCAGCAAAATCGAAACTATTGATTCACCCCGATTAATACTTGAATATGTTTCGAAGGAGAAATACGGCTTTCAAAATGATCTCCTCAAATATTTATCCAGCCTCTGTACCGATCTCCCAGTCCTTGAAACGCCTTAATATTTAATGGAACAGCCGGTAACAAAGCCAAACGAACAATGCCTTATATATACAAGGTCAAATATATAACACTAGATTACGCCTACCTTTACACAAACGTGACGTTAAAATGACTTAGAATCTGAATTCAAATAAACATTAACTTAACAGGATTATTAAAGAAAAAATAGGTTATAAGTGTGTCTAATAGGTGTATGTATGTACGTGTGTGTGTTGGTGTGTGTAAGTGTGTGTGTGTCACTATAACTTTAAAATCCATTACAATATAATTTTATAAAAATTAAATGGGTTAAAGCATTTCGCTATATTCAGTTTTTATTGTGTCGGTTTAACCCTTCAATTGCCGTTTCATTGTCCCTTATAGCACATTTAAGACGGTACATGTGTGGTTTGTTTAGTCATTAGTGTATGTGTGTACTAAATTAATATAACCATTTATTTCATATCCACAACTACTTATAAAGTTTTGTTTTATGATATTGTAATGCTTTTGTAAAGTTTTCAGTTAAATCAATATAGATTTTTTTTTATAATCCAATTTGGTCATTTGAAGTTAAAAAGGGTAGGTCAAAGTGTGGTCATAGTCATGACTTAATTTTTTTTTTTACATTGGCCTAAGTTGTTGCTTGACTACATTCCACCTGATGGTAAGTCAAATGTAGTCATAGGTGGTAAGGCGCATCAACTTAGGAGCAGCCTATTCACTCTTCGCTTGAAGACACCCACATTTTACTCGGAGGGATATACCGACGCAGGCAAGCTATTCCAGTCCTTCGCTGTACGAATTAAAAAAGACGACCCAAAATGTTTCGTACGGACAGGTTGAATGTCCACAACGAAAGGATGGATGCTCGCCGTGCGTCGGAACGTCCGGTGATGGAAGGGGGATGGGGGAATCAGATCATGCAATTCCAGCGCATACTCACCAAAATGTATCCTATAGAATACTGAGAGGCTCGCGACTATACGTCTGTGTTCGAGACTCTGTAGTTGGTCGTCAACCAGCTCTGGGTAGCCAATTAGCCTCTTAGCTCGCCTCAATTGAGTCCAGAGCTGCAAGATGACATTTTGCGGCACCAGCCACTATATAGCCGCAGTACTCCACACATGACCGGATTTGTGCTTTATGTATACTAGCAATTGTCTCGGTGTGAAGTACTGTCGGACCCTCGCAAGAACGCCAAGATTACTGGCGGCTGCTCTTGCTCTAGACTCAGTGAACCGACCAAAGTTGATTTTGATTTTTATATTTTGTGCTTTTTGTAATATTTTGTGCTTTCACAACAACTCTCATAAATATAATTTAAACTAACAAAACTGAAAACAAAAAATAAATTTCAGGCGAAAAGATGATCATTTATTACAGTTTGTTTCAGTCATATTTCAATTTAATTGAGATAATATTGTAAATATGAAAACTTCGAAAATCATAATTACAATATCATGCTGCCATGTTGGCACATTTTGAATTATTTTTTTGAGTCATTCTTTGGTTTCAAATTTAATATAATAAACAATTTTAACAAATTAAATTAATGAAATACTGCTATGTTATATTTAATAATAAATTAAAAAAATAGAAGCACAAGTAGCCATCATTGTCTTCAGAAACTGTTAAAAACAGTCCTACTTACCATATATGTATATTCTTCCGTTCCACATATTAGCATCAGTAAATTATAACTGAAATGTTCTATTAACATGTGTCTAGAATTACACAAAAATTAGGAAAAAAAAAAAAGAAAATTACTTTTTTAAACCAATAAAAATATTAACTGAGTTTTAATATTTAATATTAGCAAAGATGATGTTAATAAAAAAATAGTTGAATAAAATTACTTATAAGCACAAAGATCGGCTTCCTGCAATGTCTTATCGTACATGTAAGTCTACAGGCAATATTAATCTATTTTACGACCTCAACGCACCTCAGGCACAATATAAGGTCATAAAACACACGTATTTCCATCAAACATCGACAAACTACATAATGGAAATAATTTCAACCAGGCTTACTTCTCTTAAAGTAATAATATAATATTTCTTTCCAATTTCGTATCATGATAACCTAAAAGTCATAATTTTAACAGTATTTCAATACATTTTATGACGACGTCATAAGACATTCATTCTTTCAGAAAACATTATAAATATATCATTCACTCCCTTTGGATATTTAAATAACCATTCATTCTTTTACATCGCTGAACAGGAATGATACAATATTGTTTATTTATTAAGCATAATACACACTATTAAACATATAATTGTCTAAATGTATTAAATATAACGTCGATGTAAGCATGTGTGAATCGCTCTTTATATTGTCTCAAGTTGCCGAAACATACAAAAGATGACGTGTGTAGCGAATTTACTTAAAAGAAGAATACGATATTATACATGTTTTCAAGTTCAAGACATTCCTTTTAACGTATATATGTTGGAGTTGAATTTGTTATACGATATTACAGTAATTATTTCTAGAATTATCATATGCATTACAAAATCAACTTATTTTGAGCCAAGTGTTTGTGTAAACTATAAAATTTTGAGCCACGTATCTATGTGTAATAACAAATTTTGAGCCAAGTATTTGAGTAAAAAGCAAATATTTTGAGCCAAGTATTTTTGTAAAAAACAAATTTTGCGATAAATATTTGTAACTAAACGGTAATAGTACCTCATAGTAGTAGTACGAGTATGTACAGTGTGTTACTGTTACAAGTATAGTGTTATTACTTTGACTTTAAATAGACAAAGTAATAACACTATACTTGTCAGTTGTTTGTATAATCACAGAGATACGATTACAACTATTGGAGAAGATGAGTTGTTAGATTTTACCTCAAGGAAAATATATTTATTTTCTCGTAATAACTATAATAAACTGCTTTAAAAATAGTTTTCATATCGATGATGAATTTTACTTTGGATTTTAGATTTGATGATTAAAGGATGATCTCCAAAAATGCAACGAAACAGACATGCAACGACGCCATAGAAGCCTCGCTTCACAAAAAAGTTACAAGTCATTCTGACTAAGTCCACAACATGATGGGTGACCGAACATGTCATACAAATCGTAGCCGAACTATATATATGAGAAATAGTCATATGACCGCTTCCGTATTTTAACCCGCCACAGTTCTTCTACTCCACGAGTTCTTGTTTGTGATTGGTTGTTATTTGGTTCTGATTGGTAGTTAACCAATTACAACCAAGAACTCTTTTCGTAAATGCACGAAAACTGTCAACTTATACAGAATTATACACAGAGATGAGTCTGTAATTAAAAGAACAATTCTTAAGTGTAAGACATTAATTACTAAAACATTTAAATATATTTTATTTTTGTCAGTAAACTTATACACCTGTTACATATTTTTCGGATTTAACAAATCGCCCACATGACTTCGTTCGATGGTTATTATTTATTAACGAGACCATTGATAAGCTAAAAGTTAAAACAATCAATGAATAATAAACGCCTTTGTTCAATAATTAACAGATATTTGATGCCAGTTTTGTTAATTTTATGACTTGTTCTAAGAATGCTACTTACCTACTGACAAGTGATCATTACTGTGTATTTATACATAACACACAGATGAAGGCATATATACATATATATAACACTTATATGTGAGGACAGAATTTATAATTGCACTTCATCGTCAATTGCAATGATGTAATGCAATGTTTTGAAAGTTTTTTTATGGTTCCTCGTCCACCTGACCATATCCAAACCATTTGACAGCGCTTTTGTCATTTTGACATATAGCAAGTTTTTGGATTGTTATGGAATGTCGGCGTAATATAAAATACATACTATAGCTAATATTATTAATGGTTGTGCAATATTTACCAAATATCGAAAAAACTTACTAAGTCATTAAAATATCGATTTAATATGACATTTATTGACATTCTAATTAAACTACATTGTAATTTTTTCGGATTTAGATACAATATTAGTTATAAATACTTTATTATAGAAAACAAAATTAAAGACAATGTCTGAAACTGTCAATAAACACAAACAAAACATAGCTAGCATGTTAAGCTTATTTAAAATTTAAATAAATATACTATTAAAGTTTCATTGATACGGGCAGCGTACCGTTACCGTTAACAAGAAGTCGCAGGTTCGAGTCCTGCCCGTGCTTATGATTCTTACACTCTATATTTATTTAAAATTTACATAAGATAAGGTTGTAGCTTTAATTATATAATTATTATAAAGAAAAGTACTTAAACCGTAACAGAAACATACACATGTAATGAATTCCGCTATATAATATTCAGCCTTACTCATACATACCGGATTCGACCATATAATGCTTGAACCTAAACACACAAAAGCCAGTTAAGCACACAATATATACAAAACAAAATGGCATACACAAATTTAATATTCGCGCTCTTAAAATCAACAGCTCCTAACTTTTATGAATTCACCCGCCGGCTAGCTAAAACAATTATGAACTCATTGCAACTAGCTTTAATTATAAACATTAATAGTTTTTCCTAAATTAAATAACTCCATACTAAATCGGCCTCAAGGCAATAAATAAATCTTTCATATCGGTCAAGTACATATGGTCATATAAGCAAGTTGTTTGATTTTATCTAATTTATTTACGAAATACCCAAAACAAGAACCCCTTGATCTACCTTTCGTTATTGATAATATCATTAATGTATTAGATTGATCGAAGCTATATAATTATATTCAATACGAATAGTAATAATATTTATAAGTTTTTTTTTTTATATTAATATTTCAGGATTATCTTATTTTTATTCATTTGGATCATACATACCTACATGTCATACATGTCAATACAAAATTGGACTTATATTGAACTAGAAGAGAAATTCAATTTCATACTGTTGACCCACATATTGCATTTCAATATTCAAAACTGAAAAAGAAAATACAAATGCTCTAAGCTACAAATGTTTAGATTTTAACTATTTTTTTGTACAGTAATACCAACATTACCCACAGCACCTGTCTGTAACAAATTTCATATTATGAACCTTGGATCTATGAACTTTTACTTTTGCAGATATTCAGACAAGATGACAAACGTCAAGTGTCAATGACCTTTGAAAATCACTTCACATAATATTCAAGTCGTAATAAATATACATAGCATTAAAATTAATAGTCATTTCGCATGCAATATTAATATTTAACTTTATTGTGTTAAAGTATAACAATAACTGCTTATGCAACGAAAAGAAGATTATTTATTTCTAAAATAATTTATTGTAACAAAATCCATATTCAATAGGTCATTATATACAAGGAAATCTAACCCATAAATAGTTATAATAAGGGAACACAGTCATTTATTTTAATTAGTGTACAGAAAGGAAAAAAATATCAGTGCATTGCTGATACCAGACCATGGCAGACACACAGCCAACCACAGAGTAAAAACTACAAACTTCATGGTGTAAGCTCAGTGGATTATTTTCGGGGGCGCTGTAGCGTGTCTCAACTCTTTACGTCTCTCAGTCAATTGTACCGCAGTATGTGCGACGGCCGGTCGTCTTCCATTCCCCGCTCGCTTGCGCCCGCGCTCTCTTCAAATCACAACAATGACGTTTACATAGATCACTAGCTGACGTTTTGCGTTTCAAAACTTTCAAGATGTGTTGTTCGGGTTTAAAAAATTACTTGTTCCATAAACTAAGGAAGTACACATGTGGACTGGCAAGCCGAGAGAGTAAGTATTAGTCATTCAATTCCATTCATTGTTTACTTGTATCGATATTAGTTTGAAACACTGAACAATGTAGTACATCTATTAATAACTGGAATCTTCAGCGATCTGGAGGCAACGCTTTGAGCTAGTTTAGTTCGTTAACAGCAATATGAGTTGGATTCAATTTGTCCTGCGTAGAGAATGTTATTTGCTGTCACCGCGCATGTCCAATACAACTTTCTAGATCGTTTCTTAGAAATCTCGCAATACCACTTAAATCAAGCTTTAGCAGGAAAACATTAAAAACCTTTTAATTCTACTTATTATTCATTAAAATATCATATGTTTATCGTTAATCGTTGTTTATATTAAGCCAAATGTAGGTTAAGTTATAAGTATTATATATTTTTAATACAGAAAAATAAATGAAACCCTTGAAACTATACATTGAACAGATTCTGTTTACGAACATTTAAAATGGATGTGTGTAATTTAACAAAAGCGTGATGCTATCCAGTTATTTAGTGTTCTATTCCTAGATTGATGGGATGGTAACCAAAATATAAATAAATGTGTTTATTTTTTAATAACTATTTAATAATAATAGTAATAATAACCTTAACCTAAAAATACAATACCTCCACTAATTGACGTTTATTTAAAAATCGAATGCTTGTTACAGACCACAGATCAAATACCAATTCCTTATCCATAACAAACCTCTTTAAAACAAATAAAAAATAAATTGAATTAATAAATTGATGTGATAGCAGTTTTATTTTCAATTAGACATATAAAACGTCCTTGACACAGCGGCCTAACATTATCCTTTTGTCTCAATTGACCGGTAATTGTAGCAGTTGTCTTCAGTTCTATTCTGAGATATAATTCGCACTTGTCAAATTGCACGGAGGTTGGGGATAACGCTATTACCTTAACTTAGATTGATGGTTTGTTACTATGCAAGCCATTTATTTATTAAAGTGTATATATATTAAATGTTTATAATGTGTTTTAGCGACAACGTCACACCAATTAAAGAAATAGCTTATATATTATTCTCGGTGATAAATTCGTTCACTTCTGCTGCAGCCAACCCTAATGCCAAATAGCAAAATAGTCATACAAATGCTAGAAATAGTGATAATATAAGAAATAAGGAGCTAACTAATCTTTGTGTGTGTTTATGTTTGTGTATGTGTTTGTGTTGTGATGTCGAGTCACAGATTTAACATCAACTGTATGTAAATAAAATTAATCACGATTTCACTAAAAGGGAAATATAAATTAAGAAACACGTCCAAAATGCCGAAAGGTAAGTATTTTATTTTAAATAGTGTGTTTTCTATAAAGAAAAATAATGAAATAATGTATATACATATTTATAATAGGTATAAAAAATAATTAATTAATACATAATTTCAAACCCAAAAACATTATACATATCTATATATCGTTTTAAAGATACGAAATGTAAGAAATATGTGAATATGAATCTTTGAAGTAGTTCAGTTTCACTATTGATTTGAAAAAAGGAAAATGATTGAGAAAATCTTAGACGCGATAACAATGGAATGTTAATACCATGTGACGCCTTGCTAAGTTTAATTTACAAATCAAAGCAAATCTGATTATTATTACTTGATCATTGGAAATGAGAAAATGTTATCATTTCGTTACACCTCACGGATAAATGACGTCATCGTCAACGATACTGTCAACAAGGTTAGGGATGAGCGTGAATTTAAAATGGACAAAATTTTGTACCACAAATTTCGTACCTCAAAATTTGTACCTCAGATTGTTTGCTTTTGATACGAAATTTCCCTTCATCTCCCAGAACATGTCTAATTAAGAATTCCTATTCATCTAAATTTATAAAGGGCTGTAATGGCTAAGTGAATAAATAAATGGATAAATTAATAAATTATTATGATTAATACCTGACTAATTCTACTGGCAGGTGTTTTTATATTAATTTAACACTGGACAAAACATTTGCGGTTAACACCTAATAAGCAAAAACGTACAATATTAAAAATAGCATTATTTATCTCTGAAACTAAAGTACGATTGTTTAAAGTTCAGCTAGCATGTAACGTTTAGATAAACTACTAACTAATATTATAGAAATTATTTGTTTGTTTCACTTTCACGTCTTTAATACTCAACCGGCCTTCATGAAACTTTGCACATACATTACAAGGGGTTCAGACTAGAACATATTACATTTAATTCCTGAAAAAGTTATTGTTTCCGAAGGATAAAATCTTTTAGTCCGACGTAACAACGCAAATTTATGTATAAAGCAAAGCCGCTGTAAAAAATTAGTGTCATAAAAGAATCAATAGGTATCATCGAGGATGGATTGTTTGTCTGTCAGTTGATTGGTGTTCTCGAGTTACTGTTGACACCACTTGAATCAATGAAGTGCCATTGGCTCATTGTTTAATCGTCTGTTTTATCAGCTGTAATAGCCGTGCTCGGGACAATACAGGGACACGTAGTTGACAAATCATAAACTCCAAAGAAATTACGATTTACTTACTTAATTAATTTTCTTAAATTTATCTTATATGTTGAGCTTATGTTTAAGATAGTTTATTCTATTAGTAGGGGGGAAAATTTTACAATAAATTATAACTAAAATTAAGATTTATTTTCCTGTACCAACATTACAAACATAAAAACAACTATGTTAAATTCTTATTGTTTCACTCTGTTAGTCACAGTATAAAATCGCAAACTTCCTGTACCAACATTGCAGCAAAAATCGAATCTTGTAACAAAGTCAGGACAATGTAACACAATACGAGCAGGTGCCTTGCACTGAAAGATATAAACAGGAAATGGTCTATATTAAACAGTGCACACAGACAAACACAGGCACACACATACACACACATATATACGCACACATGCACACTAGAAAGAACAATAACCATTTGCCTTGATTGCCGCGCCTCAGGCATACGCCATTGTATGACCATCGTGTATTGATATTGTTATGTATTTAGTAGGCTTTGTTGAATCCAACGTCGAATTCAATTTCGATAACGGTTTTCTAAATCTTACACATTTGAAATTGGAATGGCTATTAAAAAACACTCGCTTCTAGGTTAATGGCATTAAGTATTATGTTTAAAGTACATCTGTACTATTTGTACGTGTGAGTACATTTTAACTTGCAGACAGATCGATTTCTTAATGATTCTTATAAATGAATTCATTTTAATTTATTTTCTTATAAAACCATGAATATTCCGAACCGTTTGCTGATCTATTATTGTCAATTAAAATAATATATATATTTTTAACACGAGGCAGGATTCTTCGTATGATTAATTATGCATTGTATATTTATTTAAATTTAGAATAAGTTGTTCATAGATAATAACAAACAATAATAATGAAGTGTTTATTATATTTTCTGTACTTTTTTTGAATAATCGTACTTAAGTGCTTTGAGTCATATAGAATATAGAAATGAACGTTTCTTTATTCATAATATCACATATATATAATAGGAAAAAGTTTATTTTATTGTGCAATCAGTGTTATTTATTTACTTATTCAAAAAAAATACATTGAATAAGACGTATATAGAAAATTACGTTGCATTTTGATTCTCAGCCAAATATATTAAAGTTAAGACATATTTATTAGTTACTATATCAATAATTTCCTATATCGATGGCAATAATTAATTATATTCATATTCAGCTCTCAAAAAGGACAGACAAATTATATATTAATTGCTTAAAAACCTTTATTTATAAATAATATCATGGATAAAGAAGAAGCTTAAGTAGAGAAGATTAAGTAAGCACTTAAAATGTGTTGACGAATTTGACAAGGATATATATTGCATTGCAGTCTGAATCAAAAATTGCGGTCATTCTTAGACTTTCAATTGTCTCGTCGAGACTAGCTTTTTACTAATATATCAACTTTCACATGTCTCAAAGTAATACTTTTACACGTGGTTGCGTAATAACACTTAGGGTTGTGAAGTAAAGAATACGTAGCTAAATTTTGTATTCGTATTTATTCCGAGTATAGGTATTCTATAAGTTTGCTACTAACAAAGAGGTTTAATATTAATATTAGAAAACTACACTACTACTACCTACATCTAGTAAAGTGTCGTATTCGTATTTTTTTTTATTCGAGCATAGTCTAGGTTTTCTATGATTTACTATTAACAAAAAAAAGTATAAGGTTACAATACAAAAGTCTAAACACTTTAAGGGTTATGAAGTATATTGTTAAATGTTATATTCATATTATTTAAATCAAGTATAGTCTAGGTGTTCTATAACTGCTATTAACAAAAAAGGTTAACATTACAAAGGTCTAATATATTTTATGTGCAATAAATATCTAGTATATATTTATATTTAGCTTGTATTCAGATTAAACTTAATTTCCTGAGTTTATTCTATAAATATAGTTTATATGTGGTGCTGTTTGTGTTTTGTTTGTTAATATATCTCGGTAACCTTCACAACTTTTTTTTTATTTTTTAATATGTAGTATCTATGAGTAATGTTTTGGTATTTTAATATAATTACTGTATTTCAGGCGACGCCGACATGTCGCTAAAGCAGGGCAGCGGCACCGGCAAGGTCCACTTTGGTGGTTTGGACGATGTGTCTCTGTACGGCACGCCTGTGGAGCCCGCGCCACCGGCCCCCGACGCCAAGCAAGGATTCCTGCGGAACCAGCTGCAGGCCCTCTTCCAGCCCACTGACAACAAACTAGCCATGAAGCTCTTCGGCTCCAAGAAGGCTCTCATGAAGGAGCGCATTAGACAGAAAGCAGCGGGCCATTGGGTTATTCATCCCTGTAGTAGTTTTAGGTAAGTATTTTATATTAAATTTTTAAATATAAAACTTAATAGTGACCTTATTTCTAATAAAACGAAACAATTTCCGAGTACTAAAACGAGCAATAAAAGTTAGTTTTATACCAGAGCTCGTCATTCTTGTGAGTAAAATAAAAGTCTAAATACAACTAGTTTTTCTTAAAACTAAACTAAACTAACTAAATTTTACAATATACAAGAGAAAAAATTTAAACTAACAGCGTAATGAAAGTAACGCCATCATGAAATTCACGAACCCTAATATAATTATTGTTAATAAAATCCATTACCAGTTAACTATATTCAGGCGAGATTTGGTTGCATTTTTAAAGTCCAGTTTATTTATCTCCGTCGTCAATTCATAAACTGAACACTCCTTCATAAAGTCAAGGCTGAACAAGATTAGTAGAAAATTGCCGGCAAGCATTGCCCTGAATAAAATGTTAAATTATAAATACATTTTGAAGTTGTTCCTCTTGTTAAAATGCTTCATTTTAATATTTGTTTTGTGTATACTTTGGTTTTAATTAATTTAGTAGACAGATGCAGTGTTAAAAGTAAAATTTAAATTGGCCAGCCAGAGTTGAAAAAAATATATCTATATATTAAAAAACTAATATTACAAATTGCAATCAACAACCAAAAAGTATTTAGTTACCATTATAAAAAAATGGCATCAAAGTTTAAAACTTAACAAAAAAAAAAAAAAAACAAAAACATGGACTATACCTAAATGTACTTAGTACAATTTACAAACACGAGTATTTTGTTAATAATATTATAAAGTCTCAATTCAGAATTTAAAGCCTAACAAAAAAAAATACCAAATAATAATAATACAATAAACAACCAAAAAATATTTTAGTGTTATTTATTTTTTGCGTCATCGGAAGTAATGAGGTTAGCTCAGTTTATTGAATATGAAAGATTCTTTTTGTAGTATCAGATCAATGTCACGACAGTTTTTTGTTGGTATTAAAAAGAGAGTAATCCGGTTCTTAAAGTTCAAGACGTTACTATAAATGGAACTTCTGTATTATACATGATTATTCCTAGATATTTTATAATGATACATTTTTTTGACATTTGACTTTTTTTTTTTTTTAATTTAACGAAGAACAATGGTTTTAATTAAACGAATGTTCAGTGTATAAAGTTTGTTAGTATCGTTTTTTTTATTATGACATATTTTTGACAGGTCATAAGTCATAAATTGTATCTTAATATTTATTATATAAGCTTTGGATTTATAATATTTGTTATCAAATTCAAAATCGAAAATTTTTTAATTGCATCGCACTTTTAAAACATCAGACAATAGCAATTCCATGTATGGAAAAAACCGGCAAAGAACTACATGGATTCTCCATGAATACTAATAATACTAGATAAATAATTGTTATGACCTAGTTATACAAATAATATCAATATCTATAATATAATAGTATACGAGAGATATCCACCGACAGCTTCCGGCTGTTATCTCGATTAGACACAGATTGAATCTCTGTCCCTGATCACTGAACAGAAATAGACCGCGCTAATTACATTCAAATTATACATTTACTTTTAACATTCATTTATTGATTGGTTACATTTATTTTATCATTTAAATGTTTTAATGTTATTTAGTTTTTGTGTTTTTATATTCATTTATGGTTTGGTATTTATTTATATGTTGCTGTTTATTTTTTTTCAATATAGTACATAATATATTTTTTTTAATTATGTATATTTGGTTGTTTTCATAACTTTATGTATATTACGAGGTATTCACTTTTTATATAAAAATAATTCTAATAAAAATAAATGTATATATATCACAAGGTTTATTAATTTTATTCACTTACGAGATTTTGTATAGAAGGAATCTAAATATTTTAAATAAAAACTTAGTCGAACCTAAAAACACGCCAAACTTACTAAAAACTAAACAAGTACTGTATGTACAAAGTTCGCAGTAAACTTTCAAGAAAACAGCTAGAAACCGCTGAACAAAAGCGCTTCAAGGAATTAGATATAGAAGGAGAAAATTCAGTTACATTTGAAATAATTTGCCTCATCGCTTTATTATATATATGCACCAAAGTATACACTTAATATATGTAACAAAATTGTTATGACGAATGGAAAACCAACTTTTTAAAAGTCGGTTAAATTAGCGAACAATCGAATTCGCTATGCCTTAATATAAAATAATATCGATTTTTCTTTAACAATGGTAATTAAGTACGTAAATATTATTATTTTATTGACCGAATATACACGAAATTGTGTGACCTTTCCTTTATTACTGTTTTCTTTGAGGCAATTTTGCAAATTAAAATTCAAACTTGAATAATACATTTCCTATAATAACTTAAATTTTTCATTGACAGTAAAGTAAACAAACAAATATTGTTGTTTTTTAAAATATCCAAAGGAAAAAAATATTCCTTCTCTGGAAATTTTATGAAATTAAATATATATTTTATTCAGCCCATTTTATTATTAAATCTTGTTATTTTGAGAACAAAATAACAAGATTTAATAAAATCTTTCAAACTCACCTCACTCTCAGCTCGTTGTCGTGTATGTATTTCAGTACCCCTAGTACGAGCCTTGACGTTACGAAATCTTGATAGTTTTCGAGTAGTCACGAAACGAATTCTTGGTTGAGTATACCGTAACCATAAAAACCAAATAACAACCAGACACAACAAAAAAACTTGTTTCGCGACTGCTCGAAAACTATCAAAGTTTCATACTAACAAACTCGTCTTAGTGGTAAGTGTCATGACATAATGGCTGACAATTGCTTGTCACACGTCCCTTTATGAAGATAACCCGGAATTAATGACAAGCAACAGATAAAATAATTTACATCCAATCATTTAATACTAAGGAAATGTTTACATTGAATGAACGTTCACGGTCAGCGAGGGTTACCTGGTTGTCACTGGATAGAACTTAGCTACAAGCACTTCAAGGTAGAGCAATCTTTACAATTGATCGTGTGATCTTGTCCTTAAACTAGATAGTTTATTATGCACATTTAAAATATGTATTAATTTATGTTTTTTCTATTAAATATTCGGTAATTTTTGAACATGCTGATTTTTAATGGGCCCTTTAAACCTACACCTGAGACGCAAGTCCCAGGAGCTCTTTGCACTCCTCTCCCTATAACGCGATGGGCCCGGCATCCGCACGGTGTATCCATGGAATGCTAAGAAGCTTCGTCTCATAATATACTTTTGATAAATATACATATATAAATTATTTATTTTTCGTAAATATATACTTATTTTACACATAAAGATTAAGACTATAAAAATACAAATCAAATTTATCACAGATATATTACTGGGTGTGGGAATCGAACCCACGACCCTCTTCCGGTGACGCATAACAGCCAATATGGCTAACAGCATAGACATCACAAAAAAAAAATAACAGGTATATTACTTTGTGTGGGAATGGAACCCACGACCCAGATCATAAAAAATACTATATTACAAATATATTTCTAGTTTTGGAATCGAACCCACGAATCACAACAGACGGACTACCATTATGTCCAATCAGTCCTGATCATTATTGAAACGAAAGCTCTAAATTATCAACTATATATAAATATAATTCAATTAACTAAATGTATTGTTCAATTTAAATACGATTACAAGTATTTATCGCACAATAAACATTCCAACAGAATTCATTGATTATTCACCGTCATTGTTTAACAACTCGAATGGACAGCGAGCGCGAAATCAGAAATTCATGATTTCCGAACCGAAAAAGCTGTGAATAGAATGTTACTAATCTTACATAATACGAGACTAATATTTAATATTATTAACTAACTATAATGTTATAATTATATACTATTAATATTATAGTTATATCATTGTTATATCCTGTATTCTTAATCTTTTTGTAATAATAAACTTTACAGGAGCATCTGTAAGCTTGTTATAGACGTTCATGATGACATCTAAACGTACATACTCGTATCATAGACACAATTAAATGTGTTATATAATATATATATATATGTGTGTATTTACGACGTTAAAATATCTATAAACATGTATAGCCAAGTTAATCTTTCCCCGAGGTCGCGGGTCCGAATTCCTGCTTGCATCGCTTTATTTTTCAATCTATACTTATTAAAATGTAGAAAATTGTATGACATATTTATCTGTGAAGTCCAAAGTAATAATCATATTATATATATTAATTGTTGAAATGTTTATTCAATTACTTGTACGTTCGTATTTATTATTATTTTTTATAACATAGGTAAGTAAATTTTTATTGACTAGTCAGCTTCAGTAGCGGTTTCACTCATGTGAAATCAATAAATGAATTTTATATGCTATTCACGGCCTGATATTTACAATTTGTAACGAATATTAATTTTGACGTAATGTTTATTAATATATATTTAGATATAGCGTAGTTAGCCATTCTTGATACTTGCAAATATTATGAGGAAATAGTTGCTCTCAATTTAGAATTGTCCCAGTTAGTGGTAAATAAAAGATTAAAGTTTTTATATTAATCAATATTACAAAATAAAAAGGAAATTGACTGACTCAATGATGAAGGTCAATTTGTCAGCTATTAGGAAATAGAGACGCCTTTTGCTATTATTGTTTAATTCATAGAATACATTGAAAATACTAACTTATGAAAATACATTTTATATGTTTTAACGTACTGTACACATATAAGATAATAAAATTGATTGAAATAGAATTTGCAAAAGATTTAAACGGCCGTATATGTTTCTCAAAGATTTAAACGGCGGTATATGTTTCTCAAAGATTTAAACGACCATATTTGTTTCTCAAACCTTATATGTTTTATGTTATATGTTATATGTATCAATATATAACTAACTTAATTAAGATTAATTATAATAAATCATATCATAATATAAAAAAATATTGTGAAAGAACTAACGAAAGAAACGTCATGGTTAAATTTCCAGACTTTTATATCTAAATTGTTTATTATAATGTAGTGTATGTGTGTTCGAGTGTGTGTGTGTGTGTGTGTGTAAAAAAAAACATTTACACAATTTAAGTCAGTTTATTCATGAGCTAACAAAAATTTCGTTATGGTAAAACAATTAGAGCTCTACATCTAAAGATACGATACGATATTCTTTGTTGTACTGAAATTATAACATAAAAAATATAAAAACAATTTCAAATAATAATAAAAAGATTGTACAAAGAGCAATCTCTTCCAGGCAACCTTCGGGTAGTTGAAATATGCGCGTAGATATTTAGGAATATATTATAGAGTTATAGAATAATACATACATAGACATATATATAGAATAATAATATGTATGTATGTGTGTGTACGAAAAAACACGCACACTTAGCACATAAGCTTCATGAAGTTCATTATCAAATCAGTCGTTGAACTTATATATGAAGTATATAAATATAATTTATTTTTTGCCAGATGTAAACTTACAAGAAAAAATAAATATATAATAAAATGTCACTATTTTAGTTTTATTAAAATGATAATATATTCTCAGTTATTGAACAGTATTAATTCGTATTCCTATATAAATATAATACGAATTATTACTACATATATATATATGTTCTTGTAAATATATTGCTTAATGTATACGAAACCAATTAAAAATAATGACAGAATTATAAATAATTTATACAATTTATTTTAGTATCGTTCTAGGAAATAGATTAGATAACCCGCTGTGGGTCTGGGGATAACGAAACATAATATATATTATATTTTATGATTTAACTCAAAACAAACTAATAGGATTTTCGATAAAACCCTGATAGATGTCGCCACCATCTCTATAAAGACGATTGCATATAGAATGCTGAACCGTAAACCGTACGGTGAAAAAGTAAAGAAAACCGTACGGTGGTACGGTAGCCTTATTGGTAGAGCGACGGAACAGTTTTACAGAGGTCGCAGTGACAAATTGCCCGTTTTTATTTTTCATTCTCAATTATTTAAAATATAAATATATTTAACATAGACATATTCAAATAATTATATAGATTCTGTTCGAAAAATTCGTTTGTCTTCTGTTCTCCTGAAGTCCCTGAACAGTAAATCCAAGTCAGTTTTCAGGATGTTTATAGCTTGCCAATTACTCCCAGAACTCGTTTATGTCCATCCAAGATGTAGGTCCATGAGTTAATTTGTGATGCTCGAGTCAGCAATTAAGCAACCAAATCAAAATATATTAAGAGATGGATGTAATTTATAATTCTAATTAATATTACTTTATTAATATATTAAAATATATCAATATACAGTTATTCATACTTGTTAGGATGTTTTGGTTGGTTTATTATTATCGCAGAGAAATAATTATTTTGAAATAATATTTTTTATTAATTGACGGTTTTAATTTTAGCATTTTTTGTATTGAATTTAGAGTTTTTAACAAATTTAGAATTAATAATTCAGCCACGAAACGGTTTCTCAGAGATCGCAGACTCAAGTTCTACCCGTGGCAATTAGTTTTTAATTATATATTAATTTAAAATGTTATTAAGTTTAACAAAGCTAAACGATGATTATATACAATTTCAAACATTGACTTATAGTGGCTTAATCCGTTTATTACATTCTCAAAAACTTTTATCTAGAGCGACTTATAATCTATTTTTTAATTTAAACATTCCACCGTTCAATTGTTTTATATTTATTCACAATAATCATAACTCTACCAACTAACTGACTAATAACTCAGATAGATATATACTGGTTTTTTATACGTTACTCAGCGTGTGTGAGCCTATACTAAAAATACCCTCACATAGACACTTTAGTTAATATTTATAAAGTATAGGAAACTTATCAAAACAACAAAAGTGGTAGTACTAATTGACAGACCTTCAACCAGGTATAACCTTAACCTTAAAAAACTTAGTACTTATGTGGTTTGTAAAAGTCTAGTCCAAAGATGTAACTATCATATTATGTGATATATATATTATTTACGAAGTATATTTATTTCACATAATAAATTACTTGTTTTTTTTTATTAATTGACAGAACTGATTGATTGACAGGATTGATGGATTGATTGACATTGACACTAAATTGAAAGGGTGTTTTATTTCTTTACTATATTGATATATGTAGTTGCAACCAAACTTACAAACAATTTGTAGGTATAATATAGTAAGTTTACTGATATAATATGAATTGCGGGGAAAATGGTCTGAGTGGGGGCAATTCAATTGACATTCCATGCTCATATATATGTTGATACAAACATACAGACGTACGTCTGATTATAAATGCACCAATTAATGTTATTGAGGCAATCACAGAATTAATGGAAACATATTGTACATATTCCGCTAAAACCAAACCTGTTTGTGACAACAAACACCAATTTAATTGTCAATTATTTAACCATATAGATATAGGTTTGATTAATAAGGAGGTTAGTCATAGAAATGTCAATTTAATTGTTAATTGTTTAACCATAGACAAACATAATATAGATATATATTTGATTAGTAAGGAGCTTAGTCATAGAAATGTCAATTTAATTATTAATTATTTCAACCATAGACAAACATAATGTACCTAGAGAAAGCAAGTATTTACAGTAAGGAGGTTAGTCGTAGATAATAAATGAATGATAGAGCAAGCTTTCTTTACAAAAACAATGCTCCATATTCTGTTTTTAATTGCAGCCTTGGTTCTGACAATAAATCTCAACTTCATACATGACTAATTGGTGTTTGACAACGAGCTTGCTTCGAAAGCATTGGTAATTAAAACGAACGTAATCATTTCATTCAATCGTTCGTGTTTTTTGTTTGTCTTCTTGAAGAGATTCTTTTTATGACTGTGGGTTTCAAAAATGTGTCTGAATGAAGCGAAAATATGTCTGTCGTCACTGCAGGTGGTTTCAAAAAATGTTTCTGAGTAAAATGAAAATATGTCTGTACGTTTAAAATGACAAAAGATATTGTTTATTCTTAAACATTTCAGTATACATACACCTTGCCTAATCTAAACATGAGGTTTGTTTATTAAGAACCGGAAACACGGCTTAGAAGCTGTGACAAAATTTATCAATAATGCATATATATATATATATATAAATATAATTACAGTATCCTAAGACGATACATTCTTGGTTTTTTTAATGTGGCTTTTAAGTACACAAACCTTAAATAATGGTTTTTAAATTGTTAGTTTGTGTGTTTCAAGTCACACAAAAAAATCATTTTCACAGACCCAAAATTAAATAATAGGGTACTGACATTGTTATTTTTATTGTTTCCGACAAAAACTACGTGACAGATTTCATAATTTGTGGTATCATAGTTTATTGTCGAAGTTTACTATACACATATATGTATATTGGTTTTTGCTTTGTAAAATTCCGTAATTTTTATTTTAAACAATAGCCTTGGGCTATGAAACTAAACTACCGGATGATGATAACGTATATTCTGTGAATCAACAGGATTATAATAAAGTTCATAATAAAGACGTCCATTTTTTTATATTGTGTTTAATTTCATATATTTCATTTTAAACTAATATATAGGGTCTATTTATATATACATTTAAGATGAATATCTTTTTTATTCCCGAAGCTTTGTTTGAGTGTTATTTTTTTTATTATTTGTAATGGTAGTACAGAAAAAAACAACAATACTCTGAAACTAACTGTCAAATATAGAAAACCTTTTTGCATCTGTTAGTCAATTTATTGAGGAAGGGTGTATAACGAGGGTGAATATATGAAAGGGTGCTAGTATCACAAACTTTCTTTATTAGTATACCAAAGTATAGAAAATGTTTCTTTCCCTGGTTCGAACTAATGTACCAAATGTCACAGACAAAGTCACGGCTAACAGCTAGTTATTAATGAACAGTAAATTTAACACAGACATCACTAATTTCTCACAAGCATTTCTTTTAGAGAAAGTTAGCTTCAGGTACATATTTAACATAGAAGAATTATTTTCAATTAGAACGTCAGTGTGAACAAAATGATAAGGTTTTTTTATTTGTACGTCATATATATATATCATAAGAATTATTTTTTACATTAAAGCTTTTAAGTAATGAAAAGTTATATAAGGTACTTTTTTTATGAAATATGAATATATTTCGAACCAAGTCAAGATTATATTAGATTCATAGAAACAGTTATATGTTAAAAAAACACGTGGAAGTAACTTAAAATATTTAAAATAGTATCATTTAACGTAAAAAATGTGACTAAATTTAATAGATTTATTTATCTATGGTACAAATATTATTTATCTATAATATAACTAAAATGCTAATGTTATCTGTGAATCCTTTGCAGAGTTGATAAATTGACGTAATCAAATTTGCGAAGAGAAATTTCGAGCAAGACTTTAATTAAAATATATTTCTAAACAAGAATAAGCTTGATATTATTTTCGAATAAACCTCAGTCTGTCTTCCAATTCACAAATAATAATTAATTATATAAAATCATTTATTAATACCTTTTTTTTCCTATCATGGAAATGCGAGAGAAAAATCCATACTGCCTTTTTTTAATGTCATCTGTAATGAAAATATTTTTTTTAATGTCAGTGCAAAGATCTTTTTCTCTGAGTATTTCGTGTCTGTTTGTTAACACACTATTACTTTTTTTTTTCTAACAGTGTTGCTAACAATTGTGTTTACAAATAAGTTATAATATTAATGCCATTATTTATACTAATATATAAAAGCTGAAATGATTTTTGTTTTTTATTTATTTCTGAATCTTCTAATCAGATTTGACAAATCATTGGGATTGTAGGTAAATTCTCGGGAATAAAATATCCCAATGCAATAATTATTGGGAAGTACGATCTATATATAATATTTAGCACGGCAACCTATAACTCTACAAAAAAGTGGTAGACAAGGATAATGATACTTCTTGCTTCCTCTTAATAGTTCTGAACTATTGTTCTTCCCTTCTGTTTCCATCCAAATGTAACCGCGGTCTAAAACTACTTAAAAATAACTAAAGAGTTATATATACATAGAGTAGGTCTGTCGCTATAATTTTATAATACTCGTGCACAAAAGTAGTCGACTTTTCCTCTATACTGAAGGTAAATAAGGCCTGAAGAGTTTTCAGAGCAGACATTTTTATAAATATAGAATGAAACTTGTATTTTTGTTCTAATTAAATTTATGAGAGGTTTTATACTTCAATAATTAAAATATACAGCCTACAACATCCACTTGTCACGTTGACTTGTGTTTGTTTTGTTTTAAAATATATATAAATATATATAATATTCTATTCATTTTTAATATCTAAAATTATAAATATAATACGGGTTTTATGTTACATATTATATGTAACATAAACGGAAGTTCAGACAAATCTATTCTTTTAAAATCGCTTGGATATGACAGTTATATTTTTAAATGCATGTAAACTCCTTCCAAAACCTTCATGGTCAGCAAAACGTCAAGCTTCAAAAAACAAAACTGTTAGAATTAATTTTGAATTAAGAACACTTCGACACAGCGGTACAATAAAACAACAATGTAACACACACAACCACATCCTAAACACATGTTTACTAATACCGTACACGTGTAACGAAATCATCCGTAAATCGTAAAATCTGATGTTCATTCCAGTATTGTCTATATTAATGGCCGACAGTGGAAAAGTTTTAATTAAATATGTCCAGATATGTCGGACGGCGTGTTACGTGAAGCGTAACTATTGTAAGTGGAACTGTTCTTGTTAGTTTATTATTTTTTGGTATATACAATAATATGTATACTCCTTTCACTCTAGAAAGGTTTAATATTATCAGTACCGATACGAAACGTTGATAGTTTTCGAGCTGTCACGAAACGAGTAACAGTACTACCTACCAACTACCTAGAGTGATCGGTCATTATTTGTTTGTGATTGTTACTCAACCAATCACAAACAAGAACTCGTCTCGATATAGTTATTTAACTATTTTATTCAAAAACTTATGAAATATTAAAACTATGTGATTTAAACATAATTATATATTATACATATTATATGCTTTATTATTTTTAATACAATTCTTATACATTGTTGACATTGTCTATGGACATGTGTTGTCTATGGACATGTTTAGCCATGTAAAACATTTTTTTAATAAATACATTCCTCTGTCGTATCGCAATTCCATCCAAAATGTCGCAAGTTTGAGTCCTGAATGCTTATGAAAAATGTATTAGCTTCTATATTAGAAACTATTCTTGCTTTATATTTTATTACTTTATTTATTTCTGATTAAAATATAAAACAACAATATTTAAAATATATAATTTTTTGTACATGGTCCGTTTAGGTACATTTTTATTCTTGGTACAATGACGTACATCCTACTAAAACCCACTGAGCTCATGCAAATGTAAGACTGCAGTCCAATGTACGTGACCTTGTTTTAAACTAAATAGGAATGAATAAAGAAATTGTATAAATGTACTAAAATAGATCATTGTACCATTTGCTAATTGTACCTACCATTGTACCAATGTACCTTGATTAATTATTAATTAACAAAAAATACAAGATTTATTTTGTTTTTAACACGCCATTTATTTTATTATATTCTTGAAAATAACTTATTTGCTAGAACGAAGATGTATCTGAAATACGAAATGTCAGCATCCCACGCTTTTACAACAAAATTAATTACTTTGAACAAATTAAATTTTCATTTCATAGATGTATTTAATAAAACAAACTATTTTAATTTCAATATTCTTCTCCTTAGTTCGCATGATCGTAATAAAAGCGTACTTTGTATTTATTTGTCGACAGTACCTATGTTTTTAACTCATTCCGTCAGAGAAATCTATTTAATATTGATACGGCAATTTTCCTCTGATAACTAACGAGGGTTATATTGTAATTGCACTGAAATATTTATGACTTCTAAATTATGTACAAACAGTTTTAACATTAATATAAACATGAAATAAATTATTTATTCTGTACTTAGATTCAAATCGTTATATTACAAAAAAATATTTTATATGTTAAAAATATTTTAAAAAATATGAAATTTCTGAATATCTTTATTTAAGTAGGCATTTACACGAACTTTTGAATCGTCAATTATTGCATTATAAAAATGTCAGTGTAGTCGGTCCGTGAGTAGGCTACCACCAGCTCGGAATGCGGCTCTGCTGAGAAGAGCTGGTCAGAAACTCAACAGTTGCTCTTTTTAATTAATTTTACAATATTTGATGTATAGCCAGGTGCTTTATAATATCAACCCATGTATATAAATTTGTAAAACTATTTTATACGATATTCTTAGACATTAATTATTCAATTTAATTCAAAATAGTGATAAAACCGGATTAATTGTAAAATAGGTCAACGACAAATTTTGGCAATTTTGTTACACGGCCTGCTTAGGCGGTGAGGCCTTTGATAAGAGGTTAAAGTTTCGGTAAGTTTCTAAACTTGGTCTAACCGGAAAACAGAATTTTGTAAGCGTCAGCTGAAGTTTCAGCTTACATATATTTTAGATTCGACGTTTCAAATTGGTTATGCAAATTGGACATGTAAATTGGGACAAAAATATTGTTTTGTATACCACAAAGTTTAAAATTACTTAACAGATATTTTGTGCATAAAAATACATATACTCAACATTATTATTTTACAGAAATATTAAATATAATAATAGTTTAATTTATCTATGTAACCATATCCCACTACTGGGCAACAACCACTTTTTGGGATTATAAGTTAACTCTCTAACAAGTCCCACTGATATCCCACTACTGGGCACCCTCTTTTACCGGTTATTTCTATATACATATTTATTTATTTCGGTAAATATTTTCCAATACCAGTGATCAAAGCACATAAAAGTCTTAAAGTGAAGTATTGTTTATATCTGAAAAATATATATTCAATCAGTTAACAAACAAAAGCGTACATTAGTAATATATTAAATTAACAGAGGAAAATGGATTAAATTAATTATCTTTGAATAATGAGAGGATTATTGCTAACTGAGACCGTATTTCAAACTCATTCACTAATCTCAATAATCCCCTAAATCTGACCAGCGACAAAAACTTTATCTACCTGCACTCGATGAATGAATTATGACAGAATATGAAACTTCAATCCAGTCGTTCATTCCATTCGTTGTTCAATCACTAAATAAAATAGTAAAGATTTGTATATTTTTCAATAAGTTAGTTATTACGCGTGTGTTTGTGTGCCGAAATCTTTAGGTTTGTATGTTTGTTTGTCCGTGCAAAACTTTGAGACCGACGGCACCAATTTTGATAAAATTTTGAACAATGATAGATTATTGAGTTAATATATATTTTCAGTTTTTTGAAGAAAAGTTACAAAAATATTGAGGATATAATTATAAAATTCAGAAATGCACTGATTTTATAAAACTTTTATGTGACAAAAGATGGTTTATTATTTTATGATGAAGACGTAACAGTTATTTATCAAATAGCCAATTATAAAACATTTAATTAACTCGACACAAGATTTTTTTTTATATAATAGAAAGCCAACAGAGTATAATGTCTGTCAGCCATCTTGAATATAAAGAGAGACGCACGCCAAAGAACAACAACAAAGACGTGAAAGCGAGTATAATACTTTGGAGTAAAGCCCAAACTTCCTTAAGTTGGTCTTCTGGCTCCTGCAGCCATAATAGTATTCATGTTGAAGTTCCTTGAAAGATACCTACTATGTTACCAACTAGTAATCAAGCTTCAGTCAAATATAGTACAACTATACTTATAAAATTAAACATGATTAAAGTCAGTCTCATAAATATTTTATTTAAACAAATTTTATAAGTACATTATATAAAACCATTGCTGTTTCAATACTGCATGAAATAGACTTAATAACATATTGTTACTGGCGTCGTGTGGTGTGAAGCCGTCCTAGTAGAGCCAGCAGCTAGCACTGAAACGAAAATAAACATTGGATTGAAAACATACATGAAAGATATATAGAAAATCAAATTATATTACTTTAAATGGATAATTTAATTTAGGTAATTATTTAACAAAGTTTTTTTTATTATTTTTCCAAATCTTATAAATTTTATTTATTTATTATTTAATACAAATATCAGCTCAAATATGTTAATTAAAATGAATAAAGGAATTTAATTAATTATTGAACTCAGTTTTTTTATCTATCGAACCTTATTATTTTTTTTTACATATTATTCAATGATCAGATGAAGTGTCTGTCTTACTGTTATTTTGGTACAAAAATATATATTTTTTTTGTAGTTTCGTTTAAACCTATGTCCAACAGTGGACAAAAAAGGTCTGAAAATGATGGCGATGAGGATTTAGGTTATAACGATATAAAAAAATAATGAATGTAAAAATACAACTACCATACATCATTATAATAAAGATAATTATTCCTGGAATAGTCAGAGTGCTATATATAAAAAGCTGAATGCATATGCCTTTAGCTTAGCTAATTCAATGTAAAAAAAAACAACAATATGCAGATAACACGTATATATATTTTTAAACAGAGCTCAGTGTACGACAGACATTACCTTGAACCAACTCAACCTAGTCTATTATGCATTCGTTCTGAATTGTGCTATGAAATACAATTTCGCCGAATGAGAAATCATTACCATAAAAAATAGGTCGCAGTATCAAAACAGTTTCAATATTTGTGTACGTTATAGAAATTCATCTATTTGTTTACATATATAAGTGTTTTTGTAGGTTTTATGATAAATAACTTAGGATTTTATTAGGATCTTACACACTAAATTCTCAAAATTAATATTCGTAAGTTAAAACTTAATATTTTACTAAATTAATATTCTAGATATAAAATGTAATGTTTATTTATAAAAAAAAAATCTATGATGTTTATTTATATATCTTGGTACAAAAAACAATCTTGATACTTTAAATTTTAATTCCAAAATGTCGCACTTCATTCCAAGCCTGCATTATTTCGGCATAAGCAACCTTCATGTTTAAACAATGTATCAACCCCACAGTGCAAAGCCCTGGACATACTCAGGTGCCTCTGAACTCAAGTGGATTCGCCCTCGTCTGTAGCACCCTTCAGCCATTGCCGACGTCGACATCTTAATTTTATGCTCCGAAATACAAAATATCTGACATTTCAATTTTTATGAATGAAAAAACGTGCGTGTACAAAAAAAAATGTGTAATGCATAATCTGATTGAAATTTTGAATTTGATCAAGTTTAAGATTGATGATTTATTATAATTTTTCATCGTACATACCATTCACAGTTACCTTTTAAAGATTAAACTTTAAATGCAAGTCAAAAGTTGAAATAGTATTAAACGATTCAAACGATATTTAGAACTAAAAAAAAAAGTCGCCATAAAACTATAAAAGAAATAGTCATTAAACTTGTACATAAACCTTCATCGTAAAAAATTAACATTATGTGCAATAATCTAAAAAAAAATGTAGCCATAATAAAACTTATTACAGATAATAGTGCTTAAACATGTATTAAAACCTTCATGGTAAAAGATGAATATCATGTGTAAAAAAAAAAAAAAGAACGAATGTTTAAAAATGCCAACCGTCATTCTAATGTCAGCAGTAAATTACAGATGATAGTTTGTACACCTTCGTGAACACAATAGTGACAGACATGTCAGTAAAGCAGCGCGCCATTCATCGTAATTACCAATGCCTCTATTAGTCGGTATTTACACATTATATTGTGATTGTGGCAGTTTTTTTTTTAATTTTTCAAACAGCACTCATCTCGTGATGTTATTCTAGATTGGGCTGTATTTAGTACTTGTGATTTAGACATAAAAACATTTATTATTATACTATTAAGAAACATTGGCTAGGATTTTCGATAAAGCCGATAGGTGCGTCTGTATCGATAAAAACGATAATATATAGAATGCTAGATGCATCGAGATAGGTAGAGACACGATAGCTCAATTGGCAGAGTGACGGAACGATTTCCCCAAAGGTCGTGGTTTAAAATCCTACCTGTTGATACGTTATTCATTCTACATTAATTGAAAATTTAAATAAGCTTAACACGGCTAAACATGTTTGTCAACAATTTCAAACATTAATAATGTTAATATGAAAATGATACTATCAGAAAAGGACTCATCTCAGATTCATCACGAAATCTCCATAACTACAAGCTGAATCTGAAATTTTGCGTGGGTTCGTTTTAGATCGTAGGCTGAAACTGAATTATGCAAAATTCCACCTCTGAGGGAATTTAATAGAAGATGAAAATTTTGGTGTAAGAATTTCGCATTTTTGAAATAAGAACATTAAAATCAAACAACAATGTCAGAAGCATAAATATTTTTTTTAACGTATTATAGGTAATTGTCTAAAGAAAATATATGAAAATGAATGAATGAATGATAATTATCAGAATATACTGTAAATTAAAATTATTTGGTACATTATTGTCCAGTCGCTGTACTTTACGTCTATTGATTTTATTTACCAGCTGTATGTAAATCCAATCTAGCTCGGGCTGAATACAAAAACGAATCGAGTTGTAAATATTTACGACAAAATCAAACAAAACATGCAACTAACTTGACATATAATCATTTCATCAATAGTAAATGTCAAATGAATATGTCAATACGAAAATATGTCACAGTAAAATCAATTATGTATGCAACAATCTTGATTCAAAATGGCGCTTTGAAATTCATGCCTGAAATTCATTGAGTATGGACCACATAGCCTTTACAGCCATCTTACATGGTCTAGAATGTTGAATCTAAGCCCAATATCAGAAATCAATTTTAGTGCACGTTGTTTGAAGATTGGCTAAATACGCCAATTTGTCTATTAAAGATAGAATTAACTTGAATATTAAATTGTCAATAATCCTATTTACAT
The DNA here is from genome assembly GCA_963555665.1 of Dircenna loreta. Classification (NCBI taxonomy): domain Eukaryota; kingdom Metazoa; phylum Arthropoda; class Insecta; order Lepidoptera; family Nymphalidae; genus Dircenna; species Dircenna loreta. The sequence goes on from OY743094.1 coordinate 12,857,474, forward strand.
ACAACTAATGATTTATAAGATCAAGACTGCTGATTAGTGACGTCATAGTCAGTAGTGCCAACAGCATAGACAAAACAAAAAAAATACTTCACGTCCACTAGTTAAAACTGTCGTAGTCAGGCAGAACTAACAGCATACAAAAATTAAAAAAATATTTTTTTTTCCAAAAGATACCATGAATATATGACATGAAATTAACGGAAAGATAATTCTTGCAAAACATTGAAACTCAGTCTTAAATTAAATGAAACTAAAATACAAGTACATAGAATAATTTTATTAAAATCTACAAGTATTGAATTTAACAAAAGCATTTGGCTTTCATGTATTATATTTCTAGCTGCTGTATTTTGACCATGTACTTCCACAACTTTATTGAAACGTTCTCTAAGGAAATTGGCACGATGTAGCCATTACTATCATATATCTTGAAGTTTTATTATATTTTTAACATTATTTTAGAAAAATAAAATAAACTAATACATCAAAAGCTCTCTGCGGGAAGGAAATAACAAGCTTCTGTATTTTAAACATGTCAGGTACATCATTGAAACGCTCTCCAAGGAAATTTTCAACACAATATTTGCAAGACGTAGCCACTACCTTCAATTGTCTTACATTTTTATATTTATTCAATAAAAAAAAAACTATAACTAAAGTATCAAAATTTTCAATCCAAGTATACGAGAACAATTAATGAATACGATATAACAATAAAAAAAAATATTTTTATTTTTATTTAAATACAGTTAGAATATTTAGCATCTTATTAGCTCCACATATCGTAAATTTTAATGTCTGTCCATCAAAATAAAACTCAAGCCCGTAACCCAGTTTTATTGTTTGAATCGCTTATTGTACCGGAATCATAACGTGGCACGGAAGTAGAGAATATTTTTAGTAGGCAATTTGTCAACAATTGTTGCTGGGACGGCGATTCGCTGACGGCCCTCGTAAAGGTCACAGCGACCTCCTTGACATTACCAACGAAGGAGGGGAAGGAGGGAAGGGGGAAAGGGAGGGGAGGGAGGTATTGAATATGATACTATAGCTCTAATATTTTCAACGCTTTATTAAACTTCCTGTCACGATTCAAGAGATTGATCTGTTTCTTTTCATATATTTAATACTTTTAGTTTAATCCTAAGGCCATATTTAAAGTTGTGCAGTGGACCTGATTGGTCAATTGGCTGCACTAAAAAATATTTACTAGAGTACCTTATGTCTCACATATTTTGCAATTACGTTTAAAAAAACAATGTTTTTTTTGAACGAACTTTAAGAACATTTTATAATATATAAGCAACGTAACTGAAATAAATATACAGTATTTTTTAAATGTTTATTTTGATTGCAAAGTTGTTTTAGATAAAAAAAATAAAGATTTTACTGAATTACTTATTGTTTTAAATTCTTGCATAATAATTTCTGACAAAAAAGGTTGGTTAGTTTCGCTAAACTTCTTTCATAATTGATTTATTTTTAATCAAAATAAACATTTAAAAAAAATGCATCTATTTCTTATAACAACAGTATATTAATTTCAGTAATGCGATTCTACTTTGTGCCAGTGGTCTCTCCCTAGCGGCCTGTAATACATGACGAAATACGTCTTCAGTACATACTACATACATAGATCTAGTCATGCTTCCTCAATTAGCCCGTGACCTTGTAGAGTGAAGATTTATAAAAGGCTACTTAACACCACGTGTATCGGGATATGGAACTATACATTTTAACATAAACATAGAAATAATATAATTTAAAAAATATATTCATGAAAAATTCATCAACACAGGCATGACTCGAACCTGCGACTGTGATATCGTTCCGTCGATTTGTCAATGGAGCTACAGTGTCACCACCCTTCTTCATAAATATAGCATTCTTCATATAACTCTCCTTATTGGGATAGAGGAAATATTTATTTGTCTTCTTTGGAAAAAAGTATAAGCTCAACATGTTTAAACATGTTTTTAGATAATTTCGGGCAATAATATAAGTATTTTATTCAGGTCTAGGTCTTTTAGACAGATATAAAAATAACATCCTATATTTGAACTCGCTTTGTAAACACGGGTCCGTCTAAAAGGGTCCAATCTAAACTTTGGTACTATGAATTGAATTATGGTTGTCTCAAAAAAAACTAGGTGTTTTAAAAAAAACCGCTTCTTCATTTCGTCCAAAAATACACCTCTAAAATGGATATTAAATATATTATTTGTTTTCAGATTAAATATCGATAAAGTAAACACTTTAACTTTAAAACAATTGATTCATTAAAATGACAAATAATTTTGACATTGTGTATTTTATTATAATTATATGTTCAAAGCAAATTATGTTTCTCAATAATAAAAGAATGAAATAACAACGTTGGTTCAAAGATTAAATACTTGTATTTCGTTTGATGTTTGTGCTTTTATATCAAGTGTCGATTTCTTATTGACCACAATTATATTTGTGTGTCGGTTTCAAAGAACAGTAAGAGCTTTCTCGAGAACACTTATGAGTGTCTCGCTTAGCTCGTATCTTGACCTAAAGCCATCTGAAGTTTCTCAGAATAACCGCCAAAACGTAACAATATATTTTTAACCTGTTGTTTTTACTTGTGACTATTTTGACAAATCTTTCTAGAATAAATGAAATATTTATTTATTGGAATATTTAGTATTATATACAAAATGTACATTTTAAGAAAAATTAAAAGAACAAAAAGATTTAATTGTAATGATAACTCTTAATTAGTGCGATTCGAAAAATGTATACCTTTATACCGTATCCTTAAAAAAATAAAACGAAATAAAAACAACATTATGACATTTTAAATAGAACATTTTAAAATCAAGTAGTTGTACAAAACATTCCACAATCCTAATAATAATGCAACTAAACCGTTTGCAACAAGAGTGACAATACTATCTGTCATTCTATTCGCGCCATTATTATAATCACTGTCATTATCATGAAATGATGTATTAGTTGATTCATTTTGTGCTAAAATACTTTTATAGTTTTTTATAAACTACGTTTTAATTTTTGTTTATTGTTTAGTTGCAAGAGACAAGCAATAAACTACTTAAAGAAAACTAATAATTAAGAACATTGGCAGCGCCCTCACGCCCTCTGGTGTAGAATGGCGGCTGCTGCGGTTTTTTACGACAACCTTTTATGTGGGGTAATTAGAATCACATGTTCTTTTACATACATGGGTTATCTGTGTGTGTTGTGTATGTGAGTGTGTGTGTATAGAATTATCCATACAAATATACCCGGAGCTTACTTTTTGCTTAATACTTTTAATTTTATTGAATAGTATTTAGATTTCTTGGCATTTATAATATAAATAGGAATTTATATTACATGACTACTTACAACTAAAAGTAAAGCGACGAATCCTTTACTATATCAAACTTTTTAATTCTATATTCTTTTAATATTATGACTTTATATAGTTATCACAATAAGAAAATTGTTACAAATAGATATTTCGGCTTTAAATATAGTAATTTCGATCATATTATTTATAATATATATACAAACTTTATTCATTTATATTAAAGTTGTTATGGATAGGGATAGGTATAGCATATTAAAACTTTTTTGATAGAACTATATCTACATATTTTAATGTTTAATAATAAATTTTGCTTTCTTATAATGACTGCCACAGGAATAGCATTAACAATTGTATATATAGGTGTACATTTACTCAACTAAATTAATACCGTATTTGATCTAGTACTTTTGAAACTATTCAGGATCTTCAATCATGAGCTCGGAGCATGGCGCATCAGCATACGTGCATATCTGATGTTCTCTTTTGTGTTCACCACATTTATTTACAATATTTTTCTTAAAAAGAACGCAAGACTACAGTAAAAAAAGATGACGTAGTTCGTTAGACGAAGCCCGAATAGACTTTCCCGCCAAAATAAAACCTCACTGAACCGCTTCAGGAACAAAGCCATAGACAAAAGTTAAAACCGTCTTCGTTAGCTAACCAGAAATACATGGTTATTATAAAATAACGTGCTTTTTAATAAAATATCGTATTATAACATAACTTACAATTGCTTATTTCATTATAAGTGTCAAGATAATGGCAACATTTTAATATCAATAAGTTTCCATAATTGAGGTCAATGATGCTTATCAATATATCCGGGTTTCATTTGACGTGTGCAATGATCTGACGATATCCTAATCACATAACACATTACAGTACAATTAATTGTGTTATAGTGCGATGGATAAGTCTTGATCTTATTTTAGAAAATATTACAAATTAAACATTCAATAACGTTTGAAATTGTCTTTAAACATGTTTATACATGTTCAGCTTATTTAAAATTTAATAAAACATATAATTAAAAATGTATTTTATACATTTATTTATATTTCTTAGTTATGCTTAAATGTAACATAAATATATTTGCTATAATATTGTGTGAAACGTTTAAAGTGACAACGTTGCAGGAACTTGACCCTGAAACTAGATGCAGCAGCGAGGTTCATTCCAATTTAGGATAAACTTTTAAATGAGCCAATGTTTCAGTAAAATCCTTTTGTAATTCAAACAGCTTTATCTTTTGTACGCGACGCTATTCTCTTAAACTACTCAAAAAACTCAAAACTCACTTGTTTGTACAAACTATAATAAAACGCGGCTAATGGACCATTAACAACAAATAATTTGTTTATTAGTATTTTTGATGACTAATTTATAAGTAAATATATTTTTAATTGTTCAAGGTAAAAACCCGTCAAAATATCAAAATATTTGAAGCTATGCCTCATGCACTTAATATTAATGCTTTCTAAGAAACATAAAGACGTTTAGTCATCGATTATTTATCTAAAACCGTTCTTAATCTATACATTAGTTAACACAAATATTTCTTATGTAATAAATATTGGTTTATAAATTAAATATTACTAGCATTAATAATATTGAAGTTTTTATGTTCGACTTGTTCGTCAATCACGCAAAGAATAGGTACTCGAACGATTTGAAATTTAGTTCTCAGATAAAGGACAGGAAAAGGACACATGCCATTGCTTATATCGGAAACCGCAAATTTCTCGTACAAAAAATAGGTTACAACATTCGCTATCATTAGTTCCTACTTTACTTTAGTTTTAAAATTAAGTGCTTCAACGTGGACGAAGCCACGGTAAAAAAAAAAATCAAATCCATTGGCTATAAGTATCAAAATTATACAATGTTGGAGCGAAGACATTTCTGTTTAAAAGAGTCAACTTATTTTAAATTTAATGTACTGTTAACTTTGTATTACCTATATCACAAATATGATCATCAAAACGCTTGACTGCCATTCTGTGGTTGAGAAGCTCCACACTCCCATTATCTATTTTATGTTCTCACTTGGAGTAATAGAGTCATTTCGTTCTCACTCGGAGTATTAGAGTCATTTCGTTCTCACTCGGAGTAATAGAATCATTTCGTTCTCACTCGGAGTATTAATGATCAAATTTACGTTTACGATACTCATTAAAAACTTATTACCCAAATTAAATTTTATATTCACAGCGGGAATTCTATGAAAGCTAATATCTATTATTGTCGCCATCTATCTCTCTCATAACATTTTAATAAATGTTTATTTTCTATTATAATTTATATTTCCTATTATTTATAAAACGTCTCTAAATGGTTTCTATTGAAGTACGATTGCTCATTCAATATAAATATGTAGGTGTAAATGTAATTGAATGAATGTATTGTAATCATACATTGTTATTATTTTTACTGTAAATGGTTATTAATTTCAAATCGTCATTATGATGCAAAAATATAACAAAACAACATCAACTATTGTTTTCATCTGAAATAAATATTAATTAAATTATTATATACGTATATAAACTTCATTGCATGTTAATCAAAATACATTATACAGAGATACAGTAATATAATATATTAAGTCAGTGTTGTTTATAATCTGTAATCTAATTAGTATTAAAACAACAAATGTGGAATGTCAAAAGAAGTACGTAGTATTTTAGTCTGTTTACAAGTAGTTAGTTATTAGAGCATTGTCGCAGAATAAATAAAATGCAGCATAAAAGCGCTGCGCTAAATCCGCTGACATGTCTGACGTGAGCTTTAGACTTGTATAAGTCTGATTTACGAGTCACCTCGACTTTTCTAATTACAGCGGTTTACCTTTGAATTAATATCATAGATATAGTTTTCATTGCCTTTACAATTACGTCTCATATTAGATAAATAACGATTTTGTTTAAACAACGTTGCTGAATTAAAATTATATTTAACCCCCCATTAGTCCAATTGTATTAAGTTAAAAACAAAATTACATACTTTGGGACTGAACAGTTGACAGCTAAGTTATTGGGTATATTATTTTGGCTTCTTGTGTGGAATTGCTGTCATTTATTTCGTTTCAAGCACATTGACTAAAGTGCCGGCTGACATAAACATTCCGGATACTAGATATAAAGTATTTTATAATTCCGCTACTTGAATATAATTTAACATCTAAAATACTTTTTACTTCTATAAAATTAATGTTTCCTGTTATATTTACCTTGCTACGTTACTCTTCTTGCAGGTTCTACTGGGATCTATGTATGCTACTGCTGCTGGTGGCCAACCTCATCATCCTCCCCGTCGCCATTTCCTTCTTCAACGACGACCTCAGCACACGATGGATAGCCTTCAACTGTCTTTCAGACACTATATTTCTCATAGATATTGTTGTTAATTTTAGAACAGGTAAGTTGTATCAATATGTTTATAAATAATTCGAAGTACCAACATTCGATTCAAAAGTGACATGGACGAGTTTTAGTTTAAAAAAAAGTTGAACAAAGAAAAAAGGTTCGATTAAGTTTAAATTTTAAAGAAAGATGACGAAAAAAGAAGATTGTATATTTGTTTTGTAAAGTTGGTAATCCATGCTTTCAGGAATAATGCAGCAAGATAATGCAGAACAAGTGATATTAGATCCAAAGTTAATAGCCAAGCACTATTTGAGGACGTGGTTCTTCCTCGACCTCATCTCTAGTATACCACTAGACTATATATTCCTTATCTTCAATCAGGTAAACGTACGTTGCAATTTGGCCGTGTTCTTATTACTAGTTATAATCTGTCTTTATGTTGTTGATTCTGTTTCAGCTTGGGTGTTATTTGTTTTATAGCGCGAAAATTATTATTTTCTTTTGTGGTTATACCTTTTTTTTTTCTCATTGTGATTTTACCCAACTGCCACGAGAACGTTCAACGCGCCATCGTGATCGGTTTAAATGTCGTATTATTAAGGTTTCTGTGAAATCTTGCAAAGGTTTGATTGCAGCACTCTAGATAAATCTTCAACTTCCTTTTTATAATCACAAGTATCTTTATACGCACGATTTCTATTCTTATAAAATAAGGATCTGGAGTACGTCACTCTATCTCTTCTTCGCATTGTGGCTATCTCTATGCACTCTGATCGTATGATACTCGTCTTCCTAAGATTATGGCCTCAGCACAGTCTCACTATGTGCACTGTCTGAACTGTCTTCGAAAACACTATTCCGTTCTTTCAAATTCTAGCCACCGACTGTCTTCGACTTTGCACGTTCTTTTTCTATTAATCTTTATCTATACTTTTACAATCACTCTATCGTTGCATGTTTTCTCTCGCATTTTTATAAACTTTGGTTGTATTATTATTTAATATTCCTAAGTAGCACTTTTTTTAGTCATAGCGTTCTTTTCTGTCTGCTATAATATGCAACACGACCAAACTGTACCTTTTATTTATATATTTATATTATTTTACTTTATATTATAAATCAAGTGATGTCAAACACTTACAAAATAATATTAACCGGCTTTATATTGATTATATAATCAAATACACAAATATATTGAGAGAAAAGGCTTTTATTAACATTTTATCTTATTTAATTATTTCGAAAACAATAGTTTTTTGAAAACTTAACTTTAATACATAATGCTTCGGCACTTTTCTTTGGCTGATGTTATTTCTATTTAAGTATGCGGAAGCATGACTTGTACACAATGATGTTCAATGAAATGTTCAGGGATCCTTTTCACAGCGCTCTTCAACTGATGCAGGAGCGCCCGTCGAGCTGTGGAGGCGTTATTAAACTATCTATTGTTTTTACAGGATTTTAGTGAAAGTTTTCAAATTCTACACGCCGGTCGAGCTCTGAGGATACTACGGTTAGCAAAACTTTTATCGCTGGTACGACTTCTCCGTCTTTCCAGGCTCGTCCGATATGTCTCACAGTGGGAGGAAGTATATGTAAGCCAGCATTCCTTGTCGCTACCATTTTTTGACCATTAATTACTTGTCACTAACACTGCTCTAACACATTACGCTCACATAACTAACAGCAACCTAACACCTAACTATACTATGGACCTACTTTCGAACCGTTTCTATAATGTTGTAATGTGTGATTTATTGGCTGAAATATTTTTGTAAATATAATTTGTCAAAATTCTAATAATAAATGTATTTTCAAATGATCTATCTAGTGAGTAGACACCCTGATGAAATATTGGAGTTTGTTGTAATCCTACCATGGTCCCCACCCCCACTGCGTGTGAGCCCACGTCCCGCTCTGCACTTCTCTACTGCTTCTCTGCAAGCTTCTTCTGCCTGAGCACGCTCTCACTCGAGATTCTCAATCTGTCTGTTCTTCTGCGTCGCGCCGCGTCCGTCGACCCGAACCGATCCACCCTCACCATATGTGATATTTGATTTGCCAACTTGTTCTTATTATTTTGCTGCTTCACGAAGCTTTTAGAAGATGCGCTGACGCCGAAACTCGTAATATATACTAATACGTTTCGAATTTTTCTGTGGGATTCGAATTAAAACCGTGCTGTATGAATTTACAAATACTAACAATAATATTTCAAGAAAGAGAAGACTAAATAAAAATCCTTAAACTCGGTAAATCAAATATTATGCCCACGTCTAGACGACCCCGATCTCGAACGACATAGAGTCGAAAATATAAAACAATGCACCAATATTTACCACCTAATTAGACACCCAGTAGGTGAGTCCTTTCACAATAGTAGTGTGCGGAGAGTCAGTGAGAAGTGGAGGCCGGGGAGGGTGGTGGTGGCGACGTCGCAGTGACGGTGTTGTGTGCAGATGAGCCCCGCCCCGCAGCCGAGCGACGAGCCGGGCGACGCGGACGGCGCCGCCTCGCGCGACCTCGCCTCGCAGGTGCCGCATGCGCCTCGGCGTCCCTAGCTAGCGTAGGGGCCTAGCCCGTCCCGCCTCGGTGTTAGTGCATCCCGTGAGCCCGCACGCGCCCGCCCCGCCCCGCACCACCCGCGACGTCTTCCGACCGCCGAACCCGACGCTCGGCTCTCTTCCTACTATCTCGTGTTTCTCGCTTCTTTTCTAGATCTTGCAGAATCTACAAAAAAAGCGCACGGAACGGAGGGGACGCCTCGGCTCCGACGTTGCGAAAAAGAAGGGTGACACCAAAAGCAATCTGATCTTTAAGGTAACCAGGGTCGGCATGAGCCGGCGCGCATGTGCTCGTTCGCCCGCTTAGCATGTTGCCGGCGCCGCCCGGCGTCCTCGCACGCCGCTCGCTTCGCTTTCTCTTTCGTCCGCGTTTCTGTTTCCGACCCTCGTCCCCGAGGCCGCGCGGAGGCCGTGCCGTGCCGTGCCGCGGCGACGGGCAGACCGCGCCGTGCCGCGGCGGCCGTGCACGGCGTGGCCTGCCCGCACGCCCGCCTCGTGATCGCATGCTCGCTCGACGACTCGTCTCACGCGTTCATATTTTGTCTCTCACTGTTATAAGAATTCATCGGTAGATATCATGCGATGCTTGATCTCGAGCGTCCTTGTCGCGCGCAGTCCGCACGGCTTCGTTAGAGGTGACGTCTTATTGAGACGCGGTTTTAATGGGATCGTTTTATCCACAGTTCCTTAATATGGCATCGGTGTTTATGCGGATATTCAATTTGATCTGCATGATGTTGCTGATCGGCCACTGGTCGGGATGTCTGCAGTTCCTTGTTCCAATGCTTCAAGGATTTCCACCAAACTCGTGGGTCGCAATTAACGAACTACAAGTAAGTATATTAGATAGTATTTTTTTTTGTACCCAGGTCATATTGAGCTGTAAACACCGCCGACGGAAGTCCATTCCATATTTTGATGGGTCGTGGAAGAAAGTTCCTCAAGAATTTTCTTCGGTACCTTCTATGTGAAAATGCGGTGGCTGAAGCATAAAGATGCGATATCCCTCGGTAATGAAAAGCGGTGCTGTCATTTGCATAACAATGAATGTTGGGTACACAATATATCATTGGTATGCAGAAGGAACAGTATTGGGAATAACACGCAGCCTTGAGGAACGCCAGCGTTCACGGGCTTGGAGTCCGAGAAAAAACAATAATGAATATCTACTGACTTTTATGTAAATTTCAATATTCAGACTAACTGTTAGGTCCTCTCCCTCACTTTTGATGGCTGCCGCCCATGGGTGTGTCAAATATACGAGATCACTAACGGGTCGATCATAATGTACGCCATATTACGGATCATTGATCAACTAGCGATCCTCTAGGTAACCTAAGAGCTGGTGGTTGATAATAGTGTCCATTATTTTGGAGAGAAAAGAGGTAATGACAGTAAGTTTGTAATTAAATTGTGTTATGGTGGGTCTGAGCCATCGGCTTTTTAAGGATCAGATGGACAAGGGCAGACTTCCGAGCTTTGGAACTATGCCTCTCATTTAGGAGTACTGAATTAGACGCGTTATCACTGGAGTCAACTCGTAGATCGTAGAAATGTCATCCGGTCTACTGGACTTAAAAACATCCAAGACGGCAAACTCTTTTTGAGTTACATATTATTGTCTGAGCACAATGTCTGGCAATGAGCTATAATACTGCGGGACGGAAGGCAATATATCTCCATGGTCATTTAAGTCTAGTTTGAGGAATACAGAGTGTCTATAACCTCGGCTTTCTCTTTTTCGCAAAGGGCTAAGGTTCTATTCCCCAAATACAAGAGCGGGAGGGACGGGTGGCTAAAATTGTCATGAGCAGCTTTGGAGAGCGCTCAAGACTTACGCGTCCCAGGCGGGGGTATCTCACAAGCCGTTTGCCAATGACGGCGTATTTGGATTTTGTAGACACACGCATAAACTTTGAAATGATCATCCATGTCTACGCGCAGCTAGAGTGACAAGTACCCTGCCTACCCTACCTTTCAAATTACCAAGGCAGTGATGGCGGATATCATCCCTTACTGACTCTGGTACCGTGGGATATAATGTGGTGTTCAGTTTTATACCCAGGTAGATATGGTATTTTGAGGACGATCGCTCGGAGAAGGATTTCCTGGCTAAAACGTAGCCAGTACCCTTCTAGCTCTTCTTCTTCTTCACCCTCATCATCTTAACAGCTGGCGCTCCGCCACTGTGCGCTTCTTTAGAAGCTTTTTGCCTCGTACATTAAATCAGTGGAACAAATTGTTGCCTTAGGTATTTTCAAACAGACATTCAAACCTTCAGCAAAAGAGCGTATTTCCTTCTAAAAGGCTAGCAATGCATATGTAGCTCCTGACTCTGCCATGGACACCTTGCAGGTGTGTATGGTCGCGGCAGTCACTTAGGTGACCTGGTTACTCGTTTGCCTCCCTATGCCATAAAATAAAAAATCTTATTAAAGACCGCTACCATATTCAAGGAAGGGGGAAAGGTTATTGGGCGCCGGTTCTTAACCTATGCGAAAAGCAGTGACACTGGGCCATTACTTTACGCCTCTCTTCTGTGTGCGTCTTCTGTGTCTGTACGTTGCCTGTCGAATCGGCCCATTTGCACTCCTGTCATTGACAGCAGCAGGATTCTATCACATTTAGGACCCTTAGTTGTCTTACGACACCTCCTGGTACCGGAGGTACTCGTATTCACATATTTTATCAATAAAAATGATGTAATCAAATATTATTATTATTTAAAACAAAGTTCCCGTAATAAAGTTTATAAAACCATCTTACGTTTTACAGGAAGCTTTTTGGCTGGAGCAGTACTCATGGGCACTGTTCAAGGCCATGTCCCACATGTTGTGCATCGGGTACGGTCGGTTTCCACCTCAATCACTCACGGATATGTGGCTGACGATGCTCTCCATGATCTCCGGTGCCACGTGCTATGCTCTCTTCCTCGGTCACGCCACTAACCTCATTCAGAGTCTTGACTCATCCCGCAGACAGTATCGTGAAAAGGTAAAACTTTGCTCATTATATTGATAGAGAAATGTTTTTATCTCTTTTATAAAATCATCTTAGATTAGTAATTATTTACCTAACATATGGAAACTGCCACGACCTTTAACCTTTGTTACCAGTGTCTATACTTCCAGACCGAATATACGAGCTGTTATGAACACTCTTCAATGCCGATATATTAAATTATTATACCAACAAATTCAAATGTATTACAAAACATCTCATATTGTATATAAATCATTACCTTCTAAAACATTCACAACTCTCTCTTGTTAATAACTAATCCTAAAGTCAATTGTTACCTGTTTCAGAAATTGGACGTAAGTACAGTGGGTGTTCGTTACGTGGTTATATATTCAATAGATGTTCGTTTCACGATACCATTACTCGCACTTCCTACCGGTATATATTAACTTGTGCCATACATTTCAATTTAATATTTATATATATCTTGATACTAACGGGTGTTCATAACAGATTCTTAAATATTTCTCCAAATTCTACTAATTCATCAGCATTTCAGTACATTATTAAATAGATAACAGTAACGGGAATATTAGATTAAAATAATATGAGTGTTTAGTTCATTAAGTTGGTATTTAGGTACGATTGGCACGATTGGAGTTTAATTGCAAAATGTATGTAATTAAAAATATGTTCAGGATGCTATGTGCACTATTAACATTAACTGTATGGAGTGTCCTCACAGCGGGTGCAGCCTCAGTGATATAATGGAACCTCTTTTGTAGGTTAAGCAAGTTGAAGAGTACATGGCGTATAGAAAGTTACCACGCGAGATGCGGCAGCGTATTACTGAGTACTTCGAACATCGGTATCAAGGGAAGTTCTTCGACGAAGAACTCATTTTGGGAGAACTCAGCGAAAAACTGAGAGAAGATGTCATCAATTACAACTGTCGTTCGCTCGTCGCGTCCGTGCCGTTCTTTGCCAACGCAGACTCCAACTTCGTCTCGGATGTAGTCACTAAGTTACGATATGAAGTCTTCCAGCCCGGTGTGTATATTAATTATTATAATACATATTGGATCCGTACATTTTATAATATTTTCTCATCGTATGTGTCCTTTTTTTCAGGTGACATCATCATTAAAGAAGGAACCATCGGAAATAAAATGTATTTTATCCAAGAGGGCATCGTGGACATCGTAATGGCCAACGGCGAGGTGGCGACCAGTCTCTCCGACGGGTCTTACTTCGGCGAAATTTGCCTTCTGACCAACGCGAGGAGAGTCGCTTCCGTCCGAGCCGAGACCTACTGCAACCTGTTCTCGCTGTCCGTGGACCACTTCAACGCCGTCCTCGACCAGTACCCGCTCATGCGGCGCACCATGGAGAGCGTGGCCGCCGAACGCCTCAACAAGATCGGGAAGAACCCGAACCTGGTGGCGCACCGCGAGGACGACACCACGTCCGAGGGGAACACCATCAACGCCGTGGTGAACGCGCTGGCGGCCGAGGCGGAGCACGTGAGCCTGTCGGACGACAGCGTGGCGCGGCTGTCGGAGCGCTCGCTGGGGCTGGCGCTGCAGCCGCTGCAGGCGGCGTCATGCCGCATGGCGGGCGTGGCGCTGCCGGGGCTGGGCGTGGCGGCCGCCCTGCCGCGCCCCAAGTCCGAGCACGACTTTGGCTCGTCGGGGGCGCAGGCGCCGCTGTCGAGCGCCGCGGCCGCCTTCCACAAGTCGGACGCCGGCATCGCCCCCTGACGCCGCACGCTGTGCTAGTTCCATAGCAATACTAGGCTTAGTGCTAGTAGTAGCGTAGACGCGACGCAGCCGGCCGCCGCCGCGCCGCCGCCGAATCTCATTTTGTGATCTTATACTTAATTCTCCTGTGTTATAATTTAGGTTAAATTTTATATCATCGACGCCGCGAGGAGGCGCTCCGGTCGTGTAGTTATACCTGTTATATATTGAAGAATGAAACTATTGAGTCTTTATATAGTGAACCTTGCCATTAAAGAGAAAATAATTATATAGACTAGACTGAAATGTAAAATATCACTATTTTATGCTCTGTTGGCTACGAAATAGACCTATGTTGTTGAGGGACGCGAGGTGCCCGTTCGAGGACGTGAGGACGTCGATGATCGATGAGTTCCCGATAGTGACTAAAACGAACATATTATATATTAAAATTGTTAATGATTATTAAATACTAAATAAATTTTGAAGCGTAGAAGAGTGTAAAAAATGCGAATCTGCGCGTTCACTCCACCTCGGACTCGATGCCGGTTATCGATGCATGAAGTAATCAAAATGAGATAGCGAAGGGGGGGGGATGAGTGAAAGGGGAGGAGAGGGGAGGGGGGGGCGTCGGGTCGGCGCGCAGGTCGCACCGCGCACTGCACGAGCGACGCACAATTTAACAAACAAACCTCACGATTCCATAGCACACGGAAGCTTTTTAATTTATACATTAAGTAGACAAGCTACCGACGTCGAACGTAATATTTGTTCGGTTTCCTAGATAGTGGTGGGTCAGTAGCGCTTCGAATCTTTCCTTTATGTAAATATTGTAATATTATTGAGGATTCGCCTTTTAGAGAGTTTTTTTTAATAGAAGTGATAGAGGGGCGCTCGATCGAGCGGTCCAGTCAATTATTATCGCGTGAGCGCGAGCCGAGACGAACGGTCTCTCGGTGCACGATAACACTTCGTACCTTGTTTTAATTGTAGGTGAAAATAATTTATTGTCGATATTGATCATATTTTAGTAGGAGTAAGTAGGCGGAAGCGATAACAAATTCGGACGAATTACGGTTTGTGATAGCGCAGTGGGCTGCTCGCCGCCGGCTCGGCGGTACTCGACACTGGCGCTGCACACTTAGCGTGCATGAACTATATTTACACTCTCCGACTCGACATTTTGTTTTTAGTGATTTTCTGTCCTGCAGTTGATGCGATTAGTGGTTAACAATGCAAGCGCTTTACGAACTTTTAACATTTCTTAGCAATAAATAGATAATTGCAACGAGTAACATATCCTACGACTAGAGTAGAGGAGTCGTTGAGCCGACCGCCGCCGGCGCCGCATCCTGGCACGTTTTATCGTTGACTAATTCTTATAGTGTCATGACAATTTGTAAAAATAATTTTGCAAATGTTGACTTTTTAGCCAAAATATAGGTAATGAATGACGAACCAATACGCAGTAGCTTACTCGTAGAATGCAGCATAGTTTTCTGTTTTGGCGACAAACACAAATAGATACTTTGTACTCGTAAGATATTTATACAATTGACCTTAACAGAGTGACATCTGTCAATTTATCTACAAAGAGAAAATATAATTGCGTTTTATCCCACAGAGGCATTTATTTATTGTTGTTTTATCTAAGATTTCCGCTTTTGTAAATTATATAAATTTTATAGAAGAGATCTATTTTTATTGTGAAGTTGAACTGCTGACTATAAGCAAAGAAACCTATATTGAATCAAGAGTTTTTTTTATTGAAACTGTTAATTAATATATAGTTATATTATACTGATTTCTGGTATCTATTTTCACCAAAAGTGCTCATCGCTGTCAAAAAAATTAGAGGAAATGCATTAAAGAATGAAGAACATATGTTGTTTTATTACATTGATACGTTATTGCTTTATGTTCACTTACCTACGTTATTAAAACCGATGATTCTGGGCAGGTGAAATGGCTTGTAAAGTGAAATGGCTTGTATCTTACAAGCCATTTCACTTTACAATTTTGGATTTAATTGAATTTAACACTGATTTTTATGTATTTAAAGAACGAGTCAATATAAATTTAATAATTTTTGAATTGGATGCAAAATATTTTTAAAGGAGTTGTGTTAATTAAATACTGCTAAAATAAGTATGTATCTACCAGCACTGTAAATAAATACCTGTAAATCTCCTAATGTGGGATTCAAACATCTGGATAATTGTCGTGTATGCTGCCGGTAGGCTATTACAACGTCACGCTGCTAAGACCCATTCTTGAAAAAGGGGGGTTCGAAGAGTCCTAAAGTAGTCCATGTGAGACTGAAATCGTCGGTTTAGGACCTAGCTTAAAACGTCGTTTGTTGGAAGGGGTGAGCTGATTTTGATAAGCTCCTCCAAAATGTCATTAAACGCAATAATTTTCATGTCAAATAGGTGTCGAAGAGTAATGGTAATTGAACTAGCTAGACGCTCTTCATATTCCCACGCTGTATTACATTTTACAGATTTTACTGAAGAATAGGTGTTCCAATATCCATCTGCTTTGTTGACGAGAGCGATCAAGATTATTATTTATATCTATAAATAAATATAAAGGCTAACCATACACAATATATCTATATTATGTATGGTTAGTGTTTATATTTAACCTAAATTATATATATGTATACTGAGTATTATAAAATAGGATTTCTGTAATAATTAATATGAAACACATCCAAAGAAATAAACAAATTACAACAATAGTCACTGATTTCAATTCAATACAATTTTCAAAAACGTTAAATAAGTTAATTATATGAGAAAATATTGTATTTTTATAATTCTTAAGTTTCTTACTTTTAATAATATATTTTTATATATATATTATTCGCTTTAAAAATAGAAACGTTGACTGAATATGATTGAAAATATTAAAAATATATATTGCGAATGAGCAATTACCTAATTTGACAAAATCTTAAAGATCTGACTGAAAAACTTAATATTCCAAAGCTTCTAAATCAAGCCCAAAAAAATAATATTAACACATAAATAATAAACATATGGTGAAGGTGAAAGTTTTGTAAAGATAAAAAAAACAGTATCAATTATTTGCTGACGATTTAATAATATGTCACTTAAAGACGCGTTTACGAAACGGATGGGTCGCAAATCACATAACACATTGACAAAGCTTGATTACGCACACATACGCATTTATAGTCGCGAAATAATGGCTACATTGTACCATTTTGATAGTTTGAATTTATTGCTTTTTCATATATTTATACTTTAAATTATTAAAAAAATATTTTTTTATATAAAATTTAATATGTTTTATTATATGATATTAGTATTGTTTGTGACCTGAAGGTGCAAATGTTGAAGGCTGCAATTTGGTCTCCTAGACGAAAAAGGCTAGGTCAGGCGAGTTTAGTTTAGTTTTGATAAGATCTTACATATGTACATGTAAAAAAAGTTGAGATTCTAGACGAATAGGACTAGGTGCGTCGAGTTTAGACTTATTTTGTTAGTTGTGATAAGATCTTACCGTTGGACTTAATTGAGAGATCTTGTATAATGGTGGGTTGATGCTATTGGAACTCCTAGGATTGGACTACGTGCGCCGAGTTTAGTCCTGCACTTTTGAAGATTTTTAAACTACGAGTTCCAAAAGTTGCTATAAAGCCCGTCATATCATACATTATTAGAACACTAGCACTTTTGATATTTTATTTAGTATTTTATCACCTTTTCAAATTCTTCCTATATGTTCCGAACGACCCACGGCGAACAGTGTGAACTTGTTCTAAGGCAATAAGACTTCGGGATAAGCTTTTTATCTTTACCCTTTATACCATAACTTGATCGTTGCTGAACCATAGTGCTGTCATTTGACACGTTGATACTTGACAGACACCAGTGCCCACTGCCCAGTTGTCAGTTGACTTTCGATATCCAACGACAGGTGACAGACGTGCAAAATTTGCTCTGCAAATTGTGACGTGAAACGTTTTTAATCTCTAAGTTTAACTTTATAGTGCTTTTTCTTATATGCTTTGATCTTATACCTTAAATAATTGTTCATGGTGTTTATTATATGTTTCTGTAGTATAATTTTATTATTGTTTCTTGGGGCCTAACAAAGTCTTTACATTACGATATAATAAAATATAGTCTAAGTTAATATGTCAACAAGAAGAGCAAGAATAAAAGCTGTTACTTCGCTGCCACCACGAAGAAAAAATACAGAAACAGCTGAGAGTAAAAATAAAATACCAGCTTCTATAGATGCCAATACTATTAATCCTCGAACCCCTACGCAATCAGCTTCAGACAGTAAAGAAGTCGACGCATCCTCTTTTGAAAAAAATACTTTGGAGTCACAAAACACGTGTCGTAAAACACCTTCAAAGGAGACAAGTACAGTAGAAAATTGTCCAGTTATCAATAAAACCACACCTAAAGAAACCACTCCAAGTGCAAACACTTCAACATTATTGCCAACAGATAAAGTACAACCCGTTAATTTGATCAAGAACTTAGGCGTTTTTGCTTCCCCTTTAAGACGAGCCAGTCCGAAAAAGACATTTGTTTCTCCATCTTTACCATCGCCTAAAGTGAAAAATTTAGATCAAAAATTATACAACACACATGTTAACAGGAAGACACCCATAGCTCAAAGAATTAATGAAAGCAATGAATTACAAATAACGGGGAATATAGTTAATATTACTCATAACAATATATCTAATCAAAATGCAAGAGACGGTAAGATTTAGCTCATATAAATCTGTATAATAAACTTCTATCATTTGTATAATTATCCAATTTATATGTTTTTTAGAATACATATTACGCTCTAATATAAATGAAGAAGCAATGGATGGTATTGTTCCTTTACAATCAATAACAACAACACCTAAACCTATTGAGATATTAAAGAGTGAAATAATATCAGAAAATGCTGAAGTGCTCTTTGATCCTATCATTCCTCTACCTTCACCAAGTAAGGTGAGACCTAAATTGCGACCAGCTCCAAGATTGGGACCTCACAGAAGAAACAGTGTACAGGTTAGTAGTTTTCCATATTAATAAATTAATGTAATATAAGCATAAAACATCCATGCTACACCATCAATATATTTCTAATGCAATGCTACTCTATCAATATATTTAATTCATAGTACAATTTAAGGGTAGTGCAAGTGAATCAGAGGATGAAAGCCGTAGGAGCCTGCTCTCTACTGGAGGTAACACACCAGCCCCCCGACAGAGACATGACTCACAGATTTCTCACTCCACATTTGTATCTTTACCAAACAGGTATATATGACACACTTATAAACAATTTATCGTGCAATAAAGATGATAACTAATTCATTAATGTATAACGAGATTTTGTTCATTATATTCAATTAATTTAAATTTAATTGTTGGCAATTAAAAATGCCAACAATTAATGATTTCAAAGACAATTTCTAAATATCAAACTTAATATAACTTTTGTTGCAGGGACGTCAGCCGTGTTAGGAATGACTCTGTGTGCTCAGGTGTGAGTGTCATTACAAAACAGGCACCTGCATCTCCCATTAAGGAAAAACATACAAAGTAACAATAAGTCTTAATTGTATTTATTTTGTGACCTGATTAATGTTGGACAACATTTTAAACAATTACATTTTAGTACTGATATTCTTATATTTGAATTTTATGTTTTAATTTCAGGAGATCACGCAATGACCGTCGTTTGAACGCAATGAGGCGTCGAGAGAATGTTAAGCGGGATGCTCTCACTATGTACGACCTCATTTTCTACAATCCAACTTCTAATCCTATTATGTGAGTATATACTTTAATTATATTCTTTATTGTCTGTTCATATAAATAAATAAATTATTATTATTATTTATTTAGTCTTTATTGTCACAAAGATTTATACAATGCGCGGACTTAAAGCATTTTCTACCAGTCATCCCATGAAAAAAAAAATGCAATCAACCAGTATTACTTAAAAAAACTAAAATGTTACAAAATTGTAAGAATTATAAAATAATCTTATTATTACATATTAATATTTAATTAAAAGATTATTTACTTTCACGACATTTTCTGATAAGTTAATCCTCACCCTTTTTATATAATTACTGTTCAACTCCGTCCGGTTTAAAACACAGTGGTTTGAATCTACTTATTGAAATGCATGATTTTTTTTTATTTTTTAATACACTTTAGTACTATACCACTAATACGTGTTTGCTTGAAAACTATCAACGTTTCGTAATGTTAAAATTCGTAACGACAAATCGTAATAAATCATAATATTACAATTTAAATCTAAAAATATATATTTTTACTGGATATTTTGGTTTTCTGGTGATGATACAGAAGTAGTCTAATAATTGTCATGCTTGGTATTCCTCTGATAGATCTTTAGACTTCAATATCATTTCCTATAATAAATATCGTGATGGTAAGATGAAGACCACGTCGGTCGATAAATTACAGTTTTTTACTAAAAAACACTCGCTGAAAATTTGATAAATACTTTTAAACTTTATTTTATTAATATTAATAAGACTTGCAATTACATCATAAATATCTAACAGTCCCTACAGAACTTGAAAATATATTTCTATCTTGTATTAAAGACCATACTTATTTACTGATTTGATTACTTTTCAAAATAGTCCGGATGAAGAAGAAATTAACGCAAAAGAAGCCAACGAGAAGGACGCAATAGAAAGAGCTAAAAAGACTGAAACGAAAGAGCCAGAACCACCGAAGGAGAATGCAGCACCGGTGCCACAAATCAAGCTCGGCCCTAAAGGAGAAATTATAATTGATGAAGAGAGCTTGGTAAATAGAAATTTGAATCATCATCATATATATATATATATATATATTATATTACAAAACTATTTCTGTTGCACATTTAACATACTAGCAAAAAAATCTAGCGAACCATTATTTATTTACTAAGAACTCATAAGAACTGTTACTCAGTGTATATTTGAATTCTGTTACTGTCTCGAATTTTCGTTTTTTTTTTTTGAAAGACCAGAAAGATGATTAACTTTAAAAAGTTTAACTTAAACTGTATGTCAATATATGTTATCTCCAGGTTATAAAACAGACTGATTCAGACCGTAAGGTGTCGTCAGTAGTGCATGAAGGCTCTTGGGCCTCAGGCGGGTATAGAACTAAGCACTTCCGCTCGAGGGACTGGACCCCGGCTGAAACTGTCAGGTTCTATAGGGCCCTAGCAGTCATTGGCACAGACTTCTCCTTGATGGCACCACTGTTTCCTGATCGGACGAGGCGGGAACTGAAGTTTAAGGTAAATGTTTAATATGAGGAAGTAAAGACTTATTAAAAAAGAAAAGCCTAGGCCAAAGGTTAACAAATTCTGATTAGTAAATGTTTTAATTTTAATTGTGATTTCAGTTTAAAAAAGAAGAAAAAACAAATGGTGCGCAAGTGGACAAAGCTTTACGTTCCACGATCGAATGGGATGTACTGCGTTTAAAAGAAGAGTTCAAGGAAGAGCGGGCCTTAGCTGCCAAACAGGCGGAGAAAGAGAGACAATTGCTTTTAGAAGAAAAGAAAGAAGAAAGGGAAAGACTAAAAGCTGCTAGAGAGACTCGCGTTAGATCCAGTAAGTCAAATGACAGATTTATTAGATGCTTTATATTCTCTGGTTTTCCCCTAGTAGGCACGAAATGTTGGTATTTCACTCCTTCCATTTCTCATGTTCTTTACCAACTACAATTAATTGGCTACGATTGGACCAAAAATTTAAGTATTAATTGTAATTTATCTGAGAATTATGCTTTATCTTACAGGTCGAGGTTCAAAAGCATTATCATCAAATACGCTGCCGGGTGCGAATAAAATCCCAACCGACATTTTCTCAGTCGATAGCATCATCGAACATGCCGCTAAAAGACCGATCAGGAAAAGAGCTAAACAAACAGTGGACACAAATAATGTGAACCAAACTATTCCTAAAGACTTAAGTATGGTAAATGCGTACGAGGCGGACTTTGCGACACTTACAAGAATACCCCATTCCTCCCAAATGAAACCTCCAGAGGTAATAAGCACATTACCACCAATTCCTTCCAATATTGAAACTGGTTCTTTAGTTGTCTTAACAGTCAACGACCCCACATCTCCGGCTAAAAAGATGTTGCAGACGTACATTGCTCGAGGGCCGGGACAATTGACCCCAGTTGCTCTGCCTACCACATTCTTAAACTCAGTAGTAGGTTATATGAAGATAAACAATAAAGGTCCAGGGTCACCTCATATATTGTCACCTAATAGTGTTACAAGTCATGATAGCAGAACTAGTGGAACTAGTATTTCAATGTTGCCAAGCCCCGCAAAAAGACAGCGGCATAGTTCCTTCACTATCACTCAGCTTTAATTTGATATATAAAATGGGTAACATAAATATCAAGCGTCTTTTTTGTTATCTGTGGTGTATTCGCTAGATATAACTTATCTGTATAACTGATAGCAAGAAATATTCCTTGCAATGTCAGCTGTGATACATATTGAAGTGTATTCAATTTTATGTAAATATAAACTTTTTTTACGTTATTTTATATTTGTGTGAGTGAATCTGAATTTCAATTTTACAAACTAAGTTTTAATTATTTATTTTATTTCATTATTTTCAATCATACTCATTCAACTTATTTCTTCAGTGATTCTAGGATCTCGCGAAGGAATCCTCGCAGTAATTTAAATGTGTTATACAATTTGTTTGATTTATATTAACTTTATGATTTATTTGCCTTACATTTAAGTTAATTAAATATGGATTATTATAATTTTAACTTTAACTACAAAAGAAAAAGTTTTTACCTTCAACACTGGGGCAATGGATTTATATATCACATCTCAAATCATTGTTAAATGGCTATTATATTTTATTTATTGATAATAGCCGTTATTTTCGCATTTGCAATCATTCGTGATATAAAAAGTACAGCAACAATCATCAAACGTCATTATTATATAACATTCGACTTGCATCCACATGTATCAAAGCATTTAATGTAAGTTATAAGTATAAACAAGTGATATTAAAAATATGATTATTCATAGTTATTGGACATGATATCCGGATTTGTGACCGGATAATATATTAATTGTAAATCTTATAATAATAAACAATTAACTGCCTGCATTAAATACCTATTATTGATTTATAAAGCTTTTAAAAGCATAATTTCCTGACAAATACAAGGATATGGTTATAAAATTGTTCAATTCTAATAAATAATTATTCTGAGAACTATTTTTTTCATATTAATTGTATACCTTAATAATGAAATAAGACAGATTCATTAGAGATGCTGAAGCTGTTTGAAAATAATAACTATTAATTCTGTATTTTTTTAAAGGTATTATAAGTTGTTATCATAATGTTGATGGATTCTGACATTGAATATAGATATATTTTATGGATTTAAATGTCATATATATGGATACATTTTGACTTCAATTCAATGTTTCAAATGCTTTGCACATTAAATCCTGAAAATATTTTTATTTCAATCACGTGATATTTATTTCGAGGATACATATTTTTATAACATTGAAATTAAATTATTTTTTCTTTAGGAATTTTGTTTAAAAATTTTCTATTACTAATAACAATAAAAACTAAAGCTGCTGCTAAATAACATAATTAATACAACAATGGTAAAATTGTCCTTTCCTTTCCTTTATGTTGGTAAAAATGTTCTGTAAATAGATAAATATTTAAGTTTCTTTAATCCTATACTAAACTACCTTAAAACAAGAATTACAATACAACTACAATTTATTATGGGGTAATTCCAGAAAATATTTTGTACTTTTATGGTCATCAACAGACCCAAATAAAAAAAATCTGAATTTTGATAGTGCCAATATAATTTTAGTAATCTTAACAATTATACCTTTTGCAAGCAATTGATTATAGTTTCATTCCTGAAATCTGTCACGAGTTTTATATGTTTTTTTTAAAGATTCTTTAAAGAATTTGATTTGTATGAATATAATAATGAAAAAGTATCTTTATTGAACATTTATAAAAACATAATATGATGTGATAATTTATTGTCAATAGCAATAGTGTCGAAATTTGTGACCCTTAATTACTAAGTTGTATTCCTTAGTAATGTTGTGGATTGTAAAAAAGATGTAATTAATTATCATACTTTTATTTTATAATATAGGTAAATATAATTAGCTAGGAGGCTTCAATAATTTCGTGCGGGAACCATTGCGACGCCTCGAGGGAATCCCACAGCGATACTTCTGGGTCTAGGAACTCTTGATTCATCTGATCCACGTCTAGCACTTTCTTATGATCTGTATGAAGCAAATATAAAAGATATGGACTTTTTAACTACAAAAGAAAGTTTTTATATTAAATAATGTTTTGAAGTGAACATAATTATATTTTTTCAAGATGTATATTTTTTGCGAAATTTTGGCATGTCATTTTGTCTATTTTATATTTGTTTTTTTTTACTTTCCCTAAAAGTCTTAAAGTATTGTAAATATTTAAAAAATAAAAGGAATGTCTACCAATACATTAAAAAAGTCACTGTAAATAACAATAAATCATGCACATTCGCACGCGCACACCAACCGACTAAAGCGAGCTCGTCGGCCTGCGCCTTGATGGCCGGCGCGGGCTCCGGTGCCACCGCACTGGCGTCCTGACCGTAGTAACCCGACCACGCTGAGTAATTTTGCCAATAAGCCGAAGGGTCATAATAATGGCTGTAATCCTATAAATATAACAGCATTTTAATTAAACACTCAAAACAACGCCAAACACCTATGTACCTAAGATTTAGGCAAAATTTAGTAATGCTATTTTGAGTGTCAGCAATTTGTTCTAACTGTACTCATTGTTCCAAACTAATTATTATATCTCATCATCTTGCAAACTAATTATTATACTAAAATATTGCTTATCCATTCATTTCTTTGGCAAACATCTCCATTATTATATAAAACACAATTATTAATGAATTTTTAATTGCTTGGATAATACACAAATAATCTATTATTATTTAAAAAGATAAATGAATAGATATAAATACAGTGCAACCTCAATATAACGACTTCTTCAATTTAACAAATTTTTCGAAATCTGCTTTAATTGTCCAAAAGAATTAATTACATTAATTACAATTAATTAATTACAAATTTTCAACTATCAAAAAGTGTAAATACCTCGTAATTAACGAATTTTTTCAACTCAAAATCAGACGAATTTTGTCAACTCAAAATCATACGAATTTCACGACCCTTAATCCCATAGTATGTGATTCAGTCGTGAAAAGTTTTGACACGTTTTTATCTCTCAATAACAAATTTTAGACAAACCTTACATTAGTATAACAAAGATCAGATTAACAAATTACTTGATATAATGAATTTTTAGTAGTCTCCTTGCAATTTGTTATATCGAGGTTGTACTGTGTAATGAATTAAGATCTTTCATGATTTTAAAATATTACTTTAGCTGCTAAGCAAAGATATGTAACATTAAATACATACTGTGCCACTGCTGTAGGTTGCGGTAGCTGTGGCAGGTGTAGGGCTTTGTGTTGTCATGGCTCCTTTTGGTTTAGGGACTGCAGTACAGATTTTAAGAGGTTTTGAACCTAAGCCTGTATACCCATTCATAGCATAGAGTGCATTTCTTTGCTCATCTTCATTGCCAAAACGTACAAACCCATATCCTTTTGTGTAACCAGAACTATCCAGTATAACTGAAATGTCATAGTATTTATTACAATCAAATTGTAAATTTACAATAATGTTGATTCATAGTAACAATAAATACCTTTTGCCGTTTTGATGGAAGAGTATTTGGCTGCAAAGACTCTGTACAATGAATAGTCGTCTACATCGGCACTTAGGTCTCCTACCCACACAGAGAATTCTCTCTCTTGTTGCATATTAGCCCTAGCCTCCCGGGAAGCTGTGTTCAGTCTAAATCTCACAACAGGGAATGTTCCAGGGATTGGTTTGCCATTTAATTTGTGCATTGTGTCTATGGCTTCTTCATCAGTCTAAAATAGAGAATTTGTGGCTACTTAAGACATTAACACTTAGAATGTATTATTCAAAATATTTAAAGAGAGTTTAATTATTTGTTCCAATTATAAGATGTGTGATATGCTCATCGCACTTTAATAAAGTAGTATAAGTTATTAATAAAAGGAAACGTACCTGAAAATGTACAAATGCGTATCCAGCCGGTTCGCCAGTGAATTTATTTCTCATAACTTTAACGGCTAATGGTCGTTGTCCCATACGATGAAACGCTGCCATAATAAAACTTTCTGTCATATTCGGCTCCAGCTACAATAATTCAATGTGATATTATTTCAAAAGAAATGATAAATTCATTGTATTTGTAAACAATAACAAACTTACACTCCCCATCCATAATTGGCACTGCATAGCCATGATAATCAACTAAAAAGTGATCTGATTTAAATGAAAAATGATTAAACTTCAATCAATACATACAAATACTTAGTTTAGTGTTTTAAAACCATTAACCAAGTTCTAACCTCATTAAACCATAATCAAACATCAAATATCAATACTCAATATGACATATGGCTTAATATCTAAATTCTAACATTATATCTTTCAAAAATATGTCAAAATTATAAGGGGTAGAGGTAAGGACTACCAAAGCTGGGAAGTTCAAGTGGAAATAACAAAAACAAAGACTCAGTAAATAACAATTCAATAAGTCGCCACGATGACGTTAACGTCTTATCGGTTTATGATTTGAAGTTAGCAATTGTAAATAAATTGCAGATACGGAGAGCATATAAGAAACATATAAAGTCTTAACTGTTCACTTATTTACATATTGTTACAATTGCAGTCACTAACATAAATATATATTTTTGTTTCTGCTGTTAAACGTAGTGGCTTTGAAAAGGGGGACTGATCCACCCCAGGAGAACACACGGATTTGACAGCTCAGGAGGACGTCGTTTGGATAGGAGGGAAGAGAAAGATAAGGACACTTAGGTCCTCCGATGTAAGACCACCGAAGTAACGTTTAGAAGTGGGGATCTTCGCTAGTGTTACTTTATTAGTTTAATACGCTATGTATGTGTATTGTAAAGGGTATATCATCATATGTTGTATTTCTAAACAATGGCATGTCGTCGAGGTCAACGAGTAATTGCTTGGGTCTTCTTTTTCGGATTTTGGAATATCGTGCATAAAGTAGAGAATGGGCGAGAGAATTGAACCCGGAGGGATGCCTGTCCTGATGGAGCGGGGTGTGTTGCACCTGGTGGGTACAAGAACAATTGGCCATTAAGGCGAACTGCTCGTTAGGAATGATGTTTAATCTTTTGACTTCTGATTTGAGCCTATGAAGAATAATTCTTCATTCGAACTACTGACTTTATCTCTTCTCCCAGACACTAGCATATTGTTTACTTATAATAAAACTCAGATCAAAACTCTAAAGTGAACATGTAGATTAAAACTGAACACAGTGTCTTCTCCCATTAATGAGCAATCAAAACAGGTTTAGGTGCATGGAAAATCCATCATCTGACCGATCTAAACGCTATAAAAAACTGATACTTTTTAGAGTGGTCTTTGATTAGAAGTAGTAATAATTAATTGACTTTTTAAAGAAATATTAAATACAAACATATTTAGAATATTGTTATTGTAGCACATTAGTTAGTTAAGAGAGAAAAAGATGTTAACACTGCTAAATAATAAAAATCTTCATGTAGAATGGAGTCGAAAGTCACTGCTATGTATTTAATTTCTGCTTCTACATAAAAATATGATATTCTTAATCTTGTATAATATTTTATAGCTTTCTGTCTACAGCTTTAGCAACGAAGTATAACGAATACTTCACAGAGTATGGAACAGTGACTACACTTAAATATATATTAAAACAAAGTAGTTAACAGGTTAAGTATCCGCACTAGTATATTGTAAAGTTTTTATTGTCTATGTTCACCAGTCATTATTCTATTGTCTTGTGTCTACAGTCTACACCACCGAGTGTCGCATTCTGTGACTGTATTCTGTCATGAGTCATCTGTGTATTATTATTTTTCTATGGTCCATCCATTTTTAGCCTTTAGGTAATCTAGTTTACTTAGAAATTAAAAAGAATATATTGCAATGTTTTGATGTGGTTTTCGTGTGAAGTGCACTCAATTAACATCGACTAATATAATATTTCATGATATAATTAAATTATTTAATTAAAAAAGGACACGCATTAAGGTCACAATTGCAATGTCTCGACTAGATAACATTGACGCATTAGAAAAGCAATTAGCCGACTTGCAAATGGTGAAAACTTTTGGTTCACCAGGAAAAGTTAAAAAGATACCACCAGCTGTGCCTCCAAAAAAGAAAGCTCAACCCCAAGTCCCTCACAGTGCCGTTGTCAATTCACTACGAGAACCATCATATTCTTCCAAATTATCAGCAATACAAAGTAACTTTATACCCCCACCACCTCCGCCACCGCCTACATACAGTAATGTTCCAAGACATCCAAGCGGTGTCCATCCAATTCATAAAGATTATGCAAATGTAAAGCAGCTTTCCTTACCTAGTCACTCTCATATACAAAATTTACCCTTGCCTCCCAAAACTTATATTAACCCAACATATAGCAACGTGCCTTCTTATCAGAGTAATAATAATCCACCTCTCCCCCCTCCACCCCCCATTTATATGGCTCAGTCAAAGATATTGGATTCTAATCTCAATAATGAAGAATATCTGCCTCCGCCATCCCCTGTGAGTTCTAACTACAGTGAATTAATGCGAGCTACTACTAATTTGAACTATAACCAGGACCAACAACCTTATCCTGCCATATATCAAAATGATTATCCGGAATATGGAGTGTCACAGGCATCAACTTATGAATCTCTGTATGAGCCCATTAATCCACACCCAACTACTAATATGAAGCCAGCTAATAATCAAGACTATAAAAACAATCTACAATCACCAGGAAAATCACCACTGCCTAAAGAGGAAGAAGTTGATGCTTTAACTAATCTTCTAGTCCAATCTATTTCTGACAGTCAAGATTTAGATATATTTGGAACCTGTATAAAATGTGAACAAAAAGTGATTGGGGAAAGTTCAGGCTGCACCGCAATGGGCCACATGTATCATGGCTACTGTTTCACTTGCCATATATGTAATGTTAACTTGCAAGGTAAACAATTTTATGCTGTTGAAGGTAATCCTTACTGTGAAGTAGATTACTATGAAACTTTCGAAAAGTGTTCTGTATGTGACAACCCAATAACAGATAGGATTTTAAGAGCAACTGGTAAACCTTATCACACCACCTGCTTCACTTGTGTTGTATGTGGCATAAGACTTGATTCTATACCATTCACAGTGGATGCCATGAACCAGATTCATTGTATTGAGGATTTCCACAAGAAATTTGCTCCTCGTTGTTGTGTGTGTGAGTTGCCAATAATGCCTGAAGAGGGGGAAGAGGAAACTGTAAGGGTTGTGGCATTAGATCGTAGTTTCCATGTCCGTTGCTACAAATGTGAAGATTGTGGCCTAGTGTTGTCAGCAAAGGAGAAAGGTCGTGGCTGTTATCCACTTGATGACCACATACTCTGCAAAGCCTGCAACGCACACCGCATCCGTCTCCTTACTAATGTTATGACTACAGACCTGTAAACTTCTTTCTTTACATTTGTTTTTGCATAATTTTTCTATTATTATTTAAATTAAGATATTTATTTTTATATATGTTATAATGAATATGCCATAAAATAGGAAGTGATCTAATAATATAAGTTACGGATAAGTATAAGCGGTTAAAACAAAGGCAGATTCTATCATACATTACACTTAAGTATATTCTATACAATACTTATTTATAAAAAAAAAATTGAAACCTATTTATTGAAACATATTTTTGATATACATATTGATGAAACTATTGCATTGACATAAAGACTGATGTAATATTTTTGCATTTATGAATAACAATAATAATATATTAAATCCAAATTTACAAAAATATATTTGAAATGTGATACTAAATATTTTGTTAACAGTTAATAAAGAACATTATATATGAAATAACAAGCATTAAATGCTTATTTATTAACATATTTGTTACAGTGGGATTGGCAGCTGTAAATAAATATTTTGAGACAATTTTATATTTGCATTTTATTTCTTTTTTATATTTTCTTTTTCATAAATGCATGGTAAAGCAAACTCGCTTCAATCACAAGACACTTAAATGGTATTTTTTTTTTGTGAAATTAAATTAATTAAAATATATATTACAACGAAGTACTTTTATGAACCATATTTAAATAGTTTTTTAAATGAGGAAACTACATACTTAAATTGAACTGGGTTATCATATCAACTCTGGATCTTGTTCTTTTTACAGTTTATCTTGGATATTAAGAAATACTTCAGAAAATACATTTTGTATTAAGACAGGTATGCTTTTCCACCATATTGTAACGACTGAGGTGTTTTTTAATTTACTGTTATATAAATGAAAATACATATAAAATTGCACTTTTTTATTATATACAAAAAGCATAAAAATTTACAATACTGGCAAAAAGTAAAA
Source organism: Dircenna loreta (assembly GCA_963555665.1). Lineage (NCBI taxonomy): Eukaryota > Metazoa > Arthropoda > Insecta > Lepidoptera > Nymphalidae > Dircenna > Dircenna loreta. The sequence continues at coordinate 12,888,096 of OY743094.1, forward strand.
AAAAATAATACAAGAGTAAAGGCACTTACATCACAGTTCTTTTTATTTTTGGAATGCTTTTGAAAAATAATTAATATGTAAAGTAAATGGATGCTCCTTTTTATTGCATTGCTACAAAAGTAACGTATTTATGGGCTGTAGAGTAAAAATATTTATTTGGGAGAAGTCAACCTTTGTAAATTATAACTAAAATTGTCCCAATTAATCAGTCTTAATTATTTTACCTTGACTCTTGATTGCAATGGTTTATTAATGCTTATTTTTTAAATATAAAACCATTTTGCTTTTGTCAATAGTGGGGTAAAAGATAATTACTTATGTAAAGAATACTTTGAAATGCTTAAATTTCTTAAATATTTACTGTCTTCGTGCTTTCAATATTATCCTTCATATTATATTCATCCCACCCAACTTTTTAGCTGTTTGAGGGTTTCGACAAGTTTTTAAATAGCTATCTCGATTAAGAAATAACTTCTTCCGTGTTTTCGGTAAGAAAAGGTTACCAAAAGCCAATTAAAATTTAGAGACTGGCAAAGCTACCAAATTAAGACAAAATTACACAGGTTGACCGCTTCCGATTCCTTTTACTTTTATGGCTCAGTTCAATGAACCTCAAAATACAATTCTTTATACATGTCGTTAATTTCAACATCACTCTTCATACACTCGCTAGTCTACTAAGACTAATGAATAATTAACTCGTAAGTACAATACTTATTTATATTTATCAAAACAATCCAGATTTATCACTCAATTGTTTTTTTCGCAACTATTTTTCTCACTCATTTAGTCTATAATTAATTTCAGGAACTAAATGTCAAGTTACCTTAGGCTTCAAAAAATACTTTAGGAACCTTCGTAAGGAAAATTAGTTCTTAAAGACGGTAAAAATGGTAGAACTAGTCTATTAAAATGACTACAGTTATGGTGAGATCTATGTTAATATTGACTTTATAAGTAATTATTTTATCTTATTTATCTATTTACTTTTTCCATTCCGCCATATAGGAACTTATAAGAAATATATAACAGCTACACTTTATGTCTTAGTTTAGTATTAAACCTCGGAGGGCTCAGCACCTGCTTCATAAATAAAGATCGTTTATCTTTCAAATTTTTTGACGACATATTTGAATCAATGATTGATAAAGATTTTTCATCATTTGACATTTCATTTGAATGTTTCTGAGCACAGATTATATCTAAATTATCGGTATGAGCGTCGAAGTGATTTTTAACATTTATTATGTTTGAGGCTATTTGTTGGGACATATTTTCCGAACATTGATATAAAATTTCTTCATCGGAGTGAAAATTTGTTTTCGGTTCAAACCTCTCTCTTAATATTGAAAACTTTCTTCTTGGTCTGTTTCGGACATTTTTCTTAATATTTGATATTTTAGCAACTGATGTGTTCATCACGTTTGTGGGTGTGTCTTTTTGTATTAGTGATTGTAGTGAAGGCGTTTTACGACTCAATGTAAACTCGTCGGCTGAACCAAACGGCATTGAATTTTCGGACACTAACTGCCACAAAAAGTCTATATCTTTATTAGAAAGATCATGCACTTGTGGTTCCGTTTTATTATTCAGTCTCTTGTTTTGATTCTTAGTACAATTTATTTTCTGTCTCCTAGGAATACTTTTATTTTGACTTACATTTGCACTAAGTTTAGCGGATAACGGCAAAATATTTGAGTCCTTAATATTAGTATCAAATTTAGAGCCGTGAGATACACTTAGAACGCTGCCTTTTTCTGGGAAGGAATCCATTTTATTGCTGGAATCAAACTTATATGGTTCTTTCCAAATTGCTTTCTTTAAACTTGTTTCCGTTTTATCAGAATGAAATTGTGGTGAGTCCCACTGATTGTCCCATTGTTCTCTTCTATAGTACGGGTTTCTTGGAGAGTTAGTTGTGGTTGCTTTTCTAATTTCGTCTATCGTAGCTACCAAAGAACTCTCAGAGTTCAATCTTTTCTTACATGATATATCTATATCTCCCAAATCGTCGAGTTCTTCTAATATAGGTTCCAAATGATTTGGATCTTTAGTTAGATCTATTATACAGGGTTTTGCCAAAAACGTGTCATCATTTGAATGACACATCATCGTGTTAGCATAGTCTTCCTGGCTGCTTCTCTCAAATTTAACAAACACATTTGAATAAGTATGTGGTTTTTTGGGGAATGTTGGTGCAGATAATATAGCGTTCTTCAATTCTTGAGATAAACAACTACTGATTTCTGAACTCCCTGAAGTCAGGGTGTCTCTACTTCTGTCTCTAACCACACTGCCATCATGTAACCAGTTCTCAATATCACAGTATCCATTCCAAGATCGGAGACCCCAGGCTTCTCTTGCAATATTAACTGCACATATATTCTCATAGTCATGAACTGATAAAATTTCTGTAGGAGTATCTAGATCTCGTTTGGATTGGAACAACTCTGTTGAAATACCATTTTTTATTTTATCCTTTTTAGTATACATCTCTTTAAGAATATCAAGCGCAATTCTCTGTATATTTTCGATATCGGCATCTTGGTTTCCAACTTTAATATTTTTGAGTGCACTTAAACACAGTTTTTGGACAATATTTTCGTTAAATGTGTTTATATCAGAACTGTTGATATCACTAAAACTCAGGTCCAAGTCCATATCAATGGAATCGGAGGAGGTTTTCTTATTTGAACCATCTGTATCATGACTGAGCTCAGAACTATGGTCCATCTTTAATGATTTAGCGAAAGCTTCATTGACAATATTACAGGCTTGTAGATTGAGATTATTCAGATCGTCCCTTAACTCATCAGATGAGCAAATACCACGACGCTTTTTAAAGTTCAATGTGCTCTTAGTCAACTCGTCAATAGAACTTTCTATGTTTTCTAAAGAAGATAATTTTAGGTTGAGTTCTGTTGGGGAACATATTTTCTTTTTAGCTCTTATATTAGTCATATTTTCTCTCTTACTAATAACGGTTTGTGGGGTGTTTTCTACAGTATATAATTCTATACTGGAATCCATGCTTAGGTTACCAACGGGAGCCGAGGTAAATGTCGGCGAACCAGATCTAGCAATCCAATGGTCCAAAAGGAATTTTTTGTCTGCATTATCACTGTCGTTCTGTGGTAAAGGCTGATTACTGGCAGCTGTGTCATTTCTGAAAAAAAAATCACTGATTAGAATTTTAGTTATTGTCAATTCAGCCAAGGCACAAACTTTCCATCACCTTTCTGCTTCAGCTGTTGTGTTACAAGTTTTAAATGATCTAACATAATTTAATCCACTAGTTTTATTGTTTTTATTGTCATTGTTTTGTGGTACTTTATTATTTAACTCAACATCTTCTTGTGCACTCTTCCAAGGTATGGGTCCTTTGGAGTGAAAGAACCGGTAGTACAATATCATTGCCACCATACCTGCAAGCAAAATTAAAACAAAAATGTTATACATTATCCATATCCGAAGATTCGAAAGTATGAATTGCAATCAGTCGCCAGACTATGATCAGATGCATTGAGTGATGTATGCTGTTTTACAGGAGGCCATTGCCTCACTGGACAGCTAAAACAGTTCAAAGTGAATAGATTAAATAGAATAGAAATAAAATAACTACCGATGTTACTTACCAATAATTGTCCCTGCAATAACACACACAGTAGCCACAATTGACCACGACTTCTTCTGTCTTTCCAATTCGGAGATCAATACATATAGGAATAAACTGCCAAAGTTTTGAGTCACAATAAGTGTGTAAAACATTAATAGTCTGTACCGAGTGTGCCCCTCTTGCAGGTTAATATAACAAAAGCAATATACAAAGCCCATTACAGCATTATAAAAAGTTTCTTCTAATTTATTAGGACAGAATGTAGTTTTTTGTGTGATTATCCAAAATGTCATTGCTGACCAGTGCAGTCCTAAAAATGCTTACACTTATAAAAATATTTACATTTAAATATTTAACAACTTTTATTAAATTATGCTTACCTAAAGGAATTAAGGCCCATATACCAAATATAATGGTAAATAATAAGATACCCGCAATTCTTCCTATTAATATTCCAAAGTGCCATGTAAGTTTCAATATAATGGAACTCCATTTGAAATTATCAGTGGTAAATGTAGTAATACTGTATATATAAGTAACACAACCCCATATCACAGACGCTATTGATGCTACTAAAGCAAATACTGAAAAAAAGAATAAGATGAAGACAAAAATCTCAAAGACTGACTACAATCATGATGAAGATGTCACTCTTGTTTAAAAAAATGTTATGTTCTTTTTTCACTGAGTACTCATATAACAAAAACAAATGAGAATATATATTATTTTCTTACATTTTGTATGATAATTCCCGTTCAACATAACAACGGAATATGTTTGCAATATAATTTGTGGCACTGTCCCCGTAAATATGTACAGAAAGTGCAGTAAACTAAGATCATTTCTCTGACTTATGAGTTTCTGAGTTTTAATTGTTTCCAAGTTTTTACAAGAAAATACTTTGTGCAAAAATATAATATACCTGAAATTTAAAACTCAGTATAATATTTAATTTTATTTATAATGTTTAGTTGCTATTTGATTGTTGTTCACCTTTCTAACAATCCAACTAGACAACAATGGGTAATCCAGTTACGTAGATTTGCTTGTTGGTCAATTACATACCATCTTATTGAAAAAATATTAATTAATATATTAGGGCATACTATGAAAATCATTGTTGACAGAGCCCAATATAAATAACCATCTTTACAATACTCTGCGAACACTAATACATCTGAAAAAAATATATAAATTATTTAATTTTAATTAGTATAAAATAATAATTACAAAACAAACAATTTCATTATTTTGTTTCGGTTCATGAGAATTCTGTATTATAATTATCTTAAGCGCTACACAAACCTGTAGTTAAATCTGCTAATATGGACACCAGGGATATAAACACACTCAAAACATTAAAAACACAATAGTTCTCATCTTGAGTGCATGCAGTCTTTCTGTTTGATAAAGTTCCAAGTCTACAAGCCTCTGCCATCTTAAAATAACGTTCATAGTGCTTTTAAAACTAGCCGCCTATACTTTGTTTATTTATCGTCATATCTAAAACAACTTATTTTTCAGATAAAACAATTTTTTGAGTATTAGTAATAAAAATCAATTCAACGGCGGCGCGGACGCAAGCCCGAGGTCGCCGCACTCCATTCGCATTTCGCTTTATCATAGACAATTGGTATTTGGTTTTGCTTTGTTTAGTGTTTAGTTAATTTTGGTCTTAGTTATTATAGTTATTTTGAAATACTTCAACTGGTATTTTGTAACAAAATTGAATATTTTTTGTGTTACGTTAAGATTTTAAATGTTGTTAATTTTGTTTAAATCGTAACATACAAATTGTTATGAATTTTTATGAGGAATATGTATTATACAGAGTGTTTTTTTACACGGAGTTTGTGTGAGGGAAATTTGAATCCAATGAGACACATAGAATCTGAACCAATAACCAATTTTTTTATTTAGGGTTCTCTAATGGATGGATTCTTTGTTTCAATTTTCATCCCAAAACATACAATGACAAAATTACATATGTGTGCGCTGTGCAAGTTTTCTTTTCATCGTACAAAGAGTTGGATCATCCTGAATTGTCGTAAAATATTTTTTTCTGTATTTCATATGGGATTAAATTTCTCTATATAGTTGGAAGAGAAACAGTTCGTATACTTTGGTTTTGAATTGAATATAGAGTACTTTTCATAACATTTTCATACTTTATAATACTCAAAACAAACACTATTGCGTCAGGTGTAAATGGTTGGAATGAACGCAAATAAAACATTAAATAAATCCAAATAACCTTGCGCTTTTATAACTTGGTTAGAATAAGTTTACTTATGCTTAAAGCCTTCAAGTTACTTGTTAATTTTCATTTTTTGGGTTTTCTATGGCGAAATCAATAAATTTTTCAACTAAGCTGTTTGACTACGTAACTTTGACTCTTTACGATTTTTAAAATAATTTACAACTGACAGCTAGGGATGATCTACATCAGAAAAACATCGATGTTGACATCGAGATCAACATCGACACTAAAGCATCGATGTACGATGAACATCGATGTTTCGGTACAAAATAAAATTAATATTTTTAACAAAAATGTTTTGCGTCAATTTTAATTTTTTCTTAGGTCCTCCTAAAACACCTTCTGGAGTATGAAGATTCTAACCCTTTCCATAAAAGCAATAGGTTTTGTTTTAAATGAGCTACTTAAACAAAAAATGTAATTCCATAGGTATATTCGTGTAACATTCCCCAGTCAATGTATTATTCTTTTCATTAATAAGTTTATAATGATCATTCTATATATCTTTAGTTTGTTGAGCTTGGTCTATTTGCACTTGTGTTATAGAATTCTTCACATATTGATCATTTTCAGTTCGTTTATTTATGTTAATATCCCAAATCAATTATTTGATTGTATTAACGGAACAGGATAAAGAATATTCTTTTAAACGGGCATCATGGGAGTGGCACCTGCACGGATATTGACATTTTGTGATTTTAGAAATCTTTTCTTTATATTTCCAATTATTAAATTATTTTTAAACTCTCCCATCGGCTGTTTTGGTTGGCAGCGAGTACCTTTTTTTTATTATAGTAATTGGTAAGTGGAATTACTTTATAATAAGTTACACAATTTCCACCTCAGACTTACACAGTAATTTAATTTAGTCGTAAAACCTAACATACTTCAATTAAGTCTATAATTTGCGTTGCATACAACATTACATACAACAACAAGCCTCACGTGATTAATGGATGACCCCAATGATGTTTGCCATATATTGACGTTCCGATATTTAATTTAAAAAAACATCGACGTGTCGATATTATCAAACTAAACATCGATGTTTATTCACTGATGAATATTGAGCATCCCTACTGACAACAAAAATAAAAATACACCAGTTTTAACTGTTAATTTTGATTTGTTGTTAAAGAAATAATGTAAATAACAACTTTATGAGTGAAAAATCTTAAATATTTACTAAAATAATTCGTTTCATAAAAATGATATACGATGCATTACTGATGTTATGGGATTGTTCGCAAAAAACAAAAGTTTCACAGGTAGATAGTAAAAAATCTGCATGTTCACAAACATATATTGATATAAAATATCCAGTTATTACAAATTGCAGCCGAATCCTCTCACATATGCAAACGAGGGAGATGCAGTGATCCTAAGCAGAATATATGATATTGCTCAAAGTCATCATAAGATTCAAAATTTTACATTAGGCACAGCATTTCATTCTAGAAAATCTCAAACAGGTTTTTATATTCTTAAATAAATTTATATATTTTTACAACTATATTGTCAGTAGACAATAAAATTACTATGCAGCAGTAAGTTTTTATGAGTACTTACATGGCAATTAGAACTCAGTATGGTTTTAATGTATTAAATTTTTTCACAGCTGCAGGCCATAAATCCTATGGTCTGTATGGTCAAGCTCTAAGTGAAGGTATTTCTGAAGTACTACAATCGTATAAGGACACCTTAAAAGAGGTTGAGGGTCTGATTATTGGCAACCAGAATTACACATTAGCCTTTGTATATAGTTATGTAGAAAAGTTTCAAGGTCTATTCAATACACTGAATAGTATAATATGTACAATCAAGGAGAGGAGGCTAACAGGATGTCAAATATTAAGTCTTGTGCATCAATTCATTATGAATGGGGATGAAATGGTACATAAAGCTATCATCAAGTAAGTTTCTGTTATTTAAGGGATATGTAATTGTGTGTGATGTTATTTGTGTGTGTGTATAGGTTCCCTAAGAGTGATTTGGATTCTGCTCAGGTTGATAAACCTAACATTCTTATATTTATTTAGAATTCAATATTATAACCTGTTTACTTAGATTGATCATTCTATTATTTTGTTTCTAGCATATTTACTTGTATAAATATGGTTTTTATTAACCAACTATGTACATGGTTATTGTATGGTGAGTTAAGGGATCCATATGAAGAGTTTTTTATCTACCAAATAAAGAAAAATGTTGCCTCTGATACTTTTATGTCAACTCCCTCCTCAACAAATACTTGCGACAAATCCCTTGTGTCTACTGTAAGTGTACATGATATTATTGATATTAATATATAGTTTTATTATGTATATTGATTTTCTGTATACATATTAATTATATTCGATTTTTTTCCAACTAGTTTAAAAAAATATAAATGAATATAGTCTGGTTAATAATATATAAAAAACTAAATGAAAGCTAAATACAAATATACAAATTTACTTTGTGTATTTTGTATTAAATGGGAATTGAAATTAAATTTATAATATTGATCATTTGTTTCTAATTATTCCTTTCAAAAGCAAACATCAAGTTCTTTGAATGTATGAATTAATTGGTTTTTTATTATAAATTTGTGTGGAAACAAATATAACTTAAACTTAAACTTCTATCATTTTTATTTAAAATTAACAAGTTTATTTATTATCTTGGATTTAATATTATATTATTTTCCCAGCTTCAGCAAACACCGTTGGAATGTGGATACAATATAAATCCAAACATGATACCCTCTTACATCCCTTTGTCATTAGCTCAGGAGATATTGTTTATTGGCAAGACTGTCATTTTGTTTGGATTTGATCCCAAAAAGGTCAAAAAAAGTAATAGTATAACATATCAAACTATGTTAACTTTACAGACAATGAATGCAGATTCAAGGAGGTATTTACTGTTTTATTTTACCTATTTTTATTATTTGATAGTACAAAAAATATATTTATAAGGTCTAAAAATTTAAATTTTATTTTGTTTTAATATATCTAACAAACAATATAATAATAGATTTACAATATGGGAGGAAAAAGAGGCAGAGTTTCATGAGAAATTACAAAATTTGAAAATACCAGAAGTGTTTGAAGTGTGTAATTTGAAAGGAGTGGTCCATGAGATCAAGGAGTGTGTCACTATGGTAAGTGTTGATTTTATTATAACACAGTGAATAGATATTATTCAAATGATGTGCTAATTTAAATGATTTTAGCATCTATGGGCTGTAGCAGTGGAAGAAGCGCAACTTATACATGAACTACACCTCATGAAGGATTTCTATCTGCTTGGCCGAGGGGAACTGTTCTTAGAACTGCTGAGGCTCACTGCTCCCATGCTTGATAAATCTACTACAAGAACATCCACCAGAGGTATATATGTTACATTTGATTATGCCACCATATTAAATATAAAAAATAATAATTATATAGTGGCTTTAATCATATAATTAAAAATATAATTAAAAATTTGGATCCTGCAGAGATATACATACATCATACTTGAATAAATATAAAAATGTACTAAAAACATATTTTGAGTAGGGGTGAATCTAATTTGGTTTTTGTACTATTTTACTATTACAAATATATATTTGGAATAATAAAATAGTGCATTAGTATAGTATTAAAGAATTTTTCAAGAGATTTTTTTACAGATATGAATCATGCTTTCCAACTGGCCGCTAGAGCAGTATTTCTCAGCAATAGTGCTGATATTGAGAAATTTAGCTTTGAGCTACCATATGTTAAACCAAATATCTCTTCTAATTCTACTATCGAGGACGATAGCAGTACTGGTAACAATACATTTATATATTTTTTTATTTTTTACTTTATTTATTACTCTCGCCTGTATTTATCTTGCGTACTTAATATAAGTACAGTTTAAAAAATAACTATTTTTTTTCTATACAAGATTGAAGCTAAAATAAGAAAGGATCCTAATTTAATAATTTTAAATAATTTCTTATTCTAAAAATCGAATCTAACATCTATAGATGTATTTATGAATGTTTGGGCAAAAAGTATTAAGTGCTCATATTTATTGTATATCTTAAATACTACCCACAGTTGCGGACGGCTGGTCGACCATTATCCTAAAATATGATTTCAAATGGCCCTTACATCTACTCTTTGCTCCGGAAGTACTCGCCAGATACAACGACATGTTCAGACTCCTATTGAGGATAAAGAAGACACAGCACGACTTACATTCGCTTTGGAAAACTTATAAACACTCACCGAGGTAATCTAAAAGATATCATGTTTACTAGTTGTTGCCTGCCACTGTACTTCTGCAATGATTAGTACTAGATTACTCCGCACACACGCCGCACACACACCACGCGAACAAATAATATATTATTTTAGAACTATTTTGATAACCATAAAAATGGTTATCAAATCGGCCCAGTAGTTTCTGAGATTAGCGCGTTCAAACAAATAAACAAACAAACAAACTTCTGCTTTATATACTAGTATAGATTTACTAATAGCTAGGTCAACTACCTAGCAATTGATAAATTAGATCATTAGATCATAAAATATATAAATACTATACGGCCATGTGAAAAGGCTGTGATTGAGCTATGTACTATAAATATTACATATTATGTAAGATCAAACAAAACTGAACTCTGACCTTCAGATATAGAGTCTATATTGTGTTTTCAGATTTACAATGTGCCAACTCCACAACAAACTCATGTTCTTAATGGAAAATCTCCAGCATTACTTACAAGCTGATGTTTTGGAGACTAACTTCTCTCGTCTCATGGAAACTGTTAACAAGAGCAATGATTTTGAAAAATTGAAAAAGGCTCATGCGACATTTTTAGCGGATATCTTGAGTCAGTCTTTCTTGACGGTGACTTCGGTATGTATACAATTTTGATTAAGAGTATATATGTTGATGCTTGAATAAAATTCATCATCTATAGTACTTCTACAATAGTCTTCAAAACATAACTTTAAACAAAAAAAAGGTTTTTAATCAGTGATGATGCTGAATAGTTCATAAATATAATGCTATAATTTCAGTGCAACGACAGTGAATGCGGTGACACTCTGGACTCAATAAACAACCCTGTGTTCTGCAACATCATGGAATTACTGAAGCTGTGTCACTCCTTCTGTAGTATCAGCGATTTTGCTGCTGATAAGGAGGCGGAGGAGTACTATATTAGGGGCTATTCAGATAAGTAAGCATTTTTTTTACATACTAATATTACTATTACTATATTACTCAAATGTTACTTTACTTGGTTTTATAGTAGAGACGAAGCTTCTTAGCATTCCATGGATTCACCGTGCGGGTGCCGGTCCATGGCGTTGCAGGGAGAGGAGTGCAAACAGTTCCTGGGACTTGCGACCCAGGTGTAGGTTTAAGGGGCCCCTTTAAAATGTGCATTCACGCTCACCATCAACTGGTTGCGCTCCTCTCCCTACCTAACCAAATTTGGAATGAACCTACCAATGCCGCCTTTGAAGTACGTTCTAGAAATGTACTGATAATAGTTCTAGAGAGGCCAAGATCTTTAAGTAGGTTATAGAGAGATTTCGCTGTTATACCTCTCGCTCCCACTTCTACCGCGTACAAATTTACTATATACCTATTCCTGGTCAGTTCGTTATACTTGTTTACTTTAATTGAGTGATTTTTTGTATGTTAGTTTCCCACGGAGCAGTAAGCTCCACAAGTATCACGCGCTTTAACTGTCTAGAGTACAGGAATATGTCCGGTCTGGATGACGAGACAACAATATCCTCAGGAATTCTATACTGTTGAATACTATATACTACTAAACGAAAGTCAACTAAAGATTCAAATAATTCCAGGTTTAATAAACTAGTAAAACAGCTAATGCAGCTTCTAGTATCTCTCCGCGATCGTCCGTGTGGAGTGTACCTGGCCAGGCTTCTGATGAGACTGGACTACAACCGCTGGCTCAGCGGTGAAGCACAGCTTACACAATCTGTCACTAACATGCTCCGGTACTAAGCTCTAATTTGTTCGAAATTTAAATGTTATATGCCTTTATATTAAAATCAGTTTTGTTACCAAAAAATTAATGAGTTTAAATTAAAATTATACTGAACAAAGATGTAAAACTTGTAAAACGAAATAATCATATTATATGTTATTTTTGAGCTCATGTAACAATAATAATTATTAATATACATTAATAGGTTTCATAAAATAAAAACTATGTAAACATTAAAAGGATAGATTTATATAAAACATAATAAAATTAATCCATAAACTTGTCTTATTCATCATCAATCTTCTCATCTTCCAAAATGTTTGTATTTTTGATGTTTTGGAGTAGGGGTTCTCTGTGTTGAAGCATTACAGTTTTAGTAAGAATACATTTAGTCATGTGACAGGAACATGGTATAGGATGCTCTACTTCTTCTGGATCTAGCATTGTGAATTCAAGATTATACCTAAAAAATACTATGGTTAAGACCAAATAGAATAAAATAGATGGAATACTTAAAAATATTTTTATATTGATATTTGGTTGGATGAAATGCTAATATCAATTTGGAATATAAATCAGTTTTGGAAATTTGGATCTGATTGACTATATTTGGGGTTGACTGTTCATCATATGGGAGCAAATTGAAAAAACAATCCATTTTTAAACTTTGGCTACCCATAATCAATATACCCAATGTTCCATTAACTATATAAAAACATCAGTTCAGACCTGCAGTTGCCAGCTGGTATATCACCTACCTTCTAGAATTAGACAAATCTCTCTTCATATCTAATTGAAATGCAATAGGTTCCTGTTCTTCAATATCTTGTTCCTCTGGCAAAAGTATGATGGTTTGTTTCCAGTGAGTCGGGGCATCATTGGGTCCTGTTCTCAAGATTATATGTTCATCATTTGATAGTTGGGGAAAATAACATTCAAACCACAAACATAGACCTTGATATTGTCCAGATCTGCTTGCCGCTGTAATAATAAATAAAGGTTAATTTAATTTTAATAATATTTGTAATACATTTAATATGATTGTTGTATGCTTACCAGCAACATGTGTGATACTATAAGAATTCAAATCCTCGATTGTGTCTTCTCTTAAATTAATCCAAGCCATGGCTATATCTTTACCCATGAGGTCTTCTGATTGGATCTGCATTATCTCTGGTTTGCTGTTTTTGCTTGTCCGAAGTTCTTTTGAAAATGTTGATAATGATACTCCATAGAAATCTTGCCATTTTTTATGTAGTTGTGGTACACTGAAATTTTTATAACAGTTATTAATTATTTTTTATCTACATATAAAAGAAAGATTTAGCTGGCTTAAGTGATTCATCTTGTTATGTAGATATTAGCTTCTTTGCAAGTGACTTTATATTTATTTTGAAAAATAAATCCTTTAATCATAGTTGTTAAATAAATATTGATGATGTGATTCATAATCAATACAAATGCTCACCTACATGGTGCAACATATATACCAGCACTTTCTGGGAACATTTCACCATCCTGTTTTAAAAACTTGTCTCTTGCTATGAGTACCGAGTCCAGCATACCCTCATGTAACAAGTAAAAACCCATCCATTCTGATACAATAGCATCAACTCTTACATCTCCTGGCAGCCTTACATCTTCTACTTTACTGTGTATTACCTAAAAATTATTGCAGTTTTATATCAGAAACCTAAATCAAATGTTAATTTACATTTGCAAAAAAATACATTTAAATACATATTCTGTATGAAATTGAGGTCTCTTGATAATGAGTATAAACAAGAAGAAAAGAGTTACTGTCAAAGCATACAAAAACGTAATATTTACTTCTATAACATCCTCAAAATTGTTTTCTTTTACAATCTCTTTTGCTAGATTAGCTAAGTTACTGGCTTCCACGGCATAAACTTTCTTTGCACCTGCTTGGGCACAAAATATTGATAGAATACCTGTACCGCAGCCAACATCCATTACGATTTTATCTTTGAAATATGATTTGTTAGCCATTATTGCCTTGTAATAAGCACCAGTGCGTGCGTCATCTTCTAACATCAATCTATGCACCTAAAAAAATTTTTTAATTTCGATATTTGTAACAATTATTATTTATAAAACTAAAAGAACGGCTAATAACAATACCTCTAGGTCTTCATAGCTCGAAAAATATTCACATTGTGGAATTTCCATACTTAGATTGGATACAGACCAATAATAAATAATCTATTTTATAAATTCTGACAACTCAGTACAAGTTATCTTTATCTCAACTTAAAATAGAAACAAAGATTTCTAAATAAGTTGATAATTCTAACCTCTAACTAGAAATACCAAGTAAACATTATACACTGACATTGACAATGACACTTAGTTTTTTCTTGTGGTTACATATTATCACAGATAAATGGAAACACAAATTATGGGAAGGTGTAAGGAATTAAGAGTATAAAAAATTTAAGTTTTATATATTTTATCTTTTATATACAATTACATTCAAAATCATATTAGTTGGTTGAAATGTATATTATTATTTAAAGAAATGGTACACACATAACCCCCTTTTAACTATAGAAAATAGGAATATTTTTGTCGTCTGAGACATTTATTCAAATCTTGAAATTTTGTAGGCTTAAATAAGTTAAAATTATAAATAATTTAGAGATTCTCAGTCTCAGTCTCATAGATGATAAATGAATCGCTTTGCTTTTATAGAATCGATAAATATATCGATATTAAAGATATCGGTACTGTCATAAAGAACTGCAACTTCAGAGTTCAGTGCGAATGCGAATTGTGAAGTGTTGTAAATGTGAAAACTTTTGTGTTCAGATTCATACACGCTAAGATTATTTCTACTTGTAACTTATTATGTTTTATGAGTTTATAAAAGAAAATACTAGTGTATAAGTTCACTATGGCTAAAGAAGGGGATATGTCGCTGTTCAACGATGTGTTGGAACCGTTTAGGCGGGTTATAAACACGGATCTGGCAAAGGATAAGTTGTCGGCGTCTGCTAAATTAAATTTTTCTGATAGTTATCAATCTATAAAAGAAGGTAAAGTTGTAGATTATGTGTGAATATTACTATTACTAAAAACCTTTATATTTTAAACATTTTCTTCTATTTTGCGCAGGTTCTAATTTATTCCTGACGAGTAAACGAAAATCTAGCCTGGAATCTCCCAATCCAGAAAAACGAATTCGTACAGATTCAGGAAATTCAAATGGCCCACCACCATCACCATGGGAAGCTAAAAGATTGAAAATTGATTTGATAGGAGCTAAAGCACAGGTTCTATACTATTTATTGTGAAAACTAGGCTGTTCAATTAATAATGAAGATCTTAAAACTTCAATTTACTAGAGAGACGATTATTATTACAAATTAATCATAAAACAATTCTTACATTTAAAAGCTTACAGGATGTCTAGAAGCCACTGCTGTATAAATTTAACCCTTAGTTAACCTATAGAGTCAACACTTTGATATATTTCTTTGTATATAATATCAAACAATGAGTTAAGCTCTCAGAATTGCCAACATAAATAATGTATTTATTATTACATTTCCAATATCAATAATAGTCTATAATCTAATATATTAATATAGATAACTAAGCTGGAAGCCCGTGTCAACCACCAACACACAATACGTAAGGAAATGCAGATATTATTTGAAGAAGAGAAGTCCTCACTGATAGAACAGCACAAACGTGATGAGAGAGCTCTCTCTGAGATGGAAGATCGATTAAAGTTGATTAGACGGAGGGAACTGGAACTGAAAGAAGAATACAGTGTGGTATGTCAGGGTTTTGTGAAGTTTACTGTGATTTAAAAATCTTGAAGATTATGGTAATTATAAATGATTTATAAATTTCAGACTATAAAAGAACATAAAGAAGCTAAAATTAAATGGGAAAAAGATAGAAGTGATCTCCAAAAGCATATAGCTGAACTGAAAGATAAATTACTAGAAGCTAATGTTAGCAGTAAGGATCAGATATCGGAAATGAAGAGAGATATGGATGAATTATTACAAGTAAGTTAATAGAAGTTTATTATGCACCAATATTTCATGGGAAAATGTCATTGAGAGCTGAAACAAAGCTGTGTCTGAAATCGAAACTTCCTTGGGGAAAGTTTCAGATTGGAGTCAACTTAACTTAGTCCAATTTAACCCCACGAAGACACAGGTTTGCGCGTTCACCTCTAAAAAGATACCGTTTGTCGTTATACCTTCGTTTGAGAGCACTCCTGTAACTGCCGCAGCCAGTATTGGCGTTGATATCATGTGCGAAGTCCAGTTCCACGGTCATATTGAGGGTAAGGCTAAATTTCCCTCAAAGAAGCTTGGTGTACTGAACAAATCGACACAGTATTTCACTCCGGCCCATCGCCTGCACCTTTATAAAGCTCAGGTTCGGCCGCATGTGGAGTACTGTTCTCATCTGTTCGCAGGGGCACCCCAGTACCAGCTTTTTCCTCTTGACCGGATGCAATGGAGAGCGGCTCGTATTATCGATTGCCAACACCTTTCCAATCGGCTCGATCCCTTGGCGTTGCGTAGAGATGTAGCTTCTCTCTGCATTCTCTATCGCTTATAGAGTGTTCTGAAGAGTTGTTCGGACTTATACCACCCACAGATTTTCGCCATCGTCCATCGCGACAAAACCTCCACCTACACTACCTCAACAGCTGGCGCTCCACCACTGTACGCTTCTCGAGAAGTTTTTTGCCTCGTACGACGAATCTGTGGAACAAATTGTCGCCAAGGTATTTCCGGACCGATACGACATTCAAACCTTCACTTGTAGCTCCTGTGTTGCAGATGTCCATGGGCGACGACGGTCGCTTAGCTGACTCGTCTGCTCGTTTGCCTCCCTATCCCACAAAAACAAAAAAAAAATGTTAAATCTTTGATCAATGAATCAACTACTGATCAGTAGATTAGTGCCAGTGTTTAAATGATAATTAATTATTTGTTTCACGACTTATGATTAGGATTAAATATGATTCTTTTAGCTTTAGAAGGTTCTTTCTATCCAGGTGTGTAACTAAGCCAGTGTGGCCATAACCTTAGTGATAGTATATACAAAAGGTAGCAATATATTTTTACAAAAATATTGTTTATCATTTCTTTAGGCTCTGGAAGGTGCTCAACAGGAAGTGGAAATGCTAAAGCAAGAAGTAACAAAACAAACATCCCGAGCAGAACAGTGCTCTACTCTTCGCACCCAACTTGAAAAGCAGACATTTGAGTTGCAACAAATTACCAGTAAATTAAAAGAGCTTGAGTATGAAAAAGATTCTTACAAAGATTGGCAGCAGCAATCTAAAGTAAGTGAAAGTAAATAGTATTTCTTGTTTTTGAAATATAAAATATTCAAAATTAATGGGTTTATCGATGATTTTCAGACAGCCCAAAAACGTCTTACAAACATGGCAGATTTAGAAAAGGAAGTTGGAAGACTAAGAGCAGCTGAGCGTTCCCTCAGAGACTCAGTGTGCAATAAACTGCTTCTAGAAGAACAGGTCCATCTACTCACCACTAAGGTCGAAGCACTACAGCCAGTACAGCAAGAGCTGCATGAGGCTAAGGTATGTTCCTCAAGTTTTTATTTATATATAAATACTGGATCTGGTTGCTAAAGAAGAAAACCTAAATTATTCTAGACATTTTAGAAAAAATATGTGCATGTAATTCACCAATATGCCCCGGAGCAATATGGATGATTAAATTCCACATTACATTTGTTTTATACCTCAGGTGAAAATAGCATCACTAGAGTCTACACTGGAGGAATGGAAGAACGTAGCACGCACTCATGGCATAGACCACGCTAGAGCACTCTCTTCAGCCTTGGACTCCGCTCTCAGCAGTCAACTTACTGCTGTTGCCAGCTGTTCCCAGGCGCAGTCGCAGTCGGCTCACCTTACCGAGGTACATTTTGAAATTTATGAAGTTTATATATTTAATGTTAACTGTCCAAATAGAAAATGATTATAAAACAAGATATACAATTTTTAAATATTTTTCAGGAAGTTGCTACGGTTAAGTTTGAACGTGATAAGGCTTCAGCAAAGTTAAATGACTTGCAAACCGTACGTAAGAATCAAGAGAGTCTCATACATCGGCTACAGAAACGTCTGCTTCTTGTAACGAGAGAGAGGGACAGCTATAGGTATACATCTTCTACTTATAAAAGCTCAATCTTATGGTTAATTAATAATAATAAAATAAACACCACCGTGACTAGTAACTCGTCTCCATATTACATCGTCGGTCGGCTCTGACCGTGCCCAAACTGATTTCCACTGTTTCTAATTTTGGATAACTTTAGACCTCCTCTGAGTCGGTAAATTAGTCTTGAAAAAGGTCATCAATACTAATCCCCAGAGCAATTACAATACACATATACTAAAATGCGTCCACAAAAATAGCTAATATTTTTAGTTGTACCGATATACACCATTGTTCGATATTTCTATTTATAACGAAAATTGTATTATTATAATAGGTGACAATCCAAAACAAGATAATATACCAGCATCATTAATCGACAGACAGCAGTTAGATTGTTACGAGAAGGAGCTGACGGTGTCCGTGAGCGGGGCGGGCGGGGCTGGCGGGGCGGCGGGCGGGGCGGCGCTGCTGGCGGCGCGCGTCGAGCAGCTGGAGAAGGCGCTGCAGTCCTACCGCGACCTGCTCGCTGCCCACGACCACGACCCGCACGCCAAAGGTACCATACTTTGTTTGAAATATTATTCAGTAGCACCTTGGTCCCCGGTGTCCATCCCTGATACCCAAAGGTGTCCATTAAGGCCCAACATGTGGTGGAATCACGCCGCGGTCTCCTGACTAACGCACGCATGGGTTGATTCAATCTACATTGTATGATTGTATTCAGACTCTCTCTGAAGACTGACTACACATCCAGGTAACTATCGCCGCTACCCTAGGGTCCTCTGACCGTAACGTATCCATATAGTTCAACATCTGCGACAAAACGCGTCTAGCTCTTCAGCGGCTGGGAATAGAACGCGGACTTTCTTCACATCCTACTCATATTTAGTTTCTCTGATGCTTGTGTTAGAGCAGCTGCTACTTGCAAACCACAGGCGACTCGTTCCTGGCTGATCTAGTTACCAAGGGTTCGACCTCTCTCAGAACACACATATGTGGGATTACCACAAAAAACCATTCGTAGTATTACCGCTTTTCCAGAACACTCCTTTCAATGCTTCGCCAAGTATCCAAGTACTGGGCCTGTAAACATCGAGCGATAGTCAGTGTTCCTGACCTGGAGAGGATAAGTTGCCTCGAAAAACCTGGGAGTGTTCAGCAGAGCAGAGCAGTATTGCCTAACCAGCGCTCGTGCTGTACGAAGGTCCGGCCACAGATGGAATACTGTTCTCATCGCTGGTCCGGATCGTCTCAGTATCTGCTTCTACCATTTGTATTCAAAAAGAGCGCTTACCCTTCTCCCCGCTGCCCCTCCTCGAAGACCTACAACACTTGTGCATCCTCTGATACTGAAAGAACGCTGCCCGCAGGCTCGATGGCCTCCTTATAAAATAATCGTTGTTTATGAAATAATGTCATTAATTATTCATATTTTATTTTTCAAGCTCTCGAGACCGCTCGAGCAGAAGCTACTAAATATCGCGAGGAGGCGGAGGTCGCGAAGCGGGAAGTGACCAAAGTGCGTCTACAACGGGACCAGCTGCAGTTGCACTTCGAGAAGCTCGCTGCTCCGACCAAAGTGAGTACAGTACGTAGCTGTCAACGACATGACTGTCTGAATAGCTCTCATTATCTTATTGTGTACACTTTACTTCGCTGGACCTCTAGAACACACGCGGTGAGAATTATAAACATTTGTCTTGCAATAATAGTATATCAATATCTTTAAAACATTTTTCTTCTAGATCCTTCACTTGGCGGACAACCCGGCCTCCGTCGCACAGAAACAACTGCAACTTGACTTGGAGTCGGCGCAAGAAGAGGTCAATAAAACACATTTCATTTTACGTTTCCTTACAAACGTGCACAGCTATATGTACTAATGTTATAGTAATATATATATATATATAGAATGTGTAGTCGTAAAAATATATATAGCATGAAAAATAAACAGATAACTACGGGCAGGGATTACACATTATTTATTGTAACATTTTCTTAAAATTTAAATAATTTTAACATTGCTTTACATTTTTATAGATATTTTTAAACATTAGTATAAAATATATTATTTAATTGTTTGATTACTTTATTTCATGTATCTCTAATTGGTATAATATTGTTTATATTGCTGTCATAGATAAAGAAGCTGAAGGCGTCTCTCCGCGAGGGCGGCTCTCGAGAAGGAGACGAGAATCTGCGCACTCAGCTCGAGAACAGCCGCATTAAACTACAGAGGTACTGACACGCACCGCTCTCTGCAGCGGACAGCGCACAACAGACTCTACCGTACTCTACATAGCGCTGGACTCGTTATATCTTAGTTACAAGTGTAGTTTAAATAGTATTTATAGTATTTATAAGTGTTTTTTTTTAAGGATGAAGGAAGAATTCACATCCTCGGCGCAGGAGTATCGAGATGTCTGCTATATGCTTCTAGGTTACAAGATAGATAGAACTGGACATAAAAATTATAGGTAATTATTAATATATAATAATTATATTAATTAGATAAATACAAACATAAAGTAAAGAACCTGGTCTGTAACATAAAGTAATTAGATAAATCTAATATTATAAACCTATAATTATATAGGTTCATAATATTAGATTTATATAATTACTTAATGCACCAACTACTGCCTGTACTCTCATGAAATTATCATTTTAATGATGGGCCTTACAGGCATGTAATAAGTGATCACTTTTGTTAATAAGGCCATCTTTATATTAAATTTCATATATTATCTGTAATTTATTGTTCTTTTTTTTATTTCATATTTTGTGTGCAATAAATTGGTTTAAATAAATATAAATAATATCCAATAGAATTTCATGTGTCTTAAATCAAATTAATTATATACAAGTCAATGGAATTCGTCATAAAGTACTTTCATATTCATATTGGAGATAAAAAAATAATGAAATCACTAATTCCAGGATATCAAACATGTATGCGGACTCATCGGACGAGTACCTGACCTTCACCCTTTGCGAGGACGGTATAGAGATGGTGCACACGGAGTACTCGTCCACGCTGGGGGAGCTGGTGGAGTTGCATCTGCATCAGCACCGCTCCATCCCCGTGTTTTTGAGCGCTCTCACCATGGAACTGTTCACCAGGATCACCATACAACAGACACAGGATTGCCAGATGAGGGATTGAGGGAACAGATGTATAAGTTTTAGATTAAAGGGTGCCGGATTACTAAAGAAGTGTTGAGATATTTGACATGGAATGGTACTTTGGATGCAGTGTTATAAGTGCTTACAGATAATACAGACACGGGAGTTTTAGTGATAAATGTGTGCTATTGAAGTGACGGCTCAGAATTAGTGAATATTCATTTTGTCTATTGGTAAAATTTGTTCAAATGTCTAAATGTTTTTGAAGCCTCCGATGTATGTGTTACTTTATGTAAATTTGATATCCATTTCCAGGATATTTATCATAAAATAAACACAACTTAGGCAATAATATAATATTTTATGTATAATACATTATATATATATTTTATTCATTATTGAGTCAAATTTTCCTATTATATAAGACCTTAACTGGTTTCTCAGTCCATGCCAAGTATCTATAGGTTTGAAAATGTTGTCTGCATATCAAATATTGATATTACTAAAATCAAAACATTGTAGGTTAAGGCTGTATCCACATGTACATATTATTGAACCCTCTACTATATTTGTAATTATATTTGCAAGAAAATCGCAAAAATAAAAAAAAACAATCATGGTATACCTTAGGCCTAATTGCCGTGATACAAACGTTTACAATATAGTTTTCATTCAGTCCCAATAAAGACGCTGAGACTGGGTTTTTTCTAAATATCAACAGTATAAAAATATTCAATATAATTAAAAATAATAAAAAAATATTGAAGTATTGAAAATTAATTTTTTTGACACTGGGACGGGATGAAACTATACTATACACAGGACACAGGCTATATCAAGACATCTATTGGATTTTTTATTAGTACAAATACTGTATATACAGGTAAAAGAAACAACTTTATTATAAAAAAAATCCCACAGACAAATATAAAAAAGGTATTATATGACATTTCAATAACAGTTAAGCGGCCAGTTCATTATCTAATTTCAGCGGCACTATTTGACCTTTAGGAATCTCCACCAATCATAGGAGCACTAACTCGCTAACAGACATTTCACTGTGCGATGTTAGTACACTAGTTGAGATAGTGTCGCTTAAATTGGATAGGGATATAAATGGATTGTATAACATTTGTATATGTTCTTAATTAAAATTTAATATTCGTATGTGGTAGAGGGTTTTGACTATATCTTTCTGGGAGATATCATTTTCATTTCATTCATTCCGTTATTATAATATTTTATAAATTTATTTAATCTCAATTTATTTTTGTATTTTATGTAAAAAGTTAATTGTTGCGGAAACTTAGATAATAAGATATTTCCTATATAGGTAGATATGAAAATTTCGATATTTGTATTTCAAAATACATAATATAAATAAGTAATATTAATAAAATTTTTAAAAACACTATATTTATTTTATTTAAGTTCACTGCTTGTTGCAAAATTTTATTTAATTTTTTTCGGAACATTAAAAATGGTAAAAATTCCGACTTAATATGATTGCAGTAGTTTAGTACAGCGACTGCGTAAAGACAATAATATAAAACATATATAAAAACAAAATAATTAATGAGTGACATCACACAGAAACGTATACAGTAGTTATGTTGTTTTGTAATTTATTTATTTAAATCTTTTCCACTTTGAATCATTATTAGTGATCACTTGTGTACACGAGTGATGTACTTCAAATAGAGGTGTCAGGAGGGCTCATTTTGATACCATACTTATCGTAATAAGCCCTTCTGCAAGAACACCTCTGAACTTAAAGTAAAAATTACGAGGGTTCCAAACGCCCCCTGGTCTGAGAAGAACCACACAACAAACTCAGCCGGGTGTTTATTGTGATCACTGTTTCACAAACGTCAATATAACTAAAATGAGCAATTTACGAACAACTAGAACCATCACAATCAATTCGCGTCGAAGGCCTAATAATTTTAGAAATAAAGGAAATTAAAACACAAAAACAGTTGCTAGCAACACGACCAGTCACCGCAAGCAGCACCCGTTCACGAGTATAACATTAGGGTCAGCCATCACCACCTTCGCCATATTTGAGGGAGGGAGGGAGACCTGACCCCCAACGCTACCGCACGTAATGACTTCTAAGGGAACGGTGTGATGGGCCTGCTGATCAAACAAGAGTAACCAACAACGTCAAACAAATTGCACGGTTTACTAGTTTATCGCTACAATATAATTTATTCCCAGGCCATACCGTCGTTAATATAATCCCTTACACTATAACAGGATTTTTATTATCGAATTTCTTTGATGTATAATTTAAATTTATTTAATGACAATTTTAAGGCTTCATTAGGGAGTTTATTATAAAAACGTATACTATGAATCTTGAAAGAATTTCCTATTTTTTGGAGCCTAGTGGTGGGCATAGCAAGTTTATTTTTGTTTCGAGTATTAATTTTGTGTAAATCACAATTTTTCTTGAAGTTATTAATATTCTTACATACATTAGTTCTCATAATTATATTGATTATATGCAGTCATAATTTTGAAATCTTTGAATTTATTTCTTAACGATTCTCTAGGCTTTTCTTTTTATTATGGTATAGCAAACGAGCGTGCGGATCACAGGTGTTAAGTGATCACCGCCGCCTATGAACTCTTGCAACATCAGAGGACTCACAAGAGCGTTGCCGGCATTGGAGGTCGGTGTAAACGCCTTTTTTAAAGGTACCCATGTCGTATCGATCTGGAAACACCGCCGAAGGAAGTCCATTCCACGTCTTTGTGGTACGTGGAAAAAATGTTCTTGAAAACCCACAGTAAAGGATCGCCACGCATCCAGGAGGTAAGGATGGTATTGAAGGCGATGTCGTGCTGCGCGGTGGTGAAATTCGGCAGCGGGCATCAGATCAAAAAGCTCTTTGGAGCACTCCCCATTGTAAATGCGATAGAAGACGCTCAAAGAAGACCTACGCAATGACAAAGAGTCCAGCCGGTCACAGAGAACTGGATCCCCGAAAATCCGAACGGCTCTCCGCTGTACGCGGTCAAAAGGTAGAAACTAATATTGGGGTGAGCCGGACCAGAGATGAGAGCAGTATTTCATATGAGGTCCGATCTGCGCTTTATAGGGCGCAAGTCTTTGGCCAGGGTTGAAATACTGCCTCGCTCTATTGATTACACCCAATTTCATCGAGGCTGGGAAAGGAGATCCTCATCTTATAGATCGTACGAATAGCCCTCTTCTGCAGCACAAATATAGCATCAATATCTGATGCATTACCCCATAACAGTATGCCATATGACATGGTACTGTGAAAATAACTAAAGTACACTATTCTAGCCGTTTCAAAGTTAGTCAGCCGGCGTATTCTTTGCACCGCGTAAGCGGCAGAACTAGCGGCAGTCTGTTCGACAAGTCTAAAATATGAGGGCCCCATTGCAATCTTGCATCCAAGGTACGTGCACCCAAAAAAGTAGCAGCATTAAACAATTCCAATTCCTCATTTTTGAACATTGGTTTTGATGGTCTTCACGTTTGATAAAGTCAATTTAATAGGTACATTTAGCCTTTTTTTCGTTGAGCAACAGATTATTAGCGTTAAACCATTGTACAACATCTGAGAGAGCATTGTTTACATCGTTAATTACTGAATGTCGTCTATTCATTTTAAAAATAAGAGATGTATCATCAGGAAACAATACTATCCCTTACAAAATAGGGCAAGTCATTTATGTAAATCAGACACTAATCAATTGAAAAGCTTTTACTATTTCCTGGGCACTAACCTTTTTGAAATTGAAATTAATATAACAATTATCAAAATTGTCCGTAAGTAATTTCAGAGCGGCAGCAGTTGAAGAGGAGAATAAATTATTGGGTTTTCCCATTAAAATAGCAGATTTTTAGAGTAAAAAGTATCCTATATGTAGACTGGAGCTATAGGCTATAACAACAAATCGTATCGAAATTGTCCAGCAGTGTTCGTTGATGCGTTCGTGATACAAAATCAATGAATATTATTTACAGACTAACCGATAAACTCGTAAATAAAAACTAAAATTACGCTCTATAGATACTCCCCAAAAAAATCAAATGTCTCAACATATACCAACACGTTTATATTTTTATATGTATGATGTATTATAATTGTTAAAAAACTTGTGAGTCTCGTTTTATATTATCAAATTGTCATGGAGCTTCTTTTAACTCAAGAAATTTACATTTTTTTTATTTTAATAATAACTGGAAAACCCCACTAATATCTTCTCCATACTACGTGATCGAGTCTCTATTAGAGACATACCTACCGCCAATTAAGTCATAATTGAAGAATCGAATTGAAATAGTACTGTCTGGAAATAAGCAAATAAAATTGCGCCAATTACCAGCTTGTTAAAATTGTAATCTGGGATATTCCGGTTTTGTTGGTTAAATAAAAAACACTTCAATGTAAAATATTTATGAAGAAACAAGGACAATATATTATACATCATCTCTAATGTTTGAAGTTCACTACAACAATATGAAGTAGAACACTCAACAATTCAAAGTATTCATAATTAAACTACATTAGTTATTACAAAAATTTTGACTGTCTTAAAAACGTATTATTTAGTTAACTATGCTTTATGCGTGAATTCATTACTTACTTGTATGGCGGCCATACACTATAAAAAAAAATAAGATATACAATTTTATGAATATATTTTTTTGCAAGTTACAAATGTGAAAAGTCAAAAGTACGTAACAAATTTTGTGTACAAGTTACATAAAGTTCTTTATTTTTTATTTATAAATTAGGCCTAATTAAATAATTCCAGAATTTTCAAAACTAAAATAAGTTTAAGTATAACTAAGTTTAGTTCTGATGCGGTCCATATAGAATATTATTGGTATTAATAAAATAAACCACACCAGTATACTTGCATATCCATTTACTGGTTTTGAGATCTCAAAAATATTTTTTTTTTGTTGACACTGACACTAAATAAAACTTAATTAGTAATAAGACTTATGTGGATTAATCGATTATAAAGAATTCGATTTGTAATCTATTTAAAGCTAAGCGGACGTCCAGAAACTGAATGTGAAGTGACACACGTCACTCACTTATTCGATGATTCACGTTTGACATCCAAACAATTCTTGGAAACATTTTGGAAATAATTTAAAGTAACAATAAATTACTTTTATCTAGTCTAGTCACCTAATTTCATCGTAAAATGTTTCGAAAATAAACAAAATAATTCTAAATCCTTACATAGACATAATACTGAAGTAGAACATTTAGTAAACCGACTGAATAATAATTTGATGATCCTGTGACACATTTCTATATAAAAATAAAACAAAACAAAACACGTAAACATAAATTTCACACAATTTTCAATAACATTATTGCACTAAAACTTTATAACTTAATAATAAATATTGCATAAGCGTTAAAACCACATCATGTGAAGTAAAATTAAGTAAGTCTTACAGTACCTACTAGAAGCCAATTAATTTAAAAAACAAAATGTCAGTCCAATAAGTCCGCAACCCGTTCAGGAGCCACGCGACGAAGATAAGAATTCTCTATAGAAATACCTACACAGTAAAAGTACCAAATATTGTGCTAACTAGTTCTATGTATAACAAATTTACTAAATATTAAGTACAATTTGGTGCTCAATTTAATAATGTAAAGTGTTATTAATAATTATTTATCTACAATAGTCGAAAAAATGTGCATCTTGTTCGAGAATTTTCTAAACCTACAGAAGTAACTGAACATTCGAAAGAATGTCTCTTGCCGACAAATAACTATTACAAAATTCAATATATTTTTTGAAGAGCATTCTGTTATGTTTGATATTTAATTCCTGAATTGATACATAGATAATTGATTTCAAAAGACAGGATAAAATCGGACGACAGAGACAGTTCCAACGTGGTTTATTATTTCTCTGATTTATGTTAGTACGTTTTCATTTCAAATAGATAGAGATCAATAAATATCTTTGCTCGAATTTATTGTGTTTGGAACTTTCCTGTAGACGCCATGACTTTGCCGTTTTCTTTGCTGTCCAGAAGTCCAACTCCTACAAAACTTTTAAACACTGCATACTTTAGTCTATGACTATAGGACCCGCGTCGTGTCCACGTCTCTGTGTTTTTCTTCAGTCACATTATTGTCCGTTATATTTTTGTTTCCTGAAACACAAGAGTATATATACCTAATATTTTTCCAATTGACATTATATACATATGATGATATGATCGAATACCGACCAAAATAATGTTATTTTGTAGCCTGCGTTTGTGCCGAGATAAACATAATAAAAAAAAGTAACGACATTCGATGGGAAAAAAGCTTATGTAGCCACCGAAATAAAATTCAATAAAGCACTCTCTAAAAGTATCAATTTTAAAAATGTACGGATTGAGCATGTGTTTCGTGTTTGCGTTCTTACCTTTACAGGGTCCGGGATGCATGGTGTCGACGACGGTGCCGGCACGGCAGGCGGCGCGCTGCAGGCGGCACCACGACGCGTACGTGCGCTCATCCGACCCGCACAGCGCCCGCCGTGCGCCGCCGCCCCCCCCGCCGCCGCGCCCGCCCCCGCACGCGCCGCACGACACGCAGCGCGCGCCGGACCACCCGCCCGACACGCAGCGCTGGCCCGACCCGCACCGCACCACGGAACACGTCGCGTTCGCTGGGAACGGAGTGATCGGTCACCACGGATCTATATATCACATAATAGTCCCCATGCAAATCTGACCCACCCGTAAGAAACTACGTGATGACACCGCACACGGCACACCCGTACATTATCCTCAAGGTTAAACACGTCGCATTAGCTTTTATAATCTGAACTCAAACACTACAAATACCGACACGGCAAATCTATTTAGATCAATAATATCCCTAACGGTATACAATTGTTACATCAGTTACATAGAACTGAATCCGTTTGAACGACAGTAATAAATCAAATGTTACAAACCTATACAAGATCCCTTATACGCGAGAGGCAGTGCCTTGCCGCGCTCGCAGGCCGCGCGTCTCAGCGCACACGCGCCAGCATACGTGCGTCCGTCCACGGCGCACACGGGCGTGCCCGCCACGCTGCAGGCACCGCACCGCACGCAGTGCGCGCCCAGCTCCGCGTCCAACACGCAGCGCTTGTCTCCTCCACATCGAACCCCATCGCAACTGCCGACTGAACACCAATGTCACACTTAATAACTAAGCATTAAAGCAGATTGAGATCACTGACATCAAATAATATGAAGCCCGGTGTAATATAATGACGGAGAGAAATCTGTAAACGTAGCGTAATATAACAGTTAATACTATTTGCCTTTACCGGAGAGCTGTATCGTATTGCGGTTTATAGTCCGACGATAGATAGTCTTGTCTAGACAGCGATCGAGTGCAGCCACTTTAAAGCTTAGATTACACGAAATTTATCATGGTTAAAATCAGGCCACCGGTGGCGTATTTTATTAAGGTATTTCACATCTGGCATTCGTGGAATGTATATAGCAGTTTTAACTCTTGATTATACACTGGATATTTAAATACATGTAAAGTTATATTTTTAAATCTAGAAATTATTGTAGTGAGATTTAATATACACGCATTTAATGTGTTACCTATATATATTTCCTAGCAATGTCTGTGGAGTTTGTCCTACACTCTAAAGATGATGCAATTAAAAAGTTGTAGAATTTTAAACAAGTTAATATATTTATTCCATATCTTAAATCGTTTTTGTTTAGCACAGTGGATTGGAAATTTATTTATTACCAAAAATAAAAATAATTGCCTCTCAATGGCAATGGCCATTCATGCCATTGCCAGTATAAATGACATAATTATACAAAAACTTAAATACGACAAAAGTTATCTCCATACCAAACTTCATCAAAATCGCTGTTGATGTGCAAAATAGTTCTAGTTAACGAGCGAACCTATAAATGAACAAACAATTTTAAAAGCTGTATAGTTTTTTTCTAATAGTTTAAAATAAAATACAATAATATATATGTGAGAATGTAAATAACACGTAACAATATTTATCAAACCTTATCTAAATAAACATTATAATCTTCAAGAGAGACAACAGATAATATAATGTAATGTTCATTGAGGTATTTTAGTCGGTGCGTACAAACCGTACAAGAATGCGTTGAGTTCGCGAGCCCGCTCGTAAAATGCTATAAAGTGGTTGCATATAACCCAACATCTACATTATGATGTTTATTTTTCGAAATAGATGGCTGTTCGCTGAAATGTTTAAATGTAGGTCGTGTGAATGTCCTTTAGTCAACATCTATGTTGTTCGGACTAGTTGTAGATTCGTATGACAGATAGGTTTATTGTATAATGCATAATAAACAGGTATAATTTTTTAGGGATGTATCATTATCGATGTCTTTAAAGAATCCATTACATTAAAATTCTCGTAAACTATTATTCCTTTTAGAGAATGAGTACTTTTTTCGATGCGGTCTAATCATTTGCAATAGAGTAACTTCGATGTAGATTATCTGTCACCATCTACTTGGCCTTTTCTTAATTTTTTTGGGTCGGCACAATATCATTCAAAATATGTCATACTCTTGCATATTTCTTTGTCCAATTTTTATCATGCACCACAATCAGACTTTGAAGACTCTTCTCGTTACGTTCGCATTACGATATAGATTATCTGTGACCGCAAATAATTCGATTAAATGCAACATTAACTGTATTATTATACAATATGTTATCTGTCTACGTGGACAAAGGCAATACACGTTGGGACCAGGTACATTAGTTTGGAACTACTGATTGAACCCTAGAAAGTATCCGTTGCTATTTGTCATAGACAAAACTTTCTGAATACTTTGTTTTTTTTTCAAAAGATATTTTCAAATACATACAAGGTTGAATTAAATATCACCAGGGGTAGGGGAGGTCAAATAAATCTAATCGAATAAAAAAAAAAAATCCGAATATATTTTTTTCAGCTTTTAATTAAAAGTCAACAGTTATTAGTTTTAAAATTTACTACAAAACATACGGGTGTTAACTTTTGAGGAATAATCCCTCAAAATTTAACACCCATGTCTTTTCAATGCAATTCACTTTTTCGCTGAATAATTTTTTTCGCTCAATTCACTTTTCGCGTTAACCGTAAAAATAACAATCGGTCGAATCAATGACAGCACCAATGGCTATACATCTGATCAAGGTATTAGCTGTAGTTTATTTTGAGAATTTTCAGTTGTGAAAAGTATTTTATCTGCTACCTTGCCAACAATAGCTATCACCGTTTTACCTTTTAAAACCATCTTATACCTTTTATCTATTGTATGAAATTATATTCATAATTTTGTGTATTTTCCCGTAAATAATTTTAAAAGAATTTTCAACGTAAATTACCTAATCTGTTTAATGGCAACAAAATTTTCCCAATATACTTTACAAGTTTTTTTTTGGTGAAATGGCAGTGCCGGGTTTAGGGAAGGACTGAGGTAAAAGCCCCGGGGCCACAAACGACAAAACTCCACAAATAAAGGCCCCCCACAATAGACTTCGTAAAAAATATCTTTCCAATTCCGACTAGTAAACACTAATAAACTTACTACGGGAACTAGATTTCAGCGAAATCATCAATGAGTTTTCGGCGAAAAAAGCTAGGAAGGTTACGGTCGTTAGCACTAAAATTTAATTTCAGATAATCTTTGTTTCCGATTATATCCATACATATTTGTTAAATGCTGAAAGAATTCTCCTTATTAAAACTCATTCTATATATTAAGCCAAACAATAGGATCTGTAAAGTAGTTTTTTGTGTTGCGCGAAAAAATTATCGTTTAAAAAAAAACAACAATTACAACAGAAAATAGCAGTTACTTAAAAAAAAAAAGTACAAACTTGGCCTTGCATTTTATTATTTGTATAGATTAACTACTTTGATTTATGTATCCATTATATATTTGTAAATAGCACGAAATAAATGCTTATGCAGTTTCCTTTTCATAGAATGAAATTTACAATAACACTTTCTGTTCACAAACCAGGCATTCATAAACTGAGTTTCTTTTTTTCTCATTCATTGAGTTACGTTATCTGTGTGCGTAACGAAGGAAGTCGTCGCGGCCGGTTCTCGTAATGGCACCCATACTATACCGCTAATACGAGTTTGACGTTACGAAACGTTGATAGTTTTCGAGAAGTCACGAAACGAGCTCCTGGTTGTTATTTGGCTATCGTTGTTAGTAAACCAATCACAAACGAGAACTCGTTTCGTGACTGCTCGAAAACTGTCAACGTTTCGTAACGTCGAAACTCGTACTAGGAATACTGCACTACACCATTACTATAATCTCAAGCTATTAAATACCTTCGTTTCCCGTTAAAACTGTCAAGTAACTTGTAGACTGCACCTAAAATAGTTTTTATTGGAATTGAATAGTATTTATCGGGTACCGAGAGCAAATCAGGAAATACAGCATACAGGGTTTCATACGTTTCTAATGTTTGAGTTGGTATGATAAATGCTAGTAAGTATTTTTAAAGCGAAACCTATAGCAGCTAATTACCCATGTTTAAAATAACTGCCAACGTAAACTACATTCTCAATGTTATTTATTGCTAAATTGAAAAAACATGAGTGATATTAAAAATATTTGAAATTCTCTTTATATAAACTAGTTACCCATATAAAGATAACCTACATGTTTTTAAAATTATTTATAATAAAAAATCGGTCTATCCGGCCAGGAATTGAGAATGTGACTTCTGGGATGTTTTCGTATCTATTATAGACGAATACAAAAAATATCATTATATACGTGGTAATAAATAAAATTTTCTCAATTGAAAACTTCTGATATTTCGTAAAAAGTTTTAACCAACTTCGCTATTTGCTACTCGTCTATGCAGGCTACAAATAGAAGAGTGCGGGGATGTATGGCATGCACTGAGTTTTTGCGATTCTCTTCCCACGTGCGTATGTCGTTCGTCTACGTCTCACGGTTTCTTTCATGCTGTCTGTACACACTTTGAATATTGAACTACATCACATAAACAACTGTTGCTCTCCGTTCCGTCAGAAGAATCTATAAAGTATAAGGTATGTATTATCTATAGCAAAAAGCAACATATTTTGCAAAAATATGCAAATAAAACATTGACAATGCCAAATCTTTGATCCGATGACATTAAATGTCAAAATATGTTTACACAAAATATGAGACATTAATCGGTTCGTTCAGAAAATTCATTTACTAATACATATTTTACATTAGATGTAGGTACAGATAAATAATAGCGCTAAATGTAATGAATACATATTTATAGTGAGCCAAACATGTTAAGAATAAAAAAATTAAGACGATGCTGAATAACTTTAAGTGATTTAATATTATTATGAATATATGAATATTTCTTGTTTCTATACATATTACATTAATTCATAAATAAAGTAGTATGTAAATTATTGTTTTATCATCAATATTTACATGCATAATTACTTATTTAATGTGTTTTATATTTGTGATTATGGAAATGTTAATAACGCAGATTGCTTTTTTTATAATTAATAATGGTGGCGTGCTGGAATGATTCCAGCAGCAAAAAAAAACAGCATGGTGCTTAATAAGATGATTTAGGATGATTTTAGGTCATTAATAATTAAATCAGTATTTGAATATGCTTAAAATATTACCTATAATTTTTTGCTTAAAATATTACCTATAAGTTTTAATTTATGGTAACATAGAATCAAGAAATACATAAAATAAACTTTAAAAGCTTTTGAGTTATTGATGTATAAATTCTTGTAAGTTACTTTCTTCGGACAGTTTAGAAATATAATTAATCGTCTAGCCGTAGGCTCCACTACTACAAGAATAAGTATCCAGTCTCGACTTAATCGTACTACAGCGTAACCACTATAGGATTGAATCGGCTCTCTATAAAGAGGCAAATAAAACCTGTCTTTAACGATCACGTGCTTTTGAGTTACAGATCGAGATAACAGAAACCGGTGGTAGGCGCCAGAGGACTCATTCAGATGCATGCACTCCGGGCGCTCGAGCAGACATATCATGCATCGTAATGAACTATTATTGACTTCGATTCCGATACAGCGTTAACTGAAGAGCTATTTACTAGATATGAAGGGAGTGGCCGGTCTCTGGGACAAGGATTAATACATTTGAGAACGAACAAAACTCAAGCGGTTCCTGAGTCCATAATTATAGCCAATGATAGAACGCTCCGGGGCGATGTTTGATTGGTGGTTTCCAATAATCCCTTTTAAAGATCGTTACTAGAAAATGCAACGTTATTGGTCAATGTCAATAAATGATATTCCATATGGACGTATATTTTGTAATAAATGTTCCTGTCTACAGATATGAGACTGTCTGAAATATTAGCCACCAGTTGGTGCAATAGAAAGCTAGAAGTCAAGTTATGATAGAGCCTAACAAATAAAATATGTGTTTTAAACTGGCCCATGGAGTGCGTTTAAGTCTACTAGACGCGATAAGCGTGTCAGGTCAGCGGTTAAGCTTGAGCCAACTATTAACGTGAGGCAGTGAATATACCTACCTACTGGGACTTATATATTTCTATTACTAGCTGTTGCCAGGTCCTCGTCGAATTGTAACATATTATACGATTCGTTGAGCTTTACGACGAAGACGAAAATAATTCGCGACGCTCGTAAGTTTATCGTTCAGTTATTTTGCTTGCTTCATATTTATAACTGAAGCGATTGAATTTATTGGACGTTAAGATAAGCTACTCCTAAATGGGGATCAGTGAAAGCTCTAACGACGGTTTTTGAGGCCACGTAGTCTGGATAAACGTCGCTGTCGAAAATGCTTTTGAAAATATCTTTGTTTTTATTTAAGTTTGTTTTCAAATGTTTTTGTAAATTTTAAACAAGTTATGTTTATATATTTTAGTAATATTAATTTTAGTTAAAGTTTAGTTAGAATTGAAATTATTAATATGAACAAATGTAGGGGGTGGGGGGGGTGTATATTATTATTAGTCAATCAATACATATGTCGTATTATCGTAGAATTAAGGTGTAGTTATCAACATCGTCATATATTGGAAAATATCCACGGGCGACGACACCTCTTACCATCCGGTTGATCGTCTGGCTTTTCTCCGCCATTTCCCAAAAAAGGTAGTTCAGCTATTTAATACGCTGACATTTGCACAGACGACAGTGGAATCGAAATAATGAATATTGGTCCAAAAAATTAATATTGATCTGGTAAAGACAATCCTTACCATTAGAAAAACCTTCAGCTCGTTTATCACGATAACATTTGCATAGACGCCAGTAGAATAGAGAACCATAAATAATATACAGAACAAAGTTAACTAATAAAATCGAAGATCTCAACTCCACAGCACCTCCTACCATCAGGTCATAGAGATAAACAAAATAAAATGGTCAATCTCACCTCGACATGGTCCCGGGTAATCCATGGTGAGGTGCTTAGCGGGGCGGCGGCAGGCGCGGCGTCGCAGGCGGCACAGCGAGCGGTAGGTCCGGCCATCGCTGCCGCACGCGG
Source organism: Dircenna loreta (assembly GCA_963555665.1). Taxonomy (NCBI): domain Eukaryota; kingdom Metazoa; phylum Arthropoda; class Insecta; order Lepidoptera; family Nymphalidae; genus Dircenna; species Dircenna loreta. The sequence goes on from OY743094.1 coordinate 12,922,830, forward strand.
GCCCGGCGCGTCGGCAGCTCGCCGCGCACACGCACCGCGCTCGCCCGCCGCGCACCACGCACCGCCGCCCCGCACCGCACGACACACCCGCGCACGACTCTGGGGAACACATTATTCAGTACATATTTACATTATTAATTGTGCATCTCACCCTCATCTTTGACGTCCATGAGCATATTTATATCACTCTGTGTGTTGACCAAAAGTGTTACTCAATTAAAAGTCCGTCGATCACAAGGCATTCAACAATTACCATCGCGCTATTATAATATTATATCGTAATTATTATTAATATGATTTATTAGGTCACTAAATATCTATTATTTATCATAATAATTCATATCATTCCGCTCTAAACGTTATAATGATAAGTACCGAAAATTATCCAATCTCGCAAAATTTTTAGCTGAAAAGCTCCTGTTATAACAAAGAACGCCAAACTCAGGTCTGTCTTTGTATGCGTTCGGAAATATCTTGTTTATTTCACGAATTGTACCAAACATGGCGATAGATTCCGATCATGGAAACAATGTCAGTGAAATGCATTGCAAGTAAGCTGGCGCATCTGCTCCTGCCATAAAAGGTATATACTAGTATATAATATTATTTATTATGACCAAAAACATTGAAAATTAAAAGTTCCATAAAGCGTTAACAGTTTTAATAGAGTGATTAATTTTCATGTTGTAATTCATAAGCCTGAGTAGAGTATGAAGGTTTTATGCGTTCGCTTGGTTTACAGCACTTCAATACCATATATCATATACACGGAATGCATACCACACAAATTATGTATTGTTATTTAGAAGACAGTCGTACCACCTATAATATTAAAGTGAGAACTCTTTGCGACAAAAACAAATTGAAGGCTGCTTAGAGTGATGATTGCTAAAGAATGCGGTATGGTGAATCGACTTTTTGTGAGTGACATTCCTATTTAAATGTGGTGATATAAAAAACTTGTTAGGCTTAGACATTAATATTTTTTGTTACTGTTCATTAATGTTCACAATATACATACAATGATCAATATACGTCCTCTTATAAATAAAATATCATTATGCTTAAGTATCGCCATGTTGGCAATATGGATATTCATTTTAATAATATCTATAATAATGTGTCCAGTAATGTATATGGAGAGTACTTGATTGCATTTATTTTAAATTCACTTCGTAATAAACTTTAAGAAAACAAGAGATAATCTTCGATAAGGTCTTTTATCCTTTAATAACAAATTGTATGGAATTTCTAATATAAATATTGTCTTGTTTAAAATTTTGTGATCATTCTGAGACCAATTAAATTATTATTTCAATATTGAAGAATTTACCAAATTATCAAAGAAACTCGAACTGTGAACCAATGTGCGACGACTTAGCCATAGATTATCCTTTAACTAAGATTTGTTTTATTCATATTTGCCCAAATTATATTTAGCTACTAGCTTTCCCTATTAAGAAATTAGGAAACACAATTATAAGACAGTAATACGATACACTGCATAGTGTTGTATGAATCGGAATGTTGGGATATGAAATTAATAGCTGAAAGGCAAGTGTGGGCTGCTTAAATGTGGGTGTGGAGATGGATAGATGAGAAAGGGATAGTTTGAAAGCAGCACCTGTAATAGAAGTGAAGTAATCTTTTGTTGTGGTTTAGTTACGTAATGGAGGGATGGAAGAGATGTAACGAATTGTCCTAAATAAGAATATAGATAGTTTTAAAAAAGAAGGGCGAAGAAGATATGGATGTAGAGCGTGGAAGACGATATGACAAAGAAGAAAATTTGCACTGAGATGACGTATGATAAAAGATCCCAAATAATTTAGGAAAGGGCAATGAATGAAAATGAAAAGGGTATGATTTTGAAGCATCTTGTCAGTGAAGGAAAAAACAATTTATTTGATGTCCTATAAAAAAAATCTCAAACACATCTAATTCTATACAGAATTATCTATGGTCTAGTTCATATTATTATATTATTATTTTTACATAGAACATCGTAGCTAATTTATATTTTTGGCCTAAATTTTAAGGCCCTTAACTACAGAATATTAAAGGTATTGTCATACTTGTAGTAGAGGACTGAGAAAAAATATTAATATGCATATGAAAGTATATGAAATTTTCATAAAAAGTGTTTTAATTTTATCAGAGATGAGAAAATTTTCAGAAAAAGGCTTCTTTAAATTTTACATTCTGTTAAGGTCTTTCTATTAAGGTATAATTTATTTAACTTCAATTGAAAATGTTCAGAAAACATAAATTTCAAAAGATAAATAAATCTATAAATAAAGAAGATTTTGGGGTTTCTCAAGTCTCAATTGTAGGTCCTTTTCCCTTTCTAGCGTATATAAATGATCTCACTACTTATTTACACAGACCTTTAATATTATGGAACAAGTCTAGCTTAAGCCTTCACATTGCGAAACTGCAAAATGCCACATATCATACTTATTCTTAAATGTTTCAAATCACAACAATTAATATAAATTGTATTATTATTTATTTTATCTGGGGATCGAAGCCGTGACCCTTCTCTTCAAACTATTATTACACTATACAATCTAAACTATTATAAGCTATTATTAACGAAGTATTGATAGTAATTTAGTATTAATCAATATACTTCACGAATCTAGGTTAATAGCGGAAATAAATACTACAATAGATAGTTTATCTGTAATGTTGTTTCAACACTCTGATCTAATACAATTATAATGACAATTCCTCTAGCCATCTAGTTTGTTCTATAAAATTCTAAAGTTATTTAGTTACAAGGCAACATATATCATTACCTACATATATAAAAATATTTTTAAAAATAGAAATAGGTATTTATCCGGTTGTATTCACGTTAATTATATTGGAATTTTACCCGAGTTTAGAACTTATTCTTGAGCTTAAAGCATGGCGGACTGACGGCGTAAAATATATGCATAATAGTCATAATATCATGAAAAATAAATATAAATACAAAAAAGAAACAGGCATTTTGAGGCATGTTCAAATGCTAATGACAGCGATTGCAAGAAAATTAATAAAGTAATCGTTAAAACTATTAAGTAAGTGACAAATTTTCATTAAAAATAAAAGATATGACGGAGCTTTAAGTGAGTCAGTCAGTGTTTCGCAGCTCTATATCTCCTGATCTAAATACTTCGTCACACCAATTTATCTCAGAGTAAAGCGGTTAATGGAAATAACGAGACCAGATATTAATAGACGTGTTAGCGGCACTGACTACAACTGAGTATTCGTAATAGAGTCATTGAACATCATGAAGACCAGTTGGATCAATTAGAGCTCTATATCACAAAGACGAAATTCCACCAAGATGGTTCATTAATATGTTTATTATCAACATTATTTAGGAAGAATTGCCGAAATATTATCTGCAAAATCACTTAATAATAAAAAGATTTTTTCACTATCAAATTACCTAGGACAGGATATAAATTTTGAAGATATTAAACTTAAAACTACTTACCAGCACATGCTGTACAAGGAACGCCTCCAGATAGCGCCTTATAGAAGAAAATCTCTCCACTGTCTAGATCCCTAGGGCTCCAGGCCGCGGGTGCGCGGGCGCCGCCAGCGCAGCACTCCGCTCTCCCCACGCGCAACGCCGCCACCGAGCTGCAGCGCCCGCCGCGCTCCATCCCCGACCAGCAAATCCCGGCTAACAGTTATTACGACTTTAGTATTATTTATTAAATTATTTAATTCCAGATTTGGTGCTACAAAAATACATTGGATGAGCTTATCTCTAAATAGAGTAACAAAAATGGGTTTAAAGTTTTATGTAATAATCTACAACTGTTACAATTCTTACTGTTACAATTATTAAACTTAATAATGTATAATTGTGAGGTATATATTTATATAGACAGAGAAAGAACATCTTTATTAGAGACATACCTAAAAATCAATAAAGAAAATAGATGAAAGACATGAGCGTTAAAAACTATTGTTTTTAGTTTGATGTTGCTTTTATTGTGAAATCAAGTCAATGAAGTTTTCAACGGTTGCATTTTTACATCTTAACAATACTTGTGAAGAATTATTTAAAGTCTACATTTTACAGTGCATGTCTGAATGGTGTTAAATTTACTTTGCCTGCACGCTACAACCATGAAGTGTACTTTTTTACTTAGTGCTTTATAATGGCAAAACTTTTGCAAAAAAAATATCACTGCATAATATTTTTGCCTTTTAGCTTGGTGGCTGTTTGATGTGGCTTAGGATATAGAAAAAAACATGTTATGAATGAAATATTAATAATGTCCTTGTTTATTTATTTTATAATTCGGTAAAATAAATACCAGTCGTAATAATACAAAATATTCCAGTAAAATTAGTAAAATATTTTAAATCAAAGAAAGGAATAACAAGTAAAAAACAAAATCGTCCCTACATCGAAATATGAAACCTGGATTCCATAAAAACGAAAGAGCATAGACAATAAAAAGTAAAACGTATAGCCAATATACGGAACATAAAGCAGATGCTCCGCGTCGGATTCCAGCGGTGAGTCACGGCGCGCTAGACGTCTCACAGACACTATTTTTCAAAGCCGATCTGCCTTTTACGTGTTAATTCACCGACCGTATTTAAATATTTTAAAATATTTTAATTAAAAAGTTGCAGTTTTAACCATACAATGGCTGTATAAAAGTTATTTAAAAATTAACATCGTATAATATAAATCTGCTTACGTACATTATATTTCATTTCAAACATATTATAGAGAATCTAATGTTGGTCTAGTAGTTAGTGGCTAAGGACAAGTCAAGTCAAAGGTCGTGGTTCGATTCCTACGTGGAACAATTATTTTCGTTTTGCGTCTCGCTGTGCTTTGTGTCCGTTACTTTAATGTTTGTAAAGCCCCGCACTAAATTCAATAAACGTAAAATGAAATTTAAATTAAAAAATATAACAGTATATATTATTTAAAAAATAATATATAATATTATTTCTTGATGTACATACAATAGAGAAAGTACAAACAAATCAAGATATAAAGTAATAATGATATATCAGCAAATATTCTGTCTGAAAAACATACTAAAATTATATAATTCGACATTTTCCACCTCTCGACTCAGTAAATGGAGTGTCAGAATAAAAATGAGAATTAAAAATTATAAACCGCGATTTTCTGTATAAAGTGCCTGTCGTATTGGTCAGCGGTAAAAATGCAAATTAAATTGAATAATGTTTTTGGTTACGACGCGAACCAACGGCCATTGACTCTCTCCTTCTGCGATCACTGTACCTTCATACCATAATGTGATGAGAAAGATTTTTATCAAAATAACTGTTACAATGACTACCCATAACTTATTTGAGTGACAGATAATCGAGATACTTTATGATAATAGACTAAACAATACCATAAGGATAAATCTTTAATTTTGTTTTAAATTCGAGGAAATGTCACAGACAACTTATAAACTATAAATAATTACCGCGCGTACGTCGGCTCCGTAAATTTTGGCGCCACATTTTGGAAGCCAAGGCGGATCTCGAACCCACATGCTTCACGTTTTTTGTTGCAAAACTATTTTAATTTAAATTTAACAAACTATATTCGCCTAGTAGTTTTTCATCGCATTCCTGATTTATTCCGGATCCAAAAAGTTGGTATTTTAATTAATATACGGTAAAAATTTTATAGTCAAAGTATTTTTAGTTTTTAATTAATATCAAAATGCAATTTCATTATCACAACTGGCGCTTTTTTGTTGTATATTCTTATCTTTATATAATCCAAGATTATATGTGTTATATAATCCTAGATTATAGTATAATATATCTCAACAAACATAACGTATACCTTGAATTTTTCCTCATAACGTTGTTAATACTATTGTTTTTCAAAACAGATTATAAGCGAACGGCAAAATAAAGAACGCGTAATTTAAATAGCGGGCACGACGCAAATAGAACAGTATCAGGTCGTTGGTCAAGACTGATATTTATTATCATGAATGGCCAGAAATAGACACCTAAAACCGTCCAGTTAATTATACACCACTATCAACAAATTAATATTTGTTTTGGGTTCGGAAGTGACAAAATAATATTCCGCGTTAAAGACCATCCTGTTGATTTCACATCGTGAACAATAATCGTCCACTCCTACGTAATCGAGTACTGTTCCTTAGTGCCAATAAAAAAAAACAAACACACGGATATACAGTAGGATTTGATTTAAATAAAAACCTATTTAATGTTACATTACTCAGCGATTTTATAAAGAAAAATACATTTTAGTTTCAAACAAATTTGAATCTGTTATTTATTTATGGAAAGATATTTAATCTGTGATATAAACAATTCAACAGTTGGCAATAAGTTTTACTTAAAGTCAGTGAAGCAAATAAAATAGGCGGCAAATTGTTCCCAAGGGATAACCAAATGCATTAATTGTGTCGTCTGTTTGTTCGTAATTTGCAATTGTAATCGTCTGGCAGCCTGCGACCTAGTTTTCGGTTCTGGGGCGCTGAAGGACATTTAAACAGGTGTCTGGAACAAGTATATTTTGCATAATACCTTATTTCACCGTCTAGCCGTTTGATTGAAATAATCTGTCTGAGCTCCCGATTTTATAACAGCAATTTTTTTTTAATTATGAAGAGTAATGGGTATAATATTTTGATAGTTTTTTATTAGGTTACAATTGTTTTTATTTTTATGTGTATAATTTAAAAAGTATATTGTTATGATGCCTTTTAGAATAAAATAGCCTTTTTATTTTTTATATGAGTATCATTTTAAAAATATATTTACATTTTATTGTGTAATTTAAAAAGTATTTATTTTTTATTGTGTAATTTAAAGTACTTCGTTTGGTTGTTTTTTGATTTGAATTGTATATATATATTTTCTTACGAATATAATTAGTTTTTGATACTGTTTGTCATGGTACAGACCGAAGAAATTTAATTAAAGACTAAATTTTAAAAAATTATAGATGGTATGGTAATTATATATGGTAAGGACAACAGAAGAAAAAGTTTTTTTCAATAAACTATGATTTTGTAATATGAATAGAATCGTGTGAATTCCTGTACAAATGCCAAAAAATTCTTTAGAAGTAGCGGATGTAATATATCAAAATGTGCAGCGGAGACGTGACTTTTAACGTGTTTGACAGACCATTTCTTAGCTGTCTCGGCTATGATTGAGGCGGTAGCAATTTGTATTGTGGGACTTCTTAAAAACAAGGAAAATACGTGTTTGTCACAATAATATGAGAGCTCATATAGCAAGTTACTCAGTTGCTTAAGAAGATTTCTTGTTTGATAGATTTTAGTTTAGTCGGATACAAGAGTATATATTTCATTTATAATTTGTTTATTTTTCAGCCTTCATTTAAAGGATTTTTGTGAGTTTACAATTAAATGAAACTATCAAAAAAAATATATATATATAATTCGCCTTTAAATTTCGTTAACGTTATTTTTGTAACAAAATAGAAGTAGAGTTAGAAATAAAGAAATTATCTCGTATGTGTACATGCAAGTGACCAATGTTCCCCAGAGTTCTAATAGAGCAGCAGTAGTGACGTACTATCAATACTATCGATACCTTACAAAAATAATATAGAAAATATTGAAGAACGAAGGGATACATTTTTGAGACTGTACGGGCAAGGATCAGAATTCAAGGAAACATTTGTATGTCTGGACGGACCATACATAAATCTCTCAAGGCGATTGAATGCAGACGCGTAAGCGTGCCCGTGCGCATATTTCAAAGGGGCGATCACCAGGAATCGCCATTTGGCATGCAGACGGTTGAGTTCATTCCAAAGCAATAAACCCGTTAGCGACGACGTAATATGCATATTGGAACTACAGTATTGTAGTCGTTTATAAAATAGACAATGCATTGTCTTGCATATCTATACTCGAAATAATTTATACAAAGACATATGTTTTATCAAAGTTTTAACTTTATCGAGATGGTATTTTGGAGAAAATAAATTATATATTTCATCGATATCACTATAGATCGGCCCATTTCTTGACTCGTCTCTCGCCTCCTCTCAGGCGCCGCACTCTCCGTATTTATTTACGCATGTAAACGCATCCCATATTAATACAGTTTGAAATTTAATCCCCAAAATAATAAAAAAATATATAAATTATTTCCACAAAAACCACCACTTTATTTATTTGGATATTTTTTTACGAAAAGAATAATGCCCAGTGGTATTCTCTACGCGACAACCATTTGATATCAGATAGAATTGTCATTTGATCTTAATAGATTAATAACGTATCTATTCGGTAACGTAAATATCAAAACTTGGTTCAATGTAATCTATAACTTCAGACGTGATTTATTCTATGAAAGTTAAAAATGCAACATTAAAAGTTGATTTACAAAAACAGCATGTTCTTTTAAAGCCTTAGTTTTTTCAGAAAATGCTGCAATTTACAGATAATAGTTGTTATTACGACCAACTTAATGTACCCACGACGTACTATGCGACTCGTTTCCGCTAGTTTTTTTCTTTTTGTAGGTTATTCCATGCAGTTGGATATTCTTAGTATACACTTACAATAACAAACATTAAGAATTATTAATGTCTTTATAAGTACTGTTCATTATAAGCTCGGATAATTACACCTATTCTTATATATCATATTATTATAATAAAAAGCTCTTCATTCAAACATTTTACAATACTGACTTTGCTGGCTTATTTTTTTTTTTAGCAGCTTTTCAATTATAGCTTTAGTAATACGTTTCTTGCCAGTTCTCTTCCTAACCTACCCTTTGGAACAAGGGCTTTACGTTTCATAAATTTATGCGTATTTGAAATCTTTGGCTGAAATATGTTCATTTACCTAATTCTCAAGTAAATCTCTGGTTTTAGCATGTCATCAGAGCTATTATTCCAAGTATGAAGTCTGCAGTATGTTTAGCTTATTGCTAGAGATTTGGATTTTGGACCAGCCCCCGGCCTGTCGTCTACCTTTGGAATGAGTGTTGGTGGGAGTTGAACCACCTTTTGTTTAATTGGTGTAAGCTGGTATCCACGTTTATTTTAGTTCCTTACCCGGCTCTAACGAGGACTAAGAAGAATAAGGTGACCCTATTCCACTGATTTCGAGGTTCTCGTTCCGGCTTAATTATGTAGAATACAGACTTTAATAAGTGATTATTGAATAATAGGAATGAATCAAGTTCATCTTAAGAAAAATGTATGAAAGAATGAATGAATGTCATACATTAAGGTGACAACAACTGCAATATCATTCATCTAGTTGTCTGTATGATATCCAGTTTAATCTTATTCAGTAATATTATGGGCAAAATAATTTAAATGGTCTCGTAATTGGTAGGAATTGGGCAATAGGTTAGTTAACATCGGCGTTTTAAGTATTGTCGGCTAGGAAATAAACTTGGCCAGCTATTTGGACAAGTTTTGCAAATTATAACCGTTTGAAAGGTGTGGAATAATTGACGCTATCCTAGGTCGTTGGTTTTGCTTTGAAGCTGTATTTGCTATATTAAAGATTTATAAACTATGTACTGAAAAAACAATGAGTAGACTAGAACTATGGACTTTAATATATTGTTTACAATGCTTGCCAGTACTAGACAGGTTTGGGAATTTTGAATATTTAATGTTAGGCTTTAGTATAATAAACAATATATATTTTAGATGTTTTTTAAATAATATATTTCAGATTATGAGATTCGCAATTGTATATACAGAAAGCAAGGCATAATCAATGAGTTATTTATTTGACATTTTCTGTTATATAAAGGTATTATATATTTGTGATATTTATTTTAATTTATGAGAACGTACTTGTTATTTACTAAACTTTACTAATAAATATTTTATGAGCAATTAAGGAGTGCCGAGTGATAAGGTTGTGCAGTAAATAAATTGTAATTGATTGATTGGTAGCAGATTGGAAACGACAAATTTTATCCAAGTATATCTTGATAGTGTACGACCGACATGTAGATATAACATCAAAAAGGTTTTATATATAATTATACTAGAATTACTTTTTGAAATTACGACTAGTATTAAAAAGTTAATGTTATAAAGAAATACTGGACATATATAATAAGATTTTTAAAAAAAACATAATTATTAAAAAATATTTATTGTAATCTAGTAGAATAAAAACGTATAACCGTTTTGGACGATGGGTTATTAGACCTGTTCCTAATTCTTAGATCACGCGTTCACCGCGAAATTTACGTGCGGCTATGGAATGTGTCACTTGGAATTTTTTATCTGTGACACGGAATAGAAGGAAAAAGTTTTAAAAAACTTTTCCATTTTGTAAATAAACTTTGATCGGAGATGGCTTTTGTAATTTTTTCTACATATCATATTTTTTGTCTTTTGTTTATTTTTTTTATACTTTTTAAATAAAAGCATGATATTCAAAAGGTTATTTTAAGGTGATTCATAAATGTAGACGTTTTAACGTAATATTTTCATAATTAATAAGGTATCACAATACAGAGGTGAACTTAACTGACCTGAATTTCATTGTGAATTATAAAATCATATTATTGTGATAATTTGGTATGTTTTTATTTATTTTTGTATGTATGTATTTTTATTACAAAATTTCTATGTAATTCTTATTACAAAATTTCTATGTAATTCTTATTTATCCGACGAACTTTAAATACGTCGACATACGATATAGTTTTAAATAATAATATGCGGGTATTATTAAAAGAAATTAGAAAATATTATATAATAACTATTAACCTCCGTTTAATATATTCTTTCTCTGTTCAAAGAATGTTTTTTTTTATCCACCACTATGATTTTTAGTATAAAATATTTTAACTTCTGTCTAGACCTTTCAGCATTTTTTTTAAAGATATGTCGATAGCGTTTGTTTTTACTAAGTTTTTAATCTTTTCTGAAACAGACTGAAAGGCTTTAGAAAATGTAAAAGTTTAAATTATATATGTGGGATTTTTTGTTTCGTTATGAATCTTTTTAATTTCAATTAATATTTAAAAATGTTACAAAACATTTCAAAATTTAACATATTAATATTTTTTAAATGCTGCCTTTTTTATGAGATATTTTTTAAAGTTGAATAAATAATAAAAAAAAACTCTATAAAATATTAATATGTAGTTCATTTTAAATGGTTATGAATATACACCGTAAAGTTTTAAAATCGTATATTTACTTTTTACATTAAATTGATGTAACATAACATGAATGATATACAACTCACAATGATCTTATTTGAATAAAGACGTCGTAGAGTCAGAATTTAAAAGTTTTATGTAAATCGTGTCGACACGCGGTTGTTGACATAATATAGCTATTGAGAATATGTACTCTTTTAGACCACGCCTTTCTTCCGGCTTCAAAACAACTAAATATAACAAATTTATTTATTTTTGGACATGTATTCATTTGTTTTTTAAGAAATTTAAACTAAAGAAACTACTGAATCACATCTGTCACTACCAATTTGTTGGTTTAAAGGTAGAATTGCGGCCAGATAACGTTCTCGTGGATAGTCAGTGTTTGTTTTACCGGCGAATTGGATTTATTTAAATAGTTCTCGTTCGAAATGAGACGAATTTGACTTACCGTAATAAAATACACTATACGCTTATCAATTGTAGGCATTTTAAAGACTTAAAGCGGTCGAGAAACAGGAGCCGCCGTACCGGTCGAGCGACTCCGACGAATTATCACATTTGTTTGCGAATGATTAATTTTAATTTAATATAATTTGAACACTGATAACTTTTAGAGCGGGAATAGAAGCTGACACTTGCACACGAGGAGGATAAATATGTTTCATAATTAAAAATCTCACCTGCTGCCGGGCGCACGAGCACGAGCGGCAGCACGAGCAGCGGCAGAAGCGGCAGCCGCATGCTCCCGCTATGGACGCATGCCGGCGCGTGCGGCTCCTCGCCCGCCGCGCCGCCGCGCCGCCACCGCGTGTGCCGGCGCGGCACGTGCGCGAACAGCCGCGCGCCACGCGTGCCGCTCGCTGCACCCGCCTGAGACCCCGCGCGACGCATCCGACGCCGACGCTGCTCTTACCATCGGTGTGGCCCTAGCGGAGTGTCGACGCGGACTGAGTGCGTCTCTCGCAGTCGCCGGCCCGCGAGCGGCAGCGCGGCGGCGAGCGCGGTCAGGCGGCCACTCGCGGTGCAAGTGCAGCCCTGCGAGTCGTCGACCGAGCGTCGGCGCGGCCTTCCGCCTGCACGCTGCACCACCGCGCTCACCGTGCGCGCTGCACGCACATTTCATATTATTTAATATACGACACTTAACAATAACATATAACTTACAAAACTCACGGAGTCCATTAAGCGAATCTCTAAATCGAACGCTAGATCAATGAACTTAACGTCGGTTAAGCGTTGAAGTCTTTTCAAGGGCGCTTATTAGAAGCACAGATAAAAAATCGCGGTACCTTGTATAAAAAGCAGTTAGCAACAGTACGTTTTTACGATTACCGCTGACTTTATATGACTTAATAATGTTACCAGTTTCGCTGTTACTTCGATATTAATATCAATATTTGGTCCGTAATAAAAGTTTATATAGGTGGTGTTTAAGTTTGGAGGGGGTTTTGTCGTCTGGTTGAGGACTAATGATTTTAAAAACGAACACTGCTCTGGCAATTATGATCGGTAATGGTCGGAGAAATCCGTTTTGATTATAGGTGTTGGACTTGGACGCATGTTCCTCGCCCGCAGCCGACGCGAGGACAAAAAAACACTATTTACACATACATACAAGACTTAATATCACATCAAACTTGAAATGTATTAAGATTTTTATTATTATGTTTAAACAAATAATATATTAACAAACTCTATAAACATGAAGGAGCTATATTTATTATTCCTAAATATAATTTTCTATAGAAATAAAAAATATATATATATTCAGGTTTAAAAGTCCAGACTGCAGTACTAATATCTTTATATCATTACAGTACTTTAACTGAAATTTTAAGAATATATTTGTATATCTATAATTATACAAGTCTAGAGACGGACAGCATGTACGGACCACTCCCTTTAATTGCACACGAAAAAACACAAACAAAACATGTTAAAAACAATTTTTATTAGTTTCAAGAAATATTTCATTCGTACTCTTAATTATAAAATAGCAAATGAAAAATTCTACGAGTTACTTCACGTGGAATTATATATCTCGTTAGAATTGTTATAGTGCCTATTAAGATTCCAATAAACATATTAATTTTCTTAAGTTAAAGGTATTTCAAATTAAAATGTTTCGAACACCTGAATATAGCATTTTAAACAAGCTCTTGTCTGTGGTTTCTCCTTTGTGTTTGTTCCATACCAAGCCATCTATCATCTGATAAACTATGACAAAACTTACAGTTCCAGTTTATTATACTACCTCTATCCAAATCCAGCATTTTCGTCAGAAGCACAGATTTATTCTCAAATAAAACAGTATCTTCATACGAAATTTCGTCCATTACATTTTAAGGTTATCTTTTAAATAGTTTAAAGATTTTTTTATGTAGTATATTCAAACAAACAAAAATAGGAAAAAAATATCTTCTCATCATTTTATTGCTTATAAAAAAAGGTTATTAGAAAAATTATATCATTATTATATAATATGAGTTTTGTCAATAGATAATAATGCAATTCTTATTTAAATTATAATATTAATTTAACGTAAGATAAAAAAAAAATTACATGCTAGCTTTATTAATCATCCACGTCCACGACTTTAAGACGTAATTCCGACTATTTTAATAAATATATAATGTTCATAAATTAAATATAAAATACTCAATAATATGTTTACAAAATAATCTTAAAGGAACAATTTTTCTGTTCTGCCTTAGTTATTCAACGTTCTCGTATATAAATAAGAGTATACTGTTACTCAAGACAGACTACACGCAGCCAGCTACCAATTAGAATCAGACCTGAATCTGCATAGATAGTCAACCGGTCACGACTATTCCCATTCCAGGCAGCGGCTACGCGTAATCATTTCATTCAACAATGCCTTCACCCGCCTACATATTTATGTGTCGCTAAACATTAATAAAGCGCTGCTTACGTATTCATTTTTATATATCAAGGCTTATTAATGAAATACTTATAAGTCAAGGCTTATTAATTATTAATAATAAGTCATTACTGTATGAAGTTTTATATGATGATGTTGAGCATTTTATGACACAATCTACACATTATCTACGGCTATTGACATAAAATAATTGTTATCTGATAACACAAGAACTGTGTAATTCTATTTTGGGGTGTATTACACAAACATTAGCCGGACGTCCGAGCTAAATAAATATCCGGTACGGCTTTACCACCGAATGAAATTTTCAATGAAATTCTGAAGCGTGACATCATCGTATGTGGAAGGACTGCCAGCTATTATTATACTATCTGTGTTATTTCTATGAATCACAAGATTTTGATCTATTCTTAAGAACTTATTTTTATTATACACATTAGCTATCAAGATAATATACATTCTTTGAACACTTTAAATAAAGACAATCTAATATTAGTGATTTTTGAAATTGTTTGTTTTTTATCTTAAACATTTTGTACGTCTTTAATTATTTTTGACGAATACCTATTTCCTTGGCATACAATTTTTGTATTTCTTAAAAAAAAAAAATATTAAATTGTCAAATGTCAGTGTCTTCAATAGCAAATAAATAAAAAGTTATAATTAATTTTTATTACAAGGAGTTTTTATATTAAAAGTATTTATATATGTCAATAATAGCACTTGATCGATGATAATTGAAGTCATTTTCCTAAACTTGACATTTGAATGTGTAGACAGATTATTTAGACAACCTGGGAGACTAAAATGGCATGTAAATATAGCGTTAAATAAAATAAGACAACAGTGAACATGTCATTTGTTATTGTCAAATTAAATTGGCACAAAAAAGGTAGATCCTGATCGTGGCGTCCTCATTCGCGTAAATGTCATTTTTTATCTAAACACAAACAAAAGAAGAGTGCAGACGGAATGCATGTGGGACTGCATTAACTCAGTATGTCCACTCGATATCTCAATCTATCACTGGCTACATTGTAGTACGTGACATTTTAAATGTAATAACTAGTCAGGGTTGATTTGTTTCGATAATTTTTTTTATAGACTTGTTTTTCTTATAAAGTTCTTTTAATTTTTTCATGACGTGTTTATGACGTATGATGCATTCAGGCACCTGGTAAAATGTTACAATTATAAATTAGAAGAAAATGTTTTGTGAATAAACACGAGATTCTCAGAATATTTGGGTAAAGATTATTTTTGATTTAGCTCCAACCCACATATTATTGAAAATTGACACTTCACTGTTGATCAAAGAGGGATTTCTAGAAATAGGGTATATAAAAGAGAAATTAATAATACAGATATTTTTTTAGTTACCTATACAATTTATTAAAAAAAACTTAAAATTATCGATACACAGCACAACACTACAGTTAGTGCTACTGGTTTTGAAAACGTCCGAAGATTCAATTAATTAAGATAAATAATGTCCATAAAATTTGAATAATCCTATAATCTGGTGACAAATCAGATTTATAATGGTCGGTAACTCAGTTTCACTTAAATAATATAACATATGCTAAACTATTCAATACTACATTTTAATATGAGCTATGTATTAGAATCGCGATTACACCACTACCACCTTAAGAAAATATAGCAATTAAAAGTATTTTACTAAAACAGTTACCAACATAAAAAAACATATGTCAAACGACTCGAGCGTCTAGCAAAAATAACGAATGATATTTACTCGATTTTAATTCGATTCTTTTATTTGTGTCTGTATATGATAAATTAAGAAGACACCTTTTTTTTTAATTTGGAAGACCATGTTTTAAAAATTCGATTTAAAATCGATGAACTAGAGATTTTACGACTCGTATCTAAAGTGCTCGATAGCGTTTTTCACGGTACGGGTATATTACGAGATAAAATAAAAATAACCGCCTTTAGCTAATTAATTCATGGATAAGCAAAGTCATTTGCATGTCTTTTAGTTTTATTAAAAGCTTTTGAATTATTGTGTAGTTTGAATTTCGTATACGCGACATTTCCTAAATGATTTATCGTATTAAGATTAGGTTTGTTGGTAACTTGAATCGTTTTGAAATCCTATGTCATATAATTCATGTTTTGAAATAATCATAAAATATATTATGTAGATAAAATAAGTTTAAGTAGCACTATTCAATAAAGTAGATAAATAGTAACAATATAAACATAATTATAAATTTCATTTTTTTTTAAATGTAAAACCTTTGCAACGGTTTTAGAGACTTATCTTAAAATATTCATTATTTTCAACTATGATTATAGCTACAATGAAAAAGTACTTGACATTCTGAAAAAATATTGGAACATTAAAATACATAAATATTTAAATAAAATATATATTTTTTAAAAACAACTAAACCCAACCAATGTTAATTATATCATATATAATATATCATACTGATCTGATCTGATCTGACCAAAATAAGGTCCAGTCATCATTTTTTTAAGGAATAATAATAACTCAGAATCTGTAAAATACTACTCCCTTTTTATGATTTCTAATACAAAATAATTTCCATATGCCATTAAAATCGGTGACCAATTCGGTGATAAATACCTACATACACATAAATATTTATAAATCTCAAGTGAAAATAGAAACGTATTTTCCAAAACACTACTGGCCATACAAACCAAGACAAGACTTCAATCTCACAAATATGCGGGCCGGCTCGCGATGCCAAGAATTTGGTCGAATCAACTTTACATTGCACTTGTTTACCTCGCCACAAGCTATTTCTGTGTAGTTTGAACACCAACGTACCGTTCAATCCAATATTTGTACTAAAACTAGTCTAGAACGAGCTCAAATACAATATTTGTACTAATAGAAGGTGCTCCGTCCTGTGAATTGGACATCTTAAAACTTACACTAATTATAGGAGTCCATCCTATGAATTGCACATCTAATGACAGACACACGGGAGTATAGAAAGTATATAGATAAAATAATCAACTCGTAGAGGAGTCTAACTTGTGTATTCTCGGATTTCCTCTCATAACTCTGCGATAAACTATCGTAACTTTGTTTGAGTAAATTAATCTAAAATACGTATTCTATTACAAACTATTTATTCCTGTGTATATTAATTATTTATAAAAATAATATATTTAAATATTATTTTTTATACAAGATATTCATACTTACATTATTTATGCATTATGACGTAGACATTTTAATTTAATTTCTTAATCTTAATGTTATTCAGTAAGTCAGTACTATTTATCTTAAAAAATAAATAGTATTGAATATATCCAGAACACATCAACTTAATACTTAATAGAATATTGAGTTTAAATTTTACGCATTGTTACTAGATAAACCATAAATCCTCAGAAATTAATTAGCAGATTGATATCGGGTATGATTTAGTGGACAGTTGGTATAAATCAGTCTGTCTGTGTTTTCCGTTGGCACATACTAATTCTTGCAAATTAGTGACTTCGTACAAAGTCATCAGACTGTCTAGAATTAAATCCACGCGTCAACGAGAGTGAAAGAGATGGATATATTGAAAAATACGAATGAATCACAAAAAAAAACTGTTGTTATTGTCTCAAGGTGTAAAGTGTCTAAAAGGTTAAAATCGCTATTAAAAATATAATACCTGGTGCAATCAAAGCAATATTAAAATCCACTAAACATGATGGTTTGTATCTTTTTCTATTGGGTTAGTTTTTAGTCTGAAAAGATAAAAAAAATATTTGAAATATATTATTAATGGATAACAATATTTAAATCTTCAATACACAGTCGTTATTTACAAATGTTTTAAGCATATTTAAGTCGAAAAAGGACTTATCATTAATATTAATTGAGTCCGTGTCTAGTATTACAATGTTGGCATTCGTATTCCGCGTGCTCTAGACGACAGACAATCATTATGTCATAGTCTGTGACAGCAAACTCACACCTGTTCAAAAATATGCATAATAAAATATGTATAATAATAATCAAGGTTATTATTTTATTATATATTCTTTCTTCTTTCTCCTGAATTATTTATTACTTACAATTAACACTAAAAAATTATAAAAGATTGTGTTTCCGAAATAAAACAAAATACGGGGTAATGCAAGAACAAAATTCCTTTCATATTTATCATTATGTGGGTGTTTAGAGCTGGTGTGGTTTTTTCTAGGTGTGTAGGACACGAAAAAGTTGTTAGTAAATATCAGTATTATTTATAAAATATATTTAGAACTTAACCCGGCAGTAAGTTTATAAATATAAGAGAACTTAAAATGGTGTTATACTTAGTGAAATCTGTTCAAGGAATTTCTTAATTCAATTATTATCAATATTTTATACCATAAATAAGTTCTTCAAATTTGTTAAATATCATCATCATAGCTATACATGATTCTCTCTTGATGTTTAAAATAATATTTTATTACCATCCAGATTATGATTTCCAATAACACCTCTGTGGTTTTATAAAATACATAAAAAACAATTTCCGAACGCTCGACGTCTGCTAGCTTTCGTGGTTGATAACCATCGACAATGAACAAATAGACCGGGTGCAAAAAGAAAATTTAAAACGTAGTTCACATTATTTATGACCTGAGTAATTACATAGTATAATGTATTATCTGAACACGAAATATTGAGGTAGCATGAGTTATGGGCAATTTTAATTGATGATAAAAATCTTTTGCCCAATTTATATTTTATATGCGTTGAGGCTTCGTGGCTACCGGAGTTATTTTTTACGCGGGAAGATAAAGGTACGATTAGCTGCAAGATTTCTACTCGATTTCGTGGAGTTTCTTTTTTAATGTATAATTTATTATAATAATAATATATTTTTATAAGTACCACTACTTTACTGATACTTTATCTAAATATCAATAGATTTAATTTGTTATTCGTTTTAACTGCCAGTAAGACACATTAAAATTTTAGCCTCAAGCAACCGATCAACCTATTTATTATAAATTAAACGCATTATAGATTTACTATAAACGACATGTATCAATGCACTGTAATTATGAGCGCTTAAAGTTATTACCGTTATTACCAGTGATTACTGCTAATGGGTGCATAATAATTTTAATCATATTACAAGTTCATAGGTATTGTTTAAGGCGGATTTATTGTCTGTCTGTAACCAACCAAAGATATGTAGTTTTATTATTTTTAAAGCATGTACTTACGGGAAAGGAATTAACAGAAAATATCGATATTGATATGCATCCTCATTTAGTTTTAATCGATCTTTTACGAAAAAATAATCTATTAAGTAACGAGACGAGATTCTATCTATTACATAAAGTACAATACAATTGTGTGTTCGTAGCTTGTATTATAATTTCATTTTATTCATTTACGCTTGCATTCATTTACATTTTCCGTGAAGTGTCGATTCAGCGTCCGTTTGTCCTTTCAATTATGATAATGGGAATTTCGGCAAATGTCAGACTCCTACCTGGAGTTAGATTTTGTGCCTTCCAACTGTCAAAGTATTTTTTTTTTTAAATTGGCATACATTGCCCTTAAGTAACGTCAGATTCCAGTATTCTACCCTTTGGAACCATGCTTCCAAAGGGTAGGTCCATTGGGAAGAACCAATAGAAGAAGAAGATAAAAAGTCAATAAACTTAATGTATAAGATTTAGTAAACTCCACACGTGAACAAAAAGGCATATTCTTTTTTTTCAAAAAGTTTATATTTATAATCTATAACTTAATCTGACGCTGCGGGGATTTTTTATTTACAACTTTATTATAAGTATATGTATAAAAAGAATGTGTTTAAAATCCGCAAACAACAATACAGACCGCGTCAAATCGTTCGGAAAATGTTATTTAACATATTGGTAATAAAAATAAACCAATAAGAAACGTCAAAACATGTTCAAAATAAATATTATAATTAAGATGGGACAAACGACAAATAAATTAAGTTATTGATATTTTGACACAGTACCTATAAGTTTAATAAATGTATTTGTAAATATTAATAAATAAATATCCTTCAAATATCATGAACTTATTGCTCAATCATCTGTAAGTAACTGCACAGCGGCAGTATAGACCGGATAGCTCAAAGGAATTTATATAAATTACTAAAATTTAGGTTAACAGAGTAATTTAAGACATATAAATATTTTAGATTTTTTACTCATATACTGCTAATATAATATATTTACTGAATTCCTTACCTTTTACTTTTTTATATAATTTTTAATATGTTATATTTTATTACAGCAAAAATATCCTGATTTGAATTGTCTCTGTCTATTGAAGTATCATGTTAAACTTATATGGCATCTCGTATCCCAGATCTCAAGAATACGAGTTCTTAGCCTTTTAATGAATATTCAATTCTATATTTATTAACAAAATAAATTTTCTTACAGCAACATGTTTATCTAGACGCGTTCACTTTAAAATCAAAGAAGCGATCGAGACGTCGCACGATGCATTGTCCCAATTTCCGCGAAAGGGTCGTGGAAACGCAACGGATCTTATTTACAAAGACCGACGCGTACCCGGGAATTACAAATATACCGAGAGCTGTTACCTGATCGAATAAGTTAAAAAAAAGATAACAATTCTCCTTGTCTCGGAGTTAATAAGTATTACTAGATGTTACATTCGCTACAGGTTGGAATCCTGCTCGTGTGGATAAAGTTTTCATTTATTTAAATGAGCTGAACATGGCTATACATTTTTGTAGACAATTTTAAAACAATAATTTTGTTTATGCCATCTTTTCAATGTTATTTTGCACTGCAGTTTAAAAATATTGGTAAGGATTATCAAAAGAGGTCTAATAGATGTCGCCTTCGTCCCGAAAGAGACGTAAAACATATATGAAATTTTAGATTCACCAAGGCGGGTAGGTAGAGTTATAGTAGTTCAATTGACAGAGCGTCGGGACGGTTTCTTAGAGGTCGCAGGTTTGAGTACTGCCCGTGTTGACAAATTTTCCAATCTATATTTATTTCAAAAATATATTAAGTTATTATCCTTTAAAACACTCCACTCACACTCCAAAATGAGAAACAATTTTGTAAAAACGGTTAAATAATAAAACAATGAAGTGTTGTTTAATAATTGTATTATTTAAATTAATATTTAATTTTCACTCAAACAAAAAGGTATTTATTAGTCTTGTACAAAAAGAGCGTGAGTCAGCTGATGAGTAGTTGATACAAAAAATACAAGTAACAAGATGTTATTTTATGATCATTATGCAACTCTGCAGTGATGTCAGAGATTTAATCTATTAGGTTTATTCTACACAACCTAGCAATACTTAGAAAATATGAATAAATATATACTTCAACAAAAACGTCCTAAAATATGATTAAATCATTCTGGCTGTTTTTTGCTTGTTTTTCGAAAAAATTGAACTAAAACCATAGACTCCGATTTAAATATTAATAAAGTGGATTGAGACTGCATTTTCAATAAATCATATGGTCACATAAATGTTTAATCATCCAAATTTAATTATATAAATTGATGTGTACGAAGCTTTATTGATGCGGTTTTGCGACCTACCTTAATTGTGGTCGATTATTCTTTCGTCCTAACCGACCTTGCCGAAACTCGCCGCCACTCGCCGACTCGTCTGTTTACGCCGACAATTATCGCCGACTCGATCAGTCCCATACTATTTGCACCTCGAACATTTGAAGGCGTTAATAGCCGCCATTTGAACAAATGTTTTTTTACGATGTGTTGACTGGATACTCCATAAAAGTTTTTGTCGCATGGCTGTAAAATGAATATGACATCTATTTTGGATTCTGTTGCAAATTAATAATAAAATTTTATGTAAAAATTCTATTATTTTTTTTTAAATATAACGTTTGTCAATTCTTTACGAATACATTTGAGTATATAAAGGACGTTCTTGGAGATATAACGAAAGGAGTTGAAAAACAAGCAATTTTAAATCGAATTGAATGCTCTGAAACCTACTTAAAGTACTACTTACATTAGTTATAAGTATTATAAGATAGTGATGGGGCTCAGTCTGTTCATGAAATATTTTATTACAAAACGATTGGCCACACGTCGTGTACATACAGCGTACATACCTCTAAGCAATAATGTTTGAAACCTTTGTTTGTTTGCTTGATTATCTGTCTGTCTTATTTGTTTACGAATCACGCATAAACTTGCGTCCAGTTTTAATGATGTTTTGAATATCAATATCTTATTGTCTGATTCAACATATGCTTTTTGATACAGAAAAGTATATCATTAATGACATACAAAGAAATCGTAAAGAGACATAAGGGTTTTGTGAAAAAAATATCGATGGCTTATTCGTTTGGACACCGTGCGGATGTGAATAGGGAAAATATTAACATGTATTTGAGCATGACTTGTTATGCAGTCTTGTTATACTTTCTTGTACTCGTGTACATCATCAAATACATTTTAGTATTTATATTCTCTATGAGTTTTACTTCCTCCTAAGGAAGTATAACTTTCCCGCTACCAACTTTCAAACCACGATAAGAATGTTTGTCGTGGCTACTAAGTAATTAAACATGATCTGAGATAGAAAATGATATAATACTTGAAGTGGAACAGATGGAAAGATAAGCATTACGCAGATAACATCGCGTACAATAACATTATTATTTAAAGTTCAGAAACAATTAGCATATTACCGGTAAAACTATGAGTAATGTTTCTGTTATTTCATTAAATACAAGATTTTATCAACTTATCTACGTTAATAAATGAAATAAAATTAAAATTCGTGATAAGTATAATTGTTTTATACACTTCCAGTATGTGTCGGCGATTTTTATTTTTTTGTTTTGTGTACTCTGTTGGCCCTATTACCTTTGACAGTGGAATTGGGCGGGAAAATAAATAATTATTTTTTCAATCATGGTTTGATTTGGTCTTAGATTCAAGTTATTATTTTACAGAGTAGTTATTATGCTTCGTAATATTAACGATTATAGGAGACAGTTTATAGTTTGGTAGTTAAAAGTGCGTACTTGTGGCGGCTGGTTAGTGGATGCAACTCCTTTTTTTTTACGCTGAGTGAACATCCGCGTCTGCGCTAGTTTTTATGCCGCCTCAACGTCTGCTTGTTTTTCTGAGTCTCGACTGATGGCTGTCTGGCTCTTGGACTCTATTTGCACGAACCTCTTATCTCAATGCTAAATATCACGCGTAGTGCGGTAGCCGTTCTGTGACCTCGCGGATTTATTGGTGGAGTGAATCTACATTTAAATGTTTTGTATTGTTAGTGTTATTTTTGGGATTTACCGGAGTCGTTTCTATTTATGAAGTAGTATATATTTTTAGTGATAATCTCTTTTTACAAAAACTGCTTACATATACTACATATTAATTATAATTTTGGCTTTTCTTTTTACTTTGAGTTATCTCCAACATATTTAGTTCCTATGAAGCCGGTCTTACATTGAAGACTTTGTACGAAGACGAATGAAAATCAAGTTAAAAGTTAGTGATTTCAATAATAATTGACAAGTCCATAACTTGGTACGTTGAGTATATTGTGCTACTGGGTAGATAATTGGTAGCTTTGTCTAGCTGTGGCTGTCTAGGCCAGACAGGCGGCCTCCGGCGTCTAGCCATTGCGATTTGCGAGATCATGTTTCGGACGAACATGCTAAGTGCGTCTGGAGCTGGCCGCGGATGCGAAACATGTGCAAGATGAGACAGTTTGATTGCCCACGTATCTGTATAATTTAATGTTTTTGTATTTCGATTCAGAGAAAAGCTTTATGTTAATTTATATGTTTTTGTAAGACTGTTAAACAATTCTTTGTTTAAATGTCGAAATTAATATTAAGTACTTAATTATGACACCTATAGTTCCATTTAAGATAATTTAGAAATAAATTATATCATAGTATAAAAACAAAGAAAGAATGAAATATTGGCAATGTTATTGATAACCCGAGCCAATAAAATGTCTTAATTTTGTACATTATGGCTATGATAGTAAATGCTGACCCTGACATATAAATTACCGCGAAATAAATTCGTCAAAACTTTTATGTTCCAAAGTCAAGTGTTAATTGTACGAAATGGAATGATTTATGATTTTTCAATTCGTTAGAACAGTGCTATTTGTGCAGACTAATATAGCGGACAGATGGGCAACAACCTCAACCGCCGACAAGGTCATAGAAATGCACGAAGCCGCATCTAGTGGCCGCCGTGAGAACTCCAACATCTACAATAAGGCCGTCTCAAATGTCTATGTACATAGGCCTAGTGCACACATAAAGACGTTTGATTGCTTTATGCTTGCCTTTGCAGACAATAGCCCTGATAAATTACTAAATGCCATAGAATTATACTGAATAAAGAGAAAAATAAGAGGCTTCCCGCATGCTTCTAGATAATTGTTCTTGACATTTGTTATTAACGGACTGTCACAACGGTCTAAACATTTTATTTATTTATTTCTTATTTTAATACCTGACTATATTAATCACTTTTAATGAATAATAGTTTAGTAATAATAAATAATACACTTTTTATTCTTAGTTTGAAGTAAAATTGTGAAAAGTTTTTTTTTAATTTAATTAAAAAAAATACACCATATTCCATTAAACAAAGAAGCCTTAAATGGTGTATCAAAAGATAATAAAAATCAATTGAAGGCCATTAAAACTTTCTCCTTGCAAGTGCAGGCTCCTCGAAGGCGGCCCGCGGGGCGCGTTACGCCGTCTGCGTTCCGCCCGTCGACCTTGACTTTTAATTAAATTTCCAACCACTGTTTCATTTGTAATATGTATAACATTTTATGACTATTTGATAGAGTTAAGATATGTTTATTTCTCAAAAAAAAATGTTAATATATATGTTATCATTTTGTTATAATTGCAATAATATAACATTGCAAATGGCAGCCATCTTTAGTAAAATTGTTTCAAATTGAAATTTTGTGATCGTTTCTTAGTTTATGGCAACTCTTATCTTATAATAATACCTGTTTCAAATTGTCATATATTTCTTGTATAATGAAGTTTGATTGGGAATATCCTTTTATAGTTTCCTTGAATAGTACGCATGTGAATGTGAAGACAATCCTGTTCTACATAGGATTTGGTATTCCTGACATCGTGCTTATTTTATATACTAGCTTTTGTCCGCGGCATTACTTGGCTCCGAACAAATATTATTTCTTTTCGTTACCTCCCTCAGTGATATTTTAGCAATCTTAAAACATTTATTTCATTATTTGTGATTAGAAAATTAAATCTCATATTTTAAAATTTACGTATTCAAATTCTATCTACGTCAATTCAATTCTACTTACGTATTCAAATTCTGTTTACGTCAATTCAATTCTATTCATGTATTTAAAAATTTTTGGTTTGTTTGTATGAATTAGCTTTTTGCGAATTTGCAATTAATTCAAGATATGTGAAATTTTCGTTTTTGCAGTTTGTGCGTTTTTAAGACAGAGGTGGCCGTTTTTATTATGTTAAGTTTTGAAGAAAAAACATTGGAAGATAGACAGGGACGGCGATTTAATAATATTATACATTCCTAATTTACAGTTTTTTCAACTTTATTAACAATTCAATTAACGTTATCATAAATTTCGATTAATTATATTCATCGACTATAAAACCTGTAAATAAAAAATTGTTTAAAAAATATTTACTGTAAGAAAGTGGTTTTAAAAAATAGAAATACCTAATATTCATACGCTGTCCTCAGACTTATAAAATATGTATATAACAATATATATATATAAGTACTTGTGTATGTCTGTACCGTCATCAATTAGGCAGTACTCATATTACCCACAAACCGCTGCTCTCACCACCGGTGAAGCGTTTTAAAGATTACTGAAGTCTCATGCTTGGATTATCTCTACTTTGTATAGTTATTCACAGCCGTATCGACTTACGGACTTAATATGTCGGTATTGAAATAAAACAGTAGTGTTGTATTAGTGGAGTACCGTTATTAATATCTACATTTGATTAAATTAATCGTAGAAAAATAATAGAATAATACATCGATGTTATATTTATGAATACAATAAATGTTATATAATCTTTATTAACACTGATTTCTCCAAGTATCAGTTCCACTATTTGCATTTTAAGATTTTGGTAAAAATCAAATATTTATTTAAAAAAAAATTATATTGTAATAATACTTTAATTGAGAGCAAAAATATGAAATTAAACAAACTATATCATTTTGTATCGACATAATTTATACTTTATTATATAATTAGTATATAGATGTGTACCTGCGTATAAATAAAGCTTAATTATACATCGTTTTTAAACAGACAAAAACTTCGTATATTGTAATCGTTACTCAATATGTTTCTATTTTTTTAACAGAGACATCTTTCGTCTGAAACGTATATATTTTGCCTGAAATAATGTATGCCTGAATAATTAAGATAAATATAATATGTTTGAACTTTTTGATTATCTAAATTTTTTAATGAACGTTGAATGATTGCTAATATTATTACACATGGGACAGATTCCAGAAGTCGCAGGTTCAAGTCCAACCCGTGGTTATGATTTATAATCGTAACATGGCTTACATTTATGTGACAAGTAAATAATAATTTACATGTGCAGTAACTTACAAAATAAAAACATTTATATAAAAATAATAATAAAAAAATATAGCTGTTTTAATTGATATATAATTAATATTTTTACATTCAAGTAAAAATATTTCCTGACTAGTTTATTTTGATTTTATTACTTATTTGTTTTTAACAGATTTTCAAAAGGTAACCTAAAACTACTTAATAAAATATTCTACGCATTAAAATTCAAAAATTCAAGGTTTACACAAATACATTCTAAACCTTAAATTAAGTGGATAATACGACAATTTACAAAAAAAAAAAAAAAAACTAAACTCTTGTCATAAGGTTAATGACATAAACACTTACCAACCAATTAAGCTTTAAAAATTGACAAATCATCTAGCAATAATGCTGCACTTACCACCACGTGTTATAACAAAGGTAAGTAAGTGTGTTTTGTACACATGATATAACAAACGTAAGTGTATTTTGTACACATGATATAACAAACGTAAGTGTATTTTGTACACATGGTAAAATGTTACCGCATTCAAATGAGTTCACGCCTCTGACAGTTACTAATCCGAGACCATAACCACAAATGAAACACAAGGTTTAGAAGGGGATAAAATAATTATATCGGTATCGCTTTACAATGTTGCACATTTCACACAGATATTAATGTCTCGGGTATAAGGAAAATTAATAATTCATTAGAAATACATTACTTTGTAAAACATAATGTTCAGAATAAAAATAATTGTGTTATTTTTATTACTTTTTATTCAATTTTCTTTGTAACGTCGATAATCGTGTAATTGCAGAGCGGTGGTAGACCAAATCCGTTCTATGTGTAGGTAACTAATGTTTTTTTTAAATTTAAGTACGTAAATGGATACCCGAATTCCGAAACCATAAAGTTGCCAAGAAATCTGAACGAGTTCCTTGTTTGCCAGACACGTGTAACTTTTGCTATAGTAGGTTAATACGTTCATAGATACATTTACCTATTATTATTTTTTCTGATACTAGAGTATGAAAATATATATGTATTTAGTTTTGTGACAACTATAGGAATAAGAGTCAATAATATTTCATTTAATTTACGATCGACCTTTGAATTTGCTAATGAGAATTACATTTACAAAAACCTTTTAAATTAGATGGCTTACAAAAGTCAGTACATAAAATAAAGGGTAAATGAAATGGAAGGTCAAGTCTGTAGGGATGCGTTGTGGCGACGTTTCGTCCTTCACACCTGTTGCAGACGCACAGAGTAGATTGCGTTCAACTATGTTGAATTATTTTAATATTTTTTTTAACTTAATTTGTGTTACGTGAAATAGGATTAAATTAATGTTTGAAATATTCTATAGAAATGTTACGCATTTTTCTGTGTTTTAAATTTAAGATAAATATGAAATGAAAAATAATTATACTGGGCACGAGTCTATATATTTATTTTTAATTTAGGTACTTAAAATTTAAACGATTATTTTCTTAACTTATAAATAACTATGTTATTATTAATCTATTCCAACCAACAGCGCATCGGTCTTACGTATGGTGGCGTTTTCGAATTACATAGCAAACTTTACAATTGTTGATGCCGTGGCGTAATGACAAAGTTACTATTTTTAAATGTATAAAGAAAACTAGATACGTATTACTAGAAATTTAAGCACTTAAGTACCAACAACAACATATTTTTTTTTAAATGAATTGACTGAGATTTTAATAAAGCTGTGTAGAAGAAACTTTTGCCACAAAAATTGTATAAACAAATTACGAGTTTCATAATTACAGGTTTGTTTATATTTCTGTCAGAACTCAGAGCGGGAAAATTTAGATGAAAGTATCAGACTGAGGTCAAGTCCCAGCTCTGTTTAGTGTTTATTTCGCTAAATTTAGAGCTTGTTTAGACTACGAATTTATTTAGAGTCTGTAAAGTTGGTTTATCTTTACAGATTCGTAGTTTTTCCAAGAACTCATCGATGAATGAAGCGACTTGTTAGAGGAATCCTTGCGTAATTCTTATTACAATTTCTTTTATAACTCCGATGTAAACGAAGTGTGTTTATTTATACTGAACTTTAGCATACATTTCTTAATTATTTTTGTAAATCAAACTTTCCTAGTTCGACAAGTTTCGTAGTCCGTTTCATTTTTTAAAATTTGTTCTGTACTTAAATTATTTTATCGTTACATGTTTTTAGAGCAATATATTATATTGGATGTCTACTTTTTAATTTTTAAAAGCGTTTTATTTATGTGTAAAAACAAATCAGTGAATGTAAAATTGCTTTTCTCATTTGCATACAGCGATGTGACGTCGAATCACCGCGTTCCGGTCTGTTTTCGTGTTGTACGAACAATGGGCACTAGTTTAATTTATGAGTTAAATTTTTAGTTTTCAATATTAATTTATATTATATTTGCTCAACAAATGAAATCTGAAAAACCCTAAAACAATACAAGTTGCTTTATATCACTGTAATGTTTCGAATAGTGTTATTAAGAACGTAGTTAGGAGAGTTCTTACAAATATTATTATAAAAAAATAAAATCGTATTTCTGTAACTTGCTTGCTACAGACAGTAAAGGTTATATGTACTTATTTTGGCCCAGAGAGGCCGAAAAAAAAACAGTAAGTACGCAAAAACATGACTTTGGTTAACCTTAAACCTGCTCTGCGCTGATGAATTTAACATTTATCAAGCGTTCGAGTTAATTATAGGTGTAAGGGTGGGTGGGGGGTGGCGGGGCGTGTGGAGGGGGAGGGGCGAGGGCACAGGAAGCAACGCAGACAGCGCACTCGCCGGCGACGCATAACTAATGCCCCGGCGCCACCTGCCGACCCGAGGTTACCCCGACCTTTCTCTGGAAAAGCATCCTCAAACATTTATGAACTAGACGAAAAACAGCTTAATTATGATCTGCGATCATGACCTAACCTAAAGATTAATTCATCCAAAATAATACTTATTAAACCTATTAAAATATAAGAATATATATACTCTGTACTGCGTAGCTGAAACACGAAACAGACAAGCAGTTGTTAATAGTAAAAATATCATAACCTTAATTAATTAATTAATAAAAAGCGCTTTACCTGTCACCTGTCTTACAATATAAATAAAAAAGTGATAAATTTAAAAGTGTTTAAAGGCTATCTTGTTGCGTCGTGAGACATACGGTAAATGTAACTACAATGTTGCACTCAAATTACTTGTTAACTTTCTATATACCTCCGGTCTTTAATTGCCGACATCCTGCATATTATATGTGCGGAGAATACAGTAAGGTACTCCATTTTATAATGCGTTAAGAAAACCAGGCATAGATTTACGTGAATTAACTTTTACTTAATTAAAAGTCACTTGCTAACTTCGTAAAAGTAGAGCTCTCTCACTCTTTTGATTATTCTATCTTTTGCAGAAAAACAGAGTCGAGATTTGACACGGATTTACACACTTTTCATCTCCGGAAATATCTACATAACCACATTCAACCGAAAAGGCTCTTATTATATGATATAATAATATATAATCCACAATTTCTCAGCGTTGTTTAATGAGTTTAATTCTTTGAATTATTTTACAGTAATTTTAAAGAAATCACGTTACCTCCCCGAGCACATAACTCACGGACAAGTAGATGATTAAGACTCTGGAGATAACATATAATTTTTTATTTTAAAATTCAATCCCAATCACATATAATTTACGATGTGCTCTGATCACGTACTGGGTAAGGCTGGGTAAGTGGTAATATGAACACAAAACGTTTTTTTTATACCGAAAATGGCAATCACTAGTTTCTTTTTGGCCAATGGTTCTTGGATCATAAATTATGTTCGAGATTGCAAATTGCTGGTCATGCATCACGCTGAGTAACCGAAAGCGACGTGACCGGCCGACTGCATCATCAGGGATGCTGAATCGTTTGATAACCCACAATTAAACGAGCGATGAGTCGATGCGGAGATAAATCCAAGTGTTTACGATCAATGGATTCGTACCTGACGTTCAAAAGAACATCTTGAGGTTGATCACTTTTAAGAAGCGATCGGTAAATAATTCCTTTGATAAAATTCAGAGTATTTTTATAATAAAAGCTGTTATGTGTTAATTTATTTTTAGTCTAGTTGGTATATATTTAGTGAATCAATCAGTTTGATTAATTAAAACACAGTATGTAAGGAAGATATACTCAGACATTTATTGTTATAATTGCTTATAAGACCCAATTGCTTTATCGGTTCTATTTCAAATAAAACATACTTAAAATTTGTTTTTTTATTACCCCATTTGAATTTCTTTTTAAAAGCACATGATTACCAAAAAGGACAGACTAGGCTTCGTTAAAATTATCTTTCTTCCTTATAGATTAATTATAATTTTAATTTCATATTTGAAATAGATATACAATAAAACAATTAAAATAAGGGCAGGATTACTATATAAGGCTATGGTAGCTCAATTGTTACAGTGACGGGAAGGTACGAGTCCTGCCTACATTAACTTCTCATTCTATCTTTAATTTAAATGAACTTAACATAAACTAAAGATGTTTATAGACAATTTCAAATATTTTATGTTTCATCCTTCAAGTGTATAATATGATTTATAATGATTTAAGTTTGTTACGGGAAAAATGAGATAAAGCTTTGAAAAATTGTTTCAATTAAATAGTCTTTGCTACATCGTACGCACTACTCTTATTGTTTCCAGACTTCCAACGCTACTATTGGCTTCAATAGATTCACACAACTCATTTTGTATGACCGCTTTTAAGATATTTCATGTTATAATATTAAAAGAACAATTAAACTGAAAACATTTATTTATATATACATGATACATCATTTATATTCATATAGAAATAAGTAATTTGTTAAACGAACAAAATCCACTTACTGTAACTTAAGCGTAAAAAGTTTTGGGTAATTAAACTCTGGAAAGATTATATTTAAACTAAATTGAAGGTCTATACATTCACTTAAATATCAATCCACTATATATATGCAGGTTACTCCAGATCTTCATCTTCAGGTTGGAAGGCCTTGGCAGGAGGCTGCAACATCTTGGTGCGAGCGGCGAGGCGAAGAGTCGCCGGCCCCAGAGTCTTGGAGACTATCCTGACGGGCTCGCTGGCTGCACCTAGCCCTGTCGTACCTTCGTTGCTGATGAGCGGAATCTAAAGAAAAATGGTTCATGCTAATAAAAAAATTAAGGAATCTATACATTTTTCGTTCTAGATTTGGGCAATAATAATGATTGAAAGAATGTTATGTTTTTAAATGTTTGTTTGTTTCTCTGTGCTTGAAACGCGCAGAAAACTACTTCACTAAGTCGATGGCAACAGTTAGTGTTTAACACTATTTGCTTTTTCTCAAATATTGTGATTCTGTAGAAAGATTTCTTCTAATAGCTAATTAATTATAAATAAAAAAAATCTTTGCATTATTTTAATTATTTTATTACGAACTGCATATATTGAACTAATGTTAAAATATTTTACATTGATATTTTCTACTTATCAAGGTTGTTTTCCGTATTTTGAAAATGATATAAAAATTATAAGGGAATCTACTATTATTAGGGACTAAATATTAAGTAAATTGAAGACGACTTCCGAAAATATTTTTTGGAATCAAAAAGTTAATTTGAAACTTTCTTATTTTAAACTACCCACATGTAAAAACAGCTCTCCTCTAGATATTTTTTATATTCATGAGCAAGAACCCTTCCAGAAAAAAGAAATAAAGAAAAACTGGCAGGCCAATATTATATTTAAATAAATTTTGATATTGTAATATATTCGTCAAAATTTAAACCTTACCGGAGTGATTTAGCGAAAAATATCGATATTTTAAATTATTGAATAGGTAAGATATATTAATACATCTTCATAAAAAGGATAAATAAATAAATAAATGTCTGTAGACAAATTACTGTTGAAGAACAATTTACAAAGTCTAGAATCATCTACAGCGACAGTGATAATTACAGCTGAGTCACAAATGGCGAGACAAACAGTACCCGTAGTATGAGTTCTGACGTTACGAAACGTTGATAGTTTTCGAGAAGTCACGAGACGAGTTACTAACAATCACAAGCAGGATGACAATTAATCACAACCAACTACTAGATTCGTGACAGTTCGAAAACTATCAACGTTACGTACTATCAAAACTCGCACTGGGAGTAGTGGGCTAACATCAATAAATGCAGAGCGTGAAACATTTAAAAAAAACCACAGGGAACCACCAGACCGTAAAAGGTTGGTATATACTCGTCAATTACAATAACGATAGACACTCATTGTCTGGCTGCGACCGGTGAACCTAGATCAGCGGAAGTCCAGACTTCCTGTACACAATCCTAGACGATGAGCTATGGGTTGACTGTGTACCACCACAACGTATATGGTATCACCAATGCCATTTCTCACCATTGTGTTTTGAATGCGAATTCTTTGTTATTAACATAAGATATAAAATGTATCTCGATTCATGTACAGTGGCCATTAAATTAAAGATTAATCTTTAAATTTGTTCCTCACAAAATAAACCACGAACTTATAATATAAGATTCAAAAGCTTCATACAAATGTAATACATGTATATATATATATATATTAATTCTTTACAGTAGCCATTATTAATATAAAGTATTTTTTAATATATATTTTTTTCATGCAAAATAAAACCAATAGCTTATATACAAAGAATTTCAAAACTCCAAAATCATCATATTCGTTGTACCAAAAGAACTCATAAAAATCTTATAAACGAACTTTCATAAATAAAACGAAAATAAAATGAGATTTGATAATCTTAATTTTGATGACCATTTCTTAAACAAATGTAATTTATGCGTGTCTTAGCAATAAAAGCCATATCTGCGAAAGTTTAAATATATATATGTATGTTTTATGATTCAGCAAAGTGCAGCATTATTTAAATTTTGTGAGACGGCATTTTCATACAAACTGAATATGGTCATTAGGAACTAACAACTGCTGGAAACTTTACAACGCATTCACGTTTTTGAATTCGCCTCGTAATTGTGGTTACAGATTAATTTTTACTGTACTGAAAGAAAAAAAAAATATTTTTCAGTAACAATTTCATAAATTTAATAATGTCGGTTACATTTTGAAAATTGTCGGTTACATTTTAAATATTTATATAATTTTTAATGTTTTTTATTGTACACTGTGGTCTCCATCGGATCCAGCGATGCAGTTTAGATAGGAGATGCGCCTGCGCAGACTTGACGAGTTCCGACGTACACGCTGATGGGCATTTTATATATATTACTTTGATCACCCATTTGATATCTGTATTTGGTTAAAGTATGATTTTAATCTATACAATTTATCTTACTTTCAGTTTGTTCGTTTGAGTGCATTTTATGCATTTTTAAACATATTTAATAGCACCTCACCTGATATAAATCGTATTTTAAATTAAAATTATCCGGATTTATTTGGGAATTACGTAATATCTATTTATTGCTTTTTTTATCATGTATTTTAAACATTTACAATACGATGTGTTATATTAAGTTATATATATATATATATATATATATATATATATATATATATATATATATATATATATTTAAAAAACTCCTACACACACCGCACTGATTAATGTCAGAGATGAGTCGACAATCTGGATATGAATGAGAAGGAGGACCACCAAATGACGAGTCCATGGAGCCTGGACAGTTCCGAGATATGAGCAGATTTAATAGCGGCTACGATACGAATAATGAAAAGGTTACGAACGATGGTATCTTGATATTGAAACATAATTTAATTATTGTTTTTGTACCTTTACGAATTAATTACTGACAGGAGTGTAAAACTGTATTTAGGTAATTGTTTTTGGACATTTAATTGAAACCCTGATTTCATTTACTTATTTATATATAGTAAGTTAGTTATATACTTTTACTGTGGTCATTCAAGATCTCTCCCATAATTTAAATGACGATTTTTATTCTTGATAGATGTATTATTAAGGTTTTGATATAATTCAGAGACATCCTCATTTTTACTGCATTTAGACCGTACAGTTCTCTCTCTCATAATTTAGATGGTAAATTCTAGTCTGAGAGACGTGTTTAGTATATAAAAGCTCAGGTTTACAGACAATTAAAATTTGACTGCATTTTAGACGTTATACTATGCCTTATAAGGATTCAAATGCTATAAACTGAGGTGTTTGTGTGTTAGTGTGTCTGTGTAAGTTTTATTGCATTATATTTCATAGTATTAAAGTGTTATGTGTGTGACGGGTGTCAGTCCAATGAGCGGCCAGCTCGTAAACAGAGGGTAAAAGTACGATTCGTATTCAGATGGAAGATCACCACGAGACGCAACTCTTACTATGAGTGGGGTGTACATTTAATAGCGTACAAACATACATATTTATTTTTATTATAGATAATATTGGTTCATTTAAATTTAAATGTTATACGCCATTTGTTAGTTTTGTTATTTTTCATAAAATATTAACTGTACCCAGCTGTGAAATATCATGAAAGAAAAAATATTTAGTTATAAAATTTCAAATATAATTTAACTTAACTCTGTCTTTACGTGCCGTCACAACACCAAGTTTTTTTTGTTACGAGTACTTAGTAGTAAATGATTGCTATTACGTGACTGCTCGAAAACTATCAACGTAAAGTCAAAATTAATATTTTTCGCAGGTGTACTACATATAACACTTTAGCCCAGCTACAATCATATTAAAAACTTAAGACAAACATACAAAGAAACATTGCTATATATATATATATATGTATATATATCTACTAAACATGCAAGGATAAACACAGACACGCAGATAAACAAGGATTATCAGCTAATAAATTAAAGAATCTAAAATGCTCAGTCGCTCAAGAACGTACGTTTCTCGTCAAGGGCCAATCATGTCCACTTTAAATGCTACAAGAATTTAAAAAATATATAAACAATCTATTTTATATGTCCGTCTGTACACGCACTTAAAATACAATAAAAATTATATAAAACCCACGTTCGTCGATAGTTGCGTCCATTTCAGCTGGATATCGTTTTTCACCCATGAATATTATATCGATAAAAACAATCGTAAACTTTCAATTTAAATGTTATGGGACATCACTTACGAGGAAACTGATGGCGCATTCATTTTTATTAACTTATATACATTTATATATTTCATTTGTTTTATATCTTTTATATATGAATAATATATGGATTAATTTTAATTGCTGGTTTGACCATATATATTTATTAGTAAAAAAAAACTAGGTAATAAAAGGTTATACAGATAATATTATTACCTTTTTAGTTATAATTAACCGACTATTCATTCACGACCCATTTACGTCTAAATAAGACGATATTTAAACAGCGGAACCTTCGTTAAGACGATGAATACTTAAAATATGTAAATAAATAAATATTATATGATAAATTATATAAATGGATTCAATATTCATTATTTATTATAAAAATAAACTAGATATAAATAACAAAGCATAAATAATATAAAAAGGTAAAGGTAAGTTGATATCATAGATATATTTTTTTATAAATTTATGATATAAAAAGGTGAAGATATTGTTCTATAAACATTTATAGCCATGTTTCGCTTATTTTAATTTAAAATAAATAAACCGACACGGGCCGGGATTCAAACCCGTTACCTCTGGGAAACCGTTCTATCGCTGTACTCTCTCCATTGAGCTACCGTATCTCTAGCTGCTCGCCCAACAAGGTTTATTTTTCAATCTACATTTATTTTAAATATTAAAAAGATAAAGGTATTTGTTTAACTTTTATCTTAAAATAATTATAGAATATTTAGTTTTTAGGTTATTTTATTCAACTTTTCTGACATAAAAACGGTTAGGACTACAATTTTGTAATCTTTTTAAATATATTTATCACGAAAACTGAACAAATATTTCTGAAAATTGTAAAAAACGACAGACATTTAAAAAATATATATCAGCGTGGCGACAAATTTAAATTGTCTATTTATACACTAAAATCTTTATTGTAAATCACTTTATAAATAATTGAAAGGTATATTAAAAACTCTTAAGTAGTTTTTGAACATGTCGCGTTCAAACAGACAGATGCGGTACTATCTTTTAAATAAGTACTATATAACGGTTCCAGCAAGCGTGGTGCTGTCAAGAAGTGACTGTAGATTTTTAATTTTCTTTAAAATAAAAAAAATCTTCAATGAATGAAGAAAAATAAAAATTATTCCAGCCGTATATGAGTATAATGCCAAACTCAGTTACAAAATAATTATATATATTATATATTAAATATATATAAATAATAGTACGATGTGAAACTGTACAATATGTTTTTTTGCAATATTATAAACTTTTACTGTAATATTACTTCATGGTATCATAAAGAAATAAAACAAAACGGACAGACAGAAGCTAAAATTCATATTAAATATGCATATAATATGGTAATTGTATTGATGTGTCAGCGTATTTTGTTCGTCTTATGACCAGAACAGATCGTGTAGGCGACTTATTATAACCCCGTCTTGGATAAATTGGTTTCTTTAAATATACTTTATTTATTATTGGTAACCTTTTCATAAAATATATATTATAACTAATACACAACATAAATATTTTTTTATTATATCTAATAATAAAAAAATATTTATGTTTGAAATTGTCATAAAGAGGGGGTAGTGACGCGGTAGCTCAAATAACGGAGCGACGGAACGGTATTCTGGAGGCAGCAGGTTCGAGGTTGATAAATTTTGGAATTAATATTTTAGCTTTGAAATAATAAAAATGTTAATGTTTGAAAATGTCTACAAACATGTTTGTTAAGGGGGTTTGCGACGCCGTATCTCAATTGGCAGAGCAACGGGACGGTATCCCAGAAGTCACAGATTCTAATATCTTCTTGAAATTATTTTAAATAATTAAAAAATTATACAACTTTCATTACATATAAAAACTCCTTTATTTCTTTAGAATATAAATGTATGTATATATATTATACGTACATAGCTAGCCATGGTACATAGTGATAATATTCCATGGTGTTTAAGGTAAAAGCAGCGTAGAATATAAATATACATCTGCAGTCTCAAAGGTGTACTGTCATTCTGTTACAAAGTTGCAGGCAACTTAAACGCAAGAACTTGTTTACGGTCTGTTGAAATTTAAGTTTAGATTATTATTCCTGTTCTTGATAAATAGTAGAGTTCATTTTATTTCTTTCAGACAGATCTGTAACGGTTTTTGAAAGGAATGCTGTTCAAAATTTGACAGCACTGTCAAGAGCCGTGATTGGCTGTCTGTCACGATATCAACCAATCATTTTTAACCTTTTACACGCAATTTGACAGCCAATTAGTTTTTTTTTATTTATCAGCCATTTTTTAAATATAGCTGATAAATTTAGTAATCATTCTACAAGTTTTTTATTACAACTATTAATTTTTGTTTTTGTACTCTATCTGTTTCCTTTTCGATTAAATAAGGATATTTCTATTTCATATTTTCATCACAATGAAGCTGTTCCATAGTTTCATTAACATCAACGAATAGTTCATATATTTCTCTTACATATATATATATATATGGGTTCTTTCTCATAGAAATTATATTTCTAGATGTTGTTTAATCTATGCAAAAAATCTAAAACAAACTACAAGTTAGTCTATGAGTTGTCAGTACAAAAAAAAAAAACACTGCATCCACTTCTATTATATATATTCTCCTATTGATCCAGCAATTCATATTTCAAAATATAAAATATTACGGTGTTACTTTAAAAAAAGGAACGGAACAAAAAATACTTTTAAAATTCAATGCAGCGGACATCGGAGGCGTCGGAGGAGATTGATGTTAACATTTACTAAAAATTTTTATTATTTTATTTTATACCTTTTCAGCCGGCGACGGGCAGTTTCTTTAAAAATAAAAAGGGAATATTTTAAGACCTCGCATTTTTTAAGTCCCAAAATAAAGTTTATTGTCAGCGGGCGTGGATGGTGCTGCGCTTTTTTACACACACAAAAAAAAAAACCCGCTTCACTCGGACCGGCCGCTTTTCATATATTAGCAACATTGTTAATAAAATTTCACGTGAATTAAAAGCCATTTGACGTGCGTCTCGAGCGAACAGCCGCTGAATAGGGCTCCGCTTCGCTCAAGCATCCCTGAGTGGAACCGAGTGGAGCCACCGTGTTTGTTATTCACTTACTCGTATTGTCAACAGCTAATTATTCAGGCTGAAGTTAAACACTTCCTTTGAAGTGTTCCTTTTTTATCATCATTATAAAAAAAAAATCCATTGATTCCCGAGCTATTGATTTGAAAACCCTTCAAGAGTACTCCTACTTGTATTTTCTTTTGAAATTACTTCGGCCCATAGAAAACGCATTCCCCAGCTACCGGTTACACTTCAATAGAAACTACTTATAATAATTGCATACAAACCTAGTATTTAATAGTACACTGACCCACACATAGAAATATATCTTTGTTACGCTGCAGCCGTAGTTTCAAAAGCGCAACACTTTTGTTATATATCAAATAATTACATTAATTTAGAGCTTTGATTTAAATTATTAATATTCTTATAATAGGAATTAGAATTACATTTTTATGCAGTATTATATATATATATATTCAAACACATTAGCGGCGATGTCTGTGTGTTGGCACAACACTTGACTTCTTGCGAGGCGACGAAGCGAGGTCTTAGATAATAAACCCCACAACATTCTTGGAATTGTATAATAATTTACAAAATATGATAAATAATTCCACAAGCAAAGCCTGTTATATCGGTACCAGAAAATTGATAAACATACATAAACTATTATTATTTCGTAAATACATACATTTTATATACATGTAACACCCACCATAGAAAAACACAAGTTTTATTACCAATACCATTTTACTATGGCGGGGATCGAACCCACGACCGCAGACACATTAGGCGGAGGTATTGTGCCAATGGGTAACAATATGATATAATATGAGTTCTGAAATATACTTCCAATGATAAATCTTGTAAACTCCAATCCATTAGTTTGAAAATTGTTTCTTAAATGTATTATCCATGTTATTTTCGTAAATTATGTTAAAAAGTAAATTTACGAAATTAAAATGACTTCCTGGACATGACCATTAAACGTTAATTTGTTTAAAAAGTAATTTCAACGTTTAAAATAATCCATTAGTTATTTAATTAATTAAAAAAAATACAGATATCCGTTGTTTTTTAAAACCACGTTGTAAATGTTTTCCTAAACCAGTCGTCGTCAATATCTCATCTTTTTAATGGAAATTCTAATTTTACAAAGATATCCCTATGAGAAATGTTCACGAGAGTGAGTTCCCAGAGGTGGATGGAAATATTACTTTAAACATTGAT
Source organism: Dircenna loreta (assembly GCA_963555665.1). Classification (NCBI taxonomy): domain Eukaryota; kingdom Metazoa; phylum Arthropoda; class Insecta; order Lepidoptera; family Nymphalidae; genus Dircenna; species Dircenna loreta. Next base: position 12,962,949 of record OY743094.1, read on the forward strand.
GCAAACAAAATAATATATTAATGCATTGATTTTAAAATGTACTCATTTGTAGGGAATATTTATTATTAGTTGACATATCTGATATTGGTTGGTTTATTTGATTATAAACTAACTTTTGTCTACGACTTCACCCGTCACAATAACGACAAGAATTTTGAATAGAAGATACTCCCAAAGATCTTAGCATAAAGGCACAATTTATTAAATTGTATTGTATGGTAATAACGAGTCCAATAACGCGCGATCTATTTTACATACTAACGCCATCTAGTAAAATATCATACAACTATTTACAATAAAATATAGTATGGTTTTTTTTTGTACATTCCTTTACACAAAATGAATTAATATGTAACTTATTATGTTATTATCATTATATTTTAAGCTTTAATGGCCAAATAACATTATTCGATCTGAGATAGCGTACAACGCATCGCATAGTGAAATGTCTGTTAATGAGTTAGTGCTTCTCACTGATTGGTGGATGGCTGTTAGCTATTTTTCAAGGTTAAATTGTATGGTTTAGATTATTCATAGTCAATTGGTCATTGAAGTGACAAATGAATCTCCATCAGTTCTTTCACTAAGCGATGCCCGATAGGAACAATCTTATAAACAAGAGTTAGAAAATTTATATTTACAATCTACTCCATTTCTAAAGGACCTGAGTTTGACATTTTCGATTATTAAGATAAACAATTGTTTACAGATTTAGTTTAAGTATAGATTAAAATAAATATTATTAAAGAGAGTACATATAATAAAATTGTACAAGAAATAAATTCTGTACATTTAATAAAAAATTACCGCTACCGGGGTATTTATAAAAGTAAAGTCATTTTGAAATGTTTGTTTGACTGTCTGTTGTCAGGCTCTTACGCAAGAAGTACTGGACGGTTTTTGATGAAACTTTTTTTTATTATATAGCTATAATTTACTATGATGATTGAAATATAAAATTGAAAATTTGTCAATCTGTCAAAGTACAATATAACATGTCTCCTTGCCATACATGTGGATAAGTAGACATTCTATTACAAGTGTGGTTTATAATTTGAGTCTCTGGGTGGGAGCTTACGAAGTCGCTGGCAATAGCTAGTATAAAATAAATTTAAATCTAACTGCAAAAGGAATAAAAAAAAATATAGCTTTTCTGATCAAACGAGCGTCATCTAATTTCTAGTTAAATTACACTTCAGTATATAATAACAATCTTGTCTGTAATGACGTATATAATTTACTGTACCTCGTCGGAATGAAATACGACGAGTGCAGCGTGCTTCATACATTGTTGTCGACAAGTAGGGCTGCTATAATAAAGTTATTAAATAATAATGCCTGTCTTATTAATAAATGCTTGAGGATACTTTTGATGTACTTCGATCGGTTTTTATTCAGAATATTTATGACTTTTTTTGACTATATACATGCGGATGAAATTAAACCTTAAAAAAAATATGCATTTGATGTGTATAATAATTATGCAGAAAAATATTTATCATAAATAAATATAAATAATATCATTTTAGGGTTAGGACTTCTTGTGTCTATGGATAAATTGGTACATTTTTTGACAACTGTCAAAATGGTACAATTTCTTGACAGCCCTACTGTCTGGGGGGGACAAATGACTAAATTACCTCCGAACCAATAACGGTAACACACGCGAGTAAATTAATATCAGTCTAGTTATTTCTGTCCTAAAAATTACTTCAGTAAATTCTTAGCCGCGTTAAGGACGCGTTTACGAAACAGACGGGGAGCAAAATCACATAACTACATTGACAAAGCTTGACTACGCACACATACGCACGTATAGTCGCGAAATAATGGCTACATTGAACAATTTTGATAGTTTCAATTTATTGGTTTTTCAAATAGTATACTTTTAATAATTAAAATTAATTATTTTTTGATGTTAAATATTATGTTTTAGTATATATATAATATTAGTATTGTTTGTGACCTGAAGGTCCAAACGTTGAAGAATGCTATTAGATCTTCTAGACGAAAAAGGCTAGGTTAGCCGAGTTTAAGCTTGTTTTGACAGTTTTGATAAGATCTTTCCATCAGACTTGACGGAGTGACCTCAATGTACTCGTATGCTTATGGATGGATGCTATTGGATCTCCCCGACGGAATGGACTAGGTGCGCCGAGTATAGGTTTGTTTTGCTATGTTGGACGTCGGACTTGAGGGAGTGACCTATCGATAAGAATACGGCAACCGCTGGTAATAAAAATATAATTTATAGGATTATAGTTGAGTATGTCTTCTTACCCAAGGTATTATTTTATTTTCAAATATATGATAACTTATAAAAGAAAAATGTACCGAAAATACGCCTGAAATCGTGGAATATGATAATTTTATTTATATTAAAAACTATATAATTTGATTTTTTTTCCATGAAATTAAAAATAAAGAAACATTATATCTACTGTTACTATAGGTTTTATTACGTAAAGTTTGATTTTGTAGCAATATGTACCGAAATGTTGATGACTTTCCTATAAACTGTAAACGCGTCCTTAAAATGAAATATATTTCAATCGTTATTTCCATTAAAATGTAAACCAGTATTAATTGGATCGTATTGGTCAATGATTTTATTTATATAAGTTGAGATTTAATATAGGTACATAATAAATTATTTCGAATTATATTTAAGGCCTGCCTCTTTGCATCTGGACAAATATCTTTGTTCAATCTATGTTCAATTAACTATACAAAAATTAAGTATCTGATTACAAAATGATAGATACAGATAAAAAAAAAAGTTTTTATACATTTAAAAAAAAATTCTTTACGTCTCAAAGTAGAAATTAAACAATATTATTATATATAGCTCATGGTACCAATCAAAGTAATTGAAATATTCCAGCCAAACTTCTTAAAACTATGACAGTTTTTAAGAGTTCGCATTAGGCCCTATACCTGTGTGGTCACATACCACCTAAAGAATTTTAAATTGAATGAAATAAGGATTGGATAATTGGGAAGATTATAAATAGGTTACATAAAAATCTAACAAATTAAAATTTTGTAATTGTTATTTTTATTAAAGTCAAAAGAATTGGCTATCGTTGTGATTTTTTTCTTATTTCGTGAAACTTTTCACAAATGTGTAAGTTCCGCGTTGCTATAGATATAGGTAGGTATATATAATTAAGGTTTAACTTTTGCTAGTACTTTGTTGTGGGTGTTGAGTTTGGCCGACGAAGCAAAAGCTGGTTAAAATATAAGATGGACATTTTGTGTTCATTTCATTTGATTTTTAAAATTTTATATTTAATTTTAAAAAGAATTTAATTTCATATAAAATGTAAACCAGTATAAATTGAACCGTGTTGGTGAACAATATAGAATGATTAAGGTTAATAAAAATAAATGCGATAAATTAAAATCATAATATCATACAAGGCAAAACTCCGTTATTAAATCCTGAGATTTTAAATGAATAAATTAATAATTACTTAAATATCAACTGATATAAAACAGATACTCGTATATTTTATTTGTTATCGAGAAAACCAACAAACAACCCAAATATATAATATAATAATAATCTTGGTCATAGAAAAAGCTGAAAAAAAAACGTCTTTACCTAAGACTACACTAAGGTTAGTTTAGATAAGTTAGTCATAGTGAAATAAGTCAGTAAACAATGCCTATCGCCTTCTTAACATTCCAGCGACAGTTTCAGTACTGGCTTATCTTAAACATCAAGCAAACTAAGCATAAATCATTCCCTTCACTCAGATTTTATCACAAACATTAAGGACTTATGATATGAGCGTCGATTTATGTCGCCACAGACTAGTTACATCAGTGTGTCAATTGCAGTGTATTGTATGTTGAAGCAGCTGTGATGCCTTCCTAGTCTCGTCCAGATAAAAATAATGTTTAATCTGTGACGGGCTTATGCAGCTACGATAAAAATAATAGTAGTTGCACGTTTTTCCTTGCAATTTATAGCAATCTTTATGAACCAAGTTATAATAAAACTTATTAACATGACCTTTTTTGTTTCAAATGTACGTCTGATTCATTAAGATCAACTGATAAACCATATAAAACATTTAAAGTTAAATAAATACTTTTTTGACGTTGAAAAATAATATAGTTATATATATTATACATAAATATTACAGAATTAAACTGTTTTACGTGCTTGATTAAGTGCTGACACGGTTTATGCACGCTGCAGTTTGAATAACCACAGACAAAAAATGACAATTCATATAGCAACAACAAAAAAATGGCGGCAAAAACATGCCCTTAACGTCACCGTCTGGACACAAGTTAATGGCGGGCCGTCATTCGACGTCTAATACGAATGGAAAAAAAAATACGCAAATTGTTTTAAATGGGCAGGTAGGGCAAGCCCGGCTGACCTACAGACAGTATTACCCAAAAAATAAAACTCTTTAGGGTCTCGCGGATAAATATAAAATAATTGGAGTACTTATAAATCAATTACGCGAATGTCTTTTCAATATAATCGTTAAAAATACATAAAAATGCAAATTAACTTTGTTTTATTACTTAAACGAAAAAAAATACAGTACTTTAAAGAAATTACTTTTGTTTTAGTATTTAAATAAAATATAATAAAAAATAACAGCGCTTATTTAAGTAAAGGGTCCTGATATTTTTGATTCATACACAATTTAACTATTTTTCTGAGGCACAAATTTATTACAGACTAATTATTTACCAAAAATTTTGATTACAATATCGAAATTAGTAAAGTTATAAATAGGTATATATATTTTTTTTCAAAATTATCTTTAATAACTCCTAATACCTAAAAAAGAATATCATTATTATGAATTAAAAAAAATGAACTGAATAACTAACACAAATTGATACGGAACCAAATCAAAAACATCCAACTCAAGACTATCCAGACATTTTTAAGAGCGAACCTTTTGCGAAAAAAAAAATGTTAAATATCCTCAGGTGAACTAATTAGTCACGTCAAATGATAATGGAGATATAATAAGTCATTTCCATCCGACGTCAGATACGACGGGTTTATCTCTTTAATTGTATAACGACGATATGATAACTCAGCTGCTTTCCGGCTTCTGTTATCAGTGGACCGGTCTTATTATAGGATTGGAACTTTCTAGAATGTTCTAGAACTTTTTATGATTTAACTGACATTATTACAAATTATATTTTGATATGCTTTTATTCAAATTTTTGATCTTAATATGAACCAAAACTGATGTAACTTTCTCGTGATAGAATGCAATAATATTTTTTATAATCTTTTTTTTATTTTTTAGAAATTTATAGAATTATGTTATTATTTTTGTTATAACGATTTAACCAAAATTAAAAACTATCGGGTTTATTTTCTTGCATTGAAATGTTTGATCTAACTATGAGACTAAAATCGAACCAAAATTGATGTAACTCTCTCGTGATAACAGTAAGCAAAATTGTATTTATATTTTATTACTATTATACTGTCTTGACAGAATATATGAGCAGATCTAATTGGGTCATTAGTCACCGGAGTACAAGGAACACCAAAAAAAATAATGGGGATATAATGGCTCATTTCCATGAAGGACACTTTATTTTGAACCCAATAATTAAGAATATTACATACGTTACATGTATATTATATTATTTATTATTAGAATAGATTTAAAATTATCAACATTTAGTTTGTGAATGTCACATACACTTGTAGTTTATTTACATGTGTGGGTGTTAAAATTAAATAAATAATCCTAAGCACTTTAATATATATGTATAAAGTGCTTAGGATTATTTATGTTATGTTAATTGAATGGATTCGGTATCAAAGTTCCCTTTTTATTATCTATTATTAACTTTTATGATAATAAAATGAAAACAGATTCCAAATTTAAATATAATATTGTTTTTAATTGTAACAGTATTTATGGCCAGAGTAAGTATATATGACATTGTCTTCGTCGGGACGGAGGAGACATCTATTAGGCTACTTTGCAAATTCTAAATGTATATTTTAAATGTATATTTTTCTTACCGGTTCCTTGTCTCCCTGGCTGTCCTTGCCAAGACCTTCGCCCTTCGACCAGCCCATCTTCTCCAGCAACTTGAAACCTTTATTTTCAGGAGCTATGAATCTGTTGACATATTTAAAGAGTTTTTATTTTGTTAAATTAAAAAAAAGAAGGTGAATGTGAGTATTGTTTAATTTTGTACTACATTCAAATTATTCAAAATAAATTGCAATTAATTTTATATCATAACGTCGTATGTTATTTTGTTGGCATTTACATGTGTTAGTGTAGTGTGTAAGAATACGCTAGTGTGTAGTGTGCGTGACACGCAACAAAAACATTGTCTATCTCTTTCGCACTTAGAGGGTTGATATCTTATGTCAATTCTGATATGAGGTTGAAAGCAGTTGAGGCAGAACTGAAATATGACTGCAGTGGGTGGGAAAAAATACTTTGGGTCAATTTAATTTAGAGTGGAATAAGGGCATGAGAAAGATGATGTTTGAAAGAGATGCAGTTATATTTTATATAGTTTTCATCAAAAGAAGTTTTTTAACTCAATTATTAGTACTCGACCTTAGTGCGTTCAAACAAGGACAGTCTTCAGCTTTGTTACATTAGTATAGAAATCAAAACTATACTATCTTATTTTTCAATTGTTCAAGACTATTCACACAACATATTTATATTTCGTACATAATTCTTTTAATGATGAACAAATCAAGTATTATTAGATTATGAACAGAACACGATAATAAAAGAAAAACAACAACACTGCCCTCTCTTGCTACTAAACAGTTATTTTCTAACAAATAAGCTATACAGCATGTACTTATTTTAATTGAAAATATTATCTCGTGATCAAACTAATGGATATATTCCTTTGATTTTTTGTCATATAAAATTTAATTGTATTATAAGGTTTTATTTAATATCGGAATAATGTCACCACTTTTTTGCCCTTTTTGTGGGGTTTTTTGTACCTACATGTAAGAAAAAATATCAATTTACATTATTTTCGTTACTACTTTTTATTGATATAAGACGCAGCGTCCAAGTTTAGGGCTTCAAAGAGTGGATATATCATAATTAATATTTTAATTGTCACTATTTTCAGCTTTAATAACTATACTAATATATTTCATGGTAAATCATATTATTTATAATTGAGATCAAAAAACCATTTGGAATGAAATATAAAATAAGTTTTAAATAAATTTATATGTATTATTGTATTGTTACATAATTTCCATTTTAATTTTACTTCAACAGTTCTGAACGAAACATGACAGCCAAGTGAAGTTTATTTAAATTTTTAAATAAATATAGAATGTAAAATAAACCGAATTGAGCTACCGTATCGGTATTGCGCGGTAGCTCAATTGGTAGAGCGACGGGATGGTTTCCCAGAGGTCACGGGTTCGAAGACCTGCTCGTATAGATTTATTTTTCATTCTATATTTATTTATTTAAAACATGTAATTTATAATTGTTATAATATGTTAGGTAATGAAAAACTTTAAATTAAATATCAATCATTTAGATGATATGTAAAAACACAAAATTCAACGGAAGTTGGGTTTTTTTGGTTTTCGCAAAAAAAAATAATACTTAAACTTGAGACATAATAAATGCTTTTAACTTGAATATAAATGAATAGACGGACTCACGTATGCACGTCGGTGGCCCGTGTCTTCTCGGCGTGGTGCGAGGAGCCCACGGCGTCCCTGCGGGCTCGTGCGCGGTCGTTGTAGGCGGTGGCCAGTATGGCGGGCGGCGCGGGCGCGTACTTGTTCCTGAGACGAGCCAGCTCCAGCTGGTGCTGCTTCTGCACGCTGCAGGTCCTCGTGTACGCCACTTTCTCTTTTTCTAGTGCTGTTGTAATTTGATCATTTTATTTACACTTGATATCTTTTTTTAAAATGTAATTTGTTAATATAAAAAGCTAAGCAACAATCATTATTATTATATATAATATAAACAATATCTCACACTCCATGATAAGTCCGGGCTCGCAGTGGCCGCACGTGTCGTTCCCGGGGTGAATGTGACACAGGAGTTTGGTGTCACCCAGCTGGAGCGTGCTGCCGTGGACAATCTACGACAATATCATCTTCATTTACCAATAAATAATAAACAATTTATAAAAGCAAAACAGCACACTCAGTGAGTGGTTGAAGTGAAGTCACTGGGCTACTATGGTAATATTTTGCGTAAGGGTCATATTAGGCTGTAAGATAAGCTAAGACTAAAACGAGATAATATCATGAAATTTCTACCCAATGGGTTTGTTGGGGAAAGTTTGTAAGTCATTTTTCTATGTAGACGTCTGATAAGAATATAATTTCAAATAAAATCAGTTATTAAAAATAACATTAAAACAATATAATGTTGACGAAAGTCAACAATTCAAACAACATTTCTCTACTTTCATATAATTTTATTCCATATCCTCTCATCAGTAAGACAATGATTGTACAATATCAGTATTTCCTTAATAAATCATTAAAAATCACAATTCCTTTATTTCTCCATTTGTCACCGCAGTTAGCGTCCATTGCTAATTGCGCGGGAAAATGAGTCCTTTTTTGTACCGTCTTAAATGTCACCAAAAAGGACGTATACCGCATAATTTTTATATTGCCTTTGCTTGTGTTGAGTTATTTTCAGCCAGTGTCAAATGGTATATTTACCTATAGATTTACATCTTATGTCTTATAATTAGATTACATTATTACAATGGTAATAAGATGACCCTAACAGCTCGGCCATCCTGTAAATTGCGAGTCCCTTCGCAACACAAATATAAAAAAAAATGTGAGAATAATCAATCGCCCACATAAAGACAAAAATACATTTTTACAAATCAATATTCGTGTTCAAATTACAATAAGGTATGCAAAAAAAATAATAATTTCCACTTTATATTGAGTTAACAAGCAAGTGTACTGTTAGTAGTGTACTGTAGATAGTGTTATTAAAAGTAAGTCACATCATATTTAATTAACTTTAAACAATTACAAAAATAGAAAAAGCCCAAGAAATTATATTATTTAGCTACATTATCACTATCGTTATTCGCGAGGTTAATACCTCATCGTTCTGGTCATCTTCATCATTTATGAAATCATTATTTCAAGTAGTCACAAAGTCTCGATCAAAGCTCATCCACGATTAAGCCCAGTTTATGAGTACTGTTCCTTCTTAACTACGAAAGTCACAACAGCAATTACTATATAGGAGAATTCAAACAATCCATCATATAGTCCTCAACAATTTATCATATAAGAGCATTTAAAAAAAATCATCATATAGTCCTCAACAATTTATCATATAAGAGTATTTAACAAAGTCCATCACATAGTCCTCAACAATTTATCATATAAAAGTATTTAAAGAATCTATCTTGTTGTCCTCAACAATTTATCATATAAGAGCATTTAAAAAAAAAATCATCATATAGTCCTCAACAATTTATCATATAAGAGTATTTAACAAAGTCCATCACATAGTCCTCAACAATTTATCATATAAAAGTATTTAAAGAATCTATCTTGTTGTCCTCAACAATTTATCATATAAGAGCATTTAAAAAAAAAATCATCATATAGTCCTCAACAATTTATCATATAAGAGTATTTAACAAAGTCCATCACATAGTCCTCAACAATTTATCATATAAAAGTATTTAAAGAATCTATCTTGTTGTCCTCAACAATTTATCATATAAGAGTATTAAAAAAAATCATCATATAGTTCTCAAAAATGTATCATATAAAAGTATTAAATAAGGCATATTAATATTTAATAAGGTATATTAAACGACCAATTTTTGCGATTTGCACTTGCTTTTGGATTTGCACTAACTCTTTTTTTTTGTCTATTGGGTTTTTTAAAGTTTATTGTAGCGTTACAAATATTTTTGATATTATGTTTCGATACGTTTGAAAGCATCTTCCTTAATTGTTTTTAAACAATCTGCCGATATTCAATATTAATTATTCTACTTAATTTTACCTGAGTTTTATAATTTTTGAAATTTTTTTTTATCAAGTTTTGATAGAGATCTTTAAGTTGTTTTCTTATTGTAGTGTTGAAAGTTAATTGTATATTCCTCTAAGGCTCATTCCAAGCTTATTATGCTATATCGTAATTTGATGTAGTTACGCCTCAGTTAAGGTTTTATTAAACCGTTCTCCTTACCTTTTGCTCTTTTTGTTGCTAAGACGTTTAATATTTGTTTTGTTTTATGCTGTGATAAAATCTTTAAATGTTCAACGGTTTTAATTTTTTTTTATTTTAGTAAGCGATTTTACATTTTTAACAGGTGTATGTATTATGAAATTTGGAAAGCCGTCAATAAGGACAAAGAGGTAACAACTTCCAGATTTATTTTGACAAAAGGGCCTAGGTGGTCAAATAATGTGTATAGTAATTTGTTTTTTTTATTGGATCGAGTCCACCTTCACTATTCACCACCTGGTGGTGAACACATTCCAAACATCTCAAACATCGGTTTTTTTATTGTCTCATGTGTTGAAACGAATAGGTTTCTTATTTGTTCTAACTTTTATTTTATAACAGTCTTTTATCGTCATGAATTTGCCATTGTGCCTTGCGTAACACAGCCCACCTTACATCTTTCCCTCCTCCTTTATATAAAATGCCATTTTTTTGGCTTACAGTTATTGTATATATCGACCACACCTTCAATACACCGCCACTGACATCATCCAACACACCAACACCTATTCCACAAATTTTATCGATCGCTGATTTCATTGTGGTTAACAATTTGTTTTCAGATTCCATTAACAGAATATCAAGAATTTGATATTCCAAAAAGATTGCAGATAACAGAATGTTTGACATTACTTCTCCCGTTGTCTATTAAAATTTATGATATAAACCCGTTATTTGACTCATCGCTGGTCAATCCGTGTTAACATCGTGCTACGCATTACCCTTCCTCTCCCCACTGCCAATTGTATCTGTTTTTAATTCTTCTAACCAATCACAATCACAATCAAAATCAAAAATATCCCTACTCAAGTAGACATTTACATGCACCTTTGAATCGTCAATTACATTACATTACATTACATTAAAAAAAATGTCAGTATAGTATGCGAGTACGTCAGTCCGTGAGGAAGCTACCACCAGCTTGGAATGCGGCTCTGCTGAAAAGAGCTGGCCAGAAACTCAACAGTTGCTCCCCTTTTAAAAACAATTTAACAATGTTTGATGTATACATTAGAACATCCCTCAAACGAGTCAACAAGCAAAGCTCCACAACCCAACCTTTTAGTCGACCGAAATACGATCAACCAAAAACTCCTGTATGCCATAGCAAGCCTTCTTTCAACAGTATACTTTCAATTTTACATTTAAAAGCAAGAAAAGGAAGGTCCAAGATATCCTGTGGAACCTTACTATATATGCGCATACTCAAACCCATAAAGGATTCTTTAACTTTTTGAAGACGATATTTCCGCGTTGAGAGTCCACTTTTATCTCTTGTATTTATAGCGTGTCTGTCACTATCCCTTTTACATATGTATCCAAATTGTGACGTACAAACAAGATGCCACCAAATATGTACTGAGAAACGACCGTAAGAATGCCTATCAATCAATCAGAAAGTAAGAGTGTGCCTTAAAGACTAGTAGTCCCCAATAAACCTCCTAAAAAAAATATCCTGAGAGGCCTTTAAAAAAGAAGAAAAAAATAATTATCGGAGGTCATATTGATTGGACGGCCCCACCTTCGCTCTTTCACACTTTATTTTCCTTTAGAACCACCTTATTTTCCATTTGAACCCAGTTCCAAGCCCAGAAACTTTATCACATCAATGAAGAACTTTCTTACACTCATGTTTATTGTGAGCACCTTTTTTCTTTATTATATCAAGTACCTCATTTAGTCTTTCCAACTCCATATCAAAACCCTTACATGGGACCAAAACATAATCCATACAAGTAAGAGTGTATTGCATTGGTTCTTTGAAAGACTGATTGCACACTAATGAGTCCAAATAGCATTCTATGACATTCAGACTATCAGACTGGTGTCATGAACTTTGTCCGTTAAATCAGACTTTTCTTTCATGATTAACCTACACACAAATAAGTCACTGCCTATAAACAACTCTAATTGATCCTCGATACACGGAAGTGGATACTGATTCTTTTAGCTTTGTTTTGGGCTTCAACGCTCGATATTCAACGCATATCCTTCTATCATCAGTTTATTTTTCTTCACCAATACGACGATTTATTAACGCCGCAATCAAACACTATACCGTATATTCATCCTACCTCGTGAACCACATGTCTTACTTGGCTCCTCTCTGAGTAAGACATTCGGTAATGTCCATAAACAACGGATTTGGAAACTATACGCTCAATTGTCATTTCCGTAGCACGAGGGTAAACTAACTATCTAGGACTAGTAGAGACGCATTCCCTATACTTGATTAACATATTTTTAAGTTACATGTAATCGTGTTATCTACTTTGTCTGTCTTGCATTTCCATTCCTTGAACTACAAAGAAATCTGAGTTGTGATATAACAACGTTTGCTTTTAATACTCATAAAATAATAATAATTGTAACGAATAGTTTATGATCTGGAAAAAAATGCAAAATTCATAGCTATCATTACCGAGAACGAAACAATCGATAGAGAAGCACTATCGGACCAAGCGTAGGGCTTGAGACGCGTTTATACCTCTTCCATTTCATCAGCCGCTGCGGCCGACGAACACCTGAACTGTGTGTGTGTGTCTACTGTATATAAAGTAAAGTGAAAAGTTAATATTGGTTCCATTGTTTAATATAACAACGCATCATCGTTCTATCCTTGACAGAATAACGCAGATTGTCTTAAATATCACTCGTGTATAAAAATTATTGATAAATTATTAACAGAACACTATTACTCGCTATTAATCTTTGTAACTTAAGATAAATTTATATTTATATTAATTAAAAAAATAAATAACGTAAATAAATATTAATTTATCGAAATATTTTAATTTTCAATGAACTCCTAGTTTGTACAATACAAAATAATCGGTGATAATCATTCAATTCATAGAATCTTGCAATTTTGCATTAATGTTTTCTTTTTACGTTATCACGTAAAATTGTTGTCCGTAAAGCGACTTTACAGAAAAGCGTTTGTTATACAATAGTTTTTACTCTATTGGACTTGAAATATTTCAATGTGGTCAGGCTAAGAATCAGGCGTCGTGTGTCCCTTTTCTGACGGCGCGGTTATCTTTCATGTGATAAGCCGTGTACAGTTTATCTATTACTTATTTTTTTATTTTTTTGCAAATAAATCTAATGAACTAGTGATGTACTGTAAAAAAAAAAAAAAAAAAAAGCACTTACTTAACAATGCCGTTAACAACCCAGCGAAGTTTACAGCGTGGCAAAAGTCTACGATGTTTTAATTCTGCCTAATCATACAATACTGTGGGTAATCCTTGATACCAAGATTTTGCTATACCGCAATTTTTTTTATAAATATAAGTGACTTATTATTTCTCATTCTAATCCTACATTTCTGTGCATTTTTAACATTATTTATCATGGTACAATTGTCTGTTCTTTAGAACTAGGATCGCAATTGAAAATGACGTTAATATTATAAGTTAGCCAGGAGCCATTTTTTAGTTATAAAAGTAAGTTATCGAGAATAGCGTTAGTACTATTTACATTTCTCGTTTTCGTTTTTTATCTTTACTCGTTTGGACTTTGAATGAGCTTTAATCGACTTACGTGGAACTGAAGAATTGCTTAGATCTCTACGCCTCTGTCTTAAACGTTGTCGTGGTTGATGAGCTTTGCCTTGCATATTTTCTTGTCATCCAAAATTAGCTCTTCAACTGTAGTAGTACTTCCGCGACTTAAGGCGTCGCTGATCCAGAACCTTTGCCTTTGTCAACTGTCATATACCCTTAAAATCGAGTATTTCCTGTCATAGACCCTTAACGTCGGGTATCTCCTGTCATATATCCTTAACGTCGGATATCTCCTGTCATATACCCTTAACCTTGGGTATCTCCTGTTATATACCCTTAACCTCGAGTATCTCCAGTCATCTACCCTTAACTTCGGGTATCTCCAGTCATATACCCTTAACCTTGGGTATCTCCTGTTATATACCCTTAACCTCAGGTATCTCCAGTCATCTACCCTTAACTTCGGGTATCTCCTGTCATATACCCTTAACCTCGGGTATCTCCAGTCATATACCCTTAACCTCAGGTATTTCCAGTCATCTACCCTTAACTTCGGGTATCTCCAGTCATCTACCCTTAACGTCGGGTATCTCCTGTCATATACCCTTAACCTCGGGTATCTCCAGTCATATACCCTTAACCTCAGGTATCTCCAGTCATATACCCTCACAATCGGGTATCTCTTGTCACATACCCTTAACTTCAGGTATCTACTGTCATGTACCCTTAACCTAGGGTATCTCCCGTCATATACCCTTAATCTCGGGTATCTTCCGTCATATACACTCAAAATCGAGTATCTCTTGTCACATACCCTTAAATTCAGGTATCTACTGTCATGTACCCTTAACCTTGGGTATCTCCCGTCATATACCCTTAAAATCGGGTGTCTCTTGTCATATACCCTTAACGGGTATCATGTTTCATAAACCTCTTGATTTACATATAATTAACTTTTCACTTCGGCAGTCACCTGTCATTGACTCTTCGCCTTGGGTTTGACTTATCACTAACCCTTGTTCTTGGGTCTTGTAAGTCAGCAACTCCTTGAACGACTTTTTCTATCCTCGATTCTAGAACTCAGAAATAAGAATACCAGTTAGATTAATTTCAATCACAATAGTTACTGACATGTATAGAGGTTAAAAAATATATTTATTCACTGACATGTTATTTTTTTTCATTAAGACCTTTAGACTATATATAAGTTTTAATTTAACTTGGTGCAAATACCAGGAATATAGGAATAAAATAGCTTTTGTAGTCTAAATTCAATTATAGATATATAGAATGATAAAATATAATATGTAGTTTAATTTATGTCGCTGTCACACTACGAATTATATATATATATAACTTTGTGTAAATATAATTAATTGGACTTATAAAAAAAAGGTACTGCTTTTTGTTTAATAAGTGACAAATTCCTCAGTACTGTGCAGCCAAGTCAATATGGTGTGAAAACCTTTCATAAACGAAATGTAAAAAAATATAGTTATTAATTATTAAATTCATTACGACTATACCTTCGTTAATATACCTACACACGTGAATAATGTGAATACAACATACGCATTCATCCTGTCATCCAGCAGAAATAAGAAAAACATCAATCCAAAATTATAAAGAATAAAAAAAATATTATTTCGTTTATAACGTTAAAGATATCACTGCGATTTATTAATAAGTCATAATGATAATAAATTGCACAATTACTTACACTTTATAGGCGTGGAAGGAAGTTTTGTATATCCTTTCGTGATCCCGCTTCTGAACTGTTGACGAAAGTCAACAATTCAAACAACATTTCTCTACTTTCATATAATTTTATTCCATATCCTCTCATCAGTAAGACAATGATTGTACAATATCAGTATTTCCTTAATAAATCATTAAAAATCACAATTCCTTTATTTCTCCATTTGTCACCGCAGTTAGCGTCCATTGCTAATTGCGCGGGAAAATGAGTCCTTTTTTGTACCGTCTTAAATGTCACCAAAAAGGACGTATACCGCATAATTTTTATATTGCCTTTGCTTGTGTTGAGTTATTTTCAGCCAGTGTCAAATGGTATATTTACCTATAGATTTACATCTTATGTCTTATAATTAGATTACATTATTACAATGGTAATAAGATGACCCTAACAATAATGTTATATAACCGGACCCCTTCCTTGTGCACTGCTGGCCATACCCCCCTCCCCCCCCCCAAGACGCCACAAATAACGATCCTGAGCTACCCCCATCCAACGACGCCCCACAATCGGCACTGTCGGTCCATCGAGTGGGGTCTTCCCAGTATATAGCTATATAGCCAACTTATTGCCACTTCGGCTTGCTAATTTTGAAGGCGATGTCACAAAATTTAATTCTTATACGGATTTTCGTGTTGTGGATTATATCTCGTAACATCTCTGGCTTAGAGGATATAGTACGGCCGTCGATTGTCTTCAGGTTCAGCAAGCTTTGTCCGATAAAGAAATCTCTTGCGAAAACTTTGGAGCCCGTGTACCGCGCTATTGTTTACAACTCAGTACACGCAAGTCGTGTCGTACGGACGTTGAGGTTCATCCGTTCATCCGCCGTACTTTGACGTGTCCACACTAAATTGGAGTACGATTTTCACCGTTCTGGTATAAGTTGCGATCTGTGAGTCTTGGGGTTTTACTATTGTTACGATTGATATACATTCTATATATATACTCGTCGTTATTGGGACGGAGGTGACATCTATTTTAAAACATGTAAAAAACGAGATAATAGGGGAACGGTTATATAAAAAACAAAAGGTAAGCATACCTCCATTGGACTGCTGACTTCTTGACTCTCTGACATTCTGTTACCGTTTAGTATCGAACCATTTTTAGATCCCAAATCTATTGCTACGTATATTTTTCTTTGCATGTCGTATTTTATTTCCAAATGATTCTGCAAAAAAAAAAAAAAGAAACTCTTAAGTATGTATGTATTGTATAGAACTTCATACAAACGTAGCGGGTTATATTATATACTATTACTTGATATATAGGTACTGATATTAAATCAACAAAAAAATAAACAAACATACTACATAGTACATGTAAACATTAGTATAGCTTAAGGGGTCTTAATTTAAGACCAGGTTATATTATTTCTCATAAAAGAATTAAAAAAAAATGAGCATGCACTCAGAACCTGACTTGAAAACGTACTTGAAATCTAGCTTTTAAGGAAGTCGTGTATCAAAATAAAAAAAAATAACATACTGGCACTAGAACCTAGTCAGATATGAAATTAAAAAAAATACATACTGGCTATCAAACAAGTTTAATAAAAATCAACATACTAACTCTAGAGACATTATGATCCTTCAGCAGCACGGCGTGGTCGCCCTCCCGGCCCGCGCTGCCGCCGTCCTTGGTCACCACGAACAGGCTGCCCGCCCGCAGCCGCGCCGCCGACGACACCACCACCAGCCGCATGCACGGCGCGTGCGAGCGAGACAGCGCTTCTGCGCACACACACACACACACTCCTTTAAATAGCTCCTGTGTATTATTTACCACCAGAAACGTAGCGGACCCTATCACTAATAAAATCATAAGCCATCTATCATCACTCAAAAGAAAAATAATACAATTCCGTACATATTTGTTTTCTTGTATTTACAGCCAAAAAAAAAAATGTTTTTCGAAGAGATAACCACGTCATTTATAGATTTAGATAATAAGCAAAAATATTGTAGTTGCAAAAATTTTATTTAAATCCATTACTGCTTTAGTTCATATAGAAATAATCAGTTTATACGTTTTCCACGCTTTTAGAATTTTTCGCGGTAATTTTTTTGTTGAAGTTGCATTAACTTATAACCATACAAAATTTCATCAAAATCCGTTAAGTACTTTTTTCATGAAGCACGATCAACCAAACAGACTAACAGACGAAAACGATTGTTGTGAATTCTGTCACATACTTGTAAGCCATTTTTTTTTAAATAATATTTTTTGTTTTTGATACAGATTATCACGAGACACGGCGTGGTATTCCTTTTTAATGAAAATAGTTATCAACTAAATTAGATTTTATTATAAAATGCTAGCCCCTATACGTCCTTTCATTTACCATCATCAGTGTCAGACACTGTGCTGGCATTGGACTCGCTGTCCGACTCTGCATCAGAACTGTCACTGCATTCACCATCTTCCAGATCTGTTATTACATCAGATTGTTTTTCAGAATCTTCAGTTTTTTCAATATCATCACTATTCTTCTTTGAGGCACGTTTTTTCCCATCTTTGCCCTCATTTCTTGAATGTGAGGTTTTCTTTCGTTTTGGTTTGCTTTCATCTTCATTTTCCTGTAATAAGTTTGTATATTGGTATTTTGAAGTCACTTCCTATCAATCTATTTACCTAAGGCGGCACAGCCTCGGAGTGAAACCTGATTCATTTGTTTCGTTAGGTTTTCGATATTGTCAGATTTTGCTGCCTGAAAGAAATATCTTATAATAACAACTCAGTTTGGTAAGAACAATGCCTTAACTTATATATTCAAAAATTACAATCAAAGAAACTTGTGTTGTAGATGAAAAAGACTCAATTTAATGTGTAATTTTAACAAAATTTAATCTAAAGTTATCTTACCTTTTTGTGTTTTCTGGCTTTCTTCATCTCATGAGCCTTCAAAGCCGCGTTCTGTGCGCTTTTATCAGGATATGAGTGAAACACAAAGGACTTCTTATCATCAGAGTAGTAGTAGTAGCAGTCTGTGTCTGTGTGATAATAAAGACCTAGTTCCTGGAAACATTAAATATTGATTGATTGATTGATTGATTATTCATAAATCACCTAAGGACTATATCAAACATCTTATATTATATTTTTTTAAGTTGAAATATCTAAATACATTTTCATATGTTTAATAAAAAAAAAGTATATACATTTGTATTTATGGCTTCCCTTGAAAGGAAAAACAATATAATTTGACAACCATTGTTGTTGGTAATAAATAATACAAAATTTTGATCTGAGTGTTTGTGATAAAATATAATTTGTCACTTTTTGGTCATATTTATTTTAAATTCTAATGAACTTAACAAGGCTATACATGTTTATAGACATTTTTAAATGTTATGTGCACTTGCCATAATTCTGTAAAGGGCACCAATATATGTATATTTTTATTTTTAATGTTGATCATCATATAACCTATATCTTTAGAATATTAATAAATACTCTCCTTCTCTGTCTCTTCTACAGGTAGAAGTCCAAATTTAGAACTACAATTTCATTTACATCCTTGCAATAGAAACCCTACGCCTGGCAAATAATGTTTCTACTACTCAATAATCCCAAGAGCCTATCCTATCAAACTACTCAATAATCCCAAGAGCCTATCCTATCAAACACTTGGGTGTAGTAATGGACAGTAATTTAAGATGGGTCAGCCACACAACATTTTTGGGAAGTAGAAAAAGGAAAAAAAATCTTATTTTTTAATACCTACTTGCTGTAGTTGCTGATAATACCTTACTTATTAATATATATAAGAATCTATGTGAATGCCTCATTCACTATTGTATCCGCGCTTGGAGCAGTGCTGCTAGTACTTACATTTCTACTGTAGAAAAAGCATGAACTGTATGAAGATACAAAAGGTTTTAACGGTTCTAATTTTTTTTTTTTACCAGGCTTTTAGGACAGTAAAAAAGTTGTTCCCTACCTCTCAGCAGCTCAAAAAAGACTTGACTGGTATTATAATAAAGATACTTTCCTTTACTCTACACTTACCGAATTATAATAGTAACCAGTCTTATAATCATAGTACATGCCGGCAGACTCCACATATACCATTCCTGTCTCTTGCAGTGCACTCTGAGCCACCTCCGCCACTTGCTCTGCTATGCTCTTTTCGCTGGCTCCATTATTTTTCAACCATGGGGATGGTGATTCATTATTTTCATCCTTCCTAGATGGGTTATTTGATAGATTTTCAAATGATGCATCCGTTTGAGTATAGGAGTCTTCTTTACCAATAAATATTTTGCTATTTAAGTTTTGGTTTGATTCATCCTTTTTGTCATCTTCTATACCTGTCTGGGTATGTTAACAATTTTAACCACAGAAGGAAATTGAGATGTTAATTAACTTTTATTTCAAAAATTTAAATCAGTATATAGAAAATATGATGATGGTACCTTTTGAAGTATGTTTTTGAATTTACCCAGTAAAGCGTTTTTCTTCCTTATACACTGTCGCATTTTCAAGATAAGTTGAAGTATTTTAGGCCTATATTTTAAAGATATTCGCAGTCTTCTTAAATTAAACAATTTACGTTTATGATTATATTCTGTTATCGGTAATATTTTCTCCATATTTTATGTATTGTGGTTAGGTACTTTGTAAATGAGTGTTGGCAAAGGTAAACCTTTTAGTTTAAACGTTAATAAATTCAATAAATCATCATATTTATAATATAAATACAATTCAAAACAAAAAATAATTTTCAAAATCTATATTTGAATATCCACAATCCTGAGTCGATGTCAAATGTAAATTCTGGATGACATTGACATCTTTAATGTCCTCTGTCAAGTGTCAATAGTGACAGAATTGGGGAATTTCAAAATTATAACATTAAAAATACACTAATCATTTAAAAAAAACGTGAAATTGTGCTTATCCTTATCAGTCTGCAGTTTAATAAGAAAACAATTTTATTAAGAGTTTTATCACACTTTTTCTATTGTCACTGTTTGGGTTCGTCTCCATATAAATTAGTACTCCTTAAGTTTAAAAAAAAATAGAAATTAAAAACCAAGAAATAACTTTAGGACAATCTATACATATAATATATACACACAATAGATTGTATCAGATAGCTGGGGGAGTATTGTACAGATTTAGCACGTGTGTGTGTGTGTATCTTTTCCGAGTTACCAATTGCCAAAAACTCCATCAAAAGACGTATTTTTCAAATAAAGTCAGTGAGTATGAACACCGCATCTCAGGAGTTAGTAGAGTATATCTGTGGCGTAGGTGGATTACATATATATGGGTCTTCTACCTGCCAATGTTTTTATTATTTAGAGTTGACACAGATCGTCAAATTCTTTCACGCTCTTGTATCATACGCTATTACAGTGCAAACTTGCTTTGGAATATTATTTTCTCCCGCACTCTTTCTACGTCTTCTTCTCTTATAACCATTAAAATCTATAATTAAGACTTCCGTTACATGATTTTCTTCTTGCCACATTCAGTGAACATACCACACTTACTTCTCATCTTGTTTATGAAGGTTGCTACTTTCTAACTACCTCTCTGTTACATTTCTTACTTTAACCATTTTTCTATATTTCCTCTTATATTTTTCAATACTTATTCTTATTTTACCATATTAATATTGGCGTTAGTTAAATTCATACCAACAATTATTTATAATATGGATACATTTTTTTATAATATCTTGAGCAAGAAGCATTCATAAAGGCACCGTTTGTCGTAGATATGTACCAGCAGAGGTACAAAAACATGATATCATAAAATATATTTATCTAGCTGGGCGTAGCCTGCCCGCAAAGTCAATCCTCTCGCTCATCAATGTATCTGGCTTAAAAAATAATAATAACAGTTTTACTGAACCATCTTTTTTCGTTTATTGAATTGTACAAACTAAATATAACCTGAAATGTAATAATAAAACTCACACATCAATCAGGACATCGGTAACAACAAATAAACAGTTAATAGCTGGGAATCGATGAGGTACAAAGTGGAATATAAAATGAAACAGACAAATTACTAGACCATTTTATTAAATTAGAAATAAAAACTCAATAATTACATAAATTATGTGCGTTTTCGTGTGAAATTGAAACAAAAATAGCATTCATACAGATCTATGAAATCATAATAAAATGGTTCGGTTTCGTGTGGACATATTAAGTACAACTACTAAGAAATAGAATTAAAAAATAATAAAACAAAAATTATCTGAACTTTAAAATTGTAAAAGGCTATAAATGCAACATTCTAAACGAGTATACAGTAGAAAAAAATACATCCAAAGAAATTTTTTATAGCTCATTTCGTTAAATTCCCTATCTTTTACATAATTTGATTAATCTTACTCCTATGGTAATAATTA
This sequence comes from Dircenna loreta, assembly GCA_963555665.1. Taxonomy (NCBI): domain Eukaryota; kingdom Metazoa; phylum Arthropoda; class Insecta; order Lepidoptera; family Nymphalidae; genus Dircenna; species Dircenna loreta. The sequence goes on from OY743094.1 coordinate 12,984,837, forward strand.
GACAAGTACAAAATGATATTTTATTCTTAAAAATATCTATTCGTAGCCTATAACTAAAGTCAGTTGTATAACATATGTTATTTATAATTTTCACGCCATCTAATAAAATTGTATTTATTCAAGTGTAAAAAAAATCGAGCGTAAAAGCATTTCATTCGGCTCTTAATAATAAGTCGACGATCTATCGACCTCCATACAAAGAGGAATAACCTCAAAATTAAAAAAAAATGTTTGAATCAAAAACGTGTGCTCCTAGACCATTATACAAACACATCTACATCGTCTGTGTCCTACGTGTCACACACACATGCATAGCCTAATCAAGTATATCGTGTTGGAAGAACTACGCTAAAGGCTAATGTTACATTTCGATATGTTTAAATTACACAATATAACAATTTTCGAACAATGGCACACCGTCCGCCGCAGCACGTGTAGAACTGCTTTTTGGTCTAGTCTTATATTACTGCGTGATTGTTTCAGTTCGTCACCAAGCGGTTCTAAGTCGTAGTACAATGACGCCAGTTCAGATACAATGTAACACGACCTACCCTCAACAACAACACTCTACAGTACGATTTATAAATTCTCCATTTTAATACATTTCATAAACACAACTACACCGCGACGTGTCTACGATACAACATACTCGTAACCACTTTGATTGTGTACAATTCCTTCGTCGATATGAGGCTCGTTCAATTAAATATTTTTCGTAATAAATGCATTTCATAACATTATTAATCGCAAGTTGTCGTAAAAATACTATTTTTATAAAATTATCAAAAAGAATCGATTAAATTCACGAAAATAACCATCGAAAAGCTGCAAACGAATGTCGACTAGGTTTCTTACATAGACATTTTAAAAATAATTTGTCGACCCGTCCTGCGTGCTCGCTCCGTACTTCACAGGCCTAACTTTACATAACAAACTCTATTACAGAATTATTGTAAAAAAGACCCATTTTACACGCATACGAGATACGTACCTTCGATAAGAAGATATTTACTTTAGACGTCTAAGTTAAATACTTTAAAATTAATCACGATTTAAATCTAAACCCGACGGACATTCCAATCGCATACGCATCATCTGTTACGCCTACGTGCACCGGGTGTAGGGCAGTGTATATTTAGGGGGGGACGTAGGGGGGTGGCTTCCTGTAGGTGGGGGTGGCCTTGGGTCGCGGGGGAGTGCGCGAGGCGGCGAAGGGCGGTGGTGGGCGGTAGGGGGCGTCCTCCCCCCGGTAGTCCGGCGCAGGAGGCAGCAGGGGAGGCTTCTCTTCCCTCATGATGACTGGGCTCTTGTCAGCGGGTTCCGTGTCCGCTCTCTCCTCGAGCTCATCCTGGAAGATCACCGGAATCCCCTTCGATCTGAACGCCTGTCGCTCCTCCTCGTCACCGACGCTCATTTTACCTGATATACAAATGGTAATTGATTAGTTTGTTCTGAGGCGGTGTTATCAAATAAGTGCATGTGCGTTAATACGAAGAGGTGCTGGAAGGTGTTCGCTCCAATACGTGAAGGTCAAGGTCTATGATGTAAGTAAGTCAGACGCTAGCTAAGTGCGCTAAGAAGATAATAATCACCTTTTTCGTGTCAAGAATTTGCATCCGCTATGGTTAAAATACTTGTTAGTTATTATCATAAATATATCGTAGATAAAATTAATATTCTATGCTACATTTTACTAAACTAAATAACTTGAATCGAACACTAAATTCAAGAGTTATTTAAATCATACAACAACTAAACATGGACGGTCAGTGAGTGAGTGAGTGAGAGAGTGTCCTCACCGGTGCGTCTCCTCCTGTACAGCACGCAGGCGATGATGGCCGCCACCACTATCATGCAGACGATGACGACCGCCGGGATCACGAACGTCACCAGGTAGTCGGAGTACTCCGGACTGGCGTTGGTGGCCTTGTTCTGCAGGTTGGGACCGTGGGAGGGCGACGTGACCTTGGGGGTCTTGGTGTTCTGGTCGGCGCAGAGCCCCAGAGGAATGAGACGGATGGACATGACCTTGAGGTCCTTGTCGAATATCTGGTCGACGTGTTCCTTGAGGTTGCCGCCCACCGACGAGCCGCGGTCGTCGACGATTATCATCCTTCGTAGTTCATCGATTTCTCGCTTCGGACAGCGGTCCATCGGCAGACTCGTGTTGTACCTGACACCAGGAACAGGTACGTTGGTTGTATAGCACACAGACTATTATTAAAAATATAAATTAAAATGGAACCTCACCAAATAATGGTAGTGGGATTGTCCGTGATGCTATGTATGCGTATGTTTTCCGTGTCCGTCTGTCCGAACAGCGCGGCCAGTTTCTCCACAACCTTCCTCTTGTTGAGCGCGCTGTCGGCGATCGGGGACGGGTCCATGGTCATCTGGAACTCCACGGTTGGACGGATGGTGGGAGCCTTCGCCACTTCCACTATCAGACTGTCGTAGGCGCTCTTTTTGCTGGAGTCTTCGGCGATCTAAAATGTCATATAATTAAAAATATATTGATTTAAGTGGCGTTTGGGTGGTGCTTTTATAATTACACTTAACGGAACTGCTCCAGGTTTTCTTACCAGCTGATAGTGTACAATCTTCTCATCTCCTGGACCGGGCAGTCCGTAGAATTCCTGATTGCGTGCATCGAATTGGAGCCAGTGGGTGGGAGGGATCTCTGATCGGTCGCTGAATCTGAGCGACAGTTCCAAATGTCGCGTTCCACCGTCTTCGGGGTCGAAGAATGTATCCTGTATAAATATATATGACATTAGAAAACTACAATAAATCGGTTATAACTAAATTTTTTAGATCGATTGAAATGTTAGACTTGATAGAACTTTTAACATAGTACATATGTAGTACAGCGGACGTCTGTAGTGAAGTAGAACTGTATGCGTGAGAAAGAGTTTTGGATATGCGGGAAGAGAAGGGGAAAAACGGAGCCGAAACGTTTTTTTTAAACGTTACAGCGAAAGAATGATTTAACAGTTTTTCACGGATCCATTCATTTAAAACCAAGGTATTACGTTTGACGTTAAAAATAATAATAAAACCTAATACTGGAAGACGTCACCCGAGATAGCTTAGCGGTCAAACTGCAAAATATTCCTAAATAGAAGTGATAAAAGTTTTTGGATAAGCAAGCCGAAACGTTCTAAAAAAACTCATCATGACGTGTGTCGGCCGCGACAAACTATTCCAGTAGATTCTCGCTTCCAACTCCTCCGGGTCGAGGACGCACGAGCTTAGAGTATTTTAAAACATATAAAAGGTGAAGTAGCGTACCTCGGGCACCTTGTAGAGCAGCAGGTGCCCCACGGTGGCGGTGAGGTGGTCGACCTGGTTGCGTGTAACGGGCGGGTACGTGTCGTGGGCGGGCGGGGGCGGAGGCCCGCAGCGCCCCGCGCCTCGCCCCCGGACAGAGGACACCTTCAGCTCCGGGGACATGGCGCGGGAGAGACCCGCCGACGGTGACCCCGCCTCCGTGTCCGATTCCATTATCTGTGGGATAAGTAATATCTAAGCAGTGTTTCGTTTTTGTGATTGTTTTTTTTTTAACAAACGTCGGCAAATCTCGAATTTTCTTCGACAGTGAATGATTTAAAGTATGGCCAAGTTCCAATATGGTCTATAAGTAGTTTCTCCTGTTCTTTTTATGTTCCACGTTTCAGCGAGTACACATATGGTCGTGGGTACATCACTACTTTTGACCTGAAATACTTTTTTGTGATAGTCACCTAATTAAAACTGCTCCAACGTGAGTGTCCGTGGACGGATGTGTCCTGCAGCCCTTAACAGCTTTGAGGTTATCTAACTTTGATAGTGTTCGAAGAACAGAGTACTGATGAAACTTCGGCGTTGAATTGTCTCTGAAGGGTTTTTAGGTCTTCCGGGTTATGTCGATGTGTCATTTTAAAATGTATTCTAAGTATTTAAATATTTTTTTAGTTTCAACATCTGTGAGTACTACTATCAGTTTTTGGGGGTCAAATTCGATTTTTCTGAGGTAGTATTTTAATATGTTTGTATACTCAAGATCAACGCAATGGTGAAATTCTCGAAACAAAATATATATATAAGTTTGCTGAGCTGGCTGACGCACAACTCATGCTTATTTAGTAAAATAATATATTAAACTACCCACGTACCTTCATGAGTCTATGAATGTCGTCCATGGGGCAGACGGGGTCCTTGGGCAGCGTGTCGTTGGTCCAAACGAATTCATACAAGTCTTCATTGTGCGTCGTGTTGAGAACCGTCAAGTGGTCCATGTCGGTGTCTCTGAAGAGGTTCACGATGCCCTCCAAGGCTCGTATCTGCCAGTCCACGGCGTTGCTGTACAGCTTCTGTAGTTTGAACTGCATGCTGAACTGGTGGTTGATGGTCCGCCCGCTCTTGTGTTGCTGCACCGTGATGTCCAAGGGTCCTCGAGCTACGAGTCCTTCGCTGTCTTGGGCTTCTACTATGAAGTACCAGCGAGACACGTGCGCTTCGAGCGGCCTGACACATACAGACACACAATTCATTTATATATACATATATATAGTTCTTATTAGATTTTATATATTTATTAAAAATTTCAGACGGCTTATGTAAAGTATATAATATAAAACATTTCACGACTGATCTCTTCTCAATGGACTAAGACCATTCCCAGTGACTAGTGTAGTTCAATACAAGTACAACATGCGACACTCACAGTCCATACACCTCTCGTTCGGAAGGAAGGAATTGTATCCAAGAGTTCTTGCTGAGTGGAACGTTTTCTGCTTCGTACATGGTGAAGGTCAGGTTGCTGCCTTCCTCGGGGTCCGTGAATAGATCGGCTGGGATAATATATCTGAAAGAAACCAAAAAAAAATTTAATCAGAAAATCAAATGATAAATAAATTAAATGAACATTAATTAATATTCGAACAAAACGATTTATCCACAAACAGAGAAAAACTTTTTTTTTACTCAAAAGGGAAGTATAACTTGTCATTAGGTACAAAAAATATTTTTCCAGTATGGGAATCGAACCGACGACCAGCGGCAGAATAGCCGAAGTGGACAAACTACTGCTCATACAGTTACCTGAAGGCCTTCCCTGCGATGAGGGCCAGCTTCTTCATGTGGTGCTTGAGGGAGGGCGGCTGGTTGACGGGCGGAGGGAAGGGAACAGTCTCCGTGGTGCGACCCACTATGGTGCTGCTGCGCTCCGAAGACGGGCTCTCCTGGTACATACACACAGACCTTTCAATATATATTTCTATACTTAAAGAGCGACTTCTGAATTCTTAGATAACAAATCTTTTTTTTTTTAATTCAAAACATTTTTTATCTGTGGTTAAATCTTTTGTGAGAATTGAAAAATCGTTCGTAGATTAAGTAATATAATAGTAACAAAATAACAAACTTGCTGGAAGTAATATGAAAGCATCTAGACAGTATAACTCATAGTACAGTCACAGGTATTATATACATATTTAAAACAATATAATATATATAAGGAGTTCAAGATGTATTTCTTTGGTATAAAAAATCCGAATACTTTTGAAGTATAAAACATTATTTATGAACAATACCTTAATAATAGATAATAATTGTTATATGTTTCTATTTATTAGTATATATACATATTTACCAGTTTTAATATTAAATGTGTATGATATAAGTTTCCAGCCGTTCATGTTTGTTTGGTAGTGTGCGTGGTGACGTCACTCTATATACAGAACTCGTCTCGTACTTACATCGTCTTCATTTATCTTAGCAATTCATAAATATAGCTTTAAGACAAAACTGTATTTATATCGCATGCGATAGTTGAACTCTTCACAGACCTGCTTGGTGACCTCCTGGGTGGTGGTATCTGGTGTGGTCAGTGTGGTCGGTGGTGGCGTTATGATGGTGACGGGCGTGGGCGTTGTGGTGGTGGTGGTCGAAGTGGAGGTCGTCGTCGACGGCGTGGTCTCGACGGTGGTGGGAGCGCTCGTCGTGGTGGTCGTGGAGGTGGTCGTCGAGGTGGTCGAGATCGGCGTCGTGAGAGTCTCCTCGGTGGAGGATGACGACGGCGGTGGTTCAGGAGACGACGGCAGTTCATTTGAGGCTTGTATTAATACGGTGGACTGAAAGTGTCATGCGGACGCTCACAACGTGATGTGGAGACGTTGAGACAAATTTGTGAATTCTTTATATATATTTAAGTTTAATATTCACATCATTGTCTTTACATCCTGATTAGTTTGATGTATTTACATATTAAATTACAATGTGATACTAGATGGGCGTCCGTTTCTATTCTAACCCTTGTTAAGAAAAATCCACACCCACACAGGAGAATTATATTATATTAGTGTTGATAAAATAAAACGTGAGTTAGCTTTGAGATAGTGATTTTAAATATAATACCTCCTCAGCGTCAGTGGTGGTCGGTATGTCTTCGGGGACAATTATTATTGGTGAATGCTCGTCGAGACGTCTTGGGAAAGCTGATAGCAGTTCCTTGGATAACTTGACTTCGGTGGCTTCAGACGCGGCCTCAGAGTACGGAGTGATTTCCACTTTGTGATCCTGATTAAAATGTCAATATATTGTTATTTGTGTATAATTTATTTATTTTTTTGCACTGTGTCGTAAAAACTACTAGTGTTGAAAAATAATCGTCTATTATACTAAATTATCAGCTAGCTATTCATCTACCATAATGCAACTATTCATGGCATAAAAAAACGTCTAAATTAAATTGAAGAAAATAGTATCACATAAATCATAACGAAATAATAAATTGTTAGTGAACTAGGCATACATTATATCAAAAATATATATATAATATCTAATTTCGTATAAATCAATACATGCTTATAAATTTCGAGCAACTCACGACGAATGTCTTAGCCAAAAAAATAAACAGAGTTCTGTTAATACCGATCAAAAGATACCACACACAACCTGTCGTGCAAGAGTGAGAGAGAGAGAAGACAAATCACAAAAACAAAACTGTTAGACAGAGAGAACACGATGTAGCATGCAGCGGAAACTCGGATCAGGTCGCGACAAACCTCCGTGGTATACGTATTAGTCGAGGCAGTTTCGGGGGTCTCCGTGGGCGCGGGTTCCGTGAGCGTCGCGGCCGGCGAGGGGGGAAGGGGTGAGGTGGAGGGGGCCGGCGAGGGGGTAGGGGAGGGAGGGGGTGACGTCGGCGGCGAATCGGGAGGCTCGGTCTGAAACGTGTCGGTGGTGGTGTGTGGCGCGGGGGCGGGCCGGCCGTGGTGGTGTCGGTGTGGGTGCGGGGGGTTGGGGGGGTCCACCTGGCCGCGCGGTACACGGTTAGTACTGCCACTATCGGCGCTAGCTATGTTATCTATTAGGCTTGACGTCCAAATTTCGAGAGAGAAGTTTAAAAAATATTTCAGATTTCCTTGTGGACGACAAGCCTGGCCCATGTATGTATGGTAAATAGATAACATGACTAATGTATATATATATGTATATTAAATAATTGTTACTTAATATATTATTAAGGTAAAGTAGGATAAGGAATTATAAGATTCTGGGGATTTGATAAGTTCTTTTCTAAGATCTGAATGTTGTTTGCTATCTTATTAAACTTACAACCAAAACCAAAGAGGATGCCCATCCTCAGAGTAACAAAAATAGAGATGATTTTTACTTACAGAGAAAACAATGAATGTTTTATGCCTTTATATTAAATATAGTGATGCGTAAATGTAGTCGGTGATGTTTTATGGCAGATGTTATGTGCTTGAAGAGTAATATAATAAACATACATTGTCTAATGTTAAGATGAAAATTATTAATTGTTGGTGTTTACATGGAGGTCTAAATGATTTTTTAAAATATCAGACCTCAGAAATCAAACCTTAAAAAGGGGGGGGGGGGGGGATATAAAAGTTATACAAAACTGGCTGACATTTTGTATGATTTCCAAAAAACGATTATAAATGAATGAATGAACTATCGTGCGAACAATTAAAAATGAATATAATTACTTTTGTAAGTATCATACAAAAAACATATAAATTAATTTTATCTTCTTTAGTGTACATGTTAAGTTAAGGATGAAGGAGTTGACAGTGATATTATAAATTAAGAAAAATATAAAGTAATAATTTTCATTCCATGCAGTGTTTCCCGATAGTAGTAATAGGGGGGGATGGGGGTATGTTTCAGTGCAATAATCATTCTTCATACAATTTTATTAACACATCTTATTAATAGCATATTAATGAATAATAAACCAGTTCTGATTTTAAATATGTATGGATATTCCATTACAAATGTCGGTAAATAAACATATATATTTTACAAAATATATCCTCCATAGATACATATGTATACTTGTGTATTAAAACAGATTCATTTAAAACTATTAACGAGATAAAATACAAGGAGACGATACATTACTATGACATATATATTTTAGTAAATATTAATACATAAGAGTATGAAATAGAAGACTGTCTTGATATACGGGACAGGTCAAAGGTGCCTGTGACATTTAGATAAAAATATTAAAGTGATTTCTAAAGCACAAAAAAAAAGATTATTCAATCTCAAAGACCGTCTCAATTTAAATTTGTGTCGCGTATAATTAACTGATTTATTTTCAGATAAATAATAATGATTTGTTAATAAAATTGTTTCACATTATTCATAGAAAAACCAACATTTTAAATAATGTAAAAAGGTTGAGGTTTAATTGATATTCGAATCTCAAAAGTATAAGTATATAATAGGTCTTGTTATGAATAATATTAATATTTTAACATTCAAATTTCTAACCATGATTTTAATGGGTATGACTATGCATGACAGTTTTACAATTTTTATATCAAAAGTTGGATTTTGACTAAAGCAGAGACAATATTAAAAATATAAATTGTGATTATTGTCTCTGGTTGTCTATGATCCATCTTTTGCTTTATAAAATTTAAAATGAAATAATGAATAAGCGTGAAATGATAACGAATATTATAAAATTAAATTCACCGAAATTGAGAATCAATGAATACCATAAACAATTCTGAGACAAGATTTTGTTTTTAGTAAAACAAATATAATTTGAATTATTTATATAGAATATAAAATATATTAAGTCAAGGTCATACTGATAAAATAACATCAATATAACTAAACTCGTCTGACCTACTTCTGTGAATCGAGATATTAGACACTTCGAGTATTATTAGAGTATTTATTGAAAAATAAATTGATTCCCTAACATGGTATTAATTTTTCGGAACATTAAAAAAAAATTAAGATCACTCAAACCCAAAAAACTGGTTAGCAACAGATGGTTATATAATCTCAGTCAGTCAATCAGTCAGTCATTAGGGTGGGTGGTGTGGTACTCACGTTGGCTGCTGGTGGTCCCACGTCGAGGCCGGCGGCGTAGTCGTCGTCGTCGTCGTATCCGCTGTAGTCTCCTTCGTCATCGTCGTAATTGTCGTACGCGCCGGAAGCCTCCTCCAATGGCGACTGAGGGTATGAGCATATCATAACATATCTTATAAGAGGAAAGTACAAAAACCACTGGGTACTCCTTATTTCTTGTTGTCTCCTTCAGGGACCCTACTTCCTTTCACGCTCTTCATTTCTTCACTTTTTCATCAGCCACTACTTTGATGCTCATATTATGTTGAAGAAGCATATAGAATGATAGTTTGTATAGTGGGGTGTTGACTGAATCTCCATCAGATGAACTTTTGTATATTTAAACTTTCGTGAACCATGACTATTATATTTATATTTATCCGGCTGTATTCACGTAGAGTTATAATGGAATGTGCGACTAATTTCGAACCTATTCGGGTTTCTTACTCATGAGCTCTAAGCGTGGTGGACTCGCGGCGTGAACATTGTGCCAAATTTTTCAAACTAGTTAAAATATAATATGACACAATGTGAATGAATCTGTACGTACAGAACGTATAAATAGTGTAATACCCAGTAATTGAGGTCTCATATTTATCTTTCTCTAATATTTAAAGGTAAAGTAACAATCACATTCATATTTAACTCACGCGGTTCACGCCGCGCCTCCGCCATGCTTCGAGCTTAAGTAAGAACCTCGAATACCTTCGACAGTAGTCGAGTAAATTCCAACATAATTAACATGTATACAAATGGGTAAATATATATATATATATACATATATACGACTGTTATATATATACTGTTATATATATATATAAAAATTACTAACAATTGTTGAAATCACTAATCAGGTATAGACAAATACAAAGATAGAGAAATAAAATAAAGACGCGAGCCACGAATTCAAATATAAGCACGTACTGGAAAATAAAACGGTAAGAATGCTTGCTGTTCCGGTAGTATTATGTTATAAGGGTCAATGTAACAGGAAATATACAATAAGAATATGTACAATGCTAACATCATATCAAATAAATAAATTATATGGTATTTCTATCATAATTATCATATCATATAAAAGTTGTTTAAATAATAATTTATTAATCTAAGATCAAAATTATTTTCATGAGACTGAAACGAATTGATAAAAAAAAAACGTAATACTCAGTCAAGTTTTTGTCATTTACCTGTCTCTTGAGCCTGGGCAGTGATTTGACTCCAATGAGTCTCCAGCCGAGCACGGGCAGCCGCAGCAGGTGCTGCAGAGTGCCGTCGCGCGCCTGCTCCCGCACACCCGACACCAGCACCTTGTGACGAGACCACAGCCTCTCCCCACACCCCACCTGGAATACACAATTTCATGGTTTGCCAACATCATGATATCATGGATTTTATGGTCGCAGCTCTTTGTAATTGTAAAGAGAGCAACTCTTTTCTCCTGTGTTTTTCTACCAGATGTCTTCCCGCAGTTCCATATGAAGAATGGCACCCTGGCTCGGAGGGCAAAGAAGAAAGAGAGGTTTTGAAGTCACTTTGTTCCTCCTAATTTGACTTTGAAAGAACTTTTTTCGTCGGAGTTTCCGAGCCGATGTGACATTTATTTAAAAAAAGCAACCTAGTTGTTTTGTGTTTGCCTGATGTTACAAAAGAACCAACAACGAGTCTAAAATCTATTCAGAACTAGAATTAGACACAATAAAATAAAATATAAATCTTAATCACTTAATTAATATTTAAAACCAAAAAGAACAAACAAGAAAAAGAAAGTATAGACATAAGTTACTTTAAATAGTCTTAACATTCATAATTAAAAAGAGCAAATATGAAGATGAAAGAAAATTAGAGTTTATTAAGATTTATTTTGAGATTTCTAGAAAATATAATTATAATTGTAAATGGATACTCACATTTAAATATATAGCAGTGGTTGCATCACTTTTCCTCCGTTGAGTTGAACCGACACCGCTCAACAGAACAGCATGGGACTGTGCGGGCTCCGCCTTGTAGGGCTCCATCCAGAACTCATCCTAAAGCAACGTATATTAAATTAAAAACTTACATATCTAACAAAAATTCGAAATGCTATTGTAATACAATAACCTATTGATTTCACTGACGGAACTTAAAACATGAATCAATGAAAGACAAATACGATCTTGCCATCAAAAGTCGACAATGGAACGATAAATTAAATTACATAGGTCGGATTCAATCGCAACAGACGGTCGGATTCAGTCGGATAGCGAATTCAATAAAAGACATGGAACAAGCAATGCGTATAAACATGAGAAGGCAATTACGAGTCGAGTCACGAAGAACATTTCCTTATGAATTTATTTACAAACGTCTCGTCATATTATAATACGATTTATTTGATATTTGTTAAACTAAGACACTCCAAAATGAATTACAATTAATCTATAAAAGAATAAACAAAACGAATTTAGGTTAAGGGTATTTGAGCTTCATTTTATTCAAATTTAAGGGTATCCTTGCCATAATAAATTCATATCATATCATATAATTATATTCTATATTTAATTTCTTCACATTACCCCATCCAAAGCCATAAAGCTGGCCAACTCCATGAGAGCTCGTATCCTATGTCTTGGAGCGATCTTGTGGAAGGCACCGTCTATTAGTATCACTAATACCAGTCTGTTTTGGTTTCTGATGCATGTTCCGTATTTGGACTGTGGCTTCTCGTCTGCTTTTTTCACCTGTAAAATAATATTTTGTCTCACAAATACAAAACATATGAAAGACATCTTTAAATCTAGCTGGTTATAAAGGTCATATTATCTTACTATTATACTATTATTTATATGTGTAATGTTTAACATCAAGTGAAGCTTCCTAAGGTTCATTTCTGTTCACACAGTTCCAAATGCTAAATCTTACTTCGATAGAAAAGGTATCAGTGGCAGTGAGTCCACGAGTGCGTCCATGAGCCACGACAGTGAAGCTGTGAGCTCCCAGGTCTTGTCTCTGAGGCACCCCGCTGATCAGACCGTGCTTTGTATCCACGGCCAGCCAGCCTGGAAGATGACGACCGTCCTCCCTTCGTACCTAGCGATAATCAATATTCATTGTCATCCCGATGAACTTTCAGATATCATTAAAGTAAGATGTTGTATAATTTCGCAATGAATTTTTATTTTTATAGAACGTTAGTGAGGGATCTGTGCCAGAATTATCGATATGAAATGTACCTTATATGCTAACACGTCCCCAGTGAAGGCCTCCTTAGGGATTTCCATTCTGAATAAATGTCCCACATAGGCCGATGTGTCAGGGACACCCCATAACCTTCTTAGGCCATTTTTCGCTATTTCTGAGTGATTTGCCGTCAGTTCCACCTAAACATTCAAAGAATCGTTTTTTACAGAACAGCGGGTAGAATAATAAGGTAAAAATTAAAATTCAGGACATCATACCGTGCATTATATGCAAAAATATTTATTATATTTAATTTTGTGTGAACAATTGTGAATATAATATTGTTCTCTGAACTTTTGGGACAATAAGGTGAGAATAAATTAAAGACCTGAAATTCTTCATTGTTGTCGAAAGCGAAGTCGTCATCATGCCGACTGAGAGCTAGCGGACATAAGAGAAGCAGCGCGCACGCCACATAGCGGGAACCATCCATCTTCACAGGAACAGCGACTCCCCGGGTCGCGGTGTTCTCATAAAATCATTCTGATCATCTGTTGACAAACGGACAACATGTTTTACATATTCAAAATGGACCAAAATAAACAGATATCACCCCACATAAAAAATACAATCCAACCGGGAATCTCGTTACGTTGGTCGGGTAACAAAGCTTCATTAATTTAGTCATACGAAACCCTCGTTTCGATACTGACAAAAAAAATATATATTTAGTAAATATTGTCTACAAATGAGTATAAAATAAGACAGTTAAAAGAGAAGGGTGGGCAAACGGAAACGAAAATACTGTTACTCAGTTACAGACGCGTGCCTGCGCATAATGAACGTACACAAATAGAATGAGCTTTTGTGAGAGCCCGCCTTCCTTTAGCATGCTGTCGCAAAACCGCTTCGAGGAAAACTTTAAGTGTTCCCCCAACTCCAATAATGACTTTACTTATATAACTGGTTGTTACAAAAGCAGAAATTCTTGTTATATTTCATTAACTTAATTAAACAAATTGGGAATTTCGTTAGCATTTAAACAGAACAAGAATCTCGTAAAATCCGAATATAATTCGTCTTCAATTATTCTCAAGACGGCGATCTCGGCAACGTGAAAGGAAAAATAAATTATATTTTGAAGACATTTTCATAAGTAAATTAGGTAGGGATTAAAATAACAAATATATTTCACCGTAAACAATGGCCAATTAAATTGATTGCGTTATAAAATTGCTGTAACAAAAAATAAAATATATGCGTGAAACGTCACGTGAATCAGTATGTCAAGACTACGAATGTAATTTAGTCAACAAGTGTTCAAGTACTCCAGATGTATTCAGCCTCTGCATACGCTTTTGAAACATAAATGAGCCAGTGACACACTTCAAGCAATATCATAATGTTTACAAAATTGCCTAACGACTGACTGTCGATTGACTGAACAATTGAAGATATAGTCTTTAATTAAGAGCGTGACCTATATAATTTTAATTAACGGTATAATAAATAAAAATCCAGTGTAAATATTATTTTTAATGGAAACTAATAATTTATTAATTCAAAACACTTAATTTGTTTGATTGTTCTTAATTAATAATAAGTAATTATGATTTTCGTAAGGGTTAGAAAAAATTTATAACTTCGATGCTGGGCTTACATTCGAACCTGCCTTCTCGGTTTGAAAGGGAAATAGGAGGGGTGGCACAAAAGATACATACCCCGGTCGAAATCCCAGCCAAATATAAATAGGTAGAGGTATTTATATAGCGGCCTCTATCAACAGAATACATTTAGGGTTCGCATTTTGTACAATCACTTACAGCTGGAGATGAATTGAAAAATAAAGATTTATTTTTATCACCCTCTGATTGAATGGTATATATTTTTTTAAAAGTAATATATATTTTTTTTAATTTTCGACGATTTATTTGTAATTGAAATAAAATAAATTGACGATCCAATTTAAAGTGATGATCCAGACGTTTATAAATGTATCTAACAAGATTTTTGTTTAATTCGTTTAAATATTATTATAAATTGGAGACTTGAATTAGTTTATGTTTAATTAATGATAATTTTTGGACGACAGCGTTATATGTATACTGAATTATAATAAAAAGAAATAAAGAATCAGGATACGGATACAAAAAGAAGGAATGAAAGAAATAATCCGGATATGAATTCAATACAATGCTAAAACGATATCCGCATAATATAACATTAGCATACAAAATATAATTAGAAAAATATCAAACCAATCTCGTAATAAACAGTCAAGTTAAATCCCGGTTAACGATGTAGTCAGGTTTGACGGTCGGTTGATGGCGGGCAACACGCGTCACGTTATTTACGGTGTCTGTACATTCCACGTTATATATATATATTTAGGTTACTTGCCAATCAGAGACGTCATATTTTCAGATATGAATAATCCAGACATCCTTTGTTTTGTAAGCTTGATTTTCTGGAATTTTTGATAGAATTCTCCGGGGTTGAGTGTTAGATAAGTTTTATGTCACGGTGAGTGCGACAAGCGATCCCGTGGCGTCCTACTATAGCGATTACCGTTGGTTTTTAGTGGGTAGACTTAAAAAAGGCAGCGTCCTCTATGCTGCCGGGTAGTCCCACATAACCGGCCGGCCGGGGGGGTATCCGTTACGGATTTTCCAACGTAAAATATATATATATATATATAGCTATAGCTAAAATTAATCTTAAAGTAAATCATTGAATTTATATTTATTTTTTGGGTACTTGGTGTCAAACAATCAGTCATTCCATCTGTTGGTAGGTGGTGCATTCATTCATGGATATTTTCAATTATAGATAGATGTAAGAGCGTTGTCTTTTGAGAAATAAAGAGATGAAGGATGCCAGTCAAAGGAGGGGAAAAGCGGATATTTTTGCTTCACACGTATCCGTAGAAAAGCTTAACATAAATAAGATATAAGAATGAATACTTCTAGAGGTTTTAAGTATAAAATAATCAAAAATATTGATAATTTTTATATATATAAGAATATCTGCAAATAAAATCACTTCCTATAATTTTGATGAGTCGACTCGATAGATGTTCATATTTTGAAAGGATATCCGGGATAGTAAAATAAAGATATAAAAATAATAAAAAGGTATAATTACAAATAAGTTAGAAACTAAAAAGGTAGCTCATTATTTTAAACCTTAATAACAGAGTCACGATGAGCAGATCTCAAATATTTCTAGTACTCCAAATATTTTATTTTATTTATTTATTTATTAATGAACATACAATGATTTTTACAGAGATGTAGATTTCGTATAAGACTACAAAAGGTAAAAACTGTAAAAAGTCTTTAATCAAATATTTAATAATTTAATAATTAAACTTATATAAAGTCTTTTATCAAATATTTAATAATTCAATCAAACGTCAGAGGTTTTGAAGCTTCAAACTCTAGTTCGTTTTTATACAGACGTAATTCTATTTTTAATACGGAAATCACGAGCTTCCATTTTTACTCAGGCCATCATAATGTCAGAGTACCACAGCCTATAAATATGCATGTGACTGCACCAGAAGTCATCGATGGACCACCCACGCTATTATTAGACCTGGTTCAATAGTGAAGTAGGGTATTGTTTCTTTTGAAGGGTGCAAATCACCGCCTTGCAGGTGACCGTTGAAAACAATGCCCTAAAGGTCAATTTAGATTGGTTTCAAAAAGTATATCAGAAAGGTTGTTAGATAGGATAAAAAAATATATATATACATATAAGACAGCATTTGAATCTTTTGTTGGTTATGAAAGTAGGCTAGCGATATAGACATTTGAATTTTAAAAAAATTGAATGAAAAATAAATCGATACGGTCAGGAATTCGAAACCGCGAGCTTTGGGGAAACCGTCCCGTCGCTTTAATAATTGAGCTACCGTGTTAGTGGAGCAATCTTGAGAGAATTTTATATTTATTTAAAATTTAATTTAGCTTAATATGGGTATACATGTTAAAAGATATTTTCAACCACAATCATTTCTTATTCTCGTCAGATTTCAGAGGTGGTGTGTCATGTTTTATATATTCCTGCGCTCAGATGGTTACATAATTTTAAAACTTTCTCGTTGTTTTCCTACATCGAGTACATTATGATAGAACGCTTTATATTGACTGCATGTATAAAAATATTGTCTGTATCCAATGAGGCAGAAAGCTGGCATTCCTAAATCCTATATACGGATATAGGATCGTGCAAAATAACATTATATGAAAGTTTAATACGTGAATTATGAAAAAAAATATTCATAGTCATATTTAATTTGATAAATATGCAAATACGAATATTATAAATGATCTATTATTAAAATAACGATTAAATATATACATATTTTAAAAGTATTTCAATTGTGAAATTTTAATAAAAAATTGTTAATAAAAAAAATATTCATTCATATGATTTATCAAATTCGTATTGGTGCTGTATCTAAGAAAATGAAGCTTTTAAGTAATCTAGATTTATTATGCTGGACCTAGAAAATAAAACGAATACCTTAAAATAGCCTACATTTACAGCTTCACGAATCAAATGCAGATCTAGCAGGTGATATGGCGATAGATGAGTCAACATCTGTAACCGAGTTTGCCAAGACATAATTCTATTATAAGAAACCATAGTGAAGGCCTACATTTATTGCTATTATACGTCTGTGCTTTGACTATTTAACAACCATTATAAATAACGTTAATGTACATTTTTTTTTAAACGTTTCTAAAATAATTTATCGCTAAATAGAATTATAACTGTATTGTTATTGAACTGAACTTTTACAACTGTTCTGTGAGGCCCTAAATTGGAATAATTCTGATATATTGTAAATACATAAGGCCTACACACTGGTAGATGCAAGATGACTTGCCTCTTATTTGTTTGGACAATTGAGTAATGTGAAGAAACAAAACTTTTTTTTTTTCTGGTCAAGGCAATACGGTAGCTTTTCACCGGTCAGGGTTGAAACTGTTTAATTAACAGACACTTGGAAGTACTTACGTGTCATGGAAGTTGTTACGTGATTTTATTTTTCAAATTAAATACATTAATCTATATATTAATACGTGATGCCAAAACTTTGGACCCCTTTTTACGAAAATTGAGCGGACGCAGGACCATAAAATTTGGCACACTTATAGTTTATGTGCAGGAAAAGTGCAGAACGCTAATATTTTTCAATAATAATGCTTATAAAGTACATTAAATCAATAAATAAAACATTACCCACACTACCATGCATTTCACACACACAAGTCTCTTTTGTTTTTCATTTTGTCAATAGACATAGAAACATTACACACACTACCATGCATTTCACACAACATGTATCTTTTATAGTACTGACATTGACATATCAAAAATATATATATTGTTTTTTATTTTGTGCATAGAAATAGAATACTCAAAAAAAAGTTTTATTGTTTTCAGAGAAGTTTTAAATCAATTATAAAATTATTGCAATATGCGATAAAAAATTCTCTAAATGGATAGTATTTTTAACACATTTTTTTTTTGTTTTGCATCCTCTTGTAGCATGTTTTGTTTTATTAAAAAAAAAAATTAAATAGATATTCTTTATTTTACTTTCTTTTAATTTCATATAATTTGTTCAATAAAGAAATTGGAAAATAACAGTGTTGGTCAAATCTGTGGTTATAGTAGTTTAGTTTTCGACAGTAGAACCTTAACAATGTTTGAATATTATATTTTAATAATGTATATTAAGTCACTTACAATTTAAATTTATTATATGGTCGAATTTCGACCACTGGGCGACCACTGGTATTTATAATTGAATCTGACACTATTTTGCGTACGAATCGAAGTAAATTAGATTTCTTTCTTTCTTTCTTTCTTTTTTATCTAGAAGATATAATTTTAGCAATAAAGAAGGATAAAAAGCATAGTTCTCTCTCTGTATTTTCAGTCTCACTGGACACATTATTTGACTTAAATTGTGTGATTCCAGACAACTGGTGAAGTCCGTAAGCAATTTCGTACAAAGTTTTTTTTCTTTGACAAATAACAATATAGTTAAGTAAAACTATAGTCTATCATTATATCATTATAGTTCTTGTCTCGTTTTTCGACGTTCATAAATCCGTAATACTTATCATATCATAAATTCATTCTTCATTCCCGAACTAAAAGCAGCTCGTTGAAAGCATAACAGGTTTAAAAGTAACAGATTTGTGATTTCACGGAATGTATATATCATAAGGGTGACAGTTCCCAAGCTAAATTTATATTCAGATTCTTTGTTGACATATTGAAATAGTATATATTTCAAAGGAATATGGACTTAAATGATGTATGTATAGATGGCTCGAAAGACGATAGCAGTATCCCTAGTGCGAATTGTGACTTTACGAAACGTTGATAGTTTTCGAGCAGTCACGAAGCGAGATCTTAGTTGTGGTTGTGAACTAATCACAATCCAGAATTCATTTCGTGTCTGCTCGAAAACTATTAACGTTCGGTAACGACAAAACTTCTACTAGGTGCACGGGTGAAAAGATATTATTTTATTAACTATTGAATATACTCGTAAAGGTCAAACTACTTAGAATTTATATAACTTATGTTAAAGTATTAAACAGCACGCGAAACACCACAATAACGACATTTAAGATAATTCTCAACACACGAAACACTTAGCATCAAGGCAAAACTTACTAGGTTGAACTAAAAGTTTCTTGAATACTTAGGAAAATTGCACGAGACAATGAAAATACGATACATTTTACATACTAACGCCATCTAAACTATATTACGACCACGTTCACGTAGGACTCATTTTGTGCTTCCAATTTCGCAAATGTGTCGCTTCGCTTTACGTGTTGTAGTTCATTTTGTGTAGCAATTGAAATGGGTCTTTGATGATTGTTGGACTTCTCTCACTAGTTGGATTATGATGTAACTTACACTATGACCTGAGCTAGAATTTGGACACTATTTAGCTAGAAATAGCAGAATAGGCATTAGAATAAATTTAGCTAGAAATCCTTCAGACAGTAAAAATTACATTTCTATTGGCCAAAACTTGTTAAAGACGGACAGGTTAAAAAAATCGTCATCCACTACCGCTACGGAGATGAAGATTTTTATTTAATTTTTGAACTTGTCACAGATTTTAATATACCAATTTTGTTAATTTACACTCGTCACTATTCAGTGGTAATGAATGAACATATAACAGAGGACTCGTGGCTTGCAAATAATAAAAACGTCTGTACCAAAGATAAATAAATATTTGGCTCCACCAGTACAATATACTGTTCAGATTTCAATAATATAAGTGCCGCTATGGAAGGGCACCAAATAGAAACCGATGAAAAATGGCACGGACAAATGTCTGCGGGGTCCCCAATTTGTAAAAAAAAATACAAAACGCGATAAATGTTAGTAATATATTTTGAATGGAAAATTTTGACATAATAGTATGGTAATTTGCTTCTCAAGAATTATTAATGAATATTTATGTTGATAAAAAAGTTGTTAAATTTTATATTTTTTGGACAAAGAACAATATTTATAGAGGGATTTCTTTGGAGAAATCTCATGTTATTTTATTTAAGAAGGGCCATGAGCTATTGAGTAACTTAATTAAATGTACAACTTACTAAGGAACTCTAATATGAGATAAATTTGTATTAGTTGCCGTTTGAACAGTTATGACTAAATGGCAAGTTGGTTGTAATTCCGACTATTGTGCCGGTGGTTGTGGGTTCGATGCCCATCTTAGAAAAATAATTTTTAATAAACTTGTTTTTTTGAGGGTTTGGCTGATAACATTCAATAATTATGTATTATATGTATTAAAAAAAATAGTTTATGTATATCTAGAACTCATATTACAACCTTTGCTTAGTTTGACTAGATGGCGCTAGTGGAAATGTCCGAAATAATATATAATATATATATAATTCTAAAAGGCCTGTTCTCGATGATCATCGAAGTACTTCTAAATAATGAAACATTTATTTCCGCAGTGTTTAATCCGAGTAAAGATAATATAATATCTTCATAAAGAAAAAAAAACAATAAAACCTATCTAAATCAAACACCAGATGCATCTAATATAACTCAATATAATAAAATATACAATTCAGATGAGAATTTGATATAATCTAACGCCTGTCAATTTTCTCTTTTCCCCATCTATTTCATTTCGTTATTCAGTAGTCTTTCCCTGTTGTAATATATCATGCTTCGTATTTGAAATGCGGTATAATACATGGAATGAATCGCGTGCCATGGCTTTACGAGTTTAAGTCAAGAACATGACTTTAAAATGATATACTTTCTATGGAATAGATTTCCTCCAAATTGCATGTAGATAGGTTTTAGTATAACTGGTTTTACGTGAATCTGAATTATATTATTTATACAGATTAAATACAAATACAAAATATCTATATTCAAATAGGCATTTACACGCGCTTTCGAATAGTCAATTATTGCATTATAAAAATGTCAGTCTAGACACTCCGTGAGTAGGCTACCACCAGCTGGGAATACTCTGCTGGGAATAGCTGGCCAGAAGCTCAACAGTTGCTCTTTAAAAATACAAGCAAACTAATATATATAAGCTTTTAATTTGATTATACTTCACTTTTGTATAACAGGTTTCTGCTTCTAAATTGTTATTTACAATTACTAAAGTCTTGTACATATTTCAGGACAAGCAAACTAAACTATACAGATATTAACATATAAAATGTTTTACAGTCTACATGAATGAATCGGGAAGATAAGCGAGGTGGATTCTCGAAAGTAATTTATGTGTCTGTATGTCTGTCTGAGCTCGCCCACTCTTAGAGCGCACAAATTTCCATACAATCAGTGGCATGATGTCGGGTTGCCTGAACAGTTCACTGATCAAACGTTACGGGGCTGGGACTATACCTTTTACCTTTGAAATAGATACTTGAGGTTAAGAAAACAAATTCCATGTAGAGATAACATTATATTGAATGAAAATTATCGATACAGGATTTCAATTTGCGATCTATGGGCTATTGACTAATTCGCATTCTATTACAAAAATAGGCGTCACATGAATAAAGCTGTTTATAGACAATTTGAATACATTAATGTGACATTTGTTCAAAAATAAATAAATAATAAATATAAATATTTTGCCACACCCACACAACGTAATCTAGCCCCAAACTAAGCATAACTTGAAATAGACAACTGATAAATATACGTAAACTATTTTCTTTGTAATATATACATATATCCAAAACCCTAGAAAAACATTTTTTTATGACAAATATTTTCTAGTGTGGGGATTGAACCTACAACCATTGGCAGTATAGTCAAATCATAGGTACTGCAAAGTTACAAACATTTGTTAGAATTTTCAAAAAGACTAATAGATGTCGCCACCGTAGCGCTAATTACTTATAAACTCGTCAAGTTATTTTAGTATGCAGGAGTTTAAAAAGGCAGCAGTTTTAAGACTTTCATTAACAGTAGCTAACTTCGAACAGGCGTAATGGCCACAACTCATTAAGCTATTAAATAAGAGCTGAGCTAACGCGGCCAGAGCGGAGTACTTTCAGTGTAAACAAACCTCTACACTATACAGCTTTAGGATGAATGGTCTATATTACTAAATTATCTGGCTCATAATTAACAATTTCGAAATATGATTGTGGAAAATACAATACATAATTTTGTTTTACGATGGAATTAATTTCAATTTTACTTATTTAATGTTTAAACAATAATACAATAATATTTTGGTTAACAAGTTGTTCGTAACGTTAAACATTTCAATTATATTTCAGTTTGCACGGATATTATTCAATTACTTATCCATCAATAGCACAATGGCATTACTGAGGGCACTAAACCCTATCTGACCCACACTAAACTCTATCTGACCCCGCACTAAACTCTATCTGACCCACACAAAACTCTATCTGATCCAATAAGCAAATCTCGTCCATCCAATTTACTAATTTATAATAATATAACTTTTAAATATCAACACGTTTATTAATATAATAAACAATTATTTAACCTTAGTTAGCGGAACGTCTTTTGCGATCGATGATATTTAAATATGACTCAACCAGAGAAATGTAAAGTCAGTTAATTATAAATTGCATACCATATTTTCATTAAAACTTTAAATAGGCACTAAAAATCGATATTCGTTCGAAAAATTCCATTCAGCAACATATTGTGCGAGTTACATTTTCCATTACACAATAATTTTTCTGTTGACGCATTTCCATCACGCTTGCCATTTTATATTACAACTGTGAGGAGGCTTTTATTTGTCATGATTTTCCGCATTCCACCTTTTCAAGCGACATGAGCAGAGACAATGGCTTACCCCACCCAAGTTTTTCAAGTTCTTGGAATTAAAACAATCTTTATTTTCGCAAAAGAAAAAAAAATATGAAGTAAAGTTGAGATTGAGTTGACGCCGTGTCGTACTTTGACGTGAGTCGAGATAGAACCTTACCTCACCCAAGTTCCTCAAGTTCTGAGGTGAAATTAGAATAAACTCTATTTTCTCAAAAACATAATGTGTGGCTTATAGTTGATCTTAAGTTCATACCACTTTGACATGGCGGTGACTTTAACATGGAAATTCGCGGTTTCCGGGTCGCAGACGCCTTGTAGAGGGAATTTGAGAAATTTGAATGTCGTTATCTAGAAAATAGAGAATACACTCTACGTGAATAAACATGAAGAGGTACGACTACAGCGAAACTGTCGGATGAATCATTATTATACTGTTAAATATACTCTATGACGCTTTTCCAAATTTTGGATTAAACTTCTTCAGAATATTTTTCTTAGAAAAGCTAGTTTGGTGAATGGCAATGATTTTAAGTTGTAAAACTCCAGCGAAACTTACAACAAGAAGGAATCAAGGATGGTTTAGTCTCAGTTGTCAAACAAAACTAGAATCTAAAGTTAGTTATCTAACTTAAATTGTAATACCACTAGCTATTAAATGGAGATGAGATGATTAAAATTGAGACACTGCTGGTTAAGTGGTTAGTGGATCTGACTGCTGATCAAGTGGTCGCGGGTTCGAATACCACACTTGACAATTATTTTTGTGATCCGCATATTGTTGTTTGGACTTGGAGTATAATTATTGTTCGATATTTAAAAATGTGTACAAGGAATTATTCTGTGTGATGCGACCGTTTTGTTGATATAAAATGGGAAAAATATTTGAATTTGAATAGTAACATAAAAAAAAAAGTAACATAAAGCATATTTATTAGTACTCCCTTATAATTGACTACTATGAGAGAACGAAACCAACTAGTTATATTATAATATTCAATGGTACTAGAAAAATATTTTTATCGATATTTGGCATACTCTCGGGTGTCTGCACTACTGTATGGCATATTACCAAAATATTGCTCCGATATCGAATATTACTGGAGGGTAGTTCTCGAGGAATATATAAAAATGAAATAGTGCAATTTTTATATGCATACTATGCAAATGTGGTAATAATTCAAGCCTAGGCTGCATGCCGGTCTTGGTCTAATATTTATTTTACTTGAGATTGCTTTGGGAAAGTAGAAAATATTATATCGATAAATAACACTTGCACATTGCAGACAGCTAGCTATATGAGGTAGGTGAAAATTTGACGTAGGATTTATAGAGCTGTTTTAAGTTTTATATTCATAGATTATATATATATATTTCCTTACAATACTAGTTATTGAAAGATAATAAAATAATATTAGAGATGAGACGAAGCTTCTTAGCATTCCATGGACTCATCGTGCGGGTACCAGGTCCATCACGTTGCAGGGAGAGGAGTGCAAACAGCTCCTGGTACTTACGACCCAGATGTAGGTTTACATATATTAGTCCATCGTAATTATAGCCCTTCCTAAATGTATAACTGAATTCAAACTTTTGTTTATGAGATTTTGAAGTTACATGGATAGTTTTTAGCTTCTGTAAGGTAGAGTTTATAAAACACCAATAACTTATTTTAATTTCACACTAACTGCATAATATAAATAAATATATATAATAGAATTTAAATAAATATATCATGAATATTATAATAGAATATAAATAAATAACAAATTAAAAACCTGACAGGTTGTCGGTACCGTAATTTTTTTTATTAACGCTACCGGAGCCACTGGAGTGCAACTAGTATTTATATAATAAAAAGGAGAAACCAGTTTATTTATCAGTACATTGCCACGTTAAAAAAAAAGGAAATGTTGAGCTACCCTCCTTTCATATCATCAATTATTATATCATTTGGGTTAATTGCCACGTCATAGTTTGTAGAAGAGCACTGAAAATCGTTTATAACATCAAAATAATATTTAAGGTATTACAAATAATATTTTTAAAAACTTGAATACGAAGCCACGACACTAAAGATAGCTTTAAAAAAAAACTCACTTATTTAATTGGAAGCCGCGGTAGACTGTCTAACAGGAACTTTGTGACCTGGAAACAAAAAAGAATATCACTTAAGACAGTTCAAATGAGGTCACTTCAGTTTAATTACTTTCATATAAAGTTTAAAGTCTTATAAATAAGTTGCTTACATTGTAGTATTAATATTAACGACGCCCTCGATCGTCATGCGAAACAGTAATAAAACTTTTAGAATTGTTTTAACCTTTAGTAGCTTTCCAAAATATATTTATTAAATATTATTTGTAGAAAATATAACACCGAACACAATTTTTAGTAAATCTAGAATGAAAAATTAAAATTGGAATAAAAAATAAACCGTTAAGAATAGGGATTCGAATCCGCAACTTTTAGGATACCGTTCCGTCGCTCTACCAATTGATCTATGTCACAGCCCCTTTGTGAACCTAATGTTCAATATATAACCGTCTTTATCTGGTCGGAGGCGCGACATTTTACATATATATTTAAGTAAAACTAGAAACGAAAGCCTGGCAACGAAAAAATATAAAAAAACATAAAAAATAAGTGCAAAACCAAAATTTACGTGTCGATAAAAGAGAACATAAAAGGCACATTTTGTAAGAGTTTATTTCAAATGTATATAAAATTTTAGTATTATTAGAACATCTGCGTTAAACTCCGAGCTGCAGTCGGCAACGATGTTTCACTTCCGTTCGAACTTCATCCTTCTATCCTGACCCATTTCCACAACGAATGGAAACAGCCATGTAAAGTGGAGCTACAATGTGCTCTATAATATCGGCTGTTCCTACTAAATAGGTATTGAGACCGACAATTTTAACTTTATCTTTATCATACTGTAGCTTGCTTAATGAAGCATTAGTAAAGTATTTAATATTTTTAATCCTATACGTGAATGAACAATTTAAAATTATTATGAAATCACGCATTGATGAAAGTCTGTTTGTGTTAAACATATCTATTTTAGAAAATTCAGCATGACGTCGGTTTTGCGGCCAAAGCGCTACTTTACACATAGCATGCGGTTAGCGTTTCTTGAAACAAAGCTTATGTACGTCGGTGGTTGTTCTGCGAATGTTTACTTAACCTCTACTCTGAATCAGATTCAGAGTAATAATTAATATTTAAACACGATCCAGACTATTCATGAATTCATGTTGAATAACAGCAAATATTTAACCAGGCTGAAAATTAATACAAATACAATTTCGAATCGATAAATCTTGTTTGTATAGCGTTTTGTAATTAAAATTGATATCGGCGAAATTTTTGAAACTATTATATATTTTTAATAAATGTACAATGAAAAATAAAACAATACGCGCAGGTATTGAACCCGCGACCTCTGGGAAACCTTGCCGTCGCTCTACCAATCGAGCTAGTGGTGCGGTAGCTTTCTTTCTATATTTATTTAAAAATTAGGAAAATCTGTTAATAAATAGAATATCAATAACAAGTATATACTCAAAATATACATAATACCCTATTCTTGTTTAGATACTATAGTTAGTTGGATGGTTTCGTATCGACGCTTTTGCTGAATACCCGCTGAGACTTTTCAAGCACCGTCAGGCTTCACTTCAACATAGGTTTAAGTAAAGTTAGCCGAAATACAAACTGCCTTTTGTACTTTAAACTTAAGCTTTGACTTAAGCTTATTGTGTAAATTAAAACTACGTTAATACTTAAAAGGATACACACCCGGACATAGGAATGAAATTGAGTGTATGTGTGTCTGATATAATAAGATTTTCTGATAAACCAATATATTTTTTGAACAATGCTCAAGCAATTTTAGTCATGAAGTCATAATCTTGAAATATGTACATATAAAATAAAAAAATACCTTAACTAAAGATATATGTAAATTGTCGATAGACCAAACGGACGGAACCGTAAACATTAACTAGTTTTAATCCAAAATAAATTCAATACTAATTCAAAATTTTCGAACAAACAAAGTCCTGTACCATCATTTGTTAGTTGGAATATTCCGAATTTAAATAGCATAGTTAACCTCATTTTCCGTCTAAATTCTAACATCAATTCCACGAATTTCAAACAGATAGACGGACTGTAACATTTCATACATTTACGGGCGAAATAATTCGTTGCAAGTTTGCTTATCACCGCAGCCAGCCCCCAAACTAACATTTAAAAGCTTTCGCATATTCACTCCAGAACTTTCGTAATTCCCTTTGGTTTAAGCCCGTGAGATATTCACGCTAAAATTTTATCAAATTGAACCGCTCCCGAATAAAAGTTAACTTTTAAATTAAACTGAGACGCATTTCGTTTTTAGTTAATAAGTTATATGGAAGTACTTTTTATTTATAAAGGTGTGGTGTGTAAGAATGTATGCGGTGAAAGGAGCCACAGAAATGTTCATATTTCTTATATATTTATATTAAATGGCTGACTCCTCAAGTAATTTATATTTTAACGATTATTTATTTTGAAGCAATTAGCTTTTTTCTGGTTCATACTCTAGCAATTATTTACCTTTGTTCCACCGTTTATACACTTTTTATTTAAATATAATTAAGCAATTTTTTGGCTGAGGATTTGTTTTTTTTTATACAACTTCAATACTTAATAGAGGGTTATCAGATGATCCAATGTAAACATTCACACTGAAAAGGATGAGTAAGTATGAGATCATAATAATTATGAATCATTTAATATTGTCATATTATTGAAAAATATTATTAAAACATATTTTTATTAACGCTTATAAAGCGTGATATGTCATGCAAAGCTAGTCTTAGAAATATTAGATAATATAAAATACTAACTGTACATTTTAGAATAAAATTTTTATTTATACATGATACACTCTAAGAATTATCAGTGGCCTTCGCTACGAAATCGCTAAAATGGAGTTGTAAAGGGTTATATTATTGGTCCAATCCATTACAATAAATTGTTTCACAGTTAAAAACACGATCAAATTTTTACAACTGTTTAATTGGATCGTAAATCGATAGCAGCTGTTACTGAAATTAATTTGGGGAACGATTTTGAAGAAATTGAAATTGGGGATGTTATTGAGGGTGTCAGAGGTACTGTTGATTGTTTTTATGGATGTTATATTGGTAGTTAATTATTAATTAATAGCTGCGGGGAGGAAATTGCTTGAATTACATAAAATAAATTATTTTATTGGATGAACTGTGGGTGTCACAGGTTATTAATATATGTCCTTCAATTAAGTTTAAAAGTCCATAGAGAATGATAATTTAGGAGCGCTCCGAATTTATTATCCATGGTTTCAACACCGTAGATTTTATGCCTGTGACTTATGGAGTGTGGAGGTCGTCATGATGTCATCTGGGCCGCTTACAATTGACACTGTCGAGTGAAATCACTTACGATAATTAATAAAATATCAACATTTTTGCTATAAAGGCCATTAACTTTACTGTTGTAATACAAAATATTAAAAACATTTCAACAGAATTCAACAGACCTCCAGCGGTGTTGTCTTTAGTAAACAATTTCCCACTAAGATACAAAGACGCCATTGTAAACCAAACAGCACACAGCATTTGCAATGCAATGTACAGTTGTTGCGTGACAAATCAATTGCATGAATAGATTAAATCAACTGAGATGTCGGGGCAATGTCATGTCGCTTAGTCACCAAGACATACTTTCTTAAGACTGAAATCATTCTAATGTCAAAAATGTTTTTTTTTTAATTGTGTTATTCTTTCAAACAAATATAGTCCATTTTTGGGAGGGGGTTTTATACTTACCAAAGTAATAAATTATGTTGTTTGTGTTCTACTTTCAGCTTGAACGAAGTAAAGTCAATATTATAATACATAAATTGAACCATTCGAAACAAGAATAGGGAAAGTTGCCGAAAATTAAGCCAATATTCATTTCTGGTTAGAACGTAAGTAATGACTAAGTACATCTTTATTTATAAAATGAACTTGTGATTCGTCGTGATGTATATGAATGAAGCAAGAATGACATGATATGAAGCAAGAATAACATTTTATAAATTACATTTAATAAAATTTGGCACTCTTGCTTCAAAACTTGATATTAAATTTTGCAATTGCCTAGATGAAAATTTAAACGATACTCGAGCAATGTAAAAAATATCTAATATAGAAAATCCAATTTCATCTACGTTTCAAATAAGTAAACCAAGTGAATATCGAGATGACAATGTAATTTTTCTTTCTTCGATTCAATCTGTAGCTGATTCCGAGGCCGCGTAAGCCTCGAGGGCCTCGCTGCCGCTTTGAAATTACTATTGTCTCTTTGTCACATAGTAAATAAATATTACAAAAGGATTGGCGCCATATCCTTTTGGCGCAACAATTATGGACTTGAGAGTTACTTTAAATATACTTAATATGAAAAATCATTTTTAATATGAAAGTAAATGGCAAAAAAGCAGTAAATAAATGATAGAAGTAAAAGAATAAAAAAGTAAAAAATAAAATAAAGAACTGCTATACTACCAACAACAGCCAAATCACAACCAAAAAGTAGTTTCGTAACGTCAAAATTAGTACTAGGGGTGCAATCAAATAACATGAAGGTAAGCCTACCGTCATTTATAGATAGATACCTGCAAAGGTAGATTCAAATGTGTTACCAGCCTAGATTAAAAAAAAACAAGAAAAGAAAGAAGAGTTTGGTTTCGGACAATTTTTAAACATTACCTTATATAATATTAAAAGAATCGTCAATATATATTTTTATAGACATTATAAATCACTACTAAGGTAGATTTAAATGCTTCACGTTTATCTGATTAAGCTAAATGGATCATGAATAGGTGATCGCTGTAGTAGTTCAGCTCGTAGACACTTCCGGTTGAACGGTCACGAGATATAGGACAATCACGTTGTAATGGCCGGTCGCCAACAGGCTTGCCAACTCCTGTAATACAGCCATGTTGTGGGGTCGTTACATTATTATTTGACTGGCTCTCTGATGGTAGCATGAGTTTAGAATTTTGATTCGTGTAATTTGTTTTTATAAGCTTTTTTTTTCATATAATATCTTATAAAGTATATGTTGATGATACGCAATTACGAATATAGTTACCGTTCAATTTTATTTCTCTTAATTTAATTTCAATTTCATTATGAAATTAAGTAATCAATTTAATTGCAAATAAATAAGTTAATGTGAAACCACTTTTATATATTAATAACTTTATAATGAGAAGTTTATATAACTTATTTAATACAAACATAAAAAAAATGGGAACCACTGACCATAACTGATTTACTACAAACAACAAAAAAATAACATTAAATGGGAACCACTGACCGATTCAACCAATGCATAGCCAATGGCTGTTTTATTAAA
Source organism: Dircenna loreta (assembly GCA_963555665.1). NCBI lineage: Eukaryota > Metazoa > Arthropoda > Insecta > Lepidoptera > Nymphalidae > Dircenna > Dircenna loreta. The sequence continues at coordinate 13,015,176 of OY743094.1, forward strand.
AAGCCACGAATTATATACACATAGCTTTCCCTATTAAATAATACAATTACATTAATATACGTCGTATAAATGAGATATTTATATTACAATACAATCGATTCGACAGTTGGTCTACAATCGCAGCATTATCGAGATACCGAACCCAATAAATTTCATGCTTGATATAGTGACGAGAATGTTGGATGGTTTCGATCTACTTTTGAGATGATGCTTAGAATTGGGGTTGAGATATTCAAAGGGTCAACACAAAAACACTTTTTAATAATAATACTAAAACCGTTGAATCCTTAGATAACAAGTTAGAGATGTTATAGAGCTGATATTATACTATTCCGTTACGAAGCTACATTCATTGTGAAGAGCGTCCCAAATAAGATTTCAGACACGTGCTTGGGAGAAAAAAGGGAGGGGCGTCTTTCAGATGGATTTGTTAAAATCGGATAACGCTTTGTTTCCACGTACAAAGGATAAAATATATTTATACTTGCCTAAGAGCTTAAGAAAACTTGTCTATTTTTGAAATACTTTTAATCTGCAATTAAAAGAAATAAAAACTATTCAAAGTTTATATAAAAGCGACGTTAACTGATTTTTTTTAAGTGCCTATTATATGTTATATTTTTTCTCATTTGATAAGAGAATGAATTTCTCGGCTTCATTTACTATATGTCATGTCCATGGATAAAGTCTCCTTTAAATTACGTTTAAGGGAAAAATAGAGGAATATAGGAACTCCTTCTGATATATTTCTTGAGAGGGAAGATCAAGAGGTGTGGTATTGTTTGAAAAAATCCATGCAGTAATTTATTGTTTGATCTATAAGGATGCTGAATAATGAGAAATCTTTTCCAAAATATATTTTTTGGAAATGATCACATATAAATCGAAATTTTAGACACTTCCATTTTATTGTTATGTAAGCTCAGACAATGTAACAGACTAGCCAGACTAATGCATTCATTTCATTAAACAATTTAAGTGACTCTTTGAAAAATAGTGAGTAGGAGTGTCCACCAATCAGAGAGAAGCACTAACTCACTAACAGCCATTTCACTATGCGATGCGTTGTACGCTAGTTGAGACACTGTCACTTAGATTGTATAATGAAATCCCTCCATAAGGTTAATTAAAATAACCTTTGATAGAAATCAATTTGAAAGCTGAATAATGATTGAAATATAATTATTTTTACTTATAATAAAAACGAATTAATTTCCCTGTAAGTTACATAATTATAATTGACATTGATCTTTGCTAAACGCTTAATTTTTTATTATTATTCCTTATAAATTTCACAAAAAACGACACGCACCTATAACGTGTCGTGTGGAATGCCTCTTATAATTCTTTATTAGACAACACATCGTAATATTATTATTTGTCTTTGGGTGCGTGCACCTCTGTGCAGCAATCTGTCTGTGTGTGTGTGTTATGGAACAATAGACGCTTACAGAAAAACTACAAAGGTGTTAAAAGTACGCTGGGTTGCGTCGCAATACAATGTGACCCTTATCACGTTTTATAAAAGACTAAAATACAATATCTTAAAAGTCAAAGGGTGCGTTAGTTTTGAAGTTAGGCTTCGCAAGTGCGTAGTTTGCGAGAGTGGTGTCAGACTGGTAAGTGCTTTTAAGATGGAAGCAATTATCCCGGATTTTACTTTTGGTGATGTAGCTTTTTAAAGAGGGTAGACGGTAAAGGGCGAAAATGCAAGGTGTTATCTAAGAATAAGCAACTTTTACATATAATATATAATATATTATGTTATGTTTTACTTCTAGTGTTACATATCAGCACTAAATGGAGACCTGACGGCGCATGACGACTACACCGACTGATTTTGTTTGTTATGGAAACGAATCGACTATTTAAGCAATTATTTGTATCGACTGTTTAAGCATTTTTTTTGTATATACAGAATACAGTTTAAGTTAAACTAGTTATTTCTAAACTGAAATATATATATGTATATATATATATTAATATTATTACGTTAGTGAGGGATAGATATTTTCGCTCAAATGACAATTGAAGATTACAAGACAAAGAAATACGTCAGTATATAAAATGTAGGTACTTTGAGTATACGGTTTAAATTTAACTAGTAAATTCTAATCTGACAAAAGGATATTTTGACAAAATAACTATTAAAATTCAAGATACCAAAGGAAAAAATTCAATATTCAAAATGGAGATATCGTACAGATACTTAAAGTATACACAGATTAAATTTGATAGGTAATTTCGAACCTGAGATCAATTCGAATGTAAACTATGGCCCGAATAAATATAATACAAGCCACCAAAAAAAAAAAAAACAAACTCAGTATTCAAAATGGAGAATGAGATTTCTGTTATATTATCATGAATAATATAAGACATGTAACGTGAGTACACAAAAAAGATTTATTATCAGGTGGCGTGCTCGTTTGCGACTTCTTGTGCGATAAGAAAATATTTTTTTTTTGTGGGCGTTGTACTTGCGTGGTTGCGCTATTGTCACTAGGATGTTATCGAAATGAAGGGCAGAGTATAACATTTTTGTTGAATAAATAATATGGTTATTGGATAGCTTTTTGAACTCTGCCCATCTATAGTTTTTTTTTACATACGTATAGTTTTATAGTTGAAACACGTGCCTAATTAAATATAATATTTTTTTTAATACATAAATGTTATAGATGTGATAAAGGTAATAATAATAATATTTCCTATATTTATAATAGATAAATTTGCGCAAATTTATGTATATAAATTAATTAATTATAAAAATTATGTATATAAAACTCTTCGGTTGGTAATAAGAGTTACTGAATTTTATAATACAGGCACTGTCCTATTATGTATAAAATATTCTAAAATTAACAACGTCGATATTAAAAAATAAGCTTGTAAAAGTTGCATGTACCCACTTATTAATCATGAATAAATAAAAATAATTCGTATATAATAAAATATATTCAAATGATAACATCTCGATTACTTATTCATTTAAACATTATATATACATAAATATTAAACAATGATTGATTCGGGAATATATAATGAAAAATATCGTCGATGTCAAATTCGCTCGTGTGTTTATTTTTTTCAAACTTCATCTCGGATGGAGTTTCGGCCCCCAGGCGTTTGCTTCCCTTCAAATAACACAGAATGAAGCAGGGCACTTCTCGATGCGTGAATTTTATTAGGGGCACCAAATCAATAGACCACACATCCCCTTAAATTATTACAGCCATAATAAACTTTATAAATAGCACAAGTTAGTTACAACTTCTCGCTTTCACTACTGAGTTTTGATTTAACTTAACAATAATAATTGTAGAACAAAACAACATACCTCACGATTAAGAATTATCAAATCCAGTACAATTGTTCTATAAAATAACACAGCACTACATAAATTCCAATAGTTCACTGATTACGACACTGCAAGACGTTCACGTCCGACCCCTGAGACGCTTGGATGGCAACTGCACGGTACTACGCTCTCAGATGTCACCCCCCCCCCCCACCCCGCCCAAAAGACCCCGGAGATCAGCTGAGTCCTTATTTAACTTAGCACACATTCAATGTCATCATCATAACATATCATTATTCTTAATATCACATAATTATCTATAATTTTTTATCCCATTAGCTAAATTGAGACAAAAGCAACGTTCATATAAATAATATTATTATAATATGTCACGTTTAAGTCTGTATTTTAGTTGTCTGTGTCAATATTTAGCTGTAACGTTCTTATAAATTTACAAGCAACCCTCAGTGCGCAAGTCCTGAGTCCAACTTAAGATTTATTTAATTTATACAATGTATAATATGCATTAGGTTGTATAACATTACGTGCAAAAAAAGAAGATATAAAATGACCTCATCGGAGAAACGGAAACGGAAATGAGGTTTAAAATCTCAATAAAATAGGTTCGATACAATATAGTCAACTGTATAATATGTAGGTATATTAAGTACATTACGTAATTTAACTCTTTTCCAGGTTTCTCTCTCCCTCACGATCAATCACTGTCTTACAAAGGGAAACTTCCTTACAATAAAACTTTAGGGTCATTAGGATTTTCTTTACCCACAGCGGAATACAAGGTTAGACTTTTTAAATGTTCATTGCGTGATTTTGTCAATGTTTAGTTAGTAAGTCTCAACGAGACTTGTAATGAAACGTATAATTTTATCATCGTCTAATTTATTATTTGTTTTCTATTTTCCATGAATGTGAATAGAATTGGACGTATTTTTCTAACAGTCAACGTATGCATGTAACATGTATGGATGTTGGAAAAGAAATTACTTGAGACATCGGTATTTTTGAAGAAATCTTCCAAAAGGAAGTGGCTGATCATAGTCACGCCAGCGTGCGCGTCCAGCCGGAGAAACGATTGACTGTAAAATTAATCATAATTCTTTCGATAAAAACATATAAAATATGCATATATTTATTTATATATGGATTATAAATTAAATACTATTTATAAGAATTGCATGATTTGATAGTTATAGACGAATCTTGGTGAATTAAAACTTGGTAAAGAATTATAAAAGCGGAAAGGCGCCAGCATGTAATGTATTCAGTACACAGTGATTACAGAAAGTAACAAACGGTCCCCAGCGACAGCCCGAGTGAAATTACACAGCGAGAGACGAGGCTTTTCATTATCAACTTGGAAATGTAGGTCAGACGAGCCAGAGCAAACAAGACGGGAAGGTATTACTTGACGAATTTTTTTTGTTATATGAAGTTTTATTATACGCTCTTTGACTAACTCGAGTTCGTTGTCCGTTGAGAGGCAACTTTTTAATTTGTTGACATTTTATTAGAGATGTCTTTTACGAAGATAAGATATTCTTAAAAGAAAAGATTATTAAATTAACGCGTGTTATTCTAGTATGGTGTATCCGGAAGAGAAAGCTGGGAAGATGATATAGACATAGAAATGTGAGCTGTAAGCAAACAAAGGACCAGCTCAACTTTGCAGCTTTGAAGGAATGCAACAGGTTGTAAATGTGGTCTCAACTGTAATTTCATAGCTTAGTTTTCTTCAGTACCCCTAGTACGAGCTTTGACGTTACGAAACGTTGATAGTTTTCGAGCAGCCACGAAACGAGTTATTGGTTGTGATTGGTAATTAGTCGTTGTCAAGGGTACAGATAACGACATAGAGACACGTAAAACAAAGAAGTTACAGGAAAATAAAAGACGTCAAAAATAGCAGCCGCTTTTTTAAATAAAAAACGCGGGCCAAACCGTTGTCCAAAGCTTTACCAAGTAAATAAGAAAAATTACAAAAAAAGGCACTAAGATATAATATAAGTACCAATCAGTTAAATATATACAAAACTTCCTTTATTGTATACAAAATAATGAATTAATCTATACAGATGACTGCAGCATCCGAATCAGAGCAACGATGTAACAATGGATGACACCGAACGACCCACTTGTGCGGTAACTGTTAAATTGTATATTATTATATAAACATTATTTAAAGGTATGGCTTTATTTGAAATATAAATGGACCATGGCTGTAAATATTACTATTATTTATTTTATAAACGATATAATGTTTCATTGTGGAGACATAGAACTGAATCGACCTTGTAATATCGTATCAAAGAAAATCTTATTATACTTTTGAGTATCAAAAGGTTCAGACAGCTTAAAGTAATTTAAATTTAAAATGTGTACTTTTTCTTTATTTAAGCTATGAAATGACGTCAACTTTAAATAAAACTTTTTCAGTTACATAAACTTTTAAATTGAATAACTTTTAAATTGAGTCCATTCAAATTTACAGTTTTCTATAATAAATTGATTGTAGTACACTGAAACACTGAAAGGTATAATGTTTACATTAAATTGAATATAATTTTCATGAGTCAAAATTCAGAAATGAACCCTTATTATTACAGGGAAACTTTTTCCCGGGAACTAAATCAATACTCGTGGGGTAACGAAAAACGACCTTTAACCTAAAGTTGGAACAAGCCTGAGGAGCCATTGCTAATAATTTGGACATGTATTATTAAATGATGAGATAACATATTAATATTTAAATCAAAATAACAGTAAAACCGGTATGAACTATATAAGCTTTGTTATATAAATATTGCATAAAATGTATTTATTTTATATATTGAATTTAGAATTATAAGATTCATATGGGACTTCTTGGCGAGTCTTATTAAAATTACACAAATAGAATAAACAAACAATAGATAACCGAGGTCCAGGGACGAGTATGGGACGAAAGGCCATTGTTGTGGGCACAAAGAAATTAAATCACATTGCTGGTTACATTCAAACATGAATTTCCGACGAATTAGAAAATACATTTTATTATTCGCCATTGTTGGCTTCACATTTCTTTGTATTGGCAGGAATTTCTGGTAGAGTACGGTTGTCATACGATAGCGTCATAAATCATTAGACCGAACCAAATATGTACATATATATATATATATATATATATATAAATAAATAGATTAGGTTATTGGAACTTAGTAGAAGTTTTATTAACTTACATTAAAAAAAACAATGGTTTTTGTTTGATTCATTGAAAGTTATCTATTTTAAAATCTTATTATGTTTGAATCGTATTATAAATCCATCTTATTCTAGTGTACTATAATCGCTCATGGTTTATTTGTGCATCTCTTGAGAATGTGATTCATCCAGTGCACATAGAAACGGGTCAACGCCTCTTGTCAAAAATAGAACCCGTCGGTTGTGCTCCTGGCCTATGTCTTTCAACGCCCCCGCAATCCGTTCCGACAAATCGTTAATATACTATCAGCCATTATAATAATTTACACAAACTCGATTATATTACATATTTTCATACAATAGCTATTTATTCAATATCAGATTCGGCCTTCAGCTAACAAGGTAAGCCATTATAAAATCACAGGTCAATGACCGACCTATTTCGACACAATAAATGGGTGATAACCCAGTCTATTTTCTTCTAACAATGTAAGGAATTCTTTCACAAATATATACATTTCATATATGAGCAACGAAACTGTTTATAGTTTCCAGATTATAAGTTACTGACGGGATGAATTCGTGGAATTGAATTAAACATTTAATAAAAATGGCGGAAATATAATTGTAAGTATCCTCATCCCCAGCACACGCTTCATCCTCCATTAAAAATATATGAATGTTGAAAAATATTTTTATTCAGAGCACTAATGGTACTTATTGAAACGACAAGAATACGAGGAGAATAATGTATTTTTCAAAAAATTATATTACAGCGAAATGTGTTTTCGTGTTATTATTTTTTATTTTTTCTTCATTTGAGTGATGCCTGAGGGTAACAGGGAAATATTCATTTTGATTTCATATTACCGTAATACCAACATCACAACAAAAAGAATACAAATTGTATTAGAATGTTACGATTACTGGCATTTTATTGTAAATTTTGATAAATTATCAAAATTGTTCAAGCTTTTATATTAAAAATAATTCTTTAACAAGTAACCTGATAAACTCATAATTTAAAAAAAAACATTGTTACTTTTTATTGTTTCTTTAAAAAGTATTAAAAAAAAATATGTTTAAATAAATATAGAATGAAAAATAAACCGATACGGAAAGCGATTCGAACCCACGACCTCTGGAAAAAAGTTCATTCGCTCTACCAATTCACCTTCCTTATGCGGCTACCTGCCTCGGTGAATTGGAAATTCTATGCATATCGTTTCCATCGGGACGGTGGCGACATCTAATACGTTTCTTTTGAAAATTCTAGCATTGAAGACATATCATATAAAAAAAGTCTAAAAGATTTTGTCGCGAACAGTAATAATGAATTATCATTACATGTCAAACAATGAAAATCTGTTTAAGCGTATCTCTTCCGTTAAAAGATAAAAAGGAGGTTATATTAAAAAAAAACACTGCTCTATGCCAGATATGCCAACTAACGGCCACATTTCACTATACGATCCAAACCATACCTTAAAAAATAGCAAATAGGCGTCTCCACCAATCAGAGAGAAGCACTGACTCAGTAACCGCCATTCCACTAAGCGATACGATATACGCTAGTTGAGATAGATAGGCTCAGATCGTACAATGAAATGGGATCATAAGGAAAATTAAAATAGCATTATTAGGTAAATTAAAACGACCTTCACACTGTATAATCAAACGTGATATCATTTATGGGTCACGTAGTAATTTATTAAACCTTATCTAGACTGTCTGTATGGTCTCAATTCATCACTGTCACCAAGGCTGCCTCTGTATTAGCGGAAGTGAATTGATACATTGCGAAAATTGCGTTTTTTTTTACCACGTGTCATTATCGCTATCGATGAAATTTTATTTTTATATGGAAGGTAGTTTTGTTTTTTTTTACAACTATTGTTATGACAAATTATTTACATTCATACAAACTGTGTTTCGCTACGTAAAATTGAAATAGAATTAAATGACTATACAAAAATTGAATGAATCAAAAATAACAAAAAAAAATAAATACGATTGTTATTTTAATTTAAAAATAAAACATTGCAACACAATACAAAGAAAAAAAAAAGAAACAATTACTGAACAATATTTAAAAATCATTGAGCTGAACCACGGGAGAGAATAAAAATGTAAAATATTATATTGGTTGCATGCCAGCTGGTTCCTAAACGAAACACGAGAATCCTGCATATGCTGGTCGCAGAATAGCAGCATTGTCCGATCATGAATGAGCCATTACCCATACTTGTTTAGCGTAAGCAATTGACTCTAACAATTAAGGCGGCAACAATAACACACATGTCCAATACAATTTCGCTGAGAAACTTGTGGTTCCACTGCGGCTGTAAAACTATATTGCGGTGCCTTATAGGACGTTATTGTTTCTTGGGAATATTCTAGAATCTTTTTATTATGCTGTAAAACAAAAATGTAACTTGTCTTACTGTACTTTTCAACTTAAACGTAGCGTTCTTTGCTAAGTTGGTCTGGCGACTCAAGAAGTGGTTCTTCAGACAGCGTATGTAAACTTATTTATACACGCTGACACTTTTGTTTCATATTTTTTAACTGGCTGTTTTTTTATTAACTTTTATATGTTGCTGTGTCAACATCCGGTTTGTCGTCGGATATAATATGGGAAGTTATACCGTCTCAGTATCAAAACGATGCCCGATCACGCTAGACAAATGGAACGCATGTTGAATAATAAAAAACAATATTGACATGTAAACGTTCAAAACTGTTAACGAGTTGATTGTACTTGTTCGAAATTGAAACTTGTCGGTAATCGACATCCCGCTTCACCTAAATACGTCCACTCTTCCGTAGGCGAGTTTGCTTTCGATGTGTGGGAATTGGTCACGTGACTTAACATGAAATACTTTATTCTCTGCATACGTGAAGAGCACAGCGCGTCCAGATAATAAAATACCTTACCGGTATTGTATGCAAACGAAGACCGGACATCTTTAATATCATCTGCCGTTTATCTCTCTCAACATGGAAGCTTTCTTTTTTAGACATATTTCAGCAAAAAAAATAGCTATTTCTATTTATCTAAAAAGTACACACATAATATTAAAGATATAATAATTTTAGCATATTTTTGTATAAAGACACTTCTTACTTCAAAATAAATCTCTTTAGCAGACTTGTGAAAGGAAAATTAAAAGTATGTCCTCAACATGTAAATTTTCTTAACAAAAAAAATATTAATAGAACTTAGAAAAAAATAATAATATTAATAGAACTTTCAATAACGTTTAAGATGAAAATGTGTAAATTTCTTGATACATTTAACATAAATCGAAATAATGAATAACAGATTTAGCGTGTCTTAATAATTTCTATTATTGTAAAAAAAAAAAAACTATGATAAGATAAGATAATAAAATTCATGAATTTTCTATATGGTCATAGTTAATTAGCCCAGCCGTTTATATTATGAAGAATGCGTATTTAGTTCGGTGTCATTGAACCCTTGCTCGTGATCAAATTGATTCAGCGATAGAACTTCACGCACGTCGACTTCGACGATGCTGTTTAATTATCTAATTGCTTATTCAGTGTTACACAGACGACACGATAATTTATATACGTCATTATTATGACGTAATATCAACTACCTTAGAACATTTGCAGGTCAGCCTACTCTTAAAAACTATAGGTTTTAGAAGGTTTGTAGCAATACTACAATAATATCTTTGATTCGTACTATGAGCTCTATAAAACTATATTGTTCTATTTGTACTCAGAAACGAAAAAAAAAAATATTTTTTTAAATTACAGAATTTAACATAAAAACAATGTAACATTAATATTTCAAATATCAAGACTTACTTCATAGTACGAGTTAATAATGTTACCTATAGTAAAAGAATGAATTATTTAGAATGACGTCATCAAAGCTTCTTTTCGAAACATTATTAAAGTAATATTACTTTTAGTACGAATTGGAAAGTACTATTATTGTGATATTGCTTTAAGAGTTCATGGTATGGGTAAAGATTGTATTATTCGAAGTCAAACGTATTATTATATTAAAATATGTTTAGAAATATGTATTACCATTGAATAATGCAGTCAAAAGTATTAAAAACAATCGTAACGATGATACGTGAGTGCAAGTTCATGGTAGGGGTAAAGATTGTATTATTCGAAGTCGAACGTATTATTATATTGAAATATGTTTAGAAATATGTATTACCATTGAATAATGCAGTCAAAAGTATTAAAAACAATCGTAACGATGATACGTGAGTGCAAGACCGCTCGACAACTCACACGCATCAAACAGCCAAGCTTAAAATAGCTGCTGACTCACCGCCAGGACCTCGATGCGTCGGCGTTGAAAACAAATTTCATTTTGTTCCATTGGTAAGCCTTGTATTGTGATATTTTTAAATCTGATTAAGTAACTACTGAAAATGATGTTAAATTATTTGCTAATTATGATTTAAATACTCAAACACTACAAAAAGGTTGGATGAGATATTGGAATGCCATATAGGGATAACCAACCAGAGACGCTGACACCTAAAATGGTAGTGCTGCGTTTAAGGAGAATGCTGATGGAGGACTTCCACCTTGTCCAATAAAAACGGATATATCTTAGAGATATGCAGTTCTTGCCGTGTTGGGAAGAATCATGTAAAGGACAGCGTAACGTAGAGGAATAAATATTTTTAATTGGATAGTAAATCAGACTCTTTAATTGTGTAACAAAAAGCGCAATGAAAGTAAAATAAACTAGTAGAGAAAAGTTCATTTTAAAACGAAATAAATAAAAGCATTTCCGTTTTGCAACATTTGCGAATTTCTTCATGTTTTATAGGGATACCGGCTCATTGGATTTTTATGCTAAATTGCGTTAAATGAAATGGCAAAAGGAATATATTTTGTTATATGATATGAGCTGATAGCTTTATTTAACCAAAATCATATATAGATAATTTGCAAGCAATTGAAATATTTTTTTTTACTTTATCATTTTAACACTCAACTTAGTACTGAGAGATTCATTCTGATTTTCTTATCGAAGTATTCAGTAGCGTCTTGCCCCTATCTGTGTTCGAATATGACCTTTGACAAAAATTATGTATTTATTTTATTACTTTGCGTCTAATTTGAATAATAGATAAAAAATAATACATAGTCAATATTCAAATAATTATGAAATATTTAAAAATATATTTTGCACATCACTATTTTCAAATGACAAGGTTTTATTATTCACCAAAAGTAAATAGTACAAAATTATATTAACGGTAATTCCTAAATACATTACGGAGATGACGTCATTCACTAACGCCTTCCGGCGGCCATTGATCGATAGTTATGGATCTTGAGACGCACGAGGCGTCCGGCGCCGGCGCATTTAACGCAACACCAAAACAAATGTCAAATTCTTGGAAATGTTAACGTGTTTGAGGGATTTCTTTTAATCATTACCAGTGAACACTAGTGACGTCAAATGGAAGTTTCAGAACTTATATTGATACGATACTCATCGAAATAAACTTTTCTAAACACTCCAATTTCAAATTAAATCTAAGAGAGTTTCAAACGCATCTTTGTCTGAGAAGAACCACACAGCAAACCTAGTCGCGTAATTATTTATTGCAATCACTGTTTCCCAAACTTAAATATTTATCAAGAAATTTACGAATAACTAGAACCGTCGCAATCCGTTATCCTTCCGCAATCATTTAATAATTATAAAATAAAAATAATTAATGCGTAACAATAGAATATATATAACTTATTCGCAATTAAAAAAGATTTATTAAAGCTATTACGCGGCGACAAAAAATACTTATTTTAACGTCCATTAGACACGGAACTGTAATCTTCATCTCTCCGATAAAAATCAAGATGGACGGTGAGTCTTTCTTATCTCTCTCCTCTCTCTCTCTCTCCTTTTCATTCTTTATCAGGCGTCTTTGTTATGCTAAACCTAGCTGTTTGAGCGAAATTAGTCTCCAATCAAGAGTCATTTAGATTAGCGCTGAAAGTTTTTAACGCGAAATGACTTTAACGTCTTTATTTTTTATCTTCCAACTAAAAAGGAGTTATCAATTATATTATTTAAAATACCATGTTTTTATTAGGAATTATGATATCATTTTAATTTGGACTGTGTTTCTCAAACTTTTATTAAGGATATATACCTATCAAAATTTGTAGGATTTAAATTAACAATTCGGTACAGTTTCATATACTTGTAAGGTTAACGATACGATCCAGTATTTCTGTTTGCCGTAAAAACTATAAAAGCTGCAATAGTCTACAAAAAATAATAAATTTCAATAAAAGATTTAACGAACTAAAATCGTAAGATGTCTCGTAAAATCTTATACGTATACAACGGCGTTAAAAAGTAAAGTATAGAATCTATCTTTGTAACAAACTTTAAAAATACAACTTTTTGCTTATATTAAGACCGAAAAATTCTAAATTTCAAATATAAAATAAAAAAGATGTTGATTTAAAACCGAATCTATAAAAAATATATCTTACCTTAAATTATATGCTTATTATCTTACAAGATTTTCCTGAAAACAAAAAAAAAATGTTAAACATTTTCACGTCTCAACAAATAAAAACACATAGATCAAATTCGGAATATATTAATTTATACAAACATGTCACGGCATGTTACGGCGTTTCAATAGCTGACCTCTATGAACTCTCTTTGTAAAATATGTGGTAACACATTCATTCATGTTTAAAAACCACAACAAACAGTATATATATATATATATATATAATACTGAGTATATAAAACACATGCTATATATTATATACAGCCCTATTAATACATGAATTTTAAAGAGATTATTAACACGTGCCAGATGAGAATAAATTGATTTTAAAATTGACATGTTGCAATCATCACATATATGACTTAAATTTATTTTTAATAATAATAAACAATAAAAAATACACGATGTACATTTTTTTAATTAAATAAACACACGCTATAATGTAGATACAAACAAACATTCCTGAGATATATTTGTATATTATACAGTTTTACTCCCACCTGCAATTTAGCAGATAAACAATCATTCAATTTAATACTTTGATTTAAAACAGTTATATTTAAAAACAATAAATTATACCGTACGTATGCATGTTACCCTTTTTTTTTGTTTTTTTTTTTATTTTTTATGGTAACAATATCAAATATAGTTTATTTCAACAGATAATATATCTTTTATAGTCAAAGTAGTAAGGAAGCTCTGTCCAAGCTATTTAAGTTATCTGTACTTCTGGCGCGAGTTCTGACGGTTGATGTAAAAACTCGTTTCTTGGCTACTCGTAAACTATCAACGTTTCGTAACGTCACAATTCGTACTAAGGGTACAGGAACGATATCGTATCCTTTAACATAAGTTATTTACGTGAAGTACACAGCACGTGTGTTCAAAGACCTTCGACATTCAATATTAGTACATCTATAAACATGTATAGCCTATTTAAATTTTAAAAAATATGAAATAAAAATAAATTGATACGGGCAGGGATTCAAACCCGCGACCTCTGGGAAACGGTCCCGTCACTCTACCAATTATATACGATACGGTAGCTCAATTTATAGAGCGACGGGACGGTTGTCCAAAGGTCACGGGTTCGAATGTCTGCCTGCCTGTATCGGTTTATTTTTAATTCCATATTTATAAAAAAAAAATGTTAGTCAGTAAATTGTTAAATGCAGATTAATTTAAGACTTCAGTATTTATTCTTAAGGACTTAAATAGAATGAAAAAATAAGTGAATCTTTTTAATATCAAACTAATAATCCTTACAAGGGATCACGTCTTTCCATATAAAAGCACATGTCCAATGAGAGTTACTTATTTCATATCAATACAAAGATAGTCAGTTGGAATTTAAAGAAACTCAAAGAAGGCTGTTAAGGAAATATCTGGCATATTCTTAGTGCTTCTTTATATTCAAGCGCGAAGAAGTATAAAGTTGGAGCTGAAGTTATGATTATAAATGTCTCCGGCGACCCAAGTGGAAAGCCGGCTGATATAGCGCTCCCTGAAGCATGAAAATCGTAAATACTCTTTGTCTGAATATCTCCGAGTAATTTTGTATGTTTCAGTGCGCAATTCATTTTATTATGCTTTTAAAATTCCATTTTAGTTTCTCTGACTGCAAATATAATACTATTATTATTATTTTTTTATATTTATAACTTTTTAGATTTTCTTTTACAATATGCACTAATTTTGTTTCAGCAAATAATTGATAAATTTCATCAGCATCAAAGATATCGAAAAGGGTCTTGAAATTAGGATATATATTTATGTATTTATTTATTTAATATTTTTTACAAAAATTTATTAATCTTTTGCTAAGAAAAAATAAACCTCTTGTTAGCACACGCGCTTATGTTTGGTGCCTACCGTCACCCATAGCTACTTCCAAGGATACACAGCTGCTTTGCCATTGTCTTTGAGGGATGCTTGAGAGGCTGATTTTTATTGTGACTGAGATATAGTTTACTTTGGTTCACTCACAGACGCGTATTATAACTAAATTGTTTACTTAAGCCCAATAGAAATAAAAATAAAGTAATAAGCCTTTCTATTAAAGTAAAATATATGTATTCGTGTAACCATTTATAAGCGATAAAAAAAGCTGACAAGTAAATTTAAGATCAAGCGTAATGGAATTTAACACGCTGTACAAAAATAAATCTAAATAAAGTTTTTAAATTCACTTGTTAATTAAAACATATATTTTTGCTCAATTAAATAACATTAAAAAAAAAGACGAGGGAATAAACCAATAAATAGCTGGTGACAAGTAAATTTATAATAAATTATCTACGACTTCTAACACGCACTTTAATTACATACATACAAAATAAATATACATTTATAGCTGTGTTAACAGCTGAGTAAATAATCCAACATTTAATTAATTCTCAATTTCAATAAACAATTTAAGTGACACTATTTAACCTTGAAAAATAGCGTACGTCGTCTCCAGCAATCAGAGAAAAGGACTAACTCACTAACAGCTATTTCATAATGTTGAGATATTGTCGCTTAGATTGTATAATGAAATGGGTCTATAAATGTAAACAATACGTGTAATTAAAACTATAATATACAAACATGTAATATAGTGTCTAATTACATAGGGCTGTTTCGGATTTCAAGTTGTTTATGAGACGGTAAACATTTCTCGTCGTCTTTGTCAAGAAGGAAGTTTCTAGTTAGCTTAGGTATAATTATGGGCGGGTAGGATAATATGTTTAATTAATAAACTAATACAAATTTAAGTTCCTGTTTACTGTTTAATGTAATGTTTACAATTTTTTTTTATGGTATAGGGAGGTAAACGAGCAAACGGGTCACCTAAGTGACTGCCGCCACCCATGGACATCTGCAACTCAGGAGCTACAAGTGCGTTGCCAGCCGTTTAGAAGGGAATACGCTCTTTTCTTGAAGGTTTGAATTATTTGATTTCTTCCTAAGATTTTGAGGTTTGTAGATGTCAGTATTATATAGAAATCCACCAAGTCATATTTATCTTAGGTTCAGGTGAGAATCCAGGGAAAGCAATAGATAGTATTTTGCCTTATTCCCTGTCTCAAAAAGGTTTTTTTTTTACCTTGATCTATATTTTTTATCTTTATATAAAATAACTTAATTCCTACCTTCTTGAGTTTAGGGAAGATATATTCATCTCGTTATTCCTATGATAGATTTGATAGGTATAATAAATGATATATTCTCATGATATTAAATCAATATTACTAACGTAAAGCATACTTGGATGCGCTATTAAACAGACATGACACATTGCTTTGTAATTAAACACGCATAGATTAGACATTCTGTTATCTATACTGAAGCGCATTTAAACACACAAAATACTAAAGAGATTTTTGTTTATTTTCAAATGAGCTAATATTATAAAGAAGATGGCGGAAATCCCACCAAATTCCCAAGCAGAATTGACGTCAAAACCGGCAGCTGGTTCGGGAACATTAACTCTCTTGCAATATTCTGGACATGTTGCTGCGACCCCAGATAATTCTGATGATGCAGTTTGATGATAACAATCTATATTCGAAGTATCTTGGAAACCAAAACAGCGCGTAGCTGCTGCTGCTGCTGTTTTCTTCTAGGCTTCAGTCAGTAAGTATGAACTTAAGTCCCTTACAGGTCTACCATTTTAAAAACAATCATAGTTTTAATAGTCAAAGTTTTTGCATCTGGGTTACCAGTTTCCTGACAAGCAGAATCATCAAGGTTGTTGTCGACGGGGCATGATCCGACTCTAAGTCGGTCAATTCTGGTGTTCTTCAAGGTTGTGTGCTATCACCCACTTTGTTTCTTCTGCATATTAATTATATGCTGCAAAGTAGCGGAATTCATTGCTATGCAGATGATAGTACGGGTGATGCCTTTTATACCGGCCGCAGCAATATTTGACGGCAAAACGTCAATGAGAGTCGAGACAAACTCGTGTTTGAAATCGACACTTCCTTGGGGAAAGTTTCAGATTCGACTTAACTCAGTCCAATTAAGTTTGCGAGTCTCCACAAGTTTGCGAGTTCACCGCAAAAAAAATACCGTTTGTCGTATAACTTTCGTTGGAGAGCACTCCCCTAACTGCCGCAGCCAGTATTGAATCCTTGGCGTCGATATTTCGAGGGAGGTCCTGTTCCGAGGTGACATTGAGGGTAAGGCCAAATTGGCCTGAAAGAAGCTTGGTGTGCTGAACAAATCAAGACAGTATTTCACTTCAGCTCATCGCCTGCACCGTTATAAAGCGCAGGTTTATAACGGTGCAGGCAGCCGCATGTAGAGTACTGTTCTCATCTGTTTGCAGGAACACCCCAGTACCAGCTTCTCCCTCTTGACCAGAGCGACTCGTATTATCGATTGCCAAAACCTTTCCAATCGGCATGATACCTTACGCTTATATCATGGCGAATGCTCTGAAGAGTTGATCGGACCCACAGATTTCGCCGTCGTCGTGTTCCACCACTGTACGCTTCTCTAGAAGCTTTTTGCCTCGCACGACGAATCTGTGGACCAAATTGTCGCCAAAGGTATTTGCGGACTGATACGACATTCGAAACCTTTAAGAACTTGTAGCTCCTGGGTTGCAGATGCCCATGTGCGACGGCTGTCGTTTAAGTGACCCGTCTGCTCGTTTGCCTCAACAACCCATAAATTAAATAATGTTTCATATCATAAAAGAATGAAGGATTTAGGATGACGTCATCAAAAATTCTTATCGAAACATTATCAACATGTCTAATATTAATTTTAGGACGAAGTCGAAAGTAAGATTATTGTAATATTGCTATAAGAGGTCATGGTAGGCCTACTTTTAACGTGCAACGTGCTAGTGCAATCTAAGCGGACGGAGTCGGTGGGAACAGGTAGTATAAAATAAAATGAGGGTAGAATATATAATAAAGTTCAATAATTTTAATTAATGGCAGTAGACATTGAAATAAAGGATCCAATTATAATTAAGAGGCGAGATTCATAATTACGACCTTCATTAGACAAAAACCAGCGAAATTATATTTCTTATCAAATAAATGAGGTTCACTTCTATTATAACAGACTATTCCTGAAATATTATGTTTCAGAACAATGGAAGCTTTTTATTGACCATTTAACTAGAACTACCGTCAGTATGAAACGCTAACCACTGACAGATCAGATGGCGTAGTCAATTTCACACATACGATATTAAAAAGCTCCGCCATCTAGTGTCAAAAAAAAAAGAAATCAGCATGTTCCGGTTGTTTCCGGAAAAAAGTCGACATCGGGTGAGCCCGGAATGCATGTAATCGAAGCATAAAAAAACACATGTTATCTTTTTGGTGGAATTAAATCCGGGACTGTTCCGGGACGTTTACAGTTTTAGTAAAATACCGGATGCTTATCGTCTTATTATGAAACAGCTCAAATTTCGGGGAATGTGATCATACAGCAGTAGTGGGCTGTATTTTGATGACATTCAAACTTTAAGTGTCTTAGTAAAACGTACATACATGTAATACAATATAATTTCGTAAATACAAATCAACGGAAACTATGAAAAATTATTACCTTTGCTTTGAAGTACCTTCTAGTACAATATTTCAAAAGATATCACAGATTTTGTTTGAGTTAGTTTAATTGTATTGAAAAGAAAACGTATTAAAAATTATCTTTCTACAATCAGCAATTAAATGGCTAAAGTAAAAAATATTTGTTATTAAGGAAAATTAATTATTTAACCACAAAACGTTCTAACTTCCGAGAAAACATGAATAATATAAGGAAAGATATGAAAAACTCAATGCAAATTATATAATAATTCAATAGATTTTTCATTCATTGATAAAAACATATACCATTAATTAGTTTACGATAAATATTGGCCTATTTTTAATTAAATTGATCCGCTATATTTCTTTTTCAATAATATAAATTCAACAGACAAAAACCTTCAATCATTATACAACTCAAAAAGTCTTGATACTTTTGCTTACAAACATAAAAGTATAGTTAAAATAAAAGCAAAGTAATAGTAAGTTTAAGATTGCCGAGTTAGTAAAAGCCTTTTGACTATATTACCTACTAGTCCGTTCTGATTAGATCGCTATCTTTGTAAGTGGGTCACACAATGCCTCGTTTGAACACGCGATCAGAAAACTTTGTACTGTATTATGTAGTATTACTTAAACTAAACATACGTAAATAATATAAAATACAAAATTTATTAACTTGATAATAGAACACTTATACAATATAAATTGAAACGGATTCGAGCCACCGATCTTCAGGTAACCGTTCCGTCACTCTACTATTTGAGCTACCGTGTCACTCCCACTTTCATAAATAAAATTTTATGGATATATCCGTTTCTGTCGGGACGGAAGCAATATCTATTAGGATTTTAGGATTTTCGAAAGAATACACTTTCTTTCTATATTTAAATATATTTTCTATATTTACATATTTATAGACATTTATAAACATAGATAATTTGTACTTGTGTTTCATGATAAAATGCAGAGACTACATCTGTTGTTGTAAAGAATATTATCTAACATTTTAAGAAACTTTGGAATACATTACTTTGGAATACATTATTACATTTAATACATTTAACCGTTTATTGGTGTAATTTTCATGAGACAACAGATTTTGATATTTGCAGATGTATACAACCCCAATTAAAAATTAATCCTGATCCAATTTTTACAACTAAGGATTGAAGTTACTATCCGTTGCGTTGTCATTTAAAAGAAATGGATACGAACTTGTAGGATAAGTAGGTAGCCATCTAAGATTGAATGCAATCTTGGATTGTAGATCGATTATTAATTTCCGCGGTAGATAACATAGAGTTAATTACGGGTACAGAATATATAAAAATATGAATTGTATTACAATCGTATATAATTTTATAAGTCTCAATTTTCTAACAGATATATAGACAGCAGATGTGTTAAGGAATTCTAAAACACCATATATAAAAATCATTAATAATTTTTTCATATACACAAAAAATAATTACACTAATATTAACGCTGTAATTAATTTCACGACAAAGTATCGATAACGAAGGATATAACTGCGTAATTGTTACTCCAATTAGCGGTTTGGGATAATTTACTTTAACCAATTAATTTATATATACATATTAGCCGGTTGTATTCGCGTCAATTGTATTGGAATTTGCAGGACTAGTTTCGTACTGTACGAGTTTACGAAAAGATAGTTTTCGGGCAGTCAAGAGTCAAGTCAAGTCAACCAGTTCTTGTGGATGCAAGAATTCGTTTCGTGACTGCTCGAAAACTATTAACGTTTCTGAACGTCAGATCTCGTACTAGGGGTAGGAGCTCATGAGTAAGAACACTGAATGGGTTCAAAACTAGTAGAGCAAATCCGATACAATTAACTTGTATATAGCCAATAATAGTCAAGATGGTTCTTGAAAGTTTAAATGTAAAAAATATATATATATATTAATTTTTTTTCTTTACTCGTTACCAGTAGTAGATATACTGCCTTACCTTATCCTTATATATTCTATATCCTGTATTCTTATTTCATACCATTCTTGTCTAAAAAATATTAATTATTTTTAAGCCTTTTAATTTAATGACTAAATATTTGTATATAAACGGTAAGCCTTGCTGGCTGTTACATATAATTTATTGGTTAGTGCGGCGCCACACAATTGCGGATTATTTTGAATAATTGGTTTTAAACATGATATGTTACGACTTATTTATATTTAAAGGGAGGAGCCCTCGATAAGGGATGGGTTATATAATAGGAGATTAATTACATACAAGTTTATATACTGTTTTATATATTTATTGTCCCTATTAAGGCCTACATACAATGAACGGCTAAAAACTATGT
This sequence comes from Dircenna loreta, assembly GCA_963555665.1. NCBI lineage: Eukaryota > Metazoa > Arthropoda > Insecta > Lepidoptera > Nymphalidae > Dircenna > Dircenna loreta. Next base: position 13,036,086 of record OY743094.1, read on the forward strand.
ATCTGTAACGATGTAACGTTTTTTAAACTTTTTTTAAATTTAAAAGTAAATATATAAAATGACAGATATATGACCAACTCAGTAGACAATAATATAAAAATAATAAAAAGAAAGCCAAAAAACTCCAATGGATACTCCATCCATGGAGTTTCTTACCGGTTCCTCTCATGGAACTATACTTTAAAACCGTCCAACTAGAGTCTAATATTTTGTTTCAAAATTTCTAACTTATAAGGAAATTAAAGGAGTCTCCATGTAGTCTCTAGCCGGGCTATCTCATGGACCTTTCCTTTGAAAACGTGCAACTAGAGTCTGACACTTCCTAAGCGCAACGTACGCCTTCCATACTTTAAACATAGCAATAAGAAAGCTAAGATATCCATGGAGTTTTTCCGGTTCATGAACCTACACTTTGAAACCGTGCAACTAGTCTAACGTTACTTAACGCCAAATAAAAATATTTTGCTCTAGAACGGTTCTTTTTAAACATGACAAGACGTTGACTCATCCCCGCGTGTGGTCCTTCATCTGAGATAAGCCATAAAAAGCAAACCTTTCCCGCCCTTACAAATATTTACACTCGATCTAACTACCTGAGGATACATAATGATTCGCAAAATATCGTCACAGTTACTTCATTTATACTAATATTATAAATGAGAACGGGAGTTTGTCCGTTACGTTTCACTAAAAAAGTCATCATCAAGAAATTTTACAAACACGTGTCACGTGGTTTAGTTTATTTTTTATTTGTTTTTCCAAAAAAAAAATGCTGGAGAGATATGAAAAAAAAAATTTAAACAAATAATTATTTGTTTATATATAGCTTTAAACTTATAAGTGCTAACACACAGACCGCAGTCCCGTCAATATTTTGATAATATTCAAAACAGAGAGATCCCTTTATATTTTTAATTATCACTCCGTTAATAACCAGAGCTGAAAACAAAACAACTCCAACAGATTTATGTCAAAGTCAAACACATGTGGTAACGAGCTGACGTTAGGAAAGATAATAAAAATAAACAAATATAGAAATATATTATCATTGTAACAAACTTAAATATTACGACAATAAGTCAAATTAAATTGTACATTTGAACTTTTGTGAACCATGACTATTATATATATATATATATATATATATATATATATATATATATATTCACGTGAAATTATATCGGATTGTGTCCGACTAGTCTCACACCCATTCTGGGTTCTTCATGAGCTCGAAGCATGGCGGACCCGCTTTTGAAGTTATATTAAAATAATAATTGTCGAAATAAATTTCATAATGAATAATTATAATATATATATTTTTTTTTATGATCTATGATTCATACAATACAACTTACATACATTATAAAACCTACCATAGTTCAAAATTAAGAGTTTATCTACGCTATGGTATTAAACTCATATAACTCTTAGTTAGTGGATGTTCAAATTAAATTCAAAGATAATTTTATCGTAATACTTCAATTGAAAATACAGTATGTATTGTTAATTAAAGTTTTGCGGTGTATGTATGACGTAGTCGCTTCCTGAACACAGACCTCCAAAACATATAACATTGATATAAGTGTAGGTATTTATAAAAATTAGATTCATCACTTGTTGACGTATAATTTATTACAAATATTTTATTATTAATTTTGCGGTAATAAGATAAATATTTTGTATTATACCTACTTAATTTTTAATATATTTGCGGTTTATTTCTAGACAATGGGTTTCGTAATTATAACAGAACAATAAACAAACTGATAATTACAATATTTACATATATATATATATATATAATAATAATAAGGATTGTTATATATATATATAACAATTCTTCGGGAGGTTTAAAAAATGGTGTCTGAACGTCACTCTTAAGATGAGCTGTCTTTTGCAGAGCGGTGCTTAAAGGCGAGCTTAACTTATCTGGCTGTCTGTATCTAGGCTGTACGACAGACTTGTGGGTAAGCTAATTTATGTACAGACATACAGACAATAGATAAGTCACATTTAAAATTAAATAAAAAAATAAATAATTTAAAATTAAATAAAAAATAAATAATTTAAAATTAATTAAAAACATGATATTTTTAATCAGAACTTTAGCATAAACAACTAAAATAACATTGATGATGCCAATACCTGTGTATAGGCTTCGTTATTTTTCACGTCAAAAGTCCATAAATAAAGCACCCTACATTTTACCAAGCATCACGGACACGGGTCATTTTTAGAAAAAAAAAACGTACTAATAATCTCGATATTTAAAACAAATATTTATTTTGTAAATAAAGAATTATCAAATATTCTTATTATTTTCCGCGAAAAATAAAAAAAAAGTATACTTATAGATGTAAAAGTCGAAGATTCTTACGTCATTCGTTGCTAATGACATAACTATGACATAAGCCTTCATTTAAAATTATTTTAGAAATATCTTACATTAAATATTTAGTACAAAAAATACCTGGAGGGTCTAGACAAGTGGCATTGACGTATCGAATAAAATAGCCAATGTATATATTTGACAGAGTACGTTACAATATCGCTTATGTATATACATTTAAATAGAATCGACAAGGCTAGCTGGCGATTTGAGCTAACCTGTGGGTCTAGACAGTCAGTTGTCTATAGAGGGCCTAGACAAGTGACACTGACACTTGTAGAATAGAATTATGAACGTATGTTTTTGATATGAGATAATGTAGAATAGAAAACGAGCGTTAACACTTGTCTAGGCCCTTCGAGCATTCTTATCAAGGGTAGTCACAGTGACTGAAAAAAAATATATAAAAAACTGGATTGATTATCTTGTGTTCAATGTAGTTTATTTTTATTCAGGATATGTTGTTACTTTTATTATTATTTTAATGAATTTAAAACATATGGTCACACACACACACACAAAATCTGCACCGCGTGGCTTATTGCGTCAGCCCACGATTTAAATCTAATAAAATCCTGATTCATGAATCTTTTAGTGCAGGTCTATTTCTTGTTCTATTTTGTAACAGTTCGTTAGTGTCTGTGATTTCCTGGAATCGGGACAAAAATGTTGATGGATATTTAGTTTTGATAATTGAGTTCGAAAATAAACTCAACGACATAATTAAAGTATATATGTATTTCGTGATTAACTCCTTTGTTAAGTTAAATTTAAATAAATAATAATGGAAAGGTATATTTTATACGCACCTATACCTTACATTTTTTCTTATACATTCTATCTTTACTGAGGCAGTGGGTTAGAACCTCAATTAGAACACTTGACTTGATTCTTGGAATAAGAGGAGATCCGTTTCAACCAAGGGACATCCCGCCGTACCATAAATACGAGTACCATACCAAGTCAACTCCGAGAGTCAATCACAATCAATCAATCAATCAATCAATATGGAGATTATCAATGGCAATTTGCGACTAAAATACGGAGATAAAGAGTCAACTTATATTAAGCCTTTTGGATCTAGAAAACGACGTTCAAGATTGTTTTTTTTTCCTACACGTAGATACCCACTAAGGGGTTTTGCAATACGATCCCTAAGCGGATGAAAAGGGTTAAATGCGGCTAAGCTGATACTGGCTTCGTATGTGCAGAAATAAATAGAAGCGAAAGGTATTACGTAATACATATTAATAAGTTTCGTGTCTTAGATAATTAGTTTACACAAACTCATACAAGCACTCATACATTAATTAATATAATATGAAAATTTCACTCCAACTCGCTCTCACGACCCTTGAATATTTACTTAATTTCATCATTATATATTTCTCTCATAATAAAACATCAATGGAAGTCAAAATGACATTAAAATTATATATAAAAATATTCTTTTCTTATTTTCATAAAAAACTTAATCTAGTTTAAATCTCGGGATAATAAATTATTATTCTAAAGAAAGTAACGACCATATGCGGTTGACAAATCGAGTACACATTTAAATACGATGTTATATTTGGTGACATCTGAAGTATCTGGCTGAGGAAAGATACGGTCAGCAATAAAAATGACTCAATTAAAATAGTTTTCTATTTATTACGAATAGTAATACGTATTGGCATGTTGTTTTCTCGTTATATCAATACTAATAGATAATATTATATTATATTATATTATAAATATTTTTGTATGCAGCATTTCTAGCAAAATTTAAGAGTGCAGTTGTGTCGATTGAAAAATGACTTATCTTTATATTTATTACTACTTTATATATTTATTTATTTATATGAAGGAAAATAAAACAATATTTTTTTTGCGGTTCGTACGCACACGTCGTCAATAAATTTCCTTCCATCTGTGAAGACATCGCTATGCTCTGACTAATTATTCTTATTGTACAGAAAGTGACATATTCACAGATTTGTATTAAAAAGCATCATATTGAAATATGACGCTGAAGTTTTATAACATATAAGCTAAGATATGATATATTTCGTGAAACAAATAGTACTGAAACACGGCTGGTGAAATTCGGCTGCAACGTCGGGAATCGTCGGGAATCATCGGGAATAGTCGGGTTATGTATAATTGGTTTAATATAAATACCTTTTTAAAATTTGTATCTCAATATTAGTTGAAAATGTATGAAAATTACGTGAATGTGAAATTGAAAAGCTTTTTCAATGATACATTGTTCTTTTATATTATTATTACATTATTATTTCTTATCTTGAAAGACATATAATAAATTAACGTTACAAGTGTCAATGATATTAATTAGACGACACGAATATACTAACGGAGATATATAGAAAGTTTTAGTGAGTTTATCACGACATTTACTAGATATTCTACAGCATGGTCTACTGGAAGAAATCTAGTATGCGTGGGCGACTGTGGGCTGGCGACTAGTTACAAATATCTTGACAAACCTTAATAAGTCAATGAACTGTTAAAAATATTGTGATTTTTGTGTATTTTAAATTACAGATTAACTCTAATATATTACGTTAAAAACTAGAAAATTAATAGATTTTTTTTTATATAATTTTATATTTTAAGTAAAATAAAATATAATAAATATAAAAAAATAATTTAAATATTATAAAAAAAAGCTAGAATTCAATCGCTTGAACTAATATTAGAGTTCATTGAACCCAAAGCAACAACTCTATCAGTTAAACTGAAATGATCTAAAAATGAATGAAAGATAAAACGTAGGTACTGTATTCACAACCACAATAGCTGAAATGAGTGACGCAAGCGAGTGTATTGGCCTTAATTCTGAATGGATCGCTGGACCACTTCTGTACCGAATTAATCACTTTATTAGCCACAATACTGTACCTAGGACAGCGTTTCTATTACGCTAAGTGGAGCGACTGTTGACCCGCGTTTAGTAAAAATAATTTATTGCTTTATAATAGAAAAGTATTTGGTAACGTCTGTTTATTGTCCAACTGTTACAAGTTACGAATCGTTGGACCATGATCCATTTTCGCTTGATTTATACTATTAAATTTTACGACTTTTCTAGAAAATTTAATATGGCTGTTAAATATTTTAGTTATTATTAAGTAGACATTTTATTATCCAATTTACTAAGTGTTAGATCACCTAGAGTGTTAATATCGTACTATAAATGGCTGTTAGTAAGTGACGAGACGAAGCTTCTTAGCATTCCATGGATCCATCGTGCCTGTGCCGGGCCCATCGCGTTGCAGGGAGAGGAGTGCAAACAGCTCCTGGGACTTGCGACCCAAGTGTAGGTTTAAGAGGCCCCTTTAAAATGCGCATTCACGCTCACCTCAACTGGTTGCGCTCCTCTCCCTACCTAACCAAATTTGGAATGAACCTACCAATGCCACCTTTGAAGTACGTTCTAGAAATGAATTGGTCATAGTTAGGTGGAAACTTTTTCTCGCTCTCTTTCTCCCAACTGTTAGGTGGAATCTCTTTCTCGCTTTGGGGTTAAATACTGCGCTTTATATTGGATAATGACATGGGTCCATTGCATACATTTAACATGCCTATATGTTTAAACAATTATCAGTAATGCATCGAATTCATGTTATCTAGAAAATTTTCAGATCTATCTATAGTCAATCCGTCAGTATTTATAGTATTGGCAGTCCAAAAATCTAAGTCATTCTTACATATTTACTATAAATACATATTTAATTATCAATTATCAGGAATTTACCAGACATGGTTAATTTTAGTACGTTCTTGGATCTATCTATAGGCATCTATAGGAAGTATCTATAGTCTGAGTCTATTTTCTTAGATGACGTCATATGTTTGATGAATGTATATTTTATCGAAGTTCTATTGGGTTGATTTATTTTCGTTCCCATCAGTGTTCTGGCAATGGAATATGTTCAAAAATAAATCACTCTATTCAGAGACCATTACATTCATAAAATAACATAATATTATATTATATTTAAAAAAAAAAATACCCATACATTTAATATTATTCACAAAATGCATATAATTCAATTGAATCAAGGATACATGTATAATTCATTGATTAATCATATATTTATTATCAATGGCGCCAGTGAGTAGGAAGCCGTCATTAATTCCTCATTTATGTAATATTCCTTATCGTACCTTATAAATGGTTTGTCTGTGTTAGACATAAATACGATAGTTTTAGCATTGATTACAAATTACTATGTATTACCCACATTACCAGTTAATTACTTAAGAGATTACGAAAATTACAGTTGAATTTAATTTGTTACAATAATCGTTTTGAGCAACAAAATAAAGAACTCTCAACACAATACAGATATATAAAAAAAAATAATAAAAAAAAACCAAAAAATGATTTTGATACTTGATCTCTCCAGCTAAAGCTGAAGCTATCTTCAGATCCTCAGAGATGGACAATTCACGACATATATCCTAATGAAATTATTTAAATTGGTTTTCGTAACGTGACACTATAGCTCTGTTGGTAGACCGGCGGGACGATTTACCAGAGGTCGCGGGTTCGACTTCCCGCGAATATAAAATTATTTTTCATACAATACAGTAAAAAGATAACTTATTCTAGATTTCTGAATATATATCTAGATTAGATTTATAGGTACATATATATTTTTTCATATAAATGTTATTTGTACGAGTATACAGAAGGTCATTTCGTAGTTGCAAGACGTTTGTCGTCTGAATCTGACGATACTGACAACAGGAAACCATATCAAAATAATTGATAACAGCACGCTTCAAAACGGACACATATTCTTATTTATTATTATATTATTAACGAGGCGATATAAAATATTTTTTATAGCCTTAATTACAGAGTACTAACATTAGTCGATTGCCCTAAATTTTAAATAGGCGTGTTTTAGGTATTCAGTTTCATGCTAGGTCTTACGTGCTAATATTAGACGGTCGATTATTCTGAAACCGCGTGTTTTAGATTTTCAGGTCTTATTTGAAAACCTATAAACGTGTATACTCATGTATTCCAAATATTGCTTATTAACAAAGCATTACAATAATTAGCCACTTCCAGTACAACTCAAGGTCATTTTATGTACCTAGAATGAAACACGAGCATGCACAGAGCTTTAAATAGTTACTTAAATATTTACACAGCGGTGTGTAGTACAACTGTACCACTACCAAGAGTTTTGACGTTAGTGAAACGTTGATAGTTTTCGAATGAACTCTTGCTTATGATTGGTTTACTAACGACCAAGCACAACCAAGAACTCGTTTCGTGACTGTTCGAAAACTATCAACGATTCGTAACTTCAAGACTCGTATTAGGGGTAAAGTTGAATTATTTAGATTAGTGTGAAGTTTTAACCGGATTTTAAGCAAAATAATATTAAAACACAAATACGAATTATCAGTAAATATTATAAATGACAAGTAGTTATATTTATATGTCATTAAGAGCAGTACGAGTATATATATATAAGAAAAATATTAACGAAAATCCGTACATAAAATATTGTTTTAAATAATCATTTCTGCGTGTTAGGTAACAACACAAAAATAACAATTCAAAACATTATATTTAAAACGTTGTATTTCTGTTTGTTCGCGCATTGCGCAAAAAGTACTCAACAAAATTTGATACAATTCAGTGTGACCCATCGTATTGCTCCAATCAACAACGAGAACATTTTTACTTATATAATCTCAGATTTAGAAAAAAAAACTGTTGCAATTATTATTTGAGCTTGAGGCAGACGAAGTCGCGGTCAACAGATAGTTTATAATAAAATATTATCTAACCAACGAAAAGGGATAAATCTATTCTTAAAAGTGTTTCGATCTATTTCACGAGTGTGAAAATCATTTATGAGTGCTTGCCAGCGATAATCCGACACACTATAGACGTTGGTATATTATGAATTTCATAGCTTTGATACTGGTTTCCGTAGAAATTATTATTTCCTAAAATTTAACTCTATTTAAATGTATTAAAAACATAAGTAGAACAAAAAAATCTGAATTCTAACATAATTACTTTTTTTTTTCGTTAAATTGTTTTTACCAACAGTAAGGCTATTACACATATCAAACAGTCATTACATCCATAAACAATTATAATCACATATTCTGACACTTCAGTTAAAATCGTTAATTAATAAATCATACTTTATAAATTAAAATGCCATATATATTAAAATATAATAGCCAATACTTGTTTGAAAATAAAACACTGACTTCAATATTTTATTTTAATGTTTTATCTGTCGAATATAAATTTAATGCAAAAAGGTTTTATCCACTTGAATTATTTTTAGCGTGACAGTTAAATGTTAAAATAAACTTTCTTTCTTAATATAAATCGTAAATAATAAATAACATTACGCTTATATAAAACCACTAGAATTGGTGAGACAATATGTTAACACTTTTAGTGTTATATACGTAAATTATTATTTATATATAAATAACAATGAAATCCTTCTGGACTTGAATATTGTACAAATTGCGCTACGAGAAGTCATAGGCAGCTTTCCTGTGCCAATGGGTCGTGCTCCGAAATAACTATGAGAGCAAAGGGATGCCTCATTTAACTTTATGAGAAGTGCCATGAATACGAGAGGACTGAATAATTCTATGACCACGGAAAGTTAGGCTAACATTTATTTTGAAGTTTCCTTTCATGATCAGGCTTTAATTAAATAGCTGGCATTACTTCTATCTTTACAACTTTGCAACTCTGATGCATGACGTCATGCATCCGTACCCTACCCAGTACAGTTTACAGGATCGGTCAACACTGAAACCAAAAGGGGAAGAAATGAGTGAATGACTTACAAATCTTTATCCAGTCAATCCTTAAATATAGAGGAGAAAAAAAATCCATTAAAAAGGTCATAATCATTTAAATGTCAGTGCAATTTGCATCAAACGAACTATGGGAGTTAAAGAATCGTGGCAAATTGGCGCATTCTACAAAGTTTCACTATTTCATTTATCTTAAAGGATATACTCACAGGCGTGTCCAAGACAATATGGTATATATTAATTTGACACATGAAGGACAAATGAACTCGATCCTAAATATAATACTTTATTCAACGTTAATTTATTATTTTAAATGGTAATAGATTTACGAGTAGAATTCTATTTATTAATAGAATACTATTTGCTACAATTATAACGTAACGGTAACGGAAAGATGAAAAGCAAACGAGAAGAGTCTTAAGTATGAATGTTACGGATGGCTATAAGAGTGAGCGACCGAAGACAAGCATGGATTGCGTAAAAGCAATAGCAAGCCTCCAAGAGGATGACATATGATAGAAGACCGCGGTAGAGCCACATAATGCGCCACCCACAAATAATTAGGATAGGGATTGATGAATGATGAAGATATATAATATTATTTACAAAGCAAATAATGCTATTATTTTATGCAGTTGTTAACTAATGGTATACATTTCTAAATTACCAAAAAAGGATAAATAATTAAATAACTTGTAATTCAAGAACACTGCTTACACTTGACTATTCAAATAAGTACGTACAACTTTCTCATGGAAATTCATAATTTTTTTACAAAGTGTCTATTAAACCAATAAAATTTAAATGCATACCAATTATCTTTATTGAAGCACTGTACTTTAAACGTACACAACCGCAACTAAAGTTGGTGTATTGCAGATATTCTCACTATATGTATACGTATATAAGTTTTATCTTAAACACATGATTCAACATGAATACTTTCATAATAACCACCCAAGGATATGTATTATGTAACCAATGATGCAAATTAAAGTAACTGGGTTAATTCACTCTCAAGTGAGATGAGATCCAGACAACTAGGATTGATTACGAATCACTTAATTTAAATGTGCCTTGTGTAACGAATATATGGTCCCACAGTGTCAATATACTTAATTGAAACTTCCCATGCTATTAGACTCTTAATTTTCCCTAGTGTATTATTACTATTATTATATGTCTTTTAGTAACAATAAGCTTTGTTACATAGATAATGTAATTAATAAAATTATATTTAAGTTTATGTCACAATTTGATATTCAAAATGATTCACTTATTTATAATATGCCATTAACTAGAAATGAAAAATAATGTTCTGTGTGCTCAATGACCGTCTATAATTTTATATCCTTATCACTTAACAAAATGCTCTTATGCCGACAATGTTTTCGATTAATAAAAGACTAAATATTTAACAAATATATTTTGAATACAAAAAAAACATAAAAAATACTATTTCTAAGATACTCCAATGAATTTAAAACAAAATAATAGAATATAAATATTAGCTCTAATTTTTTTAATGTTTTTTTTTTTCTAATATTTGATTAATATTAAAAACTTTTTAAGTATATGTTTTGAATGAGAGGCATGAATTAAGATTTTTACTATGCATTATTTCATGAATTGCAGGTTGACACAAAATACTGCTTTATTGAGATGTTATAGATAAGATATGTTTCTGTTTCTTGAAACATATCGACTTTGCAAGTCCTTAATTTACATAAAATATTTTTATGAAATAAAATCATGTCACGACTCACGTGAGTTGGAATACGATTTATTTTAACGGCGTTATATGTTGGATGAGGTAAACTTGAGCTAATCTGGATAACAGTTAACGCCAATATTATTCAATTCATGTTTCATAAGCTACCTTTACTAATTTAAATACTTTTAAGGGTAAACAAAAAATGACTTACCGTTTATCTGTTGTATATTGTAAAAAAGATAAAAAATACTGAAAACTAATGTTTATAGTTTATAATAAAAGCACAACACAAATTGAACACACACAACATAAAGACACAATATTCCTGACCGGTCGTTGGTCTCCCAATCACCTAATTCCGGAACCAGAATGCAATGCACTTTTGCGGCTGACAAATGACAGCGACGGCCCGTGCTCTTTCATTCAGGTCATTCGCTTTACGTGTAGATTAAAAATGTCTTAGGAGACGCCCACATTATTCTTAACCTGGCAATACGTAAGAGAGTTACTTTGTAATTTTAATTTAATAGCATAATTATATATTTAACATTTACTTTTAACTTGCAATTTTTTTTTACAAAACGTAACGAAATAATTAATATTCAACATATTCCAGTAAAGTAAGAAAATGTACAAGCGGAGGTTAAGAATCTAGATGGCATTGAAAGTCAAGTAACGTGTCACGTCCTCTTTTGTCAAAAGAAAGTACTTAATTTCAGAATGCTAGCTGCAGATGGCGCTCTGTTATATTATATGCTACTCCCTAGCAGATGTCTCTTAAAAAAAAAGTAGATAAAAGACGACCCAGATTCGCATGTAGACTTAAAATAATTGATTATTTAATGATTTTTATCATCTATACAATAACGATATTTATAAAATTAAGTTGTTAGTCCAGCATTTCATTATCGACCGAAGTAATATTTGTGTTAGGAATGAGAAATCATTATAATATCTATAATCAATGAATAGTTCAGGTTGGCTTTTAAGTTTTAGTTTTTGGTTGTTATAATTCTCAATAATGTAATATAAAATATCATATTATAAATACTGTTGAATTAAGCAACTGGCACATTGAAACCACAAAAATGTTAGAAAGAGAAATAATTTCTCAAACCCATATAAAAAAACTTTTAAAAGCTAGGTTTTGTTTAAAGAAACATGAAACTTGGAATTTCAAAATAAAATAAACTGAACTTTAAACTTATCAAGAAGACTGCTTTGTACTGATTCCACAATTTATTTCCACATAAAAAAGGTTGTAATAAACAAGTATGACTAAAACTAATACACAATAGATTAACAAAATGTAAATATCTCATTTATAATAAATAGCAGTTTAGGAAAGTATATTTTATAAAAAAAAACAAACCTATTAAACTAGATTAAAATCTTTTCGTAGCCAATATAGGTAAGTATCTTCAAACATTTGATGGATTTTTTTTTTTTATCTCGCACTATATTAAAAAAGTTCGTTTACTTAGAGTACAATTTTATTATTTTGATACGCTACTGAATGGAGTTTATCGCTTGACTTAACGATGTGACAAACATTATTTAAGAATAGTGCACACAATTATAGCTTTAAGAGACATATGCTGGAATTCCCACCGCTGTAATCCTGTTTTTAACAACCTGTCATATAGTTGTGACAGGCGGACGTTGACAGCGTATCTGCAACTCTCATCTATTTAGGATCCGATGCTCATTATTTTCGTTGTGTTGTCATATTTTAAGATTCAAATCATGACAAACTTTCCAAAATTAATTTATAGTGTATGTTATATTTAAACAGGATTACTGGTCTGATATAACGGAATTGGTCTATTATTATTTTTTTAAGTTTTTATGTTGGCAGTACTGATCATTGAATATTTCATTGATGTGTTCAGACTTCGGTAATTTCCGTTATTTAAATACATATATTCAAGATGGGTAAATATTTTTTATTGAAATTTCTGAACGTTTAACATTACTTAATAAGGACAAATATAATTTAGTCAAACTCGGATTTTGTACCGATTAATTTTGGACAGACAGTAATAACAAACATAATTTCTTTATTTATTTCAGTTTTCAGACGTAATGAGAAAAATAGAAGGTAAATTTTTATTTCAATCATTCTTTTATGAAGTTTGTTCACAGTATACTTCTAGCACCTTTGTTCTGATCACGTGGCAAAAAGGTTGAATTTTTCTTCAACAAAACATTTTCTTTTAAATCACTAAAGTTATACCACTTTTCAGTAAATTCCTGAATAAATTTCGAAATACAACATTGGACAATTAAACAATAGGTTAACTTCGAAAGTATAGGGATTCGTAGTTATTGAGATTTAAATATATTAAATGGCTATGAATTTGACTAAGCGTTATGACAGGCGTATACGTATATTTGCATTATGTCGTCACTCGCTCATTGGGGCAGAAAACTTACAATTAATATTAAAACATGCGCAATAAAATAAAGCCAAGCAGTCGGAAAGTATTCGCGTCACTCGAGCAGTGCTTTTGACATGGCTATTATATCGCTAGACGGCGAAAATGACGTAGATACATTTACTTGTTCTAATGGTTTTGGGCTTTATTAATATTGCATTTGAGGTGATAGTCGCCTACAGGAATTTGTGTAGAATGATGAAAATGTATATTGTATCCCAGGCGATGAACAGAACGATGCAAATGATGAGAGTATTCGGTTTTGTTGTACAATATATAATACGGTTGTGAGTTGCAGCTTAGCAAAATGAAATATCTTATTATATTTGGTTCATTTGGCTTTCATTTTTGTTTCATTTGGTTTTCATTTAATTCTTGTTGTTAAACTTATTGCCCTTAATGATGATAATAAAGTACAATTTGACATATTCTAAACGAAAATACACTATCTAAGTATCTCGGTCACTAATTTGCAATTTGTTAAAGTAACCCAACTAAATAAAAGCGATCCTCAAGAGAGCAATCTCATCTTAAAATGAGCAAGCGTCATGGCACCTTTATTTCAAAGACAAGATGGCCGCTGCAATCAAGGCGAGTGCATGCATCAGTCCGGTCGTATGTAAATATACGGAGTGAGATTTCTAAATGTAATTGACGGAAACGAGATTGTTTCGACCATCTTCCAATCTGCATACCCTCTGATTTAAAGCGACCCGCAAGGGAATGTTAATCATATTGATTTTATTTGTCGAATTGCAAAATACAGTTAGCACGATGTTGACATGGCGATACTTTTAGATGATATTAAATTTAAACCAAATTAATTTCGAAAAGATAAAGGGTGGCATCGTTTATGAAATTAAGTGACAAATAAGCAGACGGTATCTGATGATAAGTGGTACCCCCACCCATAATACTTGTAAATAGTATGTTGAAATTAGCAACTCTAGAGGAAGAAGGAGAATAAAGGGAAGAGACTGGGGCACACGAAGAGGAAACTAGGGTTTTTTGGGAAGAGACTGATTAATCTGTTACTTCTAGGCCGATTTTCGAGACAGTTGTACTTCCCCAACCCTTAAAAGTAGTCAAATATTTGTAAGTACAAGAGAAAAGCGGTGCCTGGTAGAGTAGTTCGCTTCCATTAAATAGCACTATAGTAAAATAATTGAAAATATAATGCAATACTTTTATATGCTTTTGTCTTTATATAACTGTTTATTGTATTTATTTTACATTGAAATTTAAAAGCAGATTACAATACTTTAAACATTTTACAAATGTATAAAGTAGATACATACATTGTGTATTTTGTTATATAAATATCACCCTTTTTAACAAACACGTCCAATGGACTGGCGACAATGTTTATTCGTTCGTTTCATTTTGGACATGTATTTTGTACTCGGATATTATTTTGCAGAGAACTATGATTGGCATTCATATAAATATAGTAATGTAATTTTATTCTTGAATTGGACTATTTTTATTTACCCTAGTGCTATATTTACTAATATATTCTTTTGTGTATTAGTTTTCAAGTTTCTTAAATGAAAAATAATGATTTAATAGTCATCTTTATATTATATTCTAGACGTATTTACAATTTTGAAAACCCATATGTTCAATTATGACACAAGTTTAATAAAAGTTTATAATTTCAATACAAGTGCCTATTTTTCAATTTTTTTACCGTTTTTAGTCCCCCATTTTTACAAGAATGAAAATTAAACTCAATTGGCGGAGGAAAAGTCTTTAATGCTTAATGGTGTAATATATTTGTTAGTCGGTTGTTTGCTGCATTTTTACGATAATATTTTTGTCAACGCCCTTATCTAGTGTTTTATGAAAGGGGGGAATTCAAGTCCCCTTCATTAAATAGATCATTTGACATAATGATTTCATTTATTTGTACAAGTGTACGATAATGAGAGCACATTGTAAATACATTTAAAGTACTCCACGCCTACCATGATTGTTTTAAAACAATTACAATTTGAAGAAATTTAAAGAATAATATTAGGTACTTTGATTCTAACCATGGACTCTATAAAACGAAATGATTTTATTCCTATTTAAAGACGTAAAAGAATGAATGCTTTTTTAAATGTCAAAACTGTAATGAATGATTTAGAGTAAAGTCATCAAAATTTCTTATTGAAACGTTATTAAAGTATTATTACTTTTAGAACGAATTCGAGAGTAAGATTATTATAATATTGCTATAAGAGTTCATGGTTCATGTTCACGAATTATAGAATGTAATTTCTTTATACAAGATAAGCTTTTGTTATAATTTGAGTTAATAGCCTTCAGAGTTACCAGTGTCACGTATAGATACCATATTTTGTGATTTTCTCATTGCATTCTATTTACAGACAAATATTTAACATGATTTCCAAATGTTGAGATTTCGGCCACTTTCTTTTAAAAAAAAAAACTAATGAATGAACAGTTACTTAAATAGCAAAATTAAAATTAATGTCGAAGTGGTTAACATTTGTATAACTCTTGACATTATTTATTAAGATGATATTTAGTTTAATAAAATTATTTTCAATTTGATAAGGTCACACTTTAATGAAAATGGCCACATTCTTTTATATTATATCTTCTTTGTAACGAAAATTTCAAAATGGTTAAATAAAAGCAGTTTTTCTTTATTCCGCGCTTTCAGTCAATAGAAGGGTAGCGTTTCGTGACTGTTCCTTATTTGTGAGGTTTAACAGGTTGTAAATCTATGTGTTAAAATTACAATGTTGCCAGTATTGTTTTGGTTTTCACTACATTCTTGCCTTTTGGTTCTAAATTAAAAGAACACCGTTATAAACTTGCACGAACACTGACAGCACGGATTTTTAATTTAATTTGATTGTCTATTACCCGATTGTAAAAAGGTGTTATAAATATTATACATAATTCTATAATTCAGTAATATCTTAATCCTTTTATATACAGAAATTTACATTTAAAATAATTAACGCCTAAGAATGGTTTTAAAGTGTCGATTTACAAATAAGCCTATCAGTAAGCCGTAGTTGAAATTCTGGGAAATGAACATTGCTAAAGAAGATTAATCAATGAATGAACTTAGAAAAGCCTAACTACATCAGCGTTTATTACGGCTATAAAATATTATATTTCACGAAGTAACAAAAGAAGTTTACTTTGGGTCGTTTTAATATAACGTTTTAAAAGCTAAAGCTACAATCAACCTTCAGACGAACATTGGAGCTGGAGGCCTAACAGTTTTTTTGTGTAGGTGTAAATCTTAATGTGTGTTTATGAGCCGTTTACACGTGTGTCAGGTTAAAAGATGGCGCGGACGAAAGAGTATTTTGTACTTTTTTTTTTACAACTTTTTTTTTTTAAAGTTATACGTAAGTATTGTGTCTTAAAAGTAAGGATTTTATTTAAAGCTTAATTAATAATTGATATTAAAGTAAAGACTACAAGATTAAGATTTAAATAGGAATTATATTATGTTGAAGATTTTACTATAACTGAAGAAAATTCATCATTAATCCGCCTATTTTGTAGACAAACGTATTTCGTTTGGACTTATGGTGCTATAGCCATGACCAGTAAAACATCACTTTTAAGAGCATCGTGAAAATTTAACGTTCCTGCTCCTGCGGTCAAGATTTAAGACGGTCAGAGCATGCAGCTCGGTTTAACATCAAAATAACGTTATTCTTTTAAGAGATTGAACAATTTTGAATATTCAAATTTATATAATAAAGAAAACCATAAACTGAAACAACAATTCATGAATTATAAGAAAGTATCTGTGTGGGTATCGAACCCAGAACTTTCAGCAACAGTCAGGGCCACTAACCTTTAAACCAATAGGCCCAGTAGAGAATCTCTTTCACATTGGAAACTATATTTTATGTGCTTGAATATATATTAGAGTTTCTTTTATATATGTATATATTTATATTAGAGTATATATATATTAGAGTTTTATATATATATTAGTAGTAAGTAATGACTAAAATATGTTTAAAACTAATTGTGAAATGATACGACATAGAGGCACAAAACATATTATGTGCCAACGCATCAAAAAGGCTCTATATAATAATGTATACTGTCGATTGGACTCTATAACCATAATATTTATTCTTAAAACTATTTTTAAAAAATGCGTATGAATTTCTCTTTAATAAATTATATTGTGGCTTTGATAAAATCTTTAGTCACAAAATTGAGGATATATTTTGAGTTAATGATATAATTTTGTAATTCATTATTCTATTTTAGTTATTTATATTACATTACATATTAGAGTATTTATTTTATTTATTTTAAATAATATTGAAATTTATATGAAATCAAATGAGAGCTTTTTCAGTTCGCGTCTCGTGAAAATGTTGCCACAGCAGTAATGATTTACAAAAAATAAAAACAACATCTTAATAAGAAAATATTAACGCCATATCTAGTCATATCTAGTAAGACACGAACTGTCAATGCATATTAATTGAATACCAATTGTATGTGAATCTTATTTTTATATTGTTTATTGAATGGACCGTAATCTTACAAAAAAATAATTTATTATTATTATATTTTTACGTATGACTTCTTTCATTATCAATGTATAGTGTAACAAATTCAACAGCCATAAAATAAATTCGATTTGTTCGGTCGTTAAGTAGTTTACATTATATACTGTATTTGTTATACAAAATATATATATTTTATTTTGGTACCGAAATGTTTGTAAAGAAAAGGTATATAGTAATTCTGTTATGTTTAGTTGAATGTCATATAGGTCAACATACAGGTATGAATTTATTTAATGACCTTTGTTTTTTTTTGTAATTCGTAAAAAGAGGTTGAACGTATTTGAAAATTTTAAAATAATTGACAATTCTTTTTTTTTTAATTATTATTTTTAGGTCGAACGATAAAGAAGTTGAGGCATAGGTAGGTTAATAAAATAAAATTATTGTATTAATTACAATAAAAATGTTATTCTTAACTAGGATTGCTCGAGTGGGTAGGAAAAAACATACTTATTCAATAAGATTATGAATAGATATTTATTTATGTATTGTAATTTTAAAAATATTTTAAAAGAGTTTCCATGGAGTTTCTGGCCAGATCTTTTCCATGAAACTTTTTGGACCTGTGCAACTGTGTATGTTAAATTATAAAAAAGTTTTTTTTAATTAGTATCAAGCTACAAGATAAGCGGTCTGTCAATGCCACGAACAATACAGTTGTTATAGCAAATTTCAAGATGAGTGGTCATCCAAACCTTGTTAAAGAAAATGAAGGGTAACAATATTTGACTAAATTAAACATTATTAATTATATACGAATTATTAATTCAGATTATAAATATCATTTTCAGTAAAGATAAAACAACGAAAAAATGGCCTAAAATCTTGCGGCAAGGCAGAACAAACAAACAGTGAGATTGAAAAGTATTTATAATAGAAAATTATCACCAATGAGTCCGTCCGTCAGTTAGTCAGTTAATTTGTTATCCTCAACGGTTTTTAGTTTTCAGACATATTGATTTAAATTTCGATTTCCTCGTGAATATTTGCTCTCAGACAAGAAAGCTAGTTAAGTCTGAATTCATTTCTAGAATTGAGCTGATACTCCATACACTGTCTATTTTAGTACCGTCTTTATTATTCACACCTGAGATGTGTTTCTAGCTACCAATTTTATTTGTTTTATTAAAATATGTTGTATGATTGACATATATGATATGATATGATATGATAAGTCACCATCCCATCCTGAATAAGTGATACTTTTAATTAAAAAAAACTTACAGTCTGATTTAAATTCACTCGTTTGAGATGATCAATGTAATTTTTATGTTTTCATCCAGATGGGTTAATTTTTTCATACTATAAAATGTTCATCATTATTTTAGACCAATACGAGTTACCAAAATGGAAATGAAGCAAGAGGAGGAGGATGCGACGTAAGATATAATGAATAATTTGAATTATAAAAGTTAATAGTTAATATTCAGTTAACTTTACCTTGTAGGGAAGAAGCTGAAACTTTGGCCGATGACGAATTTAAATATGAACGTTTTAGTTCATACAATGTTCGTATACAATATATGTGATATAAATTAAGATAATTATTGACGCTGAAAGAAAAATATATTTTAGATAAAAGAACAACTTGCCAGACTCACGAAGAACATACCTCAATTAAATATATCATTGGAGGTAATCGGACGCACCTTGGAATATCAAGATATCGTAATGCTTAGAATATCACAATTACCGGAAATAAAATTCTTTAGAGCTGATTCCCATAAATATGCGGAAGAAGTTGCGGAGAAGAAGATTATATTTATCGTGCATGGACTTAGTATAATGGGAGTGCAAAATTTGCCTTGTTTGACTTATTTATCGGAATTCAGAAAGTTACTCTCATATTATACTTCCCACTTGAAGAAGTTTGACATATTTCTGATACCAATGGCCAACCCAGACGGTTATTCCTATGTGTTGTCACGAAGAGTCCTGGTAATAAAAAAACTGGTCTTAGTTTCAGATTATTGTTAACGTAAATTTTTGCGTGTTTTTTTATTTAATTTTATTTATTGTTCTTTCAATTTCACAATATTTCGTTTATAAGTTTTCTAGTATTTGGAACAAAAATGTCTCTCCGCAATCAGAATGTCCAGGGGTTGCTTTGGATAGAAACTTTGAAGTGGCTTGGGAAAATAACAAATCAATCAGTTCCTGCAGCCAGGAATACCCAGGAACAGTGCCATTCTCTGAAGCGGAGACCAGAGCTATTAGAGATGTCTTCCACAAATATGCTCACAAAATCATTGCTTATTTTCACGTCCATCCTGTATCATATGACTCTACAGTTTTCAAGGTATTTTATTTATACGACGATTATAAAGTTTCGTTACATTTTAAATAAACAATGTAAATCCTATACAATGTAAAGATTTCAAAATAGTGTTCGAAAATCACCAAGTACGGTTTGAGTGATGCGTCTTTTAAAAATAAAAAGCGGACGTGAAATCTACGATTTCCGTTTTAAATTCATGTAACCAATTTTCGAAATCATTAACATTTGTTATATTGGATTATTGTTAGGGCGACGCTGTACTGTACCCTAAGGGTTTTAACGACAATACAGTAGACGATGACAAATATATTGACCTGAGAAGTGAAATAGATGAAGCTATTAGAAATGCTAGCTTTCAAGTGCTTTCAGTTGCCGTAGATACTTTATATAACTGGTATGGAAAGGTCACTGGTACCAGCGTGGACTACGCTTCTACGGTTTGTATTCCTTATGTACTTCCATACATGTCTGGATATGTCAGTACATTAATATACAGTAAAGATGTCCGGTACTGCAATGTTTACTATATAGTTCCATTTTGTATATATTTATATGTACATGATGTAATTATATTTGTTATAGATATACGGGATTCCTTTTGCCATGGAACTGGTGATGCAGCATTACGAAGACTCCAACGGGGATTCAGAATCAGAAGAATATAAATCGCTTGCCTTAACTGAGGTGTGGAAAAGAGTTATAGATGTTATTTTTAGTTTTATATGGAAATTTTGCCATGGAAGTGAATGACCGCACGGTGAAGATAACTTAATAAAGAATTTGAAATACTTATTGGTTTTAGTACAAATTTGGAAGTTTAAAAAAAAATAGACTACTGATTGTATGGAACAATGGTTGTTCCTCCACTTATTGAATGTGTGATCGTGGACACTGCACTAAGACTAAACAAATATTGATAATAAAAAAATGTATTTTTCTACGATCTCGGTGCTATATATAATACTTATAAAAAATAGTTTATGTATGTTTATCAGTTGCCTAGTAGGTGCCCATGGTAAAAGATTGGCTTAGTTTGGTGTTGCATTCGAATATTTATAATTATTATAAATAAATATTACAATGTCACTTTCACCTATGGCGCCTTTGGTTACTATGTCATTGCCAGCCGCCTTCTAAAACATTATTTTACGAGCTTTCTAATCGATGCATATTCTACAGCGCACATTCTGTGTGTTTTCAATAATATATACGAGTGTGTTTCACAGAGTCCGTATTGAATTTCAAAAGATAAATCTTAAATATTTAAAGCAAACAAAGTGAAATAAATTAGTTACTGTTTGTGTATCAATTTGACTCCTGCATTATATAAATATAATTGAAATAAGAACATCCAGAATTATTAAATTAGAATTACAAAAATTTGCGGATAAACCACTGTCTTTTATGGGAATCGAGTCTCCGACCTTTCGCTCGGCAGACGAGACAACTAACCACTAGACCGACGGCGTCAAATCGGCCATCGTATGGTGCATACAAATAAGCTTGAAGAAGAAAGTATTTGTGCGTTTTGAGGTCCATAAAAAAATATCTTTATCATTCACGGAGCACTCAACAAAATTATTTAAATAAATTGCCTATTTATACGTCTTTGACATCTAAAACGAATGTCTCTATATTTGGAAGAGCACAAACCAGGTTTATTTAATTTAAATATAGCTCATGAGATCCAGTTACAAATCAAGAGGAGTAACAAAGGCAAACTTGTTTTGGAAGTTAATTCCATTAAAATGGACGATGAAATGATGCCATGTGGCAACCTCCATATTTGTACTCACTGACAATAAGACGCCGTTAGTTGGGTTCCGTGGTGTCTTTGATACGCTCGATTTCATTTTATTTATTAATGTATATTTTTATACCGTATTTTATTTTATTATTATTTTTGATACATCAGTCATAATAAACGGTATATTTATAATGACCCATAACCAATATTATATTAAAGAAATTAATCTGATTGCCAATTGAATTAGGAATTAAATCGAACTTTATTACGAGTTCAATTTGTTATTTATCTAAACAATATACAATCAGCAGTATTAAATTAGATCCAGAACACCGTATCACAATTAGTGTCAATAGTTCATTGAACCCAAACATCATTAGGTTACCTCTCGTCAATTCTACTTCCGTGACTAATGTTTTTGAGACTAATGCCGTAGAGCCACGAGTAATTTTTATTTATTTTAAGTAAATCGCATCACAGGATATTAAACTAAAACAGTACATATAATCTAAAAATGTTAATTATATTGATTAAAAAACAATATCGTTTCTTGAAACATGAATATTACCGTGAAGCCGCAGTATAATTTCAATTAATAATAATTTTCAATGGCCTAAGTGGTTTGACATATCATATTATCTTCCGTAACAAACGCGGTGTATAAAATTAATTTATATACGCATTATATTCTAATTATTTATTAATAAAATGTAATGTTTGTCAATATAAATAATAAATACGTAAGAAACAACAACATAATATAAGAGGGTTAGTTTTGCAAGGGTAAAGACCTTTCGAACAAGCCCTTCTGGTTATTGGGTGTAAGAAGCTATTTTGGAAATCTTTTGCAGAATATCCACACGAGAGCAATACGCAGTGCGCAGAGGTACGGGGAAAGGCGCGCACGAGCTGCGCGTGCGCATGAGATATTCTAAATTAAATCAAAATTTTATAAATATTTACATTTTAATATAATTAAGGAACGTATAGTGATAATGTCAGTTTGGATCGCATTTGTGTTCGGTAAGTCGTTTTAAATTTAATTTCTAATGCAATAAAAATAAACAAAATGAGTTTTTTTAGAGTGTTTTAATTAAAAATTGCGATAAGGTTTATGTCTCGTATATGAAATATACGAGACAGGCATAATAATAATTTTCTATACAACATTTCACTGCCATAGATAAATAAAGCACTTTCTCTGAGGTATATTTGAGGTGACACAGAACCGCATCTCAAATCGTCGTATTTTTGAATGTATTTTAATACTTAATGTGATACAGTTCCAAATTTATTATAGTATTATTTTATATCATATAATGTCAAATTAACTCTTCAGTCATATTTGTTAGAGACAAAATATTGTTATAAAGTTTATAAGAATACAGTTTATTACCTGTCAGAAATAATAAATTCTCTTTTTATCAATATCTCATAAACATATAATTACATATAAAAAATACGGTATTCATATAATATTTTATTTTGACGATCATTAAGATTCACAGAATATTTTTTCAAAAACCTTTTTATTAAAAAAATATATAATATTAGAATAATGGAACGTATTTTTACAGTTTTAGAATTTTGTCTGTTTATCTGATTTCAAGCACGCATAGGGCGAATACTACTGGACGGATACTGATGAAAATTCTGGCTGTAGCATTAAATATGTAAAATACGTTTAAATCCAAATTTATCTCATTTTTACGAAAAAAAATACAAGTTGATTCGAGCTTCAACTATAATGTAAGAAAACTAATTTTATGGAAAATTAGTATTAGTCAATACAGGTTTTTTCCATTCAGGAAAAATCTTAAACACAAATATTGGTTTGGCTTATACTTACAAAAAAAAAATCAATTTCTATAATTTTAAATTATACTTGGGTTATTATAAGATTCGTAATCAACACAGGAAACAGACGCAGTCGCTGACAATAGCTAGTTTTAATTATTATTTAACAAAACTAAAAGATTTATCTCAATAATGGAAAATAATTATTTTTGTCGATTGTGAATAGAACTAATACAAAAAACTCAAAACAAACACAAGTAACGAGAATGGAAAACTCAAAACAAAGCGACAAACACAAGTTACGAGAATGGAAAAATTTATTCGTGTAATTTTTAATTAATTTCAAAGTGGTTGTGAGAATGAAATTTGTATTGCTTGAAAAATATATTTTTAAGGTAAAATTAGTAATATTAGCACTATACTTTAAGGTAATATTAGCATTATATTGACTGCTTTAAATGACAGTGATTTGGTGACATCCGCTGATAAAGTCAATGTATTTTAAATCGTCTAGTTTTCTTAGATTATAATAAATACCTTTGTCAAATGCATATGTTTTTTGTAGTTTTTTACACTATTCTTTAGAAAAATAGTATAATTTACATTATAAGAAATAAAATATTTTGAAGGAGGTTTAATAGCAAAAATTGTCCAATTTGACATTTGGTAAAAATAGTTAATGTAGACACTGGCCATTACAAGAAACTAAGTAAAATGAGGTGATCTAAATACCCAGAGATGTTATCATAAAAATAGTCAATTTTGATATTTGGTAATTAAATGTGAAGTTATTTGGATTATACGATCAAAACCACTTAAATATAGTTTAAAGAGATAACTCCAATGTTTTCAACAATTAAGAAAAGTACTTATTAATAGTGTTTTTATTAAAGAATATTCTTATTCTATTATATAGGTTTATTGATCTTATATGTTTCAGTGCTAGAATTAGATTATATAAAATATGTCACGTGTTAGTCAAATAATATTTCATATCAATGATAAGAAAAACCTTAGATAATTATGAATTTAATATTAAATTTCTCCAAATAAAGCTGAGATCAAATGATGTAATATTCAATCAAAAGACCGACCTGGCTTCATTTCTTAGACCGTTGCAGCTAATTTCAATCGAAAAATTCCCGCTTCTATTAAATTAAAATTATCGGGGATTCGGGCGATCAAAGCGACGTTCTAATAACATCAATTGCTTTGGAATTGGTCCACGGAGGAAGCCAGATCCAACCCACCGCTATAAGGAAAGCTCAATTATACGAAGCCAAAGAAACACGATAAATGTCACCACAAATTAAAGAATCGTGGCACGCAAATACTGCCTTAGAAATTAAAGTACGAGGCATTCGGTTGCTGCCTCTTAATTGTAGGTTTTAGTAGCCTTCGATCCCGCGGCCCATTAGAGGGAATTACGGGATTCGTCTCATTTATTTATATATATATAATGTTTATTTATTTTCCTTATTTTTTTCAAGATGCTCAAAAGATTGAAGTGCGAATATATTTTATGTGGAATAGATAAGACACATTCAAAATAATGAGGACGATGAATGAAAAAAAAAATACACGAAATGTTTTATTTATAGATTCAAAACAGCTTAATGTTGATAATTTCTAATTAATTGGAGATTTATTTTACAAAAGATTTTTATGTAGGAATAAAAGACCTTTATAATTGTCTACAATTATTCCAGGGCTGGTGGGCGTGGTGCATGTGGGGTGCGGAAAACATGCCAAATACGATAAGTATGTTATATTTGAAAATATTAATGACAATAAGTTATCATTTTATGAAATATGACAACCCTAATTTAAAAAAAAAAAATATTTCAGTTACTCTCTAGTGAAATTGTACCCAACGAGACTTGAACAAATAGAGTCGCTAAATGGCCTAGAAGAACCAGGTCATAATATAGAAATTCTGAAGAAGTCCAGGTCATTTAATGACAGCACTGATGTTTTGATACCTCCTGATGAATTGCAATTTATTCAAGAATTCATCAGAAATGAAAATCTTGTTCACGAAATCAAAAGTAATTATGGAAGGTTAGTTGATATGTCCGCTATAAATAAAGACGCCAGCATAATAGAATTTGTAATAAGTAACTAAAATCTTTGTATTGTTTTAGGAAATTCGAAAATTTGGACAGAACACCAAAAAGAAGAACTATGCGAGGCTTCAGTATATACGAATATCACGGATACTCAGAGGTTGGTTATATAAATATTACTTCATATATGTAACTAGAGTCTATCACAAAACTGGTGCATTTTACAGATTCAAGAATATATAGAAAGCATGGCAAAAAGACATCCAGACTTGATACAGCTGCAGTATTTAGGAACCAGTTATCAAGGGAGACGAATGAAACTTATTAAAATATCGTCGGACCCCGACGGCTGTAACCCTATTATATTTATAGATGCTGGTACGTTTTATTTAGCTTTAGTTTCAGATTCATTAAAAAGTACACAAGTATTGAACCTTTTTCGTGTTTGATATTTTGCGAGAATAACATCAAAAGGTTTTTGAGGGATTCCAAATCTTTTTAACTGCTAAAACTCATATAGAGCTTATATAAAATCTGCGAAAACGGTGTTTATCTTGTCTGTGGTAAAATCCTCTAACAATCAGGATGTTATGACAATTGGGTTAAATTGACATTCTTTGTCTATGAAACCATAAATATTTACTATAAATGTTAATTAATTTCTATTAATTATCAAAGGACGTGATCTCTTTTTATTTCTTTTAGTATCCGAGTAAAATGAGTTAAATAAATCCATCGTATGTATAAAATAGTTCAGTAAACCCACAAAAAAAATGAATAAATAATACTGGGTACTGAACCAATTTTTTTAAAAACAATCAGATTAATCTAAAAACATATTTTTCTAGTTGCTAAAGTACAATGAACTCGTTTATTATTCATCAAGTATATTATAAATCAGGTATACACGCAAGAGAGTGGGTGGCACCAGCGATGGCGATGTACATCGTCCACAGGCTGGTTAATGACCCTGAAGCTAAGCAAGAGCTAGACGGGGTCGACTGGTACATCCTACCAGTGGTCAACCCTGATGGATATGAGTTCACGAGGACTAGCAGAGCGGTCAGTAACATACTACCAATCAACCAATTATAAATTATAACTCACACAAACACACACAAGTTCTTTATTTATTATAAATTTTATTAGCTTTGTCTTGAATATTTTGTTACAGGAGACTGAAACTTGAATTAATTTATTCAATTTAGAAAAAAAAACAATACAATTATTATAATGATAACATTTATTATAAGAATTATTCTTATTAAAATAATAATAATTATTCTCGCACTAAATGTGAAATATTGTTTTGTTTTTTTATTATTTCCTTAATACTAAAGTTTTCTTTATGTTTTAGGTTATTTTGTTCAAACCCACTATTGTTATTTATTTTTCTGTGTGTGTTTTATGTCTCATATAAACATGTTATTTGTGTTTGCTTTATTTAAAAATGTAATAATATTATTTCAACTAAATAGCATTCATTACAGTCATATATTTATCAAATTAAAAATTAAACCGTTTCCAGAACCGCCTTTGGAGGAAGACCAGGTCTAAGACCACTGCGAATAATTGTTATGGGGTTGATGGAAATCGTAATTATGGTTTCAAATGGGCAGTTAGTGGAGTGTCAAATAACCCTTGCGATAAAGAGACATATGCTGGACCAAAGCCATTTTCGGAAGTAGAAACCCAGATCGTCAGAAATGTCATGCTTGAAAACCGTAAACGAATAAAGTTATATGTATCCTTGCACTCCTATGGTCAGTATTTAGTTTATCCTTGGGGATACACGGGAGATTATTTGCCAAAACAATGGGAAAAATTGGATACTTTGGCCAAACTGGTGTCCAATTCTGTTCAAAAAGCGGGCGGACAACCATTCAAAGTTTTAAGTGCTGGTAAATGGTACCCAGCAGCTGGGGGTAGTGATGACTTCGCATTTGGTGCAGTTGGAGTTCCCTATTCTTATACAATGGAACTGACAGACGGCTTCGAGTTCATATACCCTGAGGTACGTCTCAAGTATGTGATGCCACAGTTTTATGAAGGTTTCAAAACGTTCTCGCTACAAATAAAGGAGGAATTTCCACCAGCTTGTCTGCGGCGAAGATTTAGGAGTTCACTTACAGATAGTAAAGAATATAGCTAATAAAATAGGATAATTGAAATGACATTAAATAAATTAAGCTAAACATAATAGATATTTTATTTTTAATAATGATGCAATCCAATAAAGCGAGCTCTCGGATATTTAGATGGGAAATATTTCATTTCAAGTACACATATCATACTTTTTAATAACAAGGTAAACATATCATATTTGTAAATCTATCTTGACTCAATATTTTCAATATTGCATGCGCCAACAAAAATGTTATGGTTTTCTATTTCTACGAGGTCCTTATATCGTATATTGCACGGATGCAATATCTTTCAGATATTTCGCTGATATTCAGATTTACGTACCTTTAATTTTCTATTTCAATAAGCAACGGATATTAACGTGATATTTTCTGCAGATAAGTACATAATAATATTTACATATTATTTTATATTTATGTAAGTATTATTTATTACTATTAATAGTAAAAAATATATAATACGCATACACCGAGAAGCAATTGTAAAAAATACTTTTCGTCTCTGTTTTAACGTTCGTTACAAAATTGGAATAAACATAAAAATATTGAGCAAAATTTAACGGCTGTACGTATTGCGTGGTTGAAAGTCAAATATAAGCAAATGAATTGTATATAAGCAAGTATATAGATAGGTATATTAATTTTATTATTAATGTTTTTAAACAAATTCACGTTTTCAAAATTTTGTTTATAGCCATGACTAAAAAATATATAAGTAATATCAGTTTCATAGTCGTAATAGCAGCAGGTATGAAAAAACAATAGAAATATAATTTAAATAATGGTTTATTAAATATTATAATTAAATCTTCAATACTTATTTAGTATTAATATGTGAAACGGAAGCAGATTATTGCGGGTGAGTACAGATTACACTTTGTTACTTGAGAAAAGTCTTAAATATGAATGTGGATGGATATAAGAAAAATCAAGAGTGATCGAGGAAGACATGGATGGAGTGCGTGCGTGATATATGATAGAAGACCGTGGAAGGGATTGGCTTAATGCGAAGACCCATTATAATGGGGCAATCAGAGAATGATCAAATTGTTGTATCCTACAATAAAATGCTTATTAAGTCTTTTGTTACTAAAAATACTATTTATATAATATATATATATATATTTTAGATGCAAGAATCTTAGACCGTGCTACCAGAAAATGTTAGATGAGTTGTTAATGGAGGACGAGGACGCTTGTGTGGAAAATGTTAATATTGGAGCCAGCACTGTGAGTAGTACAGATTTACAAAATATTTTAATAATATATGTATGTATTATCAATAAAGAAATCAAGATAAATATCAACATGATAGCTCATTTGTAAGTTCCATTGGGGCGATATCCGACGGAGCCCAGGTTTTAGATTGGACATATTTATAAATGTATTAAATTGTTTATTAAAAGTTTAACTAAATAAAGCACTGGTAAAGATTGTCAACAAAAATCTTTTTAAGTTATAAAATATTTGTTGCTATTAATTTAATTTTAATTTGCTAGAAAAAGCTAGGTGAAGTAATTTTGAATATATCAAATAGCACATAGCTTTTCTAGCAAATTATTTGTTTAAACTAAAAACAGAATATTTTAATGCTTACTTAGAAAAATTTGCTAATAGATACATTTTGATAAACTCGTTAAAAGTCTTTATCCGTATGATCTTAAATAGTATGGCACCCAACATAACCTAACACATCCTAAATAAAACAACTTCAATAATAATACTTGTGATGAAAGGTGCTTTATATGAAAGTGTCGAAGAATATTATACCTTTTCATAAAAAAATCTTTGTACTATTTACTTATATGTACCCTAAATTAGGGCTACTGACTATATAATACCTTTATAAAAAATTATTAATTAGCGGTAAAACTAATTTTGCTACGAAAAAATAATTACAAACTGTTCCTATTCACACAACATTCCGAAATATAATGATTCATTATAAATAAAGAATAAAAACCAAATTAACAGAAAAAAGTGAAACGCAGAAAAAAGGAGAATTTATAAAATGATACAAACAAACAGCTACAATATAAGAATACATTAAAAGAACTCGAGGAAAACAAGATTGCAAAGAACGAACGAATATAAAGTAATTTAAATAATTAACAAAAAAGCAATGCGGGCTTAAATAAATTAATAAGACCAAAAAGGAATACACTGAAAAAGATCCTCTATCAATAAAAAGAATACAAAATAAGTATTAATCTTAATATATTCACAAGCAATGACCTGCGACTCCATCCGCGTACAGAAGTAAATTACACACTCGATATTTCAGTATATACATGCTACTTTAATTCTGGAAGGAATATATAGAATTTAAGAGTAAACTTTCATCCATCAATACATACATAAAAAACATATATCCATCCTCAAAAACTTTATCCAAGATATCTACCTTATGAATGTCGGATTAAAATACAGACTGTTTTTTTGTGGATCTATCTTTTAGATTGGCGTAAAGTTAATGGTTCGAGTTACGATACGAAAGTATAGCGAGTGAGAGGGCTCGATTCGCAAACTACCGTCGTTCCTACCTAGTCCTATATTTCCAGATTACTCCAAACATTTTTGAAAAATTTCGTACTTCTAGACGACCGCCGATGGCACCGATAATCATGGGTTGTGGGTTTCAAACTCAATTACAAAAAAAATATCAGTTTGATTATTATCTTCGAATAAAAATAAAAATTTAAAATGGAATTAGTTTTAAAAGTAATATGAGAAAATGTTTTTCAGGTAACAGTATTTCTTAAGGCTTTGAAGACGTATTGCGATAAAATTGTTGTAGTATATGAAAATGAAAGAACTTATGAAGGCAAGATACTATACGAGGTAAGTCTGTTTCGAAGTATTCATTCTGAGTTCTCATTAAATTTAAATTATCGTTGAAAAATATTCAATCAAACAATATTTTTTTTTACATTCAAATCAAATTTTTCTATAGATATATAAAAAAGGAAGCAAAATTAAAGGAAGTCCTACAATTATTTTCCGAATCATTCACCGACAAATGAAAAAAAAATAATTCTAAATTTTTTGTGGTTTTTTCGTGTGTCATTTTTGAGATTTTTCCCTTGTTTTCTACCATTATATCAAAAGACTAACAAATAAGCAAACATACATATCATATTAAAAATACTATGCTTGATTTATCAGGTAATATTAAGCCGAGCCGCTCACGTAGAAGCTATGAAACTAAGCAATGGTACTCAGACAAAACCCATAATCATGCTGGAGGCTGGACAAGATGCCGGGTCTGAGACGGTTGGCTTCGCTTTGTATATGTTGGAGCAGCTGGTTGCTTGTTCTGAAAATAAGGACATGATAAAAAACATGATGTGGGTGATTCTACCTTCGACAAATCCTGATGGCCAAGAATATTCCAGAAATGTTAGTAGTACAGTTTAATAAATATTGTTCATATGTTATAACATTTTTGAAAGGACTTGGTAATTTTTTTATGCTTTAAAACATTAAACCACAAAAAAGTTGCCAAGTCTTTTCCAAGTTAAAGGAACATCTTTCTTGGACCGTTTCTTAGTTCGTAAAATTGATCTTCAATTTTAACATGATTTTGCAGAGTTTGGAAAGGTGGCAGAAAAACTTCCGTCCTCTTCAAAATAAACAAACTCACGGAGTGGATATCACTAAGAATTTTGATGAATCCTTCGCTGCCTGTCCAGCTGTTGAGAACGTGTTTTCGCAGAAT
This sequence comes from Dircenna loreta, assembly GCA_963555665.1. Classification (NCBI taxonomy): domain Eukaryota; kingdom Metazoa; phylum Arthropoda; class Insecta; order Lepidoptera; family Nymphalidae; genus Dircenna; species Dircenna loreta. Next base: position 13,067,773 of record OY743094.1, read on the forward strand.
TACCCAGGACCTAGTGCTAATTCCGAAATAGAAACTAGATTTGTAACGGGTGTTCTAAAAAATTATTCAAGTAACATAAAAGCATATGTCTCTTTGAGACGTGACGGCCATTCCATTTTATATCCATTTGCTACAAGAAACGTTTCCTGGGCACTAAGAGAAAAAGTACAAACGATGGCTGGCGAAATTTCTAAAAAAGTAAATCAGCGTGCTGGAGGAATGCAATGCTTTGTTAATAAGACTATCTTGTCTATGAATGGAAAACCAAAGTGTGGCCACAGCGTGGATTATGCATTTAGTAAGCTAAATATACCGTACACGTTTGAAATGCGTATTTTTCCTGAAACAGATAACCACATAATGTCACAATTTCAATCGCTACCCAAAGGGTATGACATTACTTTAAGAACGGGATATTGCAGCGGAATTAGAGAACTTTACAACCTACTCGAAGCCGAATATAATGTTGGGAAACCATGAAATAAATAACATTTCCATCGAATGGAGATTTTGATTAATCCTTGGTATCGTATGCATAAGTTTCAAGCACGATAGTGTCATTATTATCCAAGTTTCTAACAAAGAAAATCGAACATAAAAATGATAAATTGGGTCAAAATTATGTACTCAAGCTGGCATCTATTATGATACAATATTTATTTACTACATAATGGTATATCTACGTTGTAGGAGTCACTTTTCCACTTTTCGGTAGGATGTCGGTCATGCGCGCTGGCCGGAGCTCAGCGCGCGTGCGCTAGGGGTGGGACCCGAGGCTGTACAGCCCGCTACCACTCTGTAGTCAGCCGCGGCGGCGGTGACGCGTCTTCTGCGAACTCCTCTCAACACCTGCACTCCTAGTACCGCGATAACTCAGCCGCCGCGCTCGAACCGATTTTATTATTTTCGTTCGTTTCTTTACATATCTCTCTCTATATTTGATTTATTATTCGTTCGCATATGATTTTTAGTGTTTTCGTATTTTTCAGTTTTATTTATAAAATTAATCAAAATAATTTAAATTGTTTTTCGGTATTATTTTTTTGTGAACAAACTTTTGCTGCCATTGCTGGGTCCTTGAAAGTCCACATCCAAAGGTAAGAGTTAGTAAACTAAGTTTCAGTAAGCGCTTCGAGAACGCAGCACTACGGGCTGAAGGCTTCACTGCGCTTCAGTTTGGTTTGTGTGAAAAAGGCTCCTGGAAATGGGCGGAAGGCGTGCCGACGGCAACAGGTTGCAAGGCTTTGCAAGCGTCGGGAGACACCCTCACATCGGGGTTTTATTAACTTATAATAATTATTCTAAGATATATTTGCACTAATCATGATAAATTTAAACTCTACGACTTAAACACTAAATAATACGTTGATGAAGCGAAAAGTAGAACAGATTTAGGAAGATTTATCTTCTTTAAAAAATAAAAACGTAATAAAAACGTAAAACCTTCTAGAATAACCGTCGTATGGTAGAATTTAGGATCTTTTACGGCTACGTTTTCCTACTTAATTTTCTAAATTGATCAAAAGTATAATATTGTTGAATATATTTTTAGGCCCAGTTTTGGACTCGTATCACAAGTATAAATAATTAATAAAGTTAAATATTCACTATATTTTTAATATACTTCCCGTCGGCAGGCAGATATACTGCAAAAATATTTATCGACCGTAAACACTGATTCCTCTATATAATGAGTTAAAAAGCAAGAATCGAAGATTAATTTATTATATTTCCTTAAAATTTATAAATAATTTATATTCGCAATAAATCAAAGTTCTAATCTAACATAAATACAATATTCCATTAATAATAATAAAAAAAATGGTAAAATAAAAAACAATTGTTTTTAATATTTTGAAAGTTATAAGGAACAAATTGCAAAAATTACTCAAATTAAAATTCGCGTGATCAATCAAACAAACCTTGGAAGTTGTTATAAAAACTGAAAATATATTTAATATTAGGTTGAAACGAATTTATCTTCTAGCTGTTTATTGGTAATACCACTCACAACTTTCATAAATAAAGTTTGGAGTGGCGATAAGGGCATCGATCGGTACGCCGAGATAACGCCATGCGGGTGCTTACCGCGCCCATATGATTTATTTTATTCACTTACCCTAAAAATGTTAATTGTGACTGTAGCTCGCTTTTTGAGAGGAGATAACGTTAACCTTTGTTTTGCAATTTTATTTTACATTACGATTTTTAAAAAATACTGAAAATTGTGTTTCCGGAGAGGGTATAATGAGAAATTATTTGAATAGTGTGGAATGGCTTCCAAACGTTTACATTTCTTAAAAAAACCGTTTACATTTTTTATATTAATTCTGATATTTATAGTTACTGAAGTCAGCAAAAAGTATTTATTTATATATCAGATTCTTTATCTATGACTGTGAAATTGTCTAAAAAAATATTTTTATTTGTTAATAAGATATAATTAAATAATGTTTCATCATATATTTCGTTATTACCAAGGACTCCATTAAAAATGTTTTTTTTTACAATTAATATAAAAAACATAAGTTACACTATTTTTCATAATATATTCACAAAACTTAAGTGACAAAGGAACTATTTTCTATTGGTTGTTTCAGTCGATGGAATTTAATTCGAAAGTTACAATATTGCCCACTTCACGACCCCTTTCACTGTACTTCAAAGGCTTTATGGTTTAGATATTTAATAATAAATGTATATTTTCGGAATATACACCACTAGTTTGTTTAAAATGTATTTCTAGAGGCTATTTTGGGAAAGAGTGATATTAATACATTTCCGTAAGTTTGTTGAGTTTTTAAATATGACAAACATTTTATTTATATAATTGTAGATACCTTTTACTATTTTTATATAGATATAGATTCTTAATTTAGACAATATTCCGGATTATAGCTTTGGCACTTTAAATTTGCGGTGAATTATACTGAATCTAATTATTAATCATAAAATCTAAAGTTTTATTGAGATTCATAGAAATGTAGTCAGAGGCAGTGGTTATGGAGAGAGTTCAAGAGTCAGACCAACAAACAAAGTTCGGTTTGAACGAACTGAGCGGATATTGGATTTCTAACCCCAGGTTGCGTTAAATTTAACGGGAGATGTCATATTGTTGTGGAAATGGTAGCGGAAAAGAGTTTTTTCATAGTTTTATAAACGAGAATATGACGGTACGACAATTTTGTCGTTATGTCGTCGAAAGTCATTTTATTTTAGAAGGAAGTAAATGACAATAACTAGAAATTAATAGGATGCTGTTAATCTTATAATTTAATTTAAAAAACGTACTTTTTTTCTTCAGAACACGAATTTTACTCAAAATTCTTGCAAAACAACCGAGCAAAATTTCTACTTGATAAAAAAAAATCTTTTGTCAAAAAAAAATCTTGAAACAATAGAAACTTATTAAAATGGTTTCAAAATCAAATGGCTGAGCACATCTCGTAAGTCAGTTCTATATGAAGCGATCTAACCATGGCCGCTGTGGGGTATTAAAATTTGAAGCGTTCAAACTTGTAGCTAGTGTTCATTACGTCGGAAAGTTGGTGAAAATTCATACAAGTCTACGTTCTAATGAACACCGGGCTGCAAAGTTGGTCGGATGTAGCGATCGCTCATGTACCGCCTTTTTGCGAAGAACGGCGGAAAATTCCAACTACTCCACTTTATTTAGGAAATTAAAGTAATTTGCCAGCGTAAGCTAGCGTGAAGTATTTAATATTAGAAAGCAAAGCGCTAGCAAAATATGTATTTGAGGTGTTATAGAAGTTTGTCTTGTAATAATTATTGTTCATCATAATATGATTTAAACGAACCTTTAAAATATTATCATTCTTTTATATATTTCCACGGGGGTAATATGAAACGAAAACTAACCTTAACATATATATTCTTAATAATACACTAATATCTTTAAACAAAAATTAAACTTATTATAGTGTTATAAATAATATTGGATTTAATTAAAGAACTTATCATTTAACCAGGAAGCTCAGGAAGTATTAAATTGATTTAAAATCCGTGTAGGACGAGACAAGAGATACTCCGTGGTAGAAATTAGCCCCGCTGTTATTTTAAGTGGATTAAGGACAACGCATTTCAGATCCGGTTAAGCTCCGACATAAAACCTGACGGAGGCGACTGCACTTTGCTTTTAAATCCCCGAAATTCGTTTTAAAATTTGCTCTTTTATTTTTTACTGATGGAAGAATTGAATTAAGATGAGAAGTCTACTTATCGCTAGAAGCTTCTTCATTGTTCTTTGTGTTTTATTTTTGTCCATTTAGAGATAAGCATTGTCTTAGAATATATTTTTGATACAATATAAATCTTTAAATAACTTCCAACTTCAACTTCCGGGGCGCTAGAAAAGAGGTCGGAAATACGAATCTTGTCCGAATCGATTATTTTTTTTCTATATTTACTTAAAACTTTATTGAATATGGTAACAAAAACGAACAGCATACGAATTTGAATGAGTTTACACAGTTTAAAAACATAAACTAAATGTACGAAGCTTATACTTGATAGACGAAGATGTACGAACATTATTTAATAATTTTATCTACCCATAGAAAATGATCAAATAATCAAAGTACACTTAAACCTCATAAGCTTAATAACTCTAATTACTTTATAACTTCTCAGTTCCCGATTAATTCATCAAGACGTGTCGAAGGCGTGCAAACAGTTTCCATGGGGTGTGGAACAGACTCATTAGATAAATGAAAGAGTTCACAGAACATGATAATCGGTCGGCCGCTGTCAGTCGTAATGATTGATCGGCTTTACCCCGAGTAGGTAAAGTGGGGTAAGGAAGAAATATTGGAAGGCGCGTCGTATTACCTATTTATTCACTTACGTCGAGTGTTTGTTTGAGTTGTGACGCAATACGTCTGCGATCGCGCGGGTAATAAATTAGTCATCTAACGTTTTGCAGAGTTCAAGTTACCGGCAAATTGATATATTTTGTTAACGTTAATTATGTTAGAAATACATTTATGTATCGTATTTGGATTCGAGATTGAATTTTAATCTGTTTGCATCAAATCATTGGTTATAATGATCTACGAGTTTATTTGCATCTGGGTTATTGATTATTAGATTAGCATTATATGAAATGTCTGTCCGTCGGTTAATTGATTACTTCATTCTAATATAGATACGTCATTAAATAATCCTTTGTTAAAAATCTTTATTTTTCTTTCTTTACAAACATGACATACAATGTATACGTTGAATTGCTATTTTTTTTTCCGACTTGAAGGTAATATATTGAATGTTTTTTCAACAGAACCTCCTTGTTCAAATCTGTCCCATTTCTGTCTGTTTATTTGGGATTGCAAACAACGCGTTACATACTCATTATTGACGACAAGTATTTATTAAAGTACATTTTTTATTCCAAACTCTAGAGGCTGAAATAACTGCACGGAAACATTATTATAATTAATGAAATATATATTGAAGTATACCTTTTGAGATATCCAATTATACTCTTGAATGATATAATAGGAGTACTCTAGACTAAGATCTTTTATTGCGATGACAAGAATTTGAGACGAATTCCCCATAATACCTCCTTGTTTGGGAACAATTCATTTTTTACCCTTAAACTAGGGTAAAGTTGATCCCACATCGGTGAACATATCGGGCCCTCGTGTTCTCTCGGGCCCCGCTCATAATAAAATATGAACTACTCGAAAACAAAGTCAACAAGCATAAAAATCTATTTTGAAATATAGTCGCTATGAGTGGGCAAAAGATCACGCAATTATTAAAACTACAATAAGGAAATGTTTTCTTAATTTGATGTTTTTTTTACTTTTTGAAACTACAAGTGTGCTTGAGATTTTATTTTTGGTCAAAAAAATGCAGTAAGCGATTGGAAAATCTCGCTGGTTTGGACTGGGTACTATACTTAAGCTTTTCCTGTTATGGGTGGTTGTATATCTTAACCATTTTTATTTTGAAACTTCTGTAAAAGTAAAAAAAAAAACATTATCTTGTGACGAAAGAGGTATTAATGTATTCAAACACTTATTTTTAATGTAAATAATGTAACAAAACACAATACTTACAAAATAGCAAGAGATATTTAACAAAGAATCAACAACTGTTCACAAGAAAACAATTTTCAAGAAAGCTCCAACGTCGGTCACCCTTAATGCAAAAGAAGTTTAACTCTTGGCCACGACTCTTAAAGCAAAGTCTGAACAACTCGTAAAAGAAACTGCAATCTGTAGGTATTTGCAGTGCGAGTTTAAAAGCCGTGAAATAATTCAAAAGAGCACTCGTTAAAATGCTGAGGGAATTTACAAACCGCGAGACGGGCTTTATCACCTGAACTCAGCTGTTTTATGGCAGATTAGGGATGCGCAGGCGTCGTAAACCTGCCGCAACTTAACGCACTTCTGCTGACACGAAAAATAGTTTACAAGCTGTCTATATCTTACCGACTGTTTATCTGAATTTTACTACTTGATAACACCGCGTCTCTTCTAATCTGATGAAATAAACTTTATATGCCATTTTTAGGGAGCATTTTACGGGTAACACTCTGTAGTCAGAATTAATCCTTAAATGCTTAATGAGTTGTTTGTGGAGAGCACGTTTCCAACTTTTTAATATGTTTTTGAAGGCCGGTTGTTTGAAGATGTTCTAACGGTTAAGATTCTATCTCCGCTGTTCAGACAACTTATAATTAGGAACCTAAGCCACTTACGTTTCTCAATCATGGTTATATATTTGTCAAAGTTAAGATTTAGTGAAATATTTGCGTAATAAAAACAAAATGAAGTGTGCCAGGATATATACCAGTTCATTGGCTCATATAACTCAATAACCGCAGTTCCTAAATACTCTTTTATCGGGGACAACTCCTGATGCTTAAATATAATAAAGCAGTGAATACTTATAGATATTTCGCATATTTCTATAGTAGTTGTACGATTTATTATATCATATCGTCAATCTGTATCATTTTATTAAAAAAAAATATAATTGTTGTATAATAATTAAATAACATAATTTAATTCTAATTCTAAACATGAAATTCACTTCAAATTGTAACCAGACACAAAACAGACCAAAATCAATATCAGCTTCCACCTCCAGAATTTCCTATTTATCAATAAAAATGTTATAAAGTAAGTCTTCGAACTCTCGTTATTGGAAACGTTTTCGCTAAAGGATTCTTTCTTATGGGAATAATAAACGCTCCACCGAAGCATTGTTGATGTTCCGATTGCTTTTATGATCAGTCTCAGCGAGACAATGCGATACGTTTTACCATTCGAGTTTTATATGCATTTTTTTCTTGAAGGGTTTGAAAAATTGTCGTTTTATTCATTTTTAAAGCTCCAAATACTTAGAACTCCCACAGACTTATAAGTGAACTTGGACTAAACTATATTATGAAAGTAAAGAATTTGGTGTATAAACAAAATATCGTCTCAAAAATATAAATGGTTTAAATATTAATACGATTTTACTGTCAAGTTGTTCAAACATCGGATCACTACCAACCACCGCTACAAATATAAACACACAAAATGATATTATATATATTTTTAATATTGCAATAGTTGACTTATAAATCATCCAGGGACAATAAATTTGTTCAAAACTCTAGTTCGGCGCGTCATAACTTTCCTATAGACGTATAATAATCTAACTCACCTGAAACTACCCTACATCGGTGCAATTCCCAAAAGGACGTGCTTCCATTTCCCGTCCAAAGTCAATATGTCGTCGGATATAAGTTATTTTTCCATAATTCTGTAGCCGTGTGTCGGCGCGCGGTGAATTCCCAAATAAATAAATACTAAGCCACTCTTCAGACAGACTGCCAGGTTTGTTTGTGCTTCAATTTAATATTCGTCTTACCGCCATCTTGATGTTTCAGACTTGTCATCATATATCATATTATTACGAGTACTTATTATAATTTTATTAGTAATTCTATAATTCTTACTGCTGAAGAGTGTAAGAGTACCTCAGGCTTGTTATATCCAGAATATTATCTAATTTCCTTAAGAAATTAGTTTACGAAAAATAAACTTACACATTCTGTATCTAAGTGGGTGACTCTATACTTACATTCTCTTTGCTTCACTAAATAAGTTTCAGTTTTACAGAACTGTCAAACCGTTTTCAAAAACTTGTATTTTTCATAACTTTCTTTCAATCCTAAGGGATTCTGAATTATTGAAAAAAATATTTATCTGTGACAAATATACAAGGCAGACCTTTAATAACAACATTGGAACGTCTATCATATAATTTTGTTATGAATTATATATATATTTATATATACTTTTATTTGCATATATGTTTCTAAGTCTATTTGTAGATATGTTTAACTTATTTTATTAAGACCATTTCATAATTTGCCAAGGCAGAATTGCCTTGCTAGTGATGTAGCCTCAATTTATAACGTTTCAGCTGTAATTCGGGGTTCCGTATCAGACACCTAGGGTCACTAAACTACAACATATTTGAGTAGAGAATAAAAATAATGCAATTTACAAAATATAATGCAATCTCTTTCACAAATTACTATTTAAACATGAGATAAAATATAACTTCACAAAATACATTAAAAATAATTCGAATAAAATAACATTTCTTCAAAGCTTTATTGCACTGTAAAATGAAACAAAATTAAACATTAATTCTATAAATGTTACCTACAAAAAATATAAACCGCTTCCTATGTGACAACCCTAGCCACGAAGGCTACAATTTGCACCGGACGCTGTAGAGCTGCTATCTCTTGCCCGTGTATTTTACAGTAGCGTGCGTTTTATACCAGAGGCCTATTGGCCGCATGCACCTCTTTATTTCACTCATTCGCTACCTCACCCGCAGACATCCAGTACTATTCTGTTGTACGAGACTTTCATTTGAATGGAATATCAGTTGCAGGACTAATGACTGACTTTCCTTTGACTTTACATGATATGAATCTTATATGGAGGTTATAAGTTTAATTTATTATTTCACTTATTCGCTAACTCACCTGCAGAACTCACCTGCAGACTTATTATTATTCAGTACTGTTCTGTTGTTAGACTTTAATTTGAATGTAATATCATTTGCAGGACCAATGACTGATCTTCTTGTGACTTTGCATGATATGAATCTTAAATGGAGGAAATAAGTTTTATTTGATGTATGTTTTTCTGTAGAATACGAGTACATTTTTACGAAGGGCCATCAAGGGGGAGAATTAAAGATTGTCAACAGATTTATTATTCGCTCCAGTGAACTTGACGCCGCTCTCCCGGGAGTTGTTGATAATTATAGAAGTCTCATGACTTGAAATACCTTTTTATGTAAAAAGAATAAACACGCTTGTCTGAAAATATCTATAAACATGTATAGCCATATTAAGCTTACTTTAATTTTAAAATAAATATAGAATTTAAAATAAACCGATACGGGCAGGAATTCAAACCCACGACCTCTGGCAAAACATCCCATCGCTCTACTAACGAAGCTACCGTATCCTTTTCTATACAATTAAAAATATAAACACGCTCATTAATTATAATTTAAATATGATAAAAAATAATTGTGTAAAAAAAATATTTAAATATGATATTTGAAATGTTTTACCAGGATATTTTAAAAAGTTTTCACTATAAAAAATTCCTTAATAAGGAAATATTGTAATGCATTCAATTTACTAGAGATGTATAATGAGATATCCCAACATCATAAGTCAACAATTTCCGTGTTCGTCAGTCTTGTACCACTAATAGGGTATTATGAACTTGCTCTAAGAACTCCAGGCCTCGGGGTCCACGGGGATGGGAGGGGTGGAGGGGGGGAAAGGTATTCGAGACATCGCAGTAGGGCGAGATTACAGATGGCAAGATAAGCCCTGAATTAGATACAACGAATTTCGTATGAAGTTGTAAAGATATTACCGCAGCCAAGTAGCGCTTTGTGAATGAAATATTAGGTTTGTTTTACAATAACCTCTTAAGTGAGCATTATGGGTTTACTTTAGCTTTAAAATTTAATATGATTTTGAAATCTCAACCTTTGTATGGATTAAATGAATTATAGATTCAACAAATTTTTGATTATTTGAAGGTATTGAAATTATAATTATACATCAAAGCATTTTAGAATATACGTTTTGGAAATAAATCATGAGATATACAATAATTAACATAAACGGTTACAGAAAAGAGAATATCTATTCCAAAAGTCACAATAACGTCACATTAAGGTCCAGGGTTAAAAATTCAAACGCTCACTCACAAGCTAGCTTACCCGAAGCAATACATTTCAGATGAGGATTCTTAAATCTCAATTAAGGTACAAACGTTGTCTCAAGGCACGTACTGAACTAAATTAATGGCTGCCACATATTGCAACTGCGGCTCACCCTAAATTAAACGTTCTTTTCTACTGAAATGTTTTATTAGCCAAAGTAAATAGATTTCGGAATACAATTTAGCGTTTAAATCTTAATTATTCCTAATTTCTTTGTTTATTTATTATCATAAACACGATTGTTATATAGTTATCGGAATATATACCTTTCCTTAATGATATTGTTTGTTTATTTCCCACGGTAACTCAATTATTATCCAATACAATTTAAGTGTACCATGTGTTAATTCTATTACCTTGTAAACTACCTCACTGACATCACACGAATGACTTTATAACGCAATATTGTTTAACAGACGTATAACTTAAACTATTTACCTGCTGAAGTTTCGCGTTCCAACCATGCCATTGTATACTTTGGATGGCGCAGACTTTAGACGATCTTAACATAATAAAATATTTTTAATGTTTCATAATTTTAATTTATTTATTTATAGAAATAATAATTAATATTTCATCCTTAATTTCCTGGAAAAAAATATGTATTTCTGGTGTTAAAAATCGATTTAAATTTGATTTATAACATCGTATCGTATTCAAAGATGTCGTATCAAACAAAGTCACGAATTTTGATGGACGTCTGCTCCTGCCTTAAAATAGGAGTTACAAGATAATCTGTATGCTGTGTGTCGAATTTTCGGCAAATCCAAAGCCGGCGTAACCATGGCAACGGGCCCTTTAAAACCCTGCCGAAAAGTCAAAGCGTGAGCCAAAATAATGACGATATGAAATATGGCAGAGAACTTCTTCTGAAACGTGTCAAAATATATTGTTAACTTTTGGGGTGTTATAGAATATATTTTATATGCCATATTGATATGTTTGCGCGAAAACATTTCACAAGTCTATATTAATAATATAAATATTAATTATGTAAACAAACAACAATAATTAATACATTTCAAATGTATAATTGATTCACTAAATGTTGAAGCTACATAATAGACGTTATATATAGGAATGCTAGATATATGTAATTTTATTAACGTGACCGCGAGCAATGCTGGCCGCATTCCTTCCTGTACGGTACATGTAGTTAGATTTACCGGATATTAGGCCTGCAATATCCTTATCATTGCATATACGAATTATACATATATATACAGTAACATGGAATGATTTATATTTTGTTTTTGTACAAAAAGAATTAAATTAGATTGTAATATAAAGTAAAGTGTTAAAGTCAGTGTTTAGTTCCTCATCTTCATAATCCATGCAAACATGCTGTAAGAAGCTTACGTGGTAACAAAACCGCACAATCTCAACGAGAAACTAATATAAGAATTTCACCTAAACTTTGGTGCTTCTGAATTGTTCAACATCTTTCAAACATTATAAAGTTAGGTAATTATTTAAGTTAACAAATATGATGATAATAAAATTGAGTGCAATTGTAATGTATGAGACATTTCATTTTGTAAATCAAATAAATATTCGGAATTCGTTTATTCTCATAACAAATGGGCGCATTTTAAAAGCCTTATTACCGCTGTCACAGCTTGATATACGAGCTCGAATGAGAACCAATATTCCATTATCGGTTATCACTTCTTTATAAATTAATTAACTTATTAAATTATTTATTTTTTTTTTATTAATTAATAGTTAAAAAAATCGTTCTTTTGTTCGTTTGAAAAATATAAATACAATAAAATATAGTTGTACATAAATTTCGTCGAGAATATCAACTCCTTGTTGAATCAAAATTTTGTGACATAAACCAAATATTTGTCCCCTGAAAGTTTCATTACGTCTGTAAAACAACACTGTATTAATGAATTATAATCAGCTGAAAGCAAAAAGTAAATTATAAATTATCAGCGTAGTGTAGGCGACACTACGCTGATAATTTACTTTTTGGAAACCAGTAATTGAATTGAGTTACCAAAGTGGCATCGATCAAATTAATTAAACTTTTAAGAGCGTTTCGAATAAGGGTCGTTTTGTTTTTATTAATGAATAAAACTTTAGTAAATTATGTTTGAAAATGTTTATGGTTGATTTTAATATCGTAATGCGTTTTCAAGTGCTCCGTTATCACTGGAGTGGTTTACATATTGGGTAATGTTTAAATAAAACTCCAGAATAAAACTACCTTTATAATAAAAAATCTTTTAACAGTATCAGAGAATTGCTACATCATTGAATTGAGCACTTTTTTTTAAATGACTTATATAACAATTGTTCTACGATTCGTCTGTACGTGCGACAGGAGAGCTCAGATATTGTGGCTCGTGACAATAAATAAGACGTAAAATTTTATTTTACAGCGGTAAACGAAAGAAGCTAACGAAATTACATTCAATTACGGACTTTGCCCGCGAATTCCTCCCCCGCAATAAAGGCACAGCAATGTTGCTCGCGTAAATTTTTCGGACATAAAACTCTGTAAAAGTGAAGTTAGTGAGATGTAGAGCGACAATAAATGTTTATAGAGGTAGGAAGGTATGGCTGCTCTACAGGATTGTCTCCCCCTCTCAATTAAGTTTCCGCCAAGTGAAATAAAAATTTCTCAAAGTAAACGAATGCGGTAAATTAAGTGAGCCAAATAAGGTTCTTAAATTAGGTCATGCAACCAAGTGTCGAGGGTTGCTCGTTGCTGGAATTAAAAACCGTCCATCTAATATTATTAAATTTTGCATTATTGAAGTCATGATTTCTTGAGTATATTTTTCTACTCGAGCTTCACGAATAAAGTACTGATTTTTGAAATAAATATTAATTTCGAAACATTGAATAGCGAGTCGATTCAATAAATTGTATTATCTATGTGATATGTTTATCTATGAATTATCCTATGGATATAACACATTTATCTCGGTCGACGAAATTACCACTAACACAGCCAATTTTCTTACCTTTGACAAAATCACGACCTCTCTGCCTATTACGTAACATTACCCAAAGGGCGCACGCGGGACGAATACCCACAACATGTGTAGACTGATTTTATAGACTTTGAACCATATCAATAAGTGTTAAAGTATATTTTAGAGTGGCACATCTATTTCGTTTCGGCGGTAAAAGGCAAAATATTGAAGAGAACCCATAAAGCACTCTCGATGGAGGACTTAAGGTTTAGAATTTGTTTTTAAGCTCTGACCGCATGTGCTCATGCTTGCGGCACTTCCTCGTAAAAGGAGTCAAGATGTGCGGGCAAATTAGAAAATCTTTTGGAGAATAATTTAAGAAGTAAGCCCGCGGTTTCCGAGTTAACTTTGTTTCTCGTCTCCGGGGCGCTGGGTAAGAGAAAATTGTAAATGCTCATTTCAGACGCTTAATTTTCAGGTGCAGTGATGTGGACTGATGAATCTGTGTATATTATTATTGTAGATAGTAAAAATATACGTAATAATTTTTAAATTTCATAGTATATTAATGTAATTAAAGAAACTGCTAGAATAATGTAGGGCGACTTAAATTAGGGTCACAAGGATCAGTCACATGAATTTGTTTGTCATATGCAGGGCGCACTACTGGCGTCCACATTCAATCTTCTTTGTCCTTATGTAATTACCCCCGTATGGAAGTATGTTAACCCTATTCTGAAAGGTATATTATGTTAAGCGTACATATAAACATGAGCCCGTTTTATTCACAAGATTACGGGTAACGTGTTACTTTAATTCTGATTACGCTTTTAACGACCGTTTTAAAGCCATGTTTCTCAAGCTTAAGCTTTTATTTCCTTTAACATTAAACGATTGAATAATAAATTTAATTTAAAATTTGATTTTGTTTATAATTATACAAATAACTTTGAATTTTATTATAATATTATTGAGATTTTTAAACAAGAAAATAAGAGTGTTATTTTTGATTTGAAACAAAGTAAACCACAAGTTAATATTTCATACTTAGCTTTGAGAATAAAGTTTTCGAGATTTGTACGTATCCCAGAGATATACAAACGTCACAAAGAAAATTCCAGTAACTTTATCTCACCCGATCACATTTTCATGCTATATTTTTCTTGCTTGGAACGTGAAGCGTTAAAACGTATTCCATAAATCTTGATACTTTGAAGGAGGCGGAACAAAAATACTTTTTTAACAATTTGTACGAATTTCGGGAACGATTAGCAAGTAGGCTATATTGATAAAGTTCTGAATGTAATGTTATATAATGATACATATAACCTTGGGACCATCCGCTATCCTAGTAAAATATTGACACAAATCCCTTAACTTATAAAATTGTGCTTCCGTCGTCGGCGGGTAATATGGGATTTCCGTCATTTTGATGTAGGGCCCGGGGCGGTGCGGCCTAGAGTGGGTCTCAGTGGGTCGCATGTTTGCTAGGGGACACCTGGCTACTTCTTACGGCCCATGTGTTTGCTGATCGATATTGCTTTGTGCCCCGGTCGCGCACGCTAATGCATTCTCAAGATATTCCACTCTACGCCTTTTCAAAAAGACTGCGGAGTTTGTTTAAGATCTTATTCCGCAGAGAAGTAACCTACTTAAAATAATATAAATTTTGATAGGTAAATTAAATTTCAATCCCCCAACTTTTTTTTAAAAAAAATACAAAGCCAAGCTAAAAATAACATGCATATTTAATTATTAAATCAAGATTACATTTTTATTATAGAGGTTGAATAAAATAAGAATAATAAAGAAGATAATAAACATCAGAGGTGCATCTAACAGAGAGAGAAGGAGATCAGAGCTTGAGGATTTCGAGGGAGCGTAAATGAAAAAATATTTGTCTGGGTCCTCCCCACGATATCATCCACGTATTATTAATGTTAGAGACTATCGTTTTCTTTTACGTCCTTCCATTGTTCAGTCGTTAAATTCAATTAGTTCTTATTTACTCGTTTGTACTTATTATGAATACGCAGTGTGGTTTTTTTTTTATTTATTTTATAACTTGGACGATCTTATTTCATTTGTTTTTTCTGTAGGCAGAACATGTCAAAATATTTTAATAAGTTTTTCCTGTTCGATGATTTTTAGAACAATATATCGTTATTTTAAAAATAAAAGATATTTTGGGAGCTCGGAGACAATATTTGCATTTCAAGGTGCAAGAAAAATACAATTAATAAATTAAATATATGCTTTTTTAGTAAATATCGCTATATAAAGGATATTCTGAAAATTATAATAATTAAAAGTAAAACATATTTTTAGTAACTGGACTTGAAAATAACGATAAAGACAGAATATTATAGAATACAGAGTTATATGATAAAAAATATTAGGATCTACAATTGTTAATAACATTTATTAAAAAAAATATGAAAAAAAAAAACAAATCAAGGAGGAGTTTTTATTACTGAGCCATTTTATATTAATCATATCTTGGATCTTCTATAAATAATTCAAAAAAGCTCGTACATTAAATAAATGACGTAATTTATTGTGAACTAAATTCAACATATATTAATATTATATTTGAAATAAAACTATTTGTAAAGAGACAACCAATATGTCTGAGTCTCTACAGATTTAACTTTTAACGAAAAAGTTTCTCTTAAACCATCTCTATATAAAGAGACTCAACAAGTATTACAAATAAACTGTTAAGGATAATTTTATAGCAAATTCTCCAGCCAGAGCCTTCAGGATGCATGTTCACTTTGCAACTTTTCAAATATGCGGTGCGACTGGTCCCTTATGGAGCCATTATGCAAACTCTACTAAGACCATAATATTATTGGATATAATAACAGCCTTATTATGTGGCCCAAACTTTAATATGAAGCGATCTTCAATGAAGTATAAAAAGGCAGAATCAGACATTCTATACTGTTATGAAGAAGAATTTAAATACAATAGTGAGTTCCGAATTTAAGTTACCAATACTCATGTTCTAATAATAATTTATTTGGTTCATTTATTGATCAATGGATTGCTCATTAATATATTATATTTTTTTATTATTTTGTTATAAATTAAGCAAATCTTCCGCTGTATCTCATGTTATTAGTTTGCTTGTACCAAGCAAATTCCCGCTGTATCTCATGCCTTGGTCTCTTCATAGTGTCTGCCGCAGACGCTCCTGCGGCATCGCAAGCGTTTTAATGTCGCTTTTATACCGTGTTCCCAGATTGAGTCCCTCCCGTCCGGCATTTAAACCGGATTGCTTTACACTCATCAATTCTGCTTTAATAGACCCGTTTGCTTTTATACTTAACGACCGGGTAAATGCGATGGTAGCGTCTTCCTAAATGACTTCAATCGTTTTGAAAATTTTAGATTCTGTCATTAAATGTTTTAATTTGTTAGCTATAATATATTAATATGAAATTTAATTACAATTGGATTCATTAAATTTAAGTAAATCCTGAATTCGTAATTGAAATAATTTTAGAGACTTAAAAATACCTTCCAAGTTTACGGGATAACTCGTCGAATGACAGGCTGGGCATAAAATGAGCGGGAAATATCACAAGAGCAGACTTCAGGTTTACAGACTAAAGAGAAATACAGAGTAAACAAAAGGAAGTTCCGGTGGTAAACTACTTAAATCTCGACTGTCCCCGCGCGGTTAGTGGATTAAACTTCGCCAGACGTGCAAATAATAAATGTAATAAAAATATTTTAAAAGATCAAACATGTTTGTTTGCGATATACAGTATGATATTTTGTGTATGGATTTGTGGTTTAGTTTAGTTTAGTTTAGACAAAACTAAACTACCTTCATAATAATTTGGCTGAATTATTACCAGTTGATAAATCTGTTTGTTAGGTTCTTAATGCAAATCGTATAAATTTTATTATTATCTTTTGAATTTTATGAATTTATTAAAACCAAACTCTAGAACGCAAAATGAATCTTTTCTATTCTCAAAATGAGAGATCAAAAACCACATTCTATTAACAATAAAAAATAAAATATGTATTACATATTGTAACATCAAATATCTGTATGTATGTTGAAGGTCAATGACCTGACCTAAACAATTCCAACGAATATAAATATATCATTGGCAAATTGTCTCGTCAGCGATCAGACCCGGGGTCCGACAATTAAAAAGCCATTATTTGGTAAAACGAAATCAGCCTATGCTCTTAGTTAATTGACGATTAAGGATGATGAAGTCGCCTTTGCGTGAGATGAGCTTAAATGTCCACACGGGCTTGGCTTTTCAGCTAAAGGTTTGACGTGCTCAGAAAGTATTCCGTTTGTACGTCTGTTACGTTCTCGTATCCCAATAATGTCGTTTAAGTCTCGCTTAATATTATTTCAAACACATTTTACTGGTTATAGGTTAAAAATAAAAGAAATGGATGTCTTAATATAGCATATGTAAATAAATATATGAATGTGGCTGAGTTAAATATAAATTTATATTAAGTTTGATCAAATCGAAATCTATGAATCAGACGCTATAAGTCTAAAAGATATTTAGAAAACATCACAGATATCCTTTTTAGAGAGATTTAAAATGTTATTTGAACTCTAATAAGATTATCACTCTTAAAGACCGCTTATAAAACTTTCAAAAGCCGTCCCATGAATAAAGAGCGGAGTTTTCCAAAACGCTTCAAACGACAATTACATTCGAATTTATAAAAGGAGCCACCTGTTGAATTCTTCCTGCGAAGCGAACGTGCTCGAAAAAGACTTTATTTGTGGAGAAAATCTTGTCGACATCTGTTTTGCGGATTTGGTTTAAAGTTTTCTCAGAGTTCACCAACGTCGGACGTCTGACTCATCGTGTGGTTCCAGAAAATCGTCTTATCTTATAAAATGTTTGGTTGTTTTTCGTGTATTCTCAAGCAATATTTATTTTAATATTATAATCAGATGAAGTTTGTAAGTTTGTACGGAATCTTCATAACTATATTTAGTTTGTCTTTTTGTGGCGATCAAATTTATATAAAGTCGAAATAGTAGAGCTAATACGTTTATGGGCGCTGTATCCTGTCGTTCGTGCGAATGAGGTCGCGGGAAAAAGCTATTATAATATATTTATGTAAAACCTTTCATATATTAAGAAACGTATATGTAGAAATAATAATTTTATGACTAAAAACAGTATTTCAAGAAAATGTTTGCTGTAATTATATTAGTTTCTTATAGGCACAGCTTTAATATATTAAAACAAGCATTTGTATACACATAAAAATCACATTAAACCTCTTCCATTTATAAAATCACTTAAAACCATACGACAAAATAACAGCCTAATGAACTCCGTACGCGCCAAATAACGCCATAAAGAACAATATGTGAACTAGAAATTAATTCGTAAAATTCAAACAAAATGGCTGTTCAGTAAGCCGGGGCGCGTGCGACTCGCGCACGGACCAATTACCGCAAGCATTTTAACCTCAAATTTCACTAATGAAAATTTTCACACAACTCATATAAGTTGAACGTAGGGAGCGCCTTATCGTCTATCAGCAGCTTATTTTTGTACGTTAGTAATTAGAGTGTGTTCATATGAAGTAATGTAATGGACAGACAACCTCGCCTCAATTAACATTTCAACGCGATAATTGAAATTTCTTGTTACGAGGCGTTTTTTTAAATTCAGTATTTACATAACAGTAACCTTTTTAAATATAATATCTATCTATAATATCCTAATAACTTAACTTTCAATTAATATTTAAAAGTTTAACATTTCCGCGAACAGTAAAAAGGGAAACAGTGACAATTCAACCCCTTTGAAAACCAATAAAGATTGTAAATTAGTCTGTTTTACATTACTTAATTTAAAATTGATGTTGCGACCAAAAAGGTTTTATAAAAGCCCATTATCGTTGAATCTTTATAAAGTAAGAAAGCGATTGCCTTCATTACATTCAACTGTACAATAAGTAAATTTAAATGAAGCCGCAAACAAATGTATAAGGGGTAAAAGAGAGCCCGAAACAATTTACGCCGCCATTCCCCACCGGTCGCCTGTATCGATGTCGTTTGCATCTGAAATCTTTCGAGGCAGGACTACATTAGAGGGGGAATCGGCTGGATCTTAATTTATCGAAGTTTTTATGGTTTAATTAAAGGAATTCACTTAGTCGAGGGGTGGGGCGACGCGTCGCAGTCCATCGCGGCGCGGTTACCGCTTTATACTAGCAGACTGTTAGGTGTCCCCGGGCCACGATATAATTAGCACTGAAATTTGCTATTGAAAGTTTTAATTGAAAAGGCTTTGTGCAGTGTTATAGTCTGTGAACAAATTAAGTCCCTATTCTAAGCAGTGTGGCCTTCTGTATTATCTTGACGCCTGGCGCTTAGTTAAAAAGCGATGACTATGGAAGTATTTCGTCTCTTCAAAGTAAACCGCTCGCGAACAGGAAATATGAATTCATAGCCTCCTAAGCCATTGTATCTTTCAGCTTTTCAGTAGCAAGACGGCTACTGAAAGGCTGAAAATCATGCTTTTGTGCAACAAATTAAGTGTTTTACAAACGGTGTTAAAATGTTTTATTGGTTTTTTTTGGGAAGCTTTTAGTTTTAATGACTGCTGGCTATTTTATTGTGATATTAAAAAATATATATGTTTATGAATTAGATAAAAAATATTAAAAACAGTACGTATTTATTTGAAAATTAAGTAATACGGATACTATTATATTAAAATAATATAAATAAATAGAATTCATAATACTATAAAGTCCGATAAATATATATACATCTACGTGGCCATTCAAAGTGTATCTTACAAATTTTATGTATTGAGTTTTTGATTATTACAGATATTATTAATAGCTATTCATAACTTATTTAAATTAAAATTTTCAATAAGTTGAAACAAACATATAATATTATATTTAAAATCATTTTTTTCATAAAATAGAACGCAAAAAATAACACAAATTGTTACAAAGTAAAACAGAGATGTTGTCTTTTATTTAAAATATATATTTACATAAAATTTATCATAACCCAATAGATAAATGTAGAATAAGTTGATATTTCTATCAACAACGGTAAACTACCTTCATTGTGCTGTTATTGTTGGATTGTTCTTGAGAGTCAAAATTAATTCACCCTTTAAGCTGTATATTGTATCTTGCCCCAA
The DNA here is from genome assembly GCA_963555665.1 of Dircenna loreta. Classification (NCBI taxonomy): domain Eukaryota; kingdom Metazoa; phylum Arthropoda; class Insecta; order Lepidoptera; family Nymphalidae; genus Dircenna; species Dircenna loreta. Next base: position 13,088,174 of record OY743094.1, read on the forward strand.
TTATTATAGAATTTATTCTTTACTGAGTAAACAGTTCTCTATTTATTAGGGTTCATTATTGGAATTAATTTGTTTGTGTTATGAAGCCGCGTAGAAGGACTGTTTTGATATTTAAATGAGGGTAAAGGCTGATTGTAGCCGTTCACCTCTGGGCAGAGGTCCCGCTATCTGCCCCACGAGCATACGAGCCCCTTGTTTCATCACTTTAGGAATATTAATGAGAATTATTACATTAAATGCCTTGAATATTTGCTTTTGCTGCGGTCATCTCGATTAGTTTTTTTTTATCTGTGAAATAGTTTTTATTCTATTTTATTACTATTTTATGATGGCAATTTATTTTATATAAAATTAAAAATATTTTGATTTTAAATTAATGTAATTAGGAATATATGATAACTAATAGATACACATTCAAGTATTTTTTTCTTTGAAAATAAAAACATATTATAAATTCCGTGTAGCAGGAAAGATAAACCATCGCTCTCAAGTCAAATTTTCAACTCACAAGTGGGTCAGAAAGTTTAAAGGTATTGTTATATAATTAACAGGCTATGTTGCCGCTAACAATGGGATAGCTAATTTTTAATAAGGGCTCGTATAACCGAAGTTGAAATTGGCCGCGAGTTCGGATTACAGAGCTAATTACGACTCTCATTTTCTTAGTCCCCTCCATCTTTGTTTCTACCGAGATGTCGCGGGGAAATCACTCAGACATTAAGGGCACAGAATAAAACTAAATTCAAACACGTATCACGTTTCAGTTACCTTTGAAAGATTTAACATTGAATAGCTTTACACTCGATATAAATAGATGCCTTTCTTAAGTCATATAATTCACAAAATGTCGCAATGGGAGAAATAAGTGGATGTATTGTGGATACATACGTCCGGGAATCGTGATATGTTTTTAATAAAAGGCAGATTGGATAATCGCTTAAATCATAGAAGGTGCAAAGAATGTCATATAAGGCGTATTTTGCTCGGATACATTTTACACCTCGCTTCACGCTTACCCTAAATCTGTTGTCATTTCGACGCGATCCCGTGAAAATAGGGACAAGAATCCCTCGGATAGTCGCGAGATATTTGGAGCTATTTCTCACCCCCCCCCCCCCCCCTCTTCACCCCCCGTGACTAGCAACACAACTTCATCGTTTTAATATTTTAGTGTGTTGAGAGTGAACCTTGTTACCTGAAGGAAATGTACAATGTTCTTACAAAAATACTTTGTTATCACCAAATTACATTTGAATATTTGATTTATTTTTCTCATTATATATGTCTGTGATAATAAAGTCAAGTCAAGGGAAGGTATTTACAGACTGAAATCCCAAAGCACTTGTAATCTACCCATTCCCTCAATGAGATGGGTCCGTACGACCGCAGCGATATCGTTAACATCTAGGCGTTCGATTTACAAAGAGCTTAACCCCGCTCTACGCCATTTGTGTTTTTCCGTGCAGACAAATCGGTAACAATAAAGCGCGGGCCTCCTCCACAATGCTCGCACGCATGGCCTGCTTTTAATTTGCCGAACGAATATCCGATCGCGCGCTCCGTCGGCAATCGCTTGAAGCCAGTCCGTAAAATCCCGCTCGCTTGTTCCGCTCTCCATTTAGAGGTTTGCTTTTTTATTGACTATAAACTACATACTTTCGACTTTTGATTTGTTTTTATAAAGATTCAGACAATCCAAATCTATTACTTGTCGATTTTGAGAGTAAAAGCAATTAGAAGGAAAACCTCTCGAGCGTGCGGTGTTTTGTTGATAATTCAATAATCCAGCCTCGATCCGGATCTCTTTTCACTACACCTCCAGTTACCCTCCACCCCCCCCCACCCCTCCCTCTACAAGCACCCCTAAACGATTTCGATAACATTCTTACGTAATCAGTTAACTTGTTTTTTCGTTTCCCACACAATATAAGCACTCCTTAAGTACTTTTGAAAAAGTTATTCAACTCCCAAATATTGCCTCGATACAAATAAAGTTAAATTGACAAAGTTGTGTTGGAAGTAGGCGGGTAGGTGACGAATATTAGGATTTTATTTTTTTAAATATCGAATAGTGACTGCAGTTAAATTGTTTTGAAACATGATATTTGTGAAGTGCGTCCCTTTTACAGATGTTATCTTATTTTTCTGTCTGAAAAAGGTAAAGCCGAGAGAAATAACGTGGTCAATTTGTTGGGTTTCTACTTAAGTGAAAAATATCGTCGTTGGTTTGTTGCGGTGTGAGGGGGGTCGGGTAGGGGGGGAGGGAAGGGAAGTGGGGAGCGGGGAGGCTCATATTATGTGGGAAAGTGTATCAATTAATTAAATGTGTACTTAAATGTATGCATTTAGCGCAACCGAGCGCCCACTAGCGCTTTTATTAAAACAATATATTTTAAAATTTTCAGCTACTTTGATTATTTTATCACTACATGTTTTTTCAGAGCACTATGTACCTTTACGTATTTAAATAAAATATTATTATGAATAGAGAAAACTTTTATGACAAAATATAATTTTACGATTGTTAAGAATTAATTTGGTGAAGCTGTTCAAGTACAACCTTTGATGGAAGTCAAATTTATTATTCGTTTCCAAAGCAGGCACACAAAGTTATATTTAAACAATTATATGTTTATTGAAAAGTATAGATTTATTATAAAAGTGTAAGAAATCATCATCATATTTAAAAGCTTCTATTAAAATTAAAAATGGAGCTTGAAAAAATAAGAAATAGATATTTCGCGACTAATCCACTTCGATTCGCGACCACGCCCGTCATTTATCATACATCTCATTCATTAGGGAATAACTCTGCGTCAATCCATTTTGCACCTTGCACAGTCTGTGAAAGGTGTATATTAGTTTGACACTAACACTCCTAATGTGTTAATGGACAGACGGACACGATACCGTTATAGCTTATTCTTCGCCGACTCATTAGCCGATAGCCGTTTTGTTGAATTAATTAAGGTATTGTTGGTTTTTGGAATTTTATTGTCTCATAAATTTAACTACAGTTCCAAATGCAAATAGGGAAAAATCTTACTAATTAAAATGAAGATATAGTATCGTTTTATTTTTAAGTAATCTTCATATTTAAAACCTGGATATTTAATCGAATGGACATTATTTTCCAGTCAAATAAAATACAGAACGGAATTACAGAAGGTAAAACGTTAAAAGCCGCACATATTTCGATTTCGGACTAACCTGATTCAGGTTTTTATTTTAATCCCGGATAGTTTGTTTCCACGGGGCCTTGGGCAAAAAACTAGCCAATTGAAAGTTATTGCCACACAAACATCGGGCGCATTCGTTGCCGCTTGATCGAGTATCAAAATTTAGTGCTCGCGCTACACCAGCGGCCATGATGCAAACACCAGATACCGACTCCACTACAAATACACTGCACTGCACACTTTTAATACTTCACTTATAAAATATATTTCAATACATATAAAATATATTTAGGTTATCATTGTCCAATATAAATTCAAAATCGCAACATTTCAAGATTGAAACACAAAAAATTCACAAATAACTTCGATCTGTAATTCGAGAAGCTCTCAAGCAAGGCTCAGCCTCCACAAGTACAGTTGGTACATTTATTCGTGGTCCTATTCCAGCTCAATCATCCTCTCGAGACCGCTCGTCTGCTCGCTTCCATCCGACTTACCAACGTTACAATCGTTTGAATCAATTGGTGGAAATAATTTATCAGTTTTTAATACTTTCTCGTTTCAGCAGACTTTACGTCTTGTTTCGTTTTAAGTTTGTGATGTGTTTTGAGAGCTCAGTATACTTCTTTATCATGAGATTGCTCATCCTTATAAGTATTTAGATTTTAATTACTATTTTTAAGTAAGCTTAGAGTCAATAAATATATTAATATGCATTATATACAACATTTTTTTTTTAATTTTAAATGCATTCATAATCAGAATTTCATATAAATATATCGAGAAAACTTTAAAATATTATTTCATATTTAATCTGTGTTATTTCCAAACAGCGTATATAAAAAATCCTAAAAACGTTGGTTATAATACTCCGATTCATCCCCGTTGTTAAGGGCGTCGGGTTTCCCCTATTGATTACCCAAAAGGCAGAAAATAAAATTGTCTACGTACAAATACTGAGATAACCGAACCAGAGTACTGATCGACCCCCAGCCCTAACCAACACTTAAATGAATTAAATAAGACCGGCTCTTTTATTTTTTTTAGGTCATTCAAGATTGTCGAATAGGAAGTATTAATTTATATTAGTTTTCTATACAAAAGTATATTATACTTTGCAAAATATGATAAAAAAATATGTCAGAGCTACTACGACATATTGATTCAACTTACATTTTTGATGGGAAAATAATATCCTTTTAACTTAGAATCTCAGGTATTTCGGAAGCTGAGGCTATTTACTCAACAAGCAAACACCCACCATTCAAAAACAACTCTTAAGCACATAGAATAAGAACAAAAATAAAGTGTACAATTTAGTTTGTAGCTTATGAAATATTGTAGCGACGGTAGAGTTCAGTCTCGGTCGCAACTCCAGCGCTATCTTTATCAAATAAAGGAGTTTAGTAAACCGCTACTAACTTCACTCCTGTATTATGTATTTATGATCAAATTTAAATAGAAAACGGATTGCCTCTCGGTGGGAAGGGATTTCGTTACGTGATTTATTTTCATATATTTTGTAATAATTATATTTGAGTTACATTGATTGGCCAAATGTTAAATAAATTAATCAAATATCAATCATTTTGATATTTTTAGGAGATTTTGCTTAATATATACTATATTTGCTTTTTTTAAATTTATCAAAAATGTAGTTAAAACAAGTTACAAGAGACCCGAAACAAAAGATTAATATTTAATATAATGTGAGACGAGACCTCAAAGTTTTTTTTTTGTCACAATTCAAATTATATCCAGATAATTTAATGATCTTAGCACTCACAATTTTATTAAACTATATAATATTTCTAATAGAAAATATAATACTTTAGGATGTTGAGGAAAATGTCATCAATTAGTTGTCCTTCTAAGGGCTGTGTTGGGAAGGCAGTAATATTTTGGTGTTCATAATAATAATAGAGGAAGAGGAAGGGGAGTCTGGGTCCCGGATTTATTTCATTTTTATTGCTTTTTTACGGGCGCTACAGAGAACGCAGCACTATTGCCCGCTAACAGTATGTTATGATAATAATGTCCCGTAATACGAGTATGATGCAGCCCTAAAAATATACAAATTTGCACGTAACTGTCTAATTTAGTGACTGATATGACTTTTTAAGCATTTATTTTACGGCTTATTAAAAAAATATAGATCTTAAGTACGGGAGACTAAATTAAAACAAAATATTCTCGCTCTATCAAATGGTCGCTACCGTATAGATACGCGCTACGTATTCAGCGCTATGAGTAAAACCATGGCTCATTTGGTAGAGCGGCGGACCAGCTTTGCAGAGGTCGTGGGTTTGAATTCCTGTCCGTATCATTCTATATTTATTTCAAAATTTTAATTATCTTTACATGGGTATAAATGTGTATAAATATTTTTATACAATAAAATCTATAAAAATCAAAGATTTAAATAAAAATTGTTATGTACAATCTATCTGAAAGTATCACCGTAGCCACATAGAAGTCAAACGGACCATGTATCGAGTGTAGAAATAAAAATAATAGAGTAGCATTTCGCGCTCAATGACCGAAACGAGTGTTTACATTTGATAAGACACAGGGGCGCTACACAAGGGTTGTGTTTTGTTCCATTAAATTAAACACAGTTTTGTACTTGGTTGTATTTCCATAATATAGGGTAGGTTTCTTCGGTATGACTATAAGTCATTGTTTTTTATACAAATATGACTATTATTTAACAAATAATCAAATCAAGTTAAATTTAATAGATAAAGTTAATATTACTTCTTGATCTGGTAATAAAATTAATGTACTTTTTTTCCCATTGAATATGCTACGACATTTAAAGGACAAATCCGAATTACTGCTTCTATACAAGATAAATTTTGATATATATAATATATGAATACTAAAATAAATACAGGAGAAATCTTTCTCTGCTAGTTAGGTGTTAAATAGTAGTAGAACCTAAATATATCACTGCTGAAGAAATGCCAACGCATCTTTCTTCAACTTAGAGGCAGCTGTAATTCAACAATCTGATATCTATGAATCTATTACTTTATAACGGAACAGATATACTGTGTTTTTATTTTTGTTGTATCTGCTATTTCAAATAGAATGATTTAAAACAAGGATAGTTAAGCCACGTTATTAATGCAGGGTACGGCGACCTGCCAAAGAACACGCACGGCAAAGAAACTAAAACCAAAACGCAATTTAAAAGAGAATTCTTAAAGAGCGAAGATGCTGGGAAAAAAGATAATTTGGTCTCTGCCCGGGGCCCGCGTTTGTCTTTGCTATTGTGAAGTTTTATTTCGTTCACTTTTATGAATTATTTTCAGTTGTTTTTACCACGGGTCTGAGTTTTCTTCCAGCTGGACTCGGACAGTCGTCAAACAACCTCTTGCAATGTTGGTTTTTGTAATTTATTGTTTAATTCATAATAAATATTTTTTGTTAAGTAGCTTCATATTTTTCTAAGATTATTTTTTAATCATTTGCAGGACAAATTGCCAAACAATATGATATTGAGAAATATATTTTTCATAAAACCAGATATCCGAAACAATATTATCAAACTCCACTTAATTTAATTTCTGTTACAGAATAGTTGCACCGAAACATAACATTCTGTTTTCAACTATCCAATATTTCAATTGCTTTATTTTGAAAACAATTACGAGTTCGCATTTCACCAAAATATAATATCCGAACAAAACAATTTACAAACATTATTTCAACACCAAAATTATAAACATAGAAAATACAAATAATCTATTGATTTATATGAAACTTGTAATATTATTTTCAATTGCTTAATAGATAGCAGAAATATTCCTAATAAACAATTGAAATATCATAAATATATATAATGAGTTAAGTGTATGCAAAATATATAAAATAAGCATGTAATAATTAATTTAGTTGAATAATACAATTGCAGTGAGCCTTTTAGAGCAGACTGAGAAGTCGAAGCACACTGGAGTACATGACACCTCAAATTAGTCGTCTGTTTGTTACAGAATCGTCTTGTTAGCGTGCTTTGTGATGGTAATACATCTGCTGAAATTACCGAACACTCATGTTATTAGAACTCCCATTGACTCCACTAATTGGCATCGCTATGTGGCTGTAATTAAATAACTGCATTATGGTGTGAAACGTGTTACAAATGAATAATTATTTATTAAAACAGTTTCAATATAAATAAATGTATCATGCAACAATGAATGAAATAAGAACGCTGTTCGTTGAGAAGGCAATTTATCGCTCAGTTGGATAGATCTTGGGGAATAAGACGAAGGAAATAAAGCGAAATGCAATGCACTGACAACAGGGCAAATAAAAGAAGCAGACGCAATAAGTAAAAGAATCGCAGAAACATTACTAAGTTTAAAAATTTACACGCATAGTGAGCGCCCGTCCGCCCGTGAAGAATTCCCTTTTCAGGCAAAGCAATGAAATAATACGAACAAACAGTAGGAAGCGTTGACGAAACGAATGAAAAAGAATACCCTGTGAGCAGTCTCAAATCCAACAAACCTAAAAGAGATTACCCACGCTCCAACTGCTCTCAACTTGAATAAACAAAAAAGCTCAATTTGTCTGCTTTAAAACAAGGCGGAATTGCCATAGAGCGCCAAAGACGGCGAAGGAATATTAAAAACGTTTTTAAAAAGACAACAGCGAGCGAGCACAAGTTATTTGAATTTTTATTGTGACAAGTGACACAATACGACGCGCCATTTCGGACCCTTATTTATATTGCATCTACTTTTAAACAATTATTAAATCAGTTGTTAAATGTAACGTATGTTTGTGGATATTACCTTTTTTTATATAGATTAATTCGTCTTGGAAATTAAATATATTAAAAATTAGATTAAAAATTGTGGCTAGTTTACAATTGTTTTAAAGTATGATATCTATAGATAACACTTATCAGATGTACTCTAAAACTATTATCAACTTAACGTTTAAGCTACAACATTTCAATATTATAATCAATTCCTGTAATTAAACGGTTAAATAGAATAAATAATCTTCAAAGTAAGTTGTAATTAATAATATATTTTGAAGCTCCGCATATTTTCAGTAAGTATCTCGTATCTCATTACGATTCAAAACATAAACGGCTTGCAGTAATATAAAGGCTCCAAGTATTTTTGTCCCCTCGCGTTGATTACGCGCAAATTGTTATAAATTGAATTTTAAAGCTAACCGCCGCGGCGCAGCGGAGCGGGGCTGGCGATGCCGGATACAAGATGTAGCGTGAAAACTGCGGAAGGGTTATTTGTTAAAGCTAGGGTTGACTCTCAAGAATTTGAGTACTATTCTATATTTTAAAAACTATGGAAATATCAATAATTGAAATAATATGTTGTCAAATCATGAAACAAATAAGAAACGAAATAAATAACCTTAAAATATTATACATTTTAAATCAACAATACCAATGCTATCAAAATGTTTAAGGCCAATTTAATGATATTATTATTTAATTTAACAGAGACTGAATTTCGTTATCAATTATAATTTACACATCTGGAATAAATGTAATCTGTCAACCCTAGATTGTAATGAAAGTGATGATTTCTTGGCTTAAAGCGCTCGTTTCATAACAAGAAACTTTCATCTACCCTCGTCACTCTGAGTTAACTTTGTTTAGGCTAAACTGCACGAATTTTATTTACTGCTTTAATATTTCATACTAACGCAGTAACCACCGCCCGCGGCTCAGCGCGTTTGACAAATAACACGACATCTTGAAATTAATTTATACATATGATAAAAAATAATATTTATTATTTATTACAATACGTATATATATTTTGTTTAACCATATTTTGAAATGTTCCTTAAAACAAACAACTTTGATCTTAAATTCGAAATTCTACACAAAATCCGTATCTTAAACTGGTCTCTTTATCTGATCTCAGATTAAAGTAAGGTCACCCGGATCTCCAGTGTAAATTAGTGTACAGCTGAGAACCCGACCACGATCCCATCGCATTACTGCGGGATGCCTTTATTGCTCAATTTGACTTTATTTAACACAATTCAGCGAAAGGGGGAACCTCCTACCGTCTCGGCAGCTGACAGCGAACAGACGAGCTCCCACTTCAATCCACTTAGCACGGTAGTAGGTGATCGCAATCTACCCACTAGCACTAGGAATGCTTTGAGAGTGTCCCATGCGGCAGACCATAATGGGAATTTCTCGGTCTCATCACTTTATCGATGCCTTGAACTAGACGTTGCGAAACCTTGGAACCAGTTTGAATTAACTGCACAAACCGTGTTCCCGAGATCAGTCTAGTACATCCCGGTAATATATTATCTCGGTAAGCTCGTGGCGCACCTGCATACAAACTTGCCTCAAAGTTCCGGACTGTCTAAATTTAATTAGACACGCCATAAGCGAACACGCGCTGTCGTTTATTTTGGTTAATTCTTCAACAAGTTTTCGCTGTTTCCGAGTTTATTTAAAGTAATGAAAGTTGATATATTATTTTGAAATACATAATCATTCTTATATACCGGAAGTATATTCCATATTCTAAAACCGAATTTCCATTTACTCTGTTTACAATATTCTTTTTTATCAAACGAGATTTATTCCCCTCAAAAATATGTAAAGTTAGACACCTACCAAGGGGATGACGAAATTAAAGTCATATCTTGGCAGTCGAGTCACGCGAAACATTAACCTACCCTGCAATAAACCGCGCCCTTAAGAGCTTCATAGCGAATTAAAATTTCCCGGCTGATCTCACTGACATCTGACGGAAGAACTTTTGTTTATCACAAATTACTCTTTAGTATCATTCATTTCTGTTGAATGATATTAAATCTCGTTAAGTGTCGACACCTGTCCGTTATTAAAAGCTTCTGTTCGTTAATTACCGAATGTCTTGAATGACAAGAAAAGGGTTGAATTTACCTTCATAAATGTTTCATTAATTATAACAAACCATCATAATATTAAAGTTAGTCCTTTAATTTGTATTAATAATAAATATCAATGAAAGCATCTTATAATTTTCTCAAGGAAATTATTTTATATATGTATTGTTTAATAAAGTATATTAGGTTAGGAGGTAACGCGAAAAACATAGAACTTATTGGAGTATATTATTTTAGAGCCTTATTCCTCGTAAGCGACACGCTAAGCCAGATTGAGCGAAGCAGCTTGATTGCTCAGCGGCTCGTAAAATCGTATGACCTGATGGTGAAATGAATATTTAATGTAGAAACGAGTTAAAAACAACGTATATGATGAATAATAAAAATAAGAAGGAACTTCAATATGTATTAGCATTAGAAATATTAAAGCAGAGTTAATATATTTATTCATCTCCGGTTTGAGTCTTGGTTAAGACGAAAATATTTATATAATAATAATATTTGTCCTGTGAAAAAATGCATCATAAAGAAATTCTGCATATTTTAAATATTCCATATGTCTGTCCACCAACCTCGGAAACTAGTTGAAAGCTTTTTTATCATTGTCTTCCCTCCTAAGAATTTCTATTCGCAAAAATTATAAGTCTGTAAAATAGTGAATAAGGGAGACGAAATAAAATTTTCTGGTCTAACTTACTTAGTATGCAGCGAGGATCTGGCGGAAGGACCATATTTTAAGTTTATTACTGCCGACATGGCCGCTGATGGAACGTTAAATTGCATCGCTGCACTATACGTACATACAAACGAATTTTATGTAATAATATTATTACAACCGGTACATTAAACAAATAATATAATAATCAATCTTTAATAGGAAAAGAATACTCGAAACAAATTAAGTACCCCATAACGCGAAGGTAGCATTGTCATGGCGTCTTCTTTAATGAATGTTGACGGAATCAATCCAGCCATAATGAAATAAGCAAACACTGACCCCCAATATCGAGATATCGTCGGTTCTGTTGGCACAAGAAATTTACCAAGCAATATCGGGGAATTCCTCGGAGGGAATCGCCAATTTTAGGGTAAATCGTCGAAGATAATTATGTTTGAAGTTAGTTATTGAGTCAACACATCGAGATTAGCCGCTCGGATATAAATAAGACAACGAAATTAAGGCACGTTTTTATTAACAGGGACGTAGCGGATATTAAAAACGAAATAAAACACGGACCTAATAAGAGTGAAACGTTTACTATGTTTGAATTAATCAAAGGTGAATTTAATAGCGTGCTATGAATAATTTCGACAAATTGTAACATATTAATAAACCCATATTAAAACCGTATTTAAGTAATTATAACCAGAGTTGATCAGCTGATTGGATTGAAATATGAAATTGATACGTGTATAACATTTACACCCCACCAGTGGGTGAGTACCTTATAGTTTAATTTGATAGGTAATTACGTATTCCCTCGCTTATCTAAGAAAATCAACAGTAACGTAATTAACATTTATTTATGGTTTAGGATTATTTCTATAGCTTTGATGTTATATTTCTTGTTTTCGGCTTCGCGACACAATTTAAATGGAGTTTAGTTTGATTAATGAAGCGTTCACTTCGTATAATATAGTCTGAACCTTAAATTACGTGGGAGTATTTTTTATATTATTTTCACACAATAAACCAAAATATAATATGAATTTTATTACTATTTCTTGAAATCACATTTCAAGTACAAATATTAATGTTTTTCGACATTTATTAATTTTATAAAATCTGTTGTTAAAGTAAAATACGTTAAAACATTTTGTCATGTAATTTCCGATAAGATATTAGTACATACTATAGTTTCATCACAACTTTCCAATATCCTGGAACCAGAATGGTTTGTCTCGTCTTCATTCTTTTTTAATCGATGTTCAAAAGCCGTCTAGCAAGAAATTAACCCGGACCAAGCAAGCAAGAAAAATGCATAATGCTCATTGGCAAAGGGCTGAAGGCAGGTGCGGTCTGGCTCCTGACAGCTAATTAAAATGCTAATGAAGCGGGACCGTCCCAGCTATTGCGGTATTAAGTAAATACAAAAATAAATATGAACAAGGATTTAATGATTATTGCATTGACATTGATTGAATGTGGCATTTATGAGTAGAGTAGCTTGAAACATTATATTTTGTTGTTAGAAAAATGTAACTCTAAACTGACCATTGCATTGTCATTAATTTTATGGCATTTATGAAATTAATTAATTTTTTTTTATTTAATTAATTAAAAGTAGCTCCAACACTTTTTTTTCGATTTTATAAAAATATGGCTCCAAACTGTTATTGGTATTAATGTTTTTAAACTATCGCGACCTGTACACATTTTAAACTAATATTTAGACAGGTCAGTGATCCAGTGACCACGGCCGGTGTAATTCGGCCGAAACGTCGGGAAATAAAAAGGTAAAACCTTAATTGATTTTTATCGCGAAGTAGACCCGATATTTGTTTAAAATGTTATTGGAATATTGACATTTACAGAGAAGTAGCTCAAAAGATTACACTTTTGATAGAATAATACAGCAGTTTTAAAAACTTTGATAAAACCCATCAAGTAAAGGAAAAACGTCGTATCGACATTATCGCCACGTAATTAATATGCTAATAACCCGCTACTAAATGACTCGCGATACTTAATTATTGCTTATAATTTAAACATTACCAACTGTCAGCTAATTGTTATTTAAGTATTTCATACAATCGTTGAATTATATCCTTGAATATCTTTCCATAAGGAATTAGAGATTAAACTTCATAAAATATGATATTCTGTTATAACACAAAAAACTTGTATTCAGTTATATTTAAATTTTCTTGTTCAAAACTACGGAATATGAAAGTTTTGTATTAATAGCGCGTTATCCGAGCTCCTTTGTTCCGCCTTGAGATTGGCAGTTCGATTATCCGCGGCTCCTTTAAAAAGATATATAAAAATTAGTCTGCACTGTCCTAGACTACTTAAGCGCACCGCGGGGAACGCTAGCTTTAGAAAATTAAAATGTCTGAAATGCGAAACAGCTCTGCAAGAAATATGGTCACCGTTTACCGTTTCTAAACTTAATTACAATATCTGTGTATTAAAATTATTTCTTTGTTTTCGTAAAGTATTGTTTAATTTATAATATGTTTCTGCGGTGGCTGTGATGTTAAAATGGAAGTTATATTTCGAAAGCATTATTAATATACAAGTTTCATATGAAACAAATTCATGAAAGTATAAAATAGTTTACAATAGTTAAACGTTTAACTATTTTTCCTTCACACAATGCTCAAAGGATTCCTGTTTGCAAAATTTCAAACAATGCACAAATCATATGTTGAAGCGTAGGCGACAAAGCACCGACATAAAAGAGAATTCTACTCGTCGGAACATTAACGTCTGCTTTATTATTTTTAAGTCTTTCGAGTGTTCCCTCGTTTGAAACTTTCACCTTTCCCCCAGTCGCAAACTGAAAGTTAATTTCTTTTGGTGTATTTTAAAATTAATTTTGCTTTGTGCGACCGCACGCCTCGGGAAGAATTGTGAGCGGTCGAATGCTTTTACTTACTACAAATAAAAATGGCGGACACTTTGAACATTGTAATGCCCTCCAACAAATAAGCTTCCAGTGGCATTTTCAGGTTAAAATGTATTTTAAATCACGTAACAATTTGTCTACGGAAGACAATAAAATTTAAAAAAGCCATTCATGGCAGGCTTTGTTTAAATAAACAACTGTTTTTCTATATGTACATTTCAACATTTTATTATGTATGCATGTGTTACACGTGCCAATAATGTTTACAACATTCAAAAAAGTTATCGTTTGGTAAATAATTTCAGATATATCTGAAAGTTTGTGAATAAAATTATTTAAAACATTTATATGTGAAATATATGTAAGTAATGAACACACGTGGTTAGTGATATCGAAAAATATTAAAAACGTCATGTTTCTTTGATCATACTTTCAGCGCAAAGGGTACTGTAAATAATTCTGCCATCTTGGTCTATATTGGCTTGATAAAATAAAACTTTACTCGCCCTCTGAGAAGAAGGACTTCACGCCTGTCCTTAGGCTCTTTAATAATAAAAACAAGCAAGTAAAATTAACCTCCACCTTTGAGGGTGGAGGCTGCATTTAAAAAATATACAAAATAAACCAGATTCATGAATATAAAGCAAGAACAGGAGTTCAAAAGTAATGAATGAGATATTATTTTATAAAAATATATCTATTTTGACATGAACTGATAATTAATTTGAAGTTTCTTTGTATACATTAAAATGTCCTGTAAATTTTCAACAGGTGTGTGTCGTCAGACTATTTGCCCATTGTGGTTCGTATTTATGAGATCACTTTTTGCCAGATGCTGTGTCCATCTGCGCGCTGAGAACGACATTAAATCTTTCTCCTGTAACCTCTCCTTTTTATTTTTATATTCGTTTCATTTGCACTGGAAAGTATTTAACGCTTTGTTTTTTTTTCTCTCATTCGTACTCTTGTCATTTTTAATTTTTCTTCTCTTAGCATTCTAATAAATTATTAAAACAAGAATAATAATTTATGCGTATAAATAAATCTCTTTGATTCTTGAATATCATTTTATAATTGCCATCATTTTGTATTAATCTTTTATTATTTTGTAAGATATTGTAAACAAAAAATATTCAAATTAATTGTAAATTAAGTATGTTACAAGTATTTTAAATTTTGTTGTATTTTAAATAATAACAATGGTTATGATAAAAAATATGATATTCTAACAGTATCTTCATCTGTACAGGTATACAAAGGAGAGCGGACTTCAAAGAAGAGATCAAAGAGAGATAGCAGAGGGTTAAGCAGAGATGATAGAGATTGTAGGTTAAACATCTCAAACAGAGGTGGCAATGCGATTATGAGAAAAATAAGCCTTTTGCTATGATCTTGAGGTTTGGTAAATACATTGTATAATATATTTCCTTTAAAACATTTCTCAAAGGGATTACAGATTTTATCAATATAAAATGTAAACTTTGATGTGAAAAATAAAATATATGTTTTAGGACTCGTCTGTCCGTGTGAGGAATTAGTATTTCTAAACTGCTTGATGGATTTAGAGGCACTCCTATTTATAACTTTACTTATTTATAAATAATATTTAAATGTTTCATGAAAACTATACGAAGTAATTTCGTATTATTATAAATAAATAAAATAATAACACGAACGTAAATAATTGTTTTTGAAAAACGATTCAGAATATTTTAATGTTTATAAAGTTCTCGCAAACAATCCAGCGCCGGACCAGGGACAGTAAATCTGTAGACAAACGAAACGTGCGCCCAACAAAGCCCACTAAAACAGTAGACTTACGTTTAATCTCGACAATCAGTCGTGTGTCTGTTTCGTTCGCAGTGAAATCCGCTCCGGGCGTCCGGATGTCCGGATTACGAGCCTATCCGGATGTGTCGATGGAAGTGATCGTGACGCTGCAAACGACCCAGCGATTAGTGCAGCCTATCCCGGTCTCAACGGTGGAAATATTTATTTCCATTTTACCTATTGTTTGAATGTTGGCCCAATATGGACCAATGACCCACTTTAATTAGCTATGTGTAATTTGTGGTTATTATTGAATAATAGGTCATTTATTATGACATAACTGTATGTGTGTTATTTTATAACTGTGTGTGTATTATATTATAACTGTGTGTGTGTTACATTATAAGTTATAACTGTATGTGTGTTACATTATAACTGTATGTCTTATAATATATTTGCATGTGTGTTGTTAATCGAATTGGATTAAAATTTCGATATAATGAAGATATAATCAATGAAGGCTGTATAGAAAGAAGATGCCGAGAACATTGAAGAAACTCTTACTTGGAGGTCACGCGTATTCTTGGGGAATTAACACACATTATGAGATGTTATTGCTTGAGAATACACGTAGCTGACAAGGGGAAAATCATCATGTACCGTGAGGTGGGGACGACATTCACTGAAGACCAGACCGGGTTTTGTTCATTTAAATTAGTTTGCAAATAAACATATTTATGGACTAAGGACACATACACATATATACACGCACACATCTATACACACACACACGTACAAATACATACACACACATACTCATAATGTTAATATTTAAGTAAAACAATTGTGAAAGTAGACAGCGCCTAATAAGTTTCGTACTTTTACTTTATAGATATGGAACGGAACTAATATTTTTAAACAAGAATGTGTATGGAATAAAGAAAATATTTTTTTTTTTTACTGTATTAAAACTTTTAATTCATCATAGCATGTACAGTTATTGTTCAACGATAAAATGTTCTTAATATTAATAACGTTAATTTTTAATGTGATGTGAATTCAGAAAAATTATGACCTTGTAATAAATTGTTATTTATATAATATACGCTGATTATTACAATACTAAATTGATTTTTTTTTTCAGGTTACTTGCTATCTCAACGATACGTGGCGTAGCAGATCTCTACACCGTAGGAGTTTCAATACGTAGCGGAAGTCAAGATTAAAATTTAAATGTAAAATTATTTAGGCTACGATTAAGATGTTATAGGAAAATGGTTCTTATATTGGAATTATTAAAATGTTTGTCATATACTGTTGTTTTATTAACCAACCAAAATGGTCACAAATAATAAAAATAATATAAATTTGAAGTAATATAAAACAATGCTAAAATTTACGACAAGAATGTTCAAGGACTTTTAATTTTTATAACAATAATACACAAATTTAAATTCAAAATGAATAATCAAATTAGAACTAAAATGTTAGAAAATTAAATAACAATTACAAAAAAATACAACAATTGTGAAATAAAAGTACATAGCTTACATGTGACTGTATTGGACGCTTAATTTGAAGTATGGTGACGAATAATAAGAGGCAGGCATTTATATTAAAAGACTAGTTATTAATCGTCCTTAAAGTAACGATACACTAACAGACATACACAACCTAAGCTTAAAGCTGGAGAGATTATACTTGCCCTATTTTCTAAGAGATAGTGATATTTTTATTTATTTGGCATTTCCTACTACAGACTAATAAAATAAAGAAAAATTAGTAGTTAATAGGCAAAGGAAAAAGTAAGCCGTCTCCTTTTGAATGAATGTTAACTGAACCATTGCTCATAGAGATGTAATAAATATTTTTATTATTTCGATAATCAGATTGCGAAAAAGAATATTTATATATTTGTTAAGTGAATAAACTTAAAGGGTTTAATCAAACATTTTATATTAATATATTTCTACACCTTTTTTATAAGAGTAAACAAAATAATAATTTCATTTTTAAGATAGGTTCACGTTTATAAGTATTTCTTTTTCCGGCATTATCAGAATATGTTATATCATACTTTAAATTAAACATATCTTATCAATACATATGGGAATAAAAAAGTTTAAAACACACCTCCATACCGGTAAAGTCAACTTTATATGGAATCCTAGATTCATCGAGTCGACATCGTAGCTCAATAAACAGAAAGACGGGTAGAGAGAGCTCGCAGGTACGATTCCGGCCCGTGTCGACAACGTTTTCATTCTATATTTATTTTTTTAATAAATTAAAACAACCTCAACCTTACGTAGTAATCGAAATTCATATCATTTAAGACAACGGAGTTCAAAATAAATTTTAATTATAGGAAATACTTTTAGTTCAATATTAAAATAAACTGTAGTTATAACAAATCACGTTGCAATTTGAATAACTCAATTATACATTGAATGAAAAACTTCATTGCAATACAAATAAAAACAGTTTTCTTTATCGGTAATATGGAAATAGAAAAATGTAGCTATTTATTTTTATCTATTTTTATACAATAATTCTATTTTCCTTAGTATTTAAGTGACTGTTATATACTTTGAGGAGCACTGGAATATATTTTAAATCTTCGTTCATTTATTAGTCTTCAAAGTACTATATTATAATTACCAAGAAGAACGTAAATTATTTTTATCATACGTTATTGATAATAACTGAGGCACGAAACCGATGAAAATGTCCATTACAAGATATAATCTCTTTTTTGGGATATAGTACAAGTTTCGATAAGAGAAGAACTTTAGAGAAGACACTAAATTAAAAGATATATTTATTTTGTTCCTCAAGAGACAATTAAAGAGAAATTTAAAATTAAAAGTCAACTGAAAATAGGATTATGGAATTATAAAGTCTGTCACCCTTATATATATACTTATTCGTATTATGACTATATGTATTTAATTTTATATACTTATACAAAATGAGTCCTCGGAATCGCTTACAATTGTTTTTAAAGAATATTAAATGCCCACACTTCCGCTCCTTCACTAAGATAAATCTGAGGAAATAGCATGTCCGAAAAAAAAAACTAAAATTTATTGTAAAAGCGACTAACATAATAAACTCTAGAAATATTCATCTAATAAAATTTCCTAAATTTAGACTCACAGAAATAGCAAAATCTTTTTTAGGCAATGGAATTCTTTCATACAATAAATTGTCCATATCATTACCTATCGGACAAAAAAAATATCAGTAAAGGCGTTCTTGTGTCCAATGCTTTTTATAAAACGAATGACTTACTGTACACGTTCAGGAGAATAATTCTCTTACTAGCAATTCTGCATACGTTATTTCAAAACGTTGTCTAATAGAATTGTTACTTAAAATATAAGGCATTATATAATTGTTATTATCTGTTATTTTTAGTTAGGATTTTTTTTGTATGTAAATTTGAGAGCATCAAAGCACTAGTGCCATGGCTAGTTATTCTAGGCATATTTCAGTATCACGCTTTACTGGAATTCTTATTTGATCCATCATCTATTATAACACTTAATACTCATTAATATAAGCGAATATATTTATAAATAATATAAAAGATTGTCTAATAAGTTTGTTGGTTCGTCCATCTACCATTTAAATTGTGCAGCTAGAGTCTGACGTATCACGATAATGATACGTCAGACTCTAAATAAATTATGAGTTTTTTGTAGTTTACGTACAAAGATATTATTAACGCTGAGAATACTTTTATGTCATGCATATATTAAAATCAAATCATAACAACATATTTTTAAATTGATAAATACTTTACGTATTATAAGAATGAAAATAAAACATATAACAAGAACATATCTTATTTTTTTTCAAAGTGATATTTTATTTTATTTAAAGAAAATTTTATATTATACTGTCTCATTTAAGTAATTGTACGCCCATTTAAAATCTAAACTTTGACTAGACAAGTCAAATTTTTCCACGTCTCTTATTATAAATAGTGAATAGTACTAACGCAATTGAGAAATCAATTTAATTAAGGATACTTAAAAATGATATATTCGTTATATTATTTTGATAAAGATATTAAATAATACACACTGTTAAACAAAAATATTTATTGCGATAAACTAAATCACTGAATGAAAAGAATATGCCGACTTCCAGCACCTATCACTAAGCATATTCAAAGTAACAAATTAAAAACTTCATACAATACAATGAGAACCTAATAAATATTTATCGATATCTATTTATTTACACTTGCTGTAGTGGCAGCCATAACTTAAACTACAATCACCTTTGTATATGAGAAGACCCATAACGTCCTAAAAACTCAATCCAGAAAAGGCATTCTTTACTAACACAATGTTATTGTTCGACTTTTCTATCACGACTAATCTATCGAGCCTAGCTTAGCAAGTTCGTTTTAAAATAAGTATCATCTACGTTACAGTAGTTATATAACATTACGGCCATGACTTGTGACTTTAACCTACCTACATGAAATAGAAACTGAGTTATTGAATCGAAGACATATTTATTCTAAATCGTCAGCCTCAGGGGACGCTCGGGGCGCCATTTTCTCAGTAGTTATCTCACCGACGCCAAGGGGAGGTGGATCGTGTTCCTTCTTTTCAGCGTTTTGCAACCGTCTGCGGTCTAATGCCAAGCTATCAACTTTAGAGTTGTTTATATTCATTATGTCATCGTTAGTTCCACCTGGCGCTATGTCATCTTGGCCGATGGTAGCGGAACTACTACTTTTAACGACTTTTATATTATCATCAGATGTCTTTCTCTTGATTTCCTCTATTTGAATATCGTTGTTCCGGGTGTTTTTGTCGCAGTTAGTATCAACTTCAGAAATAGTCGTGACAATTCTATCTTCAATTTCATTTGTTGCAGTGTTAGTACCAGTGGCGGTAGTTTCTGTCGTACCACTTCGAGATGATGCAACGTCACCAGTGTGAGTGGTATTTGTCTGTGCGGTCGATACAGATGGGGACGTCTGTGTTGTAGATTGAACAGTATTCTGAACTGTTTGCGTGGTAGACTGTGTGGTGGGTGGTGTGGCTTGAGTTCCAGTACCTGGCGCGTCATGGTATGCGGCACCACTCGCCAGAGCCGCTATACCTGCCAAACCCATCATACCTCCCATTCCGTGATGAGTGCGCAGCAAGAGTTGCTGCAAGTGAGCTTGCTGTAGTATCACCGGCAACTCATAGTGATGGAAGAAGTACAACATGGAATGCTAGAACAAAAGAAAATTATATTCAGAATATTAATTATCTCATTTCTTAGTTTAAATCTATAATTCAGTTATTTAGGATTAATTTATGGCATGTACTCGTAATATAAAGTAAAAGTTCGTAGACATAATCTGTACGGTCAATGAAATAATATATGAAGTGTGTTTGCACCACATTATCAGACACGTCTGTCGGAGCAAACTCGCTTAGACAAATAAATGGGAAACTCGTGACAGCGCCACGAATGGTCTTTGCGTTATTTATTTATTTCTAGGTCAGAGGTCCCTCCCCTCAAGACACCCGACATAAGTTTTAATTAAGAAACTTGTGACCGCTCCGACTTAACTTTTATTTGAAATTATATTTTCTCATCCCCCCTTTTTTATTTCTTTTTTCGTTACGGATGAATGTAACGGGTTTCCATCAATCACGAATCTTTATACGTCATCAATAAATACCACCAATAACTTAGAAACCAGTAAATAACTTAGATGATTTTATTTTGAAGGCAATATTTTTTGATCGGTTTAGGAAAACGAATACCATCAACTGGAAAATGGCTATCATAAAAAGGGAATTCTAACTTTATTCTAACCAAATTGAAAAATATAAATATATAGTTGTTATTAGTAGATGATGTGCTTTTTTGCTAAGACATTCTGAGGTAAATATAGGAAAATAACAACTAAATAGCACGCACACACACACACACACACACACATAAAATATTAACATTCCATTCTTGTTGAATAAAACGAACAATACATAGAAATGATATTACGTCCATTCATGTCAAATATCGAGTTCGATTTGTAGGACATGTGGGTCAAACCAGATCGGCTGTTGACCCCGGGCCGTATTTTAAACATTGCACGGTCTTAATTAACGCGGCCTCCCGAACATGTCCGGTGATCATCGCCACGGCAAATATAAAAAAGAGGATCAAACGTTTCAACTGTATTTAATGGAACGAGATGGTACCCATTTATACCGTCCATTAAAACCGCTTTGAGATTTACCTCAACCCGTTTTTCAAAGGTACGTGAATAAAAAAAAACACGAAGCCTCTTTATCAATTTTCAGATCATTTGTAACAGATTATTACGGCTTTTTGACGTCAGTTGTACTTCGATGGATATAAATAGGTTAGCAAATGTTGCATGTTAGAGAACGTCCGGGCTCTTTGTGTATATATATGTGTCTGAGAATGGGGTGAATTGTGCAATACCTGGTTTTGAGAGTAATTATATCACGCTCGAGACGCGGAGACTCGAAGGGCGTCCAAACTTTACAAAGGCATGAATTCTTTGCGAACATAATTTTTTGTGCCGCAAAATTGACTTAAACTCTTTACGAGCGGCGCCTTGATTATGCCAAGACGGTAGAAAATTGTGACGAAAATGAAGTTATTTTGATTTAAAATGCAAAGAAAAAACAGCGGACGGCGACTCACGAAGTTTTCTACGAGAGACATTTTACCGAAAAAATGCTTTTCATTTAGCTGATCCTGACGTAGACAAAGCGACTGTTTAGAAATTATACAGACAAATATTCATTTTTAAAGCACTCTATAATGTTAAGTGTACAATTTTATTACATTACTTTATGTAACATATTATTTAATAAAACAATTATAAACAATTTGGGGAAAAAAAATATACATCGTAGTTAGTAAGTTTGTTTTACTAAGTGTAAACTGTGATTAGCGGTAGATCTGCAAGATTACTCCACTTTACTACGCTTCCATATCAACTGATCCGTGTTTGCTTAGGACCTGTTCAAAATTTGCAGAACCATCTGATGAGGTCTCATAGGCCTGCATTTGGACGAACCATTGACCTACTAAGATAACTTAGATAAGTGCGCTCTATCACACAAGTATATGTATGAGTGTATATGAATATGAAACATTTATAAAACATATCGACCCATAAGAAAGTATAACATTTAAACAGTGTTACGAT
Organism: Dircenna loreta; assembly: GCA_963555665.1. Classification (NCBI taxonomy): domain Eukaryota; kingdom Metazoa; phylum Arthropoda; class Insecta; order Lepidoptera; family Nymphalidae; genus Dircenna; species Dircenna loreta. Next base: position 13,110,784 of record OY743094.1, read on the forward strand.
ATCAACAAGCCGGTGGCGTATTTTAAATTAATTTCGAGTCAATTATATGCCGGTCGCGTCTCGGGCGACCTCATGAAATATGATTTTTATTAATAAGGTGACACGCTCGATGATTATAAGATAAGCCCCACTTTGCATTCCGCGGAGCCTTCTTGTTTTTCGACGTCCCTCTGCCTGTAATCTGACGGGGCGCGTTAAATTTCGCGATATTTATTTGGAATTATTACGATACGTAGCCGTGTTTGATGATTGTATAAATTACTCATTCATATATAAATCTGATGCGTTCTTAAGTTTCACACACACACACATACACACATACACACACACACACATACACACACACACACACATACACACACACACATACACACACACACATACACACACACACATACACATTTTGTAGATAGAAGTTTCCAACAACATTTTTGATGTTTTATAAATTTAAAAAAAATCGAGATCTGCTAAATTGAGTTTAAAATTAATATAAGTGAATATCCGTAATTTTTGATACGATAGAAACAATTTATGAAAACAAAATTGATAAATAAATTGTTAAACATATAATCCCATACAATATTGACAAAAGTATAGAAAGTTTAGAGAGTATATTAAAATAACATTCTAAACGGTAATCCAGAATATCTGTCGCAGGCGGCCGGGCCGGGCCGTGGCGTGTTATTAGCTTCCGCGCCCCGGAAATCGAACGGCGACTACTTCCGTCACACACAGCCATTGCCTGTTTCAGTACCATTGTTTTATACATTAATTATTTCCTGCCTATAACGATACTCCGACGGTATTATAACTTATATCTTTATTTATAAATTAATAGCGTTGAGGAAACTTCCTGTGGAGGCGTCTTGAGACTTTATTGAAGATATAATTATATCTAATAAATGTTACTACAAATATATATTTTCGTCTCAAAAAGAATATCAGAAACATCAACAAAAATATCGGAACCACCAAAAAAATAATAATAAAGAGAGCAAACATTAAAATTGAAAAGCGTAAAAAAAATAATGTGACAAACACCGACGGTGCTCATATTACAACGTTGAATTTCTTAAGGTGACGCGTGAAGTGCTAAGTCATAATAACGTATGGGAACGTGATTTGTTGACAAATGCTCGGGGCCTCTTCGGATAAGAGGCTTTCTGGTTTAGTTTAAAAATAATAACCACGAGGCCCGACGCGAATATATTGTGTGTGTGAGAGAAATATCAACGCCGTGATCCCCTGCGACACGCGGCCGCTGTCGCTGCACTCATCACTGCTCTATTTATATTATATATGTGATATGATATGATATGATATGATATGATATGATATGATATGATATGATATGATATGATATGATATGATATGATATGATATGATATGATATGATATATCTGTAATTGTTTTGATGACATTTATAGGCAATCATTGTTTATTTTTATTTGCTTCAGTTTTGAACATAATGTTTCATGTAATATACTAGCTGACTGGTAGTTTTAACTAAGAATATTCGAATTCGAATTGGTATAATTAATTTAATATAGATATATTAATCTTTTGAAGTCGATATTTGCAGCGCGTATTCTATCAATCGCGCCAACTGTCAAACTACTGACATTTCTGACAAATGCGCTAAGTCGTTTTTTCTCATGAAAGTAAACCTTGTGTAATTCAAACGAACTGAACGTCGATATTGTAACAAAATAATATAAATCATAGTTTATGTTTCACTTTACACGAATATATAAATAATAAATGTTAATAATTTTAACAAGTGAAACTTAATAGCTGTTTGGAAAATTTATCTACGTACGCTCATGGAGGCCGGAGTCAATATTATGTTTTCCAGCGGCCAGTATTAATATCTGGTGCATCCAGTGGAAAGCTAATATGGAGTAGTACAAACACACAGACAGTTTATCTAAGTGGACATGCGTATCCCGCGGCGCCGAGGTCAAAGAGGACTAAATAAATATGTCATTAGTATGACGCGTGCCGCTGTAATGACTCACATATGCTATTTATCAGGGTTATACCGCCATTTATTATATTTATACGATTTCATATTTTATAGTTCATTACGATACGTTATTATTATTGAAAGAGCGGAACTTTCTTATATAGGTTATTAATACAGCTTAAAAAGAGGTTCCAAAATCCAACTTGTCGAAACATTTTGTGAAAATGAATAAAGATTTATTATCTGTTGGTGTTTTTTTTTTCTAATTTGAATTATTAGGTAACAGTAACAATCGACCTTGATCCATTGTGCTACTATTTTTTTTAAAGTTATCATTGTAAATAACCTAACCTGTAGATTGGATTGCCAAGAACCGGAAATATCCGACGAATTCCGTTTGGTTAACGGCCTTTATTATTGACTTGACTTGATTGTTAAAATAACTGTCACTGTTCGTATTTAATATAATTTACTATTTATAATACGATTCCATCTTAATAGCAATACTTACTTGTATAAAGAGCCAGGAGGTGACCAACGCGAGGCTGCTGTACTGTCCATTGAAGCGGTAGTGGTACGCGTAGAACGAGAAGTGATACAGGTAAAAGAATCTGTCGACAAAGAACATGGAAGATCAACAAGTGTCTTACACACAAATTAATATACAAAGTAATGGAGACTTAACATTAAAATAATGATTATTTTTCTGTAGATTAAACTTTAATTTAAGTCCGAAGGTTTATGAAAAATGAACATCCATTGCACTTATGAAATGTAAGATTGTAGTTGCACGGTTTTAAAAGGAAGTTCTATAAAGAAGACCAAAATACTCAAGGAGACCTGATTTAATATATTAAAAAAAAATTACGAAACATTCTCTCATTAGCCTCGCCTCCCATTAGCCTCTATTACTTTAATAATCCTATACAAATAATAATATATGTATAACCTAATTTTAGAGTTAACCTAAAATCATAGGAATACACGATATAATTTGGATTCAATAATTTAGACTAAAAATACATGTATTAAAAAACTTATGAAAAAAATTGTTTCCTTATTGAATAGCAAGCCACCGATTTGACAGTCATCTATCATGACTGTCAAATCGGTCTGTCTGTATGACTGTCTGTATGGAGGAACCAATACAAAAAAATATGAAAAGATAAAGAAAATAAATCTGGACGCTAGAAACAATTATCCACATCATAAACATATCAGATTTCAATTTATCCTTTTCATATAATGTTCTAACTTATATCATTATTTATCACAATATAAATAACCCGAGAGCGTCGGCAAGGTTATTACATAAAACAGACGTATCTCGTTACTTGAAAGCAACAAGTATCCTATCGGCCGAGAGGAGGGGGTTGGGGGGGGGGGGTGGTCACAAGAGCATATTGAATGCCCCCCTCTCACCTTATATGGAGGTAAACATTTCTCAAGTGTATCGGAATCACTCCCAATTATTATATTTATTTTCGATAACTACCTCAAATTTTGGGAAATAGTATTAGAATGGGTGATTCGGGTATCCTAATAAACTAAGAAAAATATTTAAAATAAAGTAAATACAAATGCTCTGTCACACAATATCGGAAAAGAAAACCGTTGGTAAGGACACACACAGCAATAACATTACACACACAATAAAAATAAAACCAAAATTTATAACCGACGACATAAATCTATTATTAAGAAGACTAATCAAAAACATGGATAGAACCAATCGTATATTTTTTTTCAGCCATTACATATGTTATCTGCTTATTTCGTTAAATTTCCACGGAAAAGGGGAATCGTCACCTCGTTATCTCGAAAAGGTTGCAATTTTATTTGAAATCGATATTCACTGAGGAACACATTTCTCCTCGGCTTTGACGTGTCCGTGTAACAGGATGCTCTTTTGTGAATAGCTCTTTGTTGACTCTTGGAGGCGTGATTCCAGGATGAGTACCAATTACTTGAGATATAAAATATTTTTCTCGATATTTATAGAATTTTTCTCATTATAAATTATTTATGGAGGAGCTGATCGTTATCTTTCCAAGAATTATTTTATTATTTATTATGTTCATGAAAATGTTTGTTCAATAATAAAACTTTGAATAGATTATGTGGTGTGGTAAATGATCAAAGTCAAATTTTATAAGTAGGTACATACTTTAGTACGTGCAGTATATTTCATTTGAAACTTTAGTTTTTATTCATTAAATATTATTGCATCCTCAATGGTGTATTTCTTGTATAAAAAATAATTACCAAAACCATACATTGCAAACAGTTTTTTTTTTAATAACAAGAAATTCAACCTACCTCTAAGAGTCCGTCTCCTATGTTGTGAAAAAGGAATTATGGCGGGTCTAATATACTCCAATATTAATATTTCAATAATATAATTCGCATAATCGAATTATAATTAAAAAGCTAAATAAATGGAAAATGTAAACCCAATTCCCGGCAGCAATAAGTCGAAACGAGGCTGATTAATTATAATCATGGAGCAAGCGACGAACAAACGTACGAACGTATTTGAACGTTAACACGATCAAACCAGCTAATTAGTTTGAGATTAATCCCTGCATCGTCGGTATTAATAACGTATAAGCCTCGATGCGACAAAGTTTTCAAACAATATAACGTACAAATTAAGTATTATTTTATCATGTTTTTGCGAACGTCTGTTGTGACGGTATATATTTTCCTTTGATTTGACTTATCCAGGGTTTGATTCCGGCTGTAACTTATTTGTTCTTTTTTTGGTGCGGGATATGGGGAAAGCTGCATATCATAGAATAATAATCCTTCAGTGGTGCGATGTAGTGGGTTAAGATCATAGGTCGTGCCCAGCAGTGGGATAAGTGTAGACTGATTGACACATTATTTATAATAATTTTCGGAATTAAATGATATATGGTTAGGATATACTGTTTAAAAGAGCTGATCTGATGAGTGAGCTGGCAAATAATCATATATTTTTTAAAGTATATAAAAAACATTAGACTTTGGGTGATTCAGGACTTAACGGTGGAGCTCCAGGGTTCTTTTAACTTAAGTCAAAAACATTTTTAACATAACATTTGGAAAAGAAAAATAAACAGCATTAAATAGCTGTTTAAGCAACATTTGCGCAGACAAATCGTTTACAGAATAATTTAAAGGAGAGAAAGCGAAGGTGGCTCGTCCAGCGCTAAGCCGCATCGGAGGCGTCGAGCCTTAAAGAGACATCAAACAAACACTAACATTAAACATACATGGAATGAAGCGGGTATTTTTCTTAATGTTATTTTGTACGTACATTTTTTATGACCGTTTTAATAGAAATGTTAATAGTGACACAACTTGACCGATCGAGCGGAAATCTAAAGAATAATCTTAGCTTTGATCTTGGGAATAGAGAATACTACCGAGGTCTAAACAATAACACGTATCTTCTTCAGTTACGTTTAATACAGAAAAAGCATTTAAAAATAGTTTTTATAAGGTTGATCCAAAACCAAATTTAAAGTTCCATTCCTTTTTGCATTCAATTAATAGCAGAAAGTGTAAAGAATTAGAAATAAATAAAGTAAACAAAAAAAAAAAAAGATTTCTCTCTAAAATTTCAGGAGCATTTATATTTTTTCTTTCTAAAGCGTGACAGATAGCTGGCGACGTGTGAAGGAAAAAGGCCGACGCTGGAATCCTGTACCAAAAAAATTCAAAAGTCGAATACCCATTTACAATTTGCCTTATTACATCAAAATTATACAGAAGCGGACGGAGGGGCGAAACTGAATCTTGTTGAACTAACTCAGTGCGAAATCACTTTCGCCTCGTCCTTTGATCTCGACTGCGCCAACGAAATGTTATTCAGTAAAAACATGCAAATTCGATAAAATATAACACAATATTACGGCTCAGATGCCAACGCGATGTTCTACAATGCTGAAAGATTCAATATTATTAATCTACTCTCCAAGAACTGTCATGAAATTGGATATTTGTACATATTTATTTTCCCTGTAAAAGAATAACGCCCACTAAATATATTCACTGGTGATATACACGTTTGTGCAATCCATCATAACTTTCGCCAAACGATAAATTTATATACCGTCATTGAATATTTTATATATATATATATATATATATCTATATGACGTAATTTCAAAATATAAACTCTATCCAAACGTAAGTCAAAAATAAAATGTCAAGTGTATCATTTTCTTTAGTGAATATTTCATGGGTAGTAACTTTGTCTTGTAATAGATAACAAAAATGTTCTTCCTAAATTATATTACATTCAACCTTTTAACGCAAATTGCGTTTTAAACATTCATCATTACACTCACTCATTCTTCATAAAGGAATTCTTTCGGGCTGTCAACGCATATACATGGGCACTGTGCTGAGAATTTATAAATAAAGTTAGAAATATTATATATTCCTTTCTTTATTCCGTGAGATGCGACGTACTTAGATAATAATTATTTTATATATTTAAAATTATTATGCAACTAAATTGTGTAAATTAAAAATTGATATAGAAATTATTTACACGGTCATAGGAAATATGATTATTCCGTAAATGTGAAAATATGCAATACAGGAATGTAAATAATGAATGAGGGTTCAATGAGATAAATGAAACAGAGCGGGCAGGGCGCGGGTTTCCTCAGGAATCCTCAACCCCGGGGCGGCAGTCGGCGGCACTAACGAAATGAAATTCTGCGGACATTCCACAAAGCGTCCGCGATAGTTAATACGGATGTTACATGTCGGCATGGTGTTGATTTAAAATATACACAAAAAAAGACCAACTACTATTAGCTTTGTTTAGCTGATATGAACCGAATAGTTGAAGAAATAAAAGGTGTGAGAAGAGAGGCTTAAGTTATTATAATTATTATTGCAGTTCGAGTTTCGACGAAAGTTGGTGGCGACGTGAATAGTCACCAACTTGTCCCTCTGACAAATGTGGTAAACAAACAAACTTGGGACGACCAAGTTCACTCGGAGCCAAATCTCAATATAGTTCGATTTAGAGGCTCACTTGCTTTATTATGATAAATTATAGTGGTCGCATTCTTGAAGTTTCCGTCGGGCGTTGATTTGCATAAAACATCTAGAACTAAAAAGAAATTATTTGTTTAAATGTTTTTAAGATGCATCCATTACGATATTTCGTAATAAAAACAAATGGCAGAGGATCTCGAGTCTGAAACACGACCGATAATTTCCCCGCGGTACCACCGTCGGGTCGGAGATTGTTGAGAAAAACAACTCCCGCACTCTTGTTTAACATTTAATTTACAAAACACCGAACGAATTAACATCATTAAGTGTTTATTTCAGCAAACTCCAAATTTTGATGATTAAATTTCTAGCTACAATTAGCGTTATATAACTAAATATATAGAGAGAGAAAATTATATAAGGACCGATTTAAATTCACAATCAAAACTATTTTCACCAAACATCGCTTACAAGCAACAATGACGGTACATATAACGCCCCGTAACAAAGTCAATACAAGTTAAGAGCCCCGATCAACGCCTCGACGTAACAAACTTGGCTCGAATCGAGCATGAAAAGCGTGACCCGACGCTTCGCTTGTCAAAAGGAAGCCTGCAATGGAGCAAAGATTCGTAGAAGTTTCCGCAAGTTTCCAGTTCCGGAACCATTTTAGTACGACGAAGTTGAAACCGCGACGGATTGCCAATACCCATATTGTTTACTATTGTAAACTTAATTCGACTAAGTCCTGAACGCTTGCGAAAAGCCGGGTCTTCTCTGTACAAAGTTATACATACAAGAATTCATTTCGCATATACCAATTCCAACAGACGTTTATTGATTAACTTTTCTCTGCGAGAGCAGGATTAGATAATATTTATTTACTTTAATGGATTTCAAGACAATTATATATTATTAATAATATTGATTGTATAACAAAAGAAATATAATAGAGACATAAAACCACATCAGAAACACAAGAGAGAAAAAATTTTCCACTAACATTCTTATAACAATAACCGGTGACATAGTAATTGATACGGGGACAGTTTATTGGAAGATAAATTTAATTAAGTTAATTGATGAAATACACCACATCAGAGAGTCAATAAACAGAGAACGTTATATGAGATATGGCGCATATTCCGCTATAAATAATAATAGCCACATGACAATCAATTAGTTCGCACCGGTCACTAGCAGCTCATATTTCGGGCATAATTTGACAACCGCATCAAAGAAAGCGCACAATTAATAAACAAATTCAGTTACAGAGCTATCCATGACATGTTTCGATAATTTCAAAATACTAATAATAATAATATTTGTTCTATTCTGTTCTGTTCTAATTTGATTATTGGCGAGTTAATTTGATATTATTTACGTTTTTTTTTTTTTTTTGGCGTTTTTGTTTTGTTTCCCCTCATCATTTAATGAGTATTATAAAATGATATATTTTATTAGTTTTTCTATAAAAATGGCTACTGAAACCTTGTACTACTACTGCTTTTGACGAGCTGTCGGTTTAGTGTTTAATGGCACTTTCTGCTGAGCTAAATGAAGTGGGTTCGATTCCCAGTCATTTGTGTGATACAAAGATTTTAAATGCGTCTGTGTACTCTTTGTGTCCCTTTTTTTCCCCGCGACAAAAAGATAAATTTTCTAATGCGAAAGTTTTATTTGATAAAAAAAATGCATTTTAAGCATAATCTATTAAAATATAATAATATATAAGTAAAAATACTTATGATTCAGTTAAGGCATACTTGATGGGAATATCAAAATATTTCACGAAACATATTGCCTTTTCCTTGAAAGCTTCATCGGAAAAGGAGAAAATTAGAGTTCGTCACGCAATCACATTATCTATTTCAATATAAAATACTAAATGATATTGGAGTGATAATATTAGTGCTAAATAGGTGTAAAGTGTCGGCGAAGTGTCGGCGATTTGTCGCTGTCCGCGTCACGAGTAAGTTAAGTTTCTGTTCGCTGGGATAGATATTTAAGTTTCTTTTGTTTTACATATCTAGAAAAACATATAGTCATTGATTTAAAAAAAATATGTATTGAAAAATACACCGATACGGGCAGGGATTTGAACCCGCGACCTCCTCGGGTCCTCTGGAATGCGACCCTTATCGATTTATTTACTTAAACCTAAATAAGTTTAATAAATGTTTAAAGATATTTTTAAAAGAGTAATATTTTATTTTAAATTAAATCACCCGTCAAATTACCTGTCAACTTAATTAAGTACTTTATCTATGAAAATATCTTTCATGTTGTATAGAAATCAAAATACAATAGAATAATAATATAAAATATTAATATAATATTCGTCTGGTTACTGCTAAGAGTTTGGTACTCCGCGAGGTCGCTGAGGTCCCGGTCACGTGCCTCTTCATCACGAAACGTTTTTAGAGAGCTTCCGCTCTACTAGCGCGGGTTCGATGCCGCAGACACCGCTGATTTAAAAGCTTTCAAATTTTTTAAATAAGTTACGTTAAGTGGATGCCGAATGCTGGCTTATAAGAATAATATCACACCAATACAATAGCAGTAAATAAATTATGTGATTTTTTATCTCAAGATTTATCATTTTGTTCGTTAATTTGGTTTTTTTATGTCATCTAACATTTGATTCACACCTAATAATAATAAATATATATAGAATTTTCTATTATATCAAAAGATAAATTTATTCGTTTATTTTTTATACATTTTTGCTGTCATTTCATTAATATAGTCAGAATTTTCAAGGCAAATAAATTTCACATGAACTGTAATACCACCACACCACCAACAAACAGTTAAAAATATATGAGATATATTTAATATAATCCATTATTTCTGTGAACTCAAATAACAGATCTATTTGTATTTATTTTCTGTCATTTGATTAATAGTGTCATTTTAGTAAATATCAAAGTAAATGTCAAATAAATTTGACATGTACGGTGTAACAAAAGTACCAGGACATCATAAACAAAATAGAGTAAAATGTATGACACGTGATGTGTATCGGAGTGTATCAGGCGAGTGTTTATTTGTCATGAGTCTTGTGTTGTAGTGTTATTAAATTCCCGTCTTTTTTCCCTAATCTCGTTGTCGACATGCCCGGCGGGCCCTCATCGGAAATGGCATTATTTCGCGAGGCCCGGAGCCCCGAGCGGACATCGGATACACCCTATTTCACCCTCCCCAAACTCTTGTTTTAGCTATTTCACTGGCATCCGCTTTTACATTTTCCCATCTTTTAAGATTTCAAATTAAGAATTTCAAATTAGCCGGACACATGTTCGTAACAAACAAACCGTCACACGTATCGGGAAATATTAAATTTGTATTAATAAAATAAATCATACCGTACACTGCTTACAGTAACAACTCTCGTAACTTCCATGTTATGGAAATTACATCGGGCTTTGCATAAATATCATTTTTATAACGGAAATATCAGAAACGATATTCGTATCATCGCTCGTATTTAATACGAAACACGAACGTGTATTATAAATTAAATTAATTCCCGTCACAGGTCGGTACTGACATCAAATAAATATACTCATTATTTAACAAATTAATTAATAACATAAAACAGCATAGTGTTTTTAACGTCGATTAGTTTGATATTTTAATTAAAATTATTTAATATACTGTATACAAATTAATTACACTATAGAATTATAAAAATTAATATACGATCTAGATCAATTTTTGCGAAATCTAATTAATATCAAAGCAATTCACATATCTGTGGATTGAGAGTAAAAACAATCTGAGATAGATTTTAATCTGAGATTGCAGATCGATTATTAATTTTGTATAATAGCCACAGCATAATAGCTTAATTCACTACACATTATAAAGACAGTCAATATAAATATTAGAATTGTTACTTCATGAATACCTGCAGTTAGACAAAATATTTTTAGAAATAAAATTTCATAATTATACTATAATTTAACACAAATATTATAAGACATTCTAATTAGTACACTAACGGAAACGTACTTAACTGAAATATTAAACTGAAAGTTTCATGAATCACAACTATCAAGGCATTGAATGTGAAACGAGAATGTCATATGAATATAAACTTTTATTGTATGGAGTATAAGAAAAAAATATAAGAGGCTTATGTAGGAAGTGTCTGGCGTTAATGTACCTATATTTATTATATACTTTCTTTAAAAATAAAACGTTATTTTATTATAACTTTAATATAAAAAGAATTTAAACAGAAATCTTCGTAGATATTTATTTCGGTTATATTTAGAAAATATTTCATAAATTTTCAGTTTTGAATTCCATACAGTTATTATGGTGAGAGATTGCCTCTGTTGTTCAAGTTTTGCTAGTATAGTGCTTTCAGGCGTTGTTATTTCTTGGAAGTGCTGAAATATTGTGGTGTCGCGTTTTGAAAGCAAGTCTAGTGCACGCAAGTGATCTCTGGGTGTATTCCGTGTCCAAAGTATAAAGACACTTGTTTTGTAAGTGATAAGTATCAGTTTCCTATATTTGGGCGTGTCTCAGGTGCGGCATCTCTTTGAATCACGCTCCTGGCAGTACATATATCTTGGCGTTAGACTTGTCACGTCTTGTTCCTTTTATACAGTTAAGTCTATCAAATACTATAGCAATTTAGCGTAATTAGAATTTCTCATACGGTATCTTATCTTTATATTTCTTATCTTTATTGGGTGTGTAGTTTCCAATAACTTTTAGTATAGTTATGTACGAGAATTATTATTTTATAGCATTTTAAGCAGATGATAAAGTATAGAAGACAGACGATTATTTTATTTTTGTATTTTTCACATCTTGTCAACAGATACAAACATGCTTAATTTTTAATTCGATATGGGCAGGATTCGAACTCGTGACTTCGAAAACGGTTCCGTCGCTTCGCCAATTGAGCTACCGCATCGTTAACCCCCTTCGTAGAATTCTATATTCAATTCTCATTAAGACGGAAGCGCCATATTTCGAAAATAACCAATATTACTAACTTTGCAGTATAAAATGTTAAAACATAATTTAGATGAATAAAAAGACAAAATGCGAAATAAAATTGACATATATATATTCGAAAGAAAATATCATAGACACTTATTGTCCATGTGATGAATTATAAAACCAGAATTATTACAAAAAAATCCCAACACTATGTACCTTTCGTAGTGTTGTACATCCATTGTTAAATTAGGTAAATGTTATATTAAAAACGTGATATACATTGTGTTTAGTTTGACACGGGAGGCCACTGAGTGTGGCAGTCCATTAAGCTATCACTATCACACACAATTCACAATATCTATACAGGTAACACGATCCGTCTGACCGTCCACGTTTATATGGATTTTACCTCTCATTATACTAACATTGTTGAATATAAAGAAAAACAGAATTAACATTCTGTAATTTCACTCTGATTATAAATCTTTGTATATATATATATATATGTATATATATATAATTGTGTTATTTGTGAATGTGTCATATATAATGTTGAAAATTAAGTTTGATAATCTTGAAATGGATAGGCTTTTTGAAAACACTTTAAAATAGCACACTCAGATTGAAGGCTCGCCGCAGCTCGTGCAAATATCTTACCCGCTCACATATCAGTTTCGAGGACTCTGCGCACCTCGGTCGACGTGTTTGCGAGCAAATACGAGGGAGAAGGGTGAAGAAAAAAAAAATGGAGAAACGCGGCAAGAATAAACACAAGAGAAATAACGATATCAAACAATAATTGAAATCATAGCCCGTCTGGGGAGACGTAATGCGGGAAGCCCGACGCGTTCTCCGCTGATCGTTTTCATAAACTTTAATTTGTAAAGCTTCATCTCTTTCATCTATAACCCTGTTAGGTTAGAATAATTTCTTAATATATTAAAAAAAAAAAACTGAGGCAACAAACACACACGTCGCTGCCATTAATCTCGGCGAATCGAATAAAAGGTAATAGCGAGGGGGTTGGAAAGATTGCCTCCGTTCTCAATGAAAGTGGAGCCCCTCTCGTCGCGATACCATTATTAGTGACTTAACTCAATTTGCGGCATATTGTTTGAGAGGAGCTTAATAACAGGCGAGAGGTCGAGGAGCATCGCCATGGCTACCCTTGATCCGCCGCAACCCGGACCTAATTTAACGTTACGTAATAAATGTATGCGAAAACATCACCCTTTATAATACGCTCCGTCTAACATGCATTATATTAATTTATAAAAACTATTAATATATAATATAGTCGATAATTCAATCTGTCGACTAATTAGAGTGTAATAAGGACCAAATCAACGAACAACACTCGTACCTGAAACCTTAGAATAATAGGCACGATCGGATAACACAATTACGCCTCAAATTAACACTCATTTGATAATGATAAACCAACTCGATAGGGAAATTAGGTTACATGAAACTTTACTGCCGTTTCAAGTATTTTAATACTAATTTAATATAATATAAATTATGTAACTATGAGAACTGCTGGAGTCATTTAGAACGTACCGGCGGCCAAATACCGTTATTTTTATTTTTAATATCTATAAGGTTCTGGACTCTATGCATAAATACTTTTTTGTTTTGTTATTTAAACTTTTTGTGATTATTTGACATCTGACTTATACATTCTTGAGGTTGACAGTGTCAACGTCAATAATGAAGTAGTGTGTGTGTAGAGTTTCGCATTGTAGTGTATGGAATGTTTTCTTGTTTTTTTTTTGTATTTTTAATGTCAAATTTCATACTCTTCCGTCGGCGTATATTTTGTAAAAAGGGCAAAAGTTTCGCTTCAATTAATACAATAATAACTAACTATATCTAACAAAATATTAAAAAAAAAAACATTATTATATAGTTTAGCCAATGAAAAATATAACAAATCTAATAACATGTCTGTTAAAAGGCGAAAAGGAATCATTTGACGGAGTACACCAAGCCGGGGGTCAGTGTAATGATATCCCCAACTCCTTTGTGACGGTCGGAAGTAGCAATTTTTCCCGACATCCTGCGCCCCGCCGCTCCTCTCCATCCCCGACGCTGCATAAACATCCTCCCAGATGTGTTCCATCTACATCTATATCTATATTATAAATCTGACACTCTTGTATTTTATAATAGCTTTGTGCTTTTGTTGGAACACTGCTCTTATTTTTTTATTTGACCGTTCTGTCATAGAAAGATATATATATATATATATATATTAAAATCGAGGAAAATAACCAAAATGAGTTCTAGGTATGTGTAAATTCACTTATATTATAGGTGATTGAGGTTAAAGTTTGTGAATGAAATTTCTGTCAAAAGGCATACTAACTATTTACGGTTTATTTTAAAATATTATAAATTAATAATATAAGATTTTAAACTGACACGGTCAGTAATTTAGGATTTAAAATATAATCGGTTTTTATCGATGACAATTATTAGATTTCATTAAAGACACCGTAGCTCACTTTGTAGAGCGACGGAAAAGATAACCCAGAAAAACAAATTCGAGTCTTGACCATATAGAGAAATTTTTCACTGTATATTTATTTAACAATTTACATAACATAATTTGGCTAAAAAAACAATTTCAAACAATATATAAAACACACTAGATGTTTGGGAAATACTCAAATTATATATTCTATTTCTGGACATTTTGCAAAACAAGCTATAATGGAGACAACAGAACACAAATAACTGAACCGACGAACCAATCTATTTATAAACTCTAATAATATTGTATTCAAGCTACATTATTATTGTTATATCAAATAGCTCCGTGTACATTTTCAATTGCAGGCGGTTGTCAGTGTGCCAATTTAGCTGTATTCATAACAAATTACGTAATCCAGCTGGAGCTAACAAAACGTCCATGTTTATGACGTAAATACAGTACCCCTAATACATGTTCCGAAATTAAAAAACGTTGATAGTTTTCGAGCAGTCACGAAACCAGTTCTTGGTTGCGATTGGTTTACTATAAAACGCCACCAAGTAACAGCCAATCACAACCAAGAACTAGTTCCGTGACTGCTCGAAAACTATGAACATTTTGTAACGTCAAGACTCGTACTAGGGGTTCAGGACGACCTTCTGCAAATATGGACGCCGTGCTGGTTAAAGCGCAATATTTACAATATTTTTATATATCTTTATGAAAGTATAAGTTAATATCGAGAATATTAATAATATATAAAATTGTTTTATTTATATTTGTTAAAATATGATAGATTTTCAGTTAAGGTTTTTGATCTGAAGAGAACATTTTACTATATTAACGATTTATATAGAACGCTAAATTCATCTGGGAGGGTAGCGACACGATAGTTCAATTTGCAGAGCGACGGAACGATTTTCCAGAGGTCGGAGTTTCGAGTCTCGCCTTGAAGATTTTTAAATATATATTTAAAAAAAACAAATAAGTGATGTGAATAAAAATATTTTTAGAAAATACTAAATAAGAGATTTTTGGAAATAGTGATGTTTTAGCAATATGTATATTAAATTGTATCAAAAAGTTTTTTTTATACTTATTTATATAAAGTTTATTTATAATACTTTGTTCTATGACTAAATTGTATATTTGTATTAAATTTAATTACTGAATTTCAGAAACTTAATGGACTCGTATCTTTTACAGCTTACAATATCATGATACATTTTTAAACTACGTCGCGCTCAAAGCGTTTCGAAAAATTTGTTACACACGCGACTGATAAAAAATGCATTTTACGTTTTTTTTTATTTATACGTTTCATTTTAATATAATATTTGAACATCATTTTCCTTTGTGTTCTTTTATGAAGAAAGTATAATGGAATGTTGAATAATTAAAATATTATCAACAAAAACAGTCGTTAAATGTTTTTTATTCCAGCAAATAAGAAATAAGAAAATCTCTCTGTTATTCGCAGCCAATTAAAATACCTGATTAGGAGTTTACCCTTTTCTTTAAAATAAAATTGAAAGATTTTTAAAGATAAATCGGATTAAGATGTTTGCCATTTCTATTTTTAAGAGCACGGTATTTGTTTTTTTTTACAAAAAAGGTATTATTTTTTCTTACTTTCATAATAAATACTCTAATTAGTTAATAGATAGTCAAAACAATCATTAACAGAGAAATAAAAATAAAAATATATTATTTTCTATTTAGAAATAAAAATAAACAAAATGTATCTTATTTTTTTCTTTTAATATTAATTGGTATCAATAACAAATGAGAGAGCTTATAAATGATCTTAATACTTGAAAAAAATCAAAAAATATATAATTAATGTTTGTATTATAACATCGTACTTGCGAGAGATAATTTAAAATATTTAATGAAATGCCAGAACAAACAATGTTGTTGAAAATAACTGAAAATTATTGTTTTGTAAACATTCTGTATACAAAACAATATATTAATATTTTAATACATATAATAATTTAACATAATTTATAAACATGAAAGGTATTATGTTAAATTTATACGGTTATAAAGTTAATCTTCGTCCTATGTAAGCGATAGGAGATATCTGAAACGGTTTATTTTTCATTTAATTCCTGAATACCAATTAGATGTACAGCGAATATCGAATTGCCTGATCTGTCATCTAGTACGAGAATAATTCCTTTAATTAGCGCTTCTGGAGATACGATACTCCAATGAGATAAGTTTAAATGGCTTTAACGTTGAGTTTTGAATACATTTTCTATTCAATATGTATTTCATTACTTTTTTTAAACTGTAGAATGTCAAAACAATATCTATCAACGTTAAAATATTTTTTTGATTCTTTTAAATTTCAAAAAAAGAGAAAACTATCATTCAAATTTAAAAAATATATAAATTTATCTTATCCTATATGTATCCTTACCATGAGGAAACATAGAAAACTTATTTCATTCCTTTTTAAAGGAATAATAAAAAACAAAAAGATCATTAGAAATTTAAAAATGAATATATCTCATCCCTATCCTATCTGGGAAGGATCTATAAAGTACAAAGAAACATCGAAATAGTAAATAGATTAAATTAATAAAACGCATTGAATGCAGACAACCTGTCTAGTCAGCGACAGACAGACGACGGCCCGCAGCGAGAGACACTCGCACACTGAATGCCTAATTACGGTATTGAGTAAATATCTTTTACTATTTGGCTCGGGTCGCGTTCGGTAAAACATTAATCATGATCGAGCTAAGTGGCTTAATACGGTTGGCAATGATCGCGGAGGGGGGGCGGCGCCTGTGCGACGCGCTGCAGGACGCCGGCTTCTACCACTACTTACCCCCCCCCCCTCCTCCCCCCTTTATTGACACCCGACTATATCACGCTTATTAGGCTCTCTTCATACACTCCGTCTAATGTCATCTGTTATTTCATTGATGCACCGATTTCGTATAATCATTGGTGTATTGAATTATATTTAGCTTTTGATTTTAGTGTGATGTGTATAAATGCAGAACATTTTGTGTTCTCTGAGTTGAAACCTATTTTAATATATAACGCTATATGAAAACGTTGAAGACTTCTTTTAAGGATAAGTTGATCCCTGTGCCAGATGACTCCGTTCTTCCATAACAATATAATCAGACTAAAGTCATTTTAAAAGTAAAGTGTGTGTTACATACCATTACATGTATATTCTATGAATATTAACTCAATAACTGAATACATTGAAGTATACTTATCATATCGACCTTAAGACCGGAAGGTAATGGAACCGATAGTGGATGAACCAAACCACGATGGCTCCTGAACAGATAATACAAACACCAGACATGGAACAGCGCCCGCGGCGGCCTCATGTTATTGTTTGTTCTCCTAAACTAAACCCGAGGAAACCTTCCAGACGAACTTTTGAAATAATTTATAATGTATTACATAAAAAAGATCCAAAGAAACATATAAAATATATTTAAAAACGAACCAATAATATAAATATCAACCAATAACGAACAAACAAACGATTAAAATATTAACAAAGTGATAAAATAAAAGCTAAGCCACATAGTAGTATACCAGTTGCACATTCGACCACGTATATGCACGAGTGCAATGTGGAAAGGTGGCCCGCCGGGGGGCCTGTGGGGCCTCAGCACCGAGAGCTTTTCCTTGTCGGCTTCGCATTACGTTAAACGATTATTCCGATATGCCGATATGGTGCCTCCAGTACCTTGCGCAGCAATTGTCGTAAGTCAAAGTTTAATGGTGCCTTGGCGTCAATGGAACGTCCATACGCAACATGGTTACATTAGAAGTCGCTTAAGTGGATATTGCATTGGAATAATTTAAATATTTATTCAGTGGACACTTAATAGCTATTTTCCTTTTTTTATACAAAAAATAATCAGAAACATATATACAATTTACACAAAGAATACCTAGACTTGAAAAATCCATGAATCACACAAAGAAATGCGTGTGGGAATCGAACCCACGACCTTTGGTTCAACATACACGTCACTAACCTCACTTGGAAATAGGTGTTTATTTGGAAAAATAATCAAAATCATTTCTTTTATTAAAAATAGCCAATTAAAAGTTAATATACATGAGAGGAGACATATTTGATATCTTGATTATTGGCTTCATATATACGCCATTTTGTTGAATAAATATCACATTACACAAAACATTTTATTCATCAATATTCACAATAGAATAATGCTCTGGTTACCGATAAAACCATATCTGTATTTCATTTTCATTTTAAATAAAATCAGTGCATATAAAATAACCGAGAAAATACTGGAAAGAAACCATACAGCGACTGATTTCATATTTCAGTTCAGTTTTTATAAAGGAAATCTTCACAATGTGGGAGTAAAATGCGTGGAAGCGTCGAGTTAAATAATAATATGAAAGTTTTGAAGTATATTTTCAGCGCGGGGTAGATCACGAAAAACTAGCTGCATTGCGGGGTTTCATTCCAATTGAGCGTTCCTACGGATTCATCTCTCCGGTCTCGCAAAGCGTTGTGATAAGAAAAACTAAATATTTTTAATATTTCCGTGATTCGCACTAAAATATAACAGTATGGAAAATAAGATATAAACGAAACTAAACTTGAGAACGTTTATTATTCATTATATATGCGTTATACGTATTATATAAACCAAAATATTTAATAAATATTTTTTCATAAAGAAAATACATCAGATGCTAAGAAAATATAGCAATTAGGATATTTAAATAACAAGTTAATCGATTGGGTTAAATCCATTAATACTTATAAAAACTGAAACTGAAAAAATCTATGCATACGAAAAAAGATTTAAAAAATAAAGGTGATTTTTAAAAGCTTAAGCTTTGCAGATTACGCTGATACAAATGTTGTATGTTTTGTCTGTCTGTCTGTCTGTACTCTACAACACGTAAAAACTACTGACCCTATAAACATCTGCTCGGAGGTTTGATATATATGGTATATTTGTCACAAAAAAAAAATCCATAACACACACATATGCATATATTTAAAGTTCAACGGACACTGCGACGCAACACATACGTACAGTAAGTACAATCCATAGTATTTAGTTAACTAATGGCGTTATAAGAGATCGTGGCGCCGTCCTCATACATCCATCCATCATTAAAAATCTTTTGCTATTAAACATTTTACCAATTTAATAATAACTGCCTTGCTACTAAAATATTTCCGGTATCACAAATAAATAAATCTCTTACTTTTTCATACACGAGTAAGTTACGACTGATCGAATAATTTTCACAATTTATATTTTTTTAATGAAAATAAATCAAAGCCGCGAAAAGGTTGTAATATAATAAACATTACGTGCTTCTTTATCAAATATCAAAACATTCCTCTCTTCTCTGTAACGTTATTATTATAAAGTATACTTGAGATAAATGCAGGAAGAACAGACACTCAGTACGAGGTATTAGGAATAAAACGAAGAGCCAATTATAGGGGATCAAATATTCACTATGCAGATTTCAACTTCATTATTTTATATAATAATATGTAGAGCTTTTTACATTATGTTATTGAAAATTATTCAACAAAATTGAAAGGAAAAATAATATTAAATTCGTTGCATAGCTTCAAAAATTATGGAAAATATTAATAAATTTCCAATAATTTATAATTAAACAGATGATATTGAATAGATTTGCACTATGAACTATGAAATAAAAAACAATTTTTGAGTAATTTCATTACATTACCCCTACTACGAGTCTTGACCTTACGAAAAGTTGATAGTTTCAAGTTCGTCTTTGTTATTGGTTGTTATTTTTCGTTCAACTCTTTTCGTAACTATCAACGTTTCGTAGCGTCAAAACTCGTAGTAGGGGTGCAGTATTACATATAAGTACGTGGTATAATAGTATGGCATTTAAAATTTCACAACTACACATATCAGAGCACGTCACGTATCTAATATATACTACGAATGAAATATTTTCACTATTAGCAAAGGCAGATGTACTGCCTGCATCGGCACGCAGCGCTACTATGCACGGCATGTTGTACAAAATATTAAATATTTATATTATACATGGTATTAGAAATATAATTTTAGTCATAGGGAGTTATATGAATATATTTCCTTTGATATGCATATTTTATTTGAACTTACATCCACTATAAAATATTGAGCACACATAAATAAATGAACACTATACAAATCTCATAAAATATTGAGCAACATTGTAAAAAAAATATACAAAAAAAAAAACCATCGTGAATCAACAACAAACAGCGTTTGAAACGAAACCACACAAAAATTCACTTGGATAGAAGTGTGGAGGGGGAGGGGGGTGAGAAACGGGGCGGGAGGGGGTGTCAGGGTGGGGGGTGCTACGGCTCACAATGCTGATTGAAAGCAAATAATGAAATCATAGGGAATGAAGCTTCGGCCGCACCCGCAAATACTGTGAAAAATTGCACCCGCGATCTCACAACAATGAAAGCGCGTCGTGTTTCATGGAACAAGAGCCTGATTGCTGTTCGATTTTAAATTCGAATATTATATTCAGTCAGGCCTAAAAATATTTCTTATTTTTGTATTTATTAATAGTTAAATTTAACGATAACATATTCTTAAGCAAAGGTTATAAGTCACTGAAATAATTCATTTATTTTTTTTAACACTCGTAAATATTTACAATAAACAAGACCATAAACGTTAAATAAACACTACTTGGAAAAAGAAGACATCTTTTAACAAAAAAAAAAAAGCGAATAAAGTCACAAGTTTTTTCACACGCTTTTCAAACTAGAGTGACAGGAAAAAGCTGATTACAGTTCACGAAAATACATCACGACAGATACTTTTTATCGAACATTTTAGTTAAATGTGGCTTCATTTATACATTTACTATCAAAAAAATATATTTTTGAAAAATACACACAAATATATATTAATTTGTATAATAAATTCATTATCTAAAAAAACTAGGTACCAAAATAATTTTGATACAGTTTTCTTAACTAAATCTGAGATACACTTAATAAAACTAGTCTGTAGTTTATAATTACTAAAATAAATACATTTATTTACATAAAAGTAAAGGAATCAGTTAAATTGATATATTAATACATTAATAGTACAGAGAACAAGGCGGCCTGTATCTTGGCTATTAAATTAAAATTACCTCACAGTAAGAACGAAATGAAAATATATGTTTTTCATACACGTATGAAAAATAACGAGGCAGATTGCGGCACGTATTTAAGGCTTAAATATTGAGATACTAACTTCATTTTTAGCTATGTATATTATGGCTAGGGCTGTCACGGTAAAGAAAATGTTCAAACACTAGCAACAAACACGGGAGCGCCGGCCACACCCCGCAAACAAATGAAATACTTGACCAATAATTCTTGGCATGACCCTCGTCATATTTTATATAACGTTGTAACTAGTGTTGGATCATGATCGATAATAATTTTGATATTTGAGAGATTATTTTTTTTATAAAAGTATTATTATATTTTTTTTTTATAGTATTATTATACAGTATAATGCTGTTTAATATTGTTCATTATGAAAACAGCACGTCAAGACCATAATCTCATGAATGCAAAACAAACCACCTCTCAGCGGTTACTTTGAGAACGTATGCTGCGAATAAAATTATAATAATAATATATTCATTTATGATATTGATATATAATATAAGATATTATTATAAGATAAAAGTTATAAAAATGAAAAGATAGGATAGTCACGTTAATTGAAGATAATTTAAAAATATTATATATTTTCGGGTGTCTAATAATACAGCATTACTGTATTAGTACAGTTTAAAAAACGATTATCAGTTAACTGTATGTTATAATATTTGGTGTTATTTCTTAGCTCAATATCAAATATTATACCACTTAAAGTTTATTTTCAAGACAACAAAAAACACATTTTGACTATAATTATAGAACTACTGGACATATTTTGATAAAATTTAATGTTTAAGCTTGTTATTGAATTCAACATTTAGGATGCTTTTAATCTTGCAAGAATCTCAAAATTGAATGCGCCAACTCTAAAATTTGTTAGGGCTGTAATTGCAATAAAAATATATAAATACATATTGTAAATTATAATATATAGGCTGATTATTGAAAGCAAATTATTAGACAAATAACTTTCGAGGAAGATATAGTTTTTAATAATATTCAAAATTTTATTTCATTTATATCGCAGATTATACAACAAGAGTCGGGCTTCTAGCCTAATTTTATAAAGCAAACTATTTACAATTATTTTCATATCTATCGTGAATTATATATTATATAATGAACTCTGATAATAATGTAAAACATCATTATAATTATATTTAAAGTGAGGGCGATCCGTCCGATGATAACCTCATTAGACTCGATTGTCTAATGTAATTGCTTTGAGAACAATTTTGCACGTAACACTAAGTGATATTGTATAATTATCATTTAGACGTAAGTTATATTTATCTTGTTATAAACTGAGGAAGTTTTTCGATATATATTTTTTTATAATTCAATGACGTTTATTACAGCATTTAAATGTTTATATGATATGATTTTGTATCTTCAAAGTAATAGTTTTACAAATATTTCTGGCTCATATATATAAGGAATACGTTGCGATAAATCATCTAAACAAAAACGAAATGAAAAATAACTAAAGTATGTCATATTTTTGTAAGCAATACTTTGACGTATCAAAAAAATATAAACAAAATATATATATATATATATATATATTTTAAATAGAATTCAAATATAAAGATAATTCAAATATAATATCTCTATAACAAGATGAGCAAGGATCAACACTTGTTGAACGGTGTCTTAGATGCAAATGAGAGCCGGCGCCGGGCGAGGCGCCAGCGCGGCGCTCGACAGTCAGCGCTACACCTCGTTAAATTGAACTCTCTCAACATGTAACTAATATACTGGAAATTATAAAAACATGTTCGTTATGCATATTGTTAGAGACTAGCTTTAATTATTATTTTTTTAATAGTTTTAGATGGAGATACCGGGAACAATAGTTTATTTATTTATTTTAAAAAGAAACACGTATATAGAAAATCAGTAGAGTTTTCGCTAAAAATAATATAATATTGTTATTATCAAAATTCTCAAGCTGTTTATTTACGATGTTATGATTTTAAATTACAAAAAAAAAATCAATAAATGTTTCCATTCCAGTCTATCAAAACTATGGCGATAGCGTTGTAGAACAAAGAAAGATTAAAAAAATATATAAAAATACAGCTTCTCAAATATAACACACAAACTACCCTCTTAAATACTCGACAATTTCTCAGGAAAAAAAAACAATAATCAGCACTATAGTATGAAGTGCCGCTGAAGCGTAATTAACGCCAGCCAGCAGATGTCATCGCGCATTGGTACGCTCCACTGACCACGACTGCTCACCCCTATGTATACATAGATGAATTTGTATAGAACCTTATTTAAAACAAAACTATTTATTAAAAAAGGAAAAAAAAAACGACTGGCGTATCATAAAATTAACAAATTCGGGAGAAATATTAATTATTATATTATTAAAATCTAACAAGACTGAGAACTTAAGAATTTAGTTTTATAAATAAAATAAACTATTGTATTATATATAAATCTCGTAAAAAGAAAAGTATACGCATCGAAGAAAACTGACCTCGGCCGAATGAATAAACCTCTAATCGAAGGTTGCTGGGAGTAGCGCATAAATCAGACTCCCCTAGCTATGACGCTGGAGCCTTCAATTTGGCACATCCTTAAAATGACATACGAGAACTCTCTTAACGACCGCGTCACCTCGCCGCCTCTATAAATATCTCATAATTCTGACTCTACATAGGTATCTATATTTAGTTCAACATATTCTGATATTACAATATTATTATACTATTTACATAATAATATAGTTTTAAGTATTTGATTTATATACAATATTATCTTGTTTCATATGAATACAACATAGTAAGCTAAAGTATAATATTCACCAGTACATATGTTGGTATACAAGTCGAACGTATGTGCTACACAGTGCTACGACTATTGCTACGAAAAGGTTTGTTCCACTAACGTTTCTAATTACTCATTTATGAATAAAATTCTAATATATATTTAATAGCGAATTTTGGGCTAAGGCTGATTTAATCCTCGACATATATTGGATTATTGATTTAATGGGTAGTGCGTGTAGTGAAAGCAATCAGGGTGTTGTAGACAAACTGTCGGGGCGGAGCTTAATTGGCGGTCGCGGAGATTTATGCGGAGAGCCGCTCGTCATGCGGTCACACTTACCACCCGTTCAGACCGCACTGCAGACTCGCACTTAGACACTTCTCATAAGTTTGATATATAAATAGTAATTTATTTATTAATTGACACAAAATTGAAATTTTTATGATATATTATTTTATTCTCTTCAATAAATATTAATAAAAAAAAATACATAATTTTGATATTCGTATCAAATAAATTTGGAAAAGATACAAAATAAATATCTACAATATTTATTATGGCAATGTTATATTTGTTATATTACAGCTCAGTATGGAATCAACCTCGTAGCACCGGTCATCGCCCCAAGTGCCCGAGATCCACAAACACAATTGACACTTATTGCCAGACACCAACATTTTCTATGCCTATATTACACCACAGATAATTAAGTTACATTACATATAACACAAACCTTAATAAAAATGCATAGATAATAAACCTTTTATAATCAGAATAAATTAAGAAAAGGAATGATAAACAATAATAAAAGTTAATTATCCATGCTCAGTCAAAGGGAAAAGCACTAAACAAAGTGGATGCAATCCTTTTGAAATGAAATGAATTTTTCAGATAATAAATAAAATAACGCGTGCTTCACAGAAACAGTATAACCTTATTGAAGTCATCCAGCTCTGAGCATATAAAAGAATATTGTATATTTTCCATATTTTCATTATGTGACGCTAATTTAATCGTAAATGCAAAGAAGCGGGCAAAGTGTGCCTTCACAGTGGAGTGCATTATTACGACAAGAATAGCAGACTTAAATTGACAAAGAACTTAGGTACTTAGTGATCCGGCATCAGGGCACGGGGAATTTAAAAGATTATTTCTTTATAAGAAGCAGTAAAATACGTAAAAGAAAAATAAAAGAATTGTAAAAACAATCTTTTGTCAAAATATATTTAATCTATATATAACTGATAGAATTAATTTCAAAGCTTTAACGATAACTTTAATTTCTGTAGAAAATTTATTAAGGAATTTATAATTTGATTTATTTATTTGAAATAATTTCAATATAATTTCAGGTCAGTAATTACATCTTTCAGTTAGTTATTTCATATTAATCTGACGACAGAAAAATAACTGAACTAGGGTAAGTCTAGTGAAGACGGTCTTACATTTTACAGTTTAGTTCTTTACTTCTTTTAATTGCTAGCTTTATTGCGCGTGCAGCAGATTGCTTCGTGTCTGGACGACTTTTGATTAAACACTTCTAGGCGTAAAAACAAAATCCTGGGTCTGTACACAAACATCACACATATATTGGACTCGTGATTGTATTGAAGTAATTGAAACGTGACTATGGAAATTAAAAAAAAATGTAAATTATGAGAAATAACAGAAATAAGATAAAAAAAAATACTTATTCAATAAAAACACCCTTTTTATTGAATAAGCATTTTTTAACTAAATAACTGTTTAAGTGTTTATTAGACGCGTTTACGCTTTTACAACCCGTGACGTTAATATGACATTATCTTATATTCATATGTTTTAAGATTTTCATAATCTATTAGTGTTCTTTTGTATATTAATAAAAATAAATAATAACAATTTATTTCTTATAACATCTCAACCTCAAAAACATTAAAATTTATAGTCAACAAATGGCAAATGGCAAACATAATATCTCTAAAGTCAAACATATATATTGAAAAAAAAATCACAGATAAAATATATATATTTAAATAGTAAATTATACGCAAACGCAATAAAACGTTATACAAACATTGTATCGTCAAGAACATCGAATGGCAAACATAAAAGGCGCGGTGTAACGAGCTCAATACAAACAAACAGTCAAAGATATAGACAAACATCCACTACACCTGAGTGTCACACAGACTTTATACATACATACACGTGTGTGTACACGAACACGTAAATGTCTGCATGTGTGGGTGAGCCTAAATAGCCAGTGTGTGGGTTGTATGACCACGCCAGCCAGCAACTGTCGACACTCATTGTGTGGCCATAACAATCGGATTAATTTAATTAATGCCCGCCCATGGCCTGACATACACTAGTTAGACCACACAAAAGCCGGATAAACCTATCCATACGATACTAATGACTTTGTTTGAGGTCGAAAATTTATTCCGTACATATATATGCAATATTTTCTTTTTTTTTTTTTTAATTTAAACTGGATATACTCAATGTATGTGTGATTGTTATTTTTTTTTTATAAAAATATTAATATTTAAAGTAATATTTCTTCGTCCCTTAACATAAATGAAAATAAATATTTATTTGTTCCGCTTTCATTCATTCCAAGAAAAATCTGTAAACATGTATTACCTTTTTGATATTAAAACAACAATAGGATATATTATGAATAACTTAGGACGAAATTCGTAATAACGGAAAAATATTTCTTTTATATCATATTAAAAAGAAAATATTTACAAATTCACAGAACACTATAAGGCATGGGATAGACGAAGAAATGTATAAAAATGAAAGAAACTATATACCGTATAAGGCCTAGGTTAGACAAAACAAATCTCTTTGTTCAAAAATAATGAACGATATTTATTAATTAGAGAGAGATAATATGTTCCAACTTTGTTATATGAGACGAAACAAAGCTATGATTATTAAATGTCCGATACGAAACAAGCCCGGTATCAATACGCTAATTAATAACGTCCGAACGTGAGGACATTTCAATGAACCAAAGCTTTACATATAGACTAATTTGTTTTCAGTTTTCATGTCGAAAATCAACTGTAATTTACGTAACGTAAAATCTGATTTACGATGGCGTCATTTTACTTTGATTTATAATGAAGCTTCAAAAAGGCTTTAATAGTGTTGATATTTGTTAAAATGTTAAAGTAATATATATTGTATGTTACGTACCTTAGCCAATGTCTCTTGGCAATGGCCGTGTGGCAGCAGATGGCGTCGTACTGGTCTGCGATCCAGACTATCAGTATAATATAGAAAGCTGTGGTGGTGTCGTTGAAGAATTCTGACATGATAGCCTCCATACCTGGTGATGAAATTCGTGTTTTAAATATAATATTGTAATTAATACGTAATTATTATATTAATACGATAAAGTAGCTAAAGAAATACATGGATTTAATAAGGATTGAAGAAGCCAAAATTAAAAAAGATAAG
Source organism: Dircenna loreta (assembly GCA_963555665.1). Lineage (NCBI taxonomy): Eukaryota > Metazoa > Arthropoda > Insecta > Lepidoptera > Nymphalidae > Dircenna > Dircenna loreta. Next base: position 13,138,627 of record OY743094.1, read on the forward strand.
AAATATATAACATTTTAAAACTTCCACAATAATATACAATATACAATTAACCGACAAAGTAGCTAGAATTCGGAATAATAATCTGAGAAAAACGGGAAAAATATCACGGGTGGGAATCGAACCTACGGCCTTTGATTCAACAGTCCGATCGAAGAATTGTAGTTACGATGTGTTTTTGAATTGACAAAGTAATTATAGGAAATAATAAAATACAAGTCAATTAACTTGTGTAAGATATAAAAATTGTCTTCAAAGGTATTCCCTTCAAATAAAACAAATGAAACTCCAACCCTACAAAGCTCGTCGTTGGAATATCTCTTGCTGCATGAAATTAGTTGAGACGGCAAGTGAGCGCATATTTTAGTGCAATGCCGCATTTAAAATCGCGGGTCATGTGTGAAGTGACACCGGAGACGCCAGTGTCGAGTGTTGGACTAATTAGGTGTCGACAATTACGCTTTAACGACCGAAATACGACACACCCGCTAGGAGCTTATTAGTTCAAGCTATTCTGTATACTTTATAAGAACAATGAAATCGTCAGATTTTATATTCAAAGATGTAAATATTATTCTTACCGATCAAATGATACGAAATGAATATTAAATTACCTAACAAACTTTTATGAACAAAATCACAAACAAATCTGTATATACGTATAACAATAAATCCCGTATGAATTTCACACCCTCTGACAATTGGTCCGCGGACATAACTCAATATACAGAGCAACCGTCCGGCGCCGAGGCTTTATTTGCATTTTGATGAGGCCCAGTACTGATACAATAAACACGTTAGGACCAGTCACAAGTCCGCCTGTCTCGACCGATTTCACTGGCGACGTTTAACCGTATCTTATAACTGTCTCACTAATTAATACACACGGACAATTATACACATATTAAATATGAATAGCAATGAAGCCGTGATTTGAGTTCAGTCCGTCTCCGGACATTGTAGTTTGCAGACAAACTTATTTGATGGTGTGATTCTTAATTTACATATAAGTCTTGAAAATATACTTTATGATATTTGAATTATTTATAATGTATGTATAACTTATAATTCTAAATCCTGATAAGAAATTATAAATGAATTAATTAATATATATTTTTTAATAAAGACATTTCACATCTTAGCAAACAATAAATATTATAAACTTTTGTTTTTGTTTATAACAAAATAATATTAACAAAATATATCCGGTCCGACTAAATTCAGCCCGCCGGATGACATAAATCCAACATTTGTGGAAAGTCGATCGGATCGCCCGTATAACTACATCATGAAACACGACCCGACAGGTTGGAACGGATGGACCCGGTATGATCCAATCTCCAAACATATCTAGCGTTAAGGAACCTTACATATACATGATACAAACAAACAAGCCAAATAAATTTCTTTAAAGGATTATTGAATCATTAATTAAATCATTTTGCATCCTCTGTGTATCGCGCGTGCCTCTCACCCATCTCCAGCGATCTACGTCTTGTGCCGGAATTAATATTAATAGCGGACGCCGGCACGTCGGCCACCCGTCCCGTCCCGACCCGCTCGGTAATTTGTTTACTCGCCTCACTTCGGATTACGTCGCATGCTCCGCTGAATTGGTAACAGCCATGACTTTTTAGCTGTCAATGACGAAACCATAATAGACTCCGGTATTACCCTTAAAATAGAGTTTATTCATTGCACAAACTATATATTTTTTCTTTATATCAGCTCAATATTATTTATAATAATTATGAGCTGAATAACAAAATCCAAACCGGTATATACATGAATAGAGACGACCTATTACTAACTTTTTTGTAAATCTATATATTCAGAAACAACCAAAATTTCATTAAAATATAGTACGTAACGTACAAATTGTAATGGATTTAAGTATATTCTTGAGCTCAACAACGACAACAAAATTAAAACGTATGTATCTTCTTGCCAGCTCAAGAGCAATCCAGGCTATAGACCAAGGTGTAGGATGGCACAAATTGTTCAGGCCAGGGTTTAATCAAGGGGGACACCCGCAGCGTCTGTCGTCCGAGCTTCCTTGAACTTGGCGCAAATTGAGAATAATGGACCTTGTATCGTTTTAGGGTTCCTTAGTTGATTCTGGAGCGTCTTTATATTAATTTAATGTAACGTTTATTTATAACTGCACCGAAAAAAAAAAACAATATATAAATTATCAGGAAGGTAGACAGACATTTCCATAAAATTTAATTATAGTATATAATGATACCGATATTGGTGATAGAGTTCCACCCCGCGGTGTTTAAGTTTCTTACTAAGCCGTGCATCGAAGATCCGTCTTTACGAGCTCGTTAGTGACGGCAATCGTTGCAGGAGCGGGATTACGCCTGTGCATTATTAGTGTTTTTATTGATTCACTCGCCTCCCGTCGTAAAGTGAGATTATTATTCGCGAGGTAACCCCCCCCATTCCCCCCACCGACCCGCGGCACCCCCCCCGCGCTCTCAGCTGACTTGTTTTGTTACTTAATCGCAACGATAACAACATTTAACGACGGATAGGTGACTGGCAAAATTCCACTTCGATGTTTAGTGCTCATTCTATTTTCATTAACCATTTACCCACTTAATGATCCAAATCCTAAGGGAGTGATTCAATGACCTGGCGTCCATAAAATTAAACCATGGCGTGACCCGGCGTCGCCGTGAAGGTTGCTGTTCGTCCTTGATTAGCGACAAAATTAAATGTAGTTTCCATGTTTACGTATTATTAGGTGTAATTATTTTACCATTCGACATATTATTCTTAGAATTAGATTTAGGTACATATATTACCTATTTGTCAAGTAGAATGTCTACAATCAAAAAACTTACCAGTCCTTAAATCCGTTAGAATACAAAAGGACGAACATACATTTATATTTACCTATTAAAATATTACAGTTCCTTGTCTCCTCAGCAAGAGGAACAAATTACCTAATAGTATCCAAAAATACAAAAACCAAAATATAAAGAACAGAACATATATTTTGTTGATCATTGCACAATTCAATACAAAACTATATTTTAGGGCCTGTTGTACATTGAAGTAATTCAATAGTAAAGGACCTAGAAAGCAATTCCGTAGTCAAAACAATGCCAACTAAAATCCTCTATAATAATAAGTTTATATTACATACAAACTAGTTATAATTAAAAAGTTTAATTAAACCTCAGAACAACATCTAATCTACTAGACATATTTTAAAAACTTTAGTATAAAATATTAGAAAACTAGGAAGGAATTTATTTAAAACTTGGAGGACGCTGGCAATAACGGGAAGTGATAATGGTCTAAGTATCAAGCCACAAGCAAGTATAGTAAAAACTTTCTCGTACAGCGAGATGACTCCTGTCTATATTCGGGAACGCGACTTCACTATTATTATACGTTGGTTAAATAGGAAGGTAGGTTTTATTGTTAGAGCATTTTGACCTTTATTGAAATGCACTCCGCTAGTTGAGTGACTTGCCAAATTGTATGGAAGAAGCATGTTAAAGCCTATTGTATCTTGCTTAGACGGATTAGCCTCGGCGTACTTCCACAATCTTATATATGCAAGCTTATAAATATAATAGAAGCAATGTATGAATTAATGTGTATATTAATAATATTAAGATTTAAATATTTAAAAAAAATACTCTATCCTAATTTTTAGATACCTACCAATTTAAATGTTTAACCAAATTATTATTATCCAACGGTCATGTCAGAAAGTTTATAAACTTTTAATAATTTCAAGTATAATTAGATCCAAATATTATAAAGAAACAAGTCAAACCCAATGATCCGTACCTACTTTAACAAAGGAAAAATTTTGAAACACGGTTCAATATGAAAACATTGTAAACCAGAAAATAATTATTTTATTAATTTATTTTCAAACATTCTTTAATGTTCATTAGAGGCGATGCTGTTATAAGGATTATTACAAGCCGGCACGTCTTAGGAGAACCCTTGATAGCGGAGCGGAAGAAGAGTCAATCATTAGCTGAAGAGGTTAATTTCGATAAGCCGCTTTGGCACTCACCTAAAATATGTGACGACTGGAGGCATTGAAGAGATAAGCGCCACCAGCACAATAGTGTCGGACGTACAAATGATACGCAGAACTGATACAGTTGTATCGTCGGGTCAATGTGACGTTAATGAAGCGGACGTGCCATCGGGTCCCTTAGGCCCTAGTTTAATTAGGGCAGCGGTTTAATGAACTGCTAATGGAGAAAATGGATCAGCGTATAGCTCGTGCTAGCTAGATGTGCCCCGCGGTCAAATCAACATTTGCTGAGGGATCGAATTACGGCTTGCCGCGTCGACACCCGTAATTGATTCAGCGCAACGCCGGCACGCCTTTTTGTCTCTAGCATGTTAAAATGCAAAAAATCACCGCTAATTCAATATCCTCCACATTTTCAGTATCGGCAATATTGCATTTTTCGATGTACATGCTTTTCATATTTTTAAAAAGTTTAGTTTTATGTTTAAAATTATCGAAATCTATATACGTTAAGTACGTTTTTTAGAATAATAAATATAAATGTCATGACTAGTCAACAACTATAATGAAATCGTCTTCACCACTCACAAATATACACGAATACAAACTATCGTCTCTAAAGGGTACGTACTTCCATATCGAGGTGAGTCGTAAGTACGAGATACGTGCAATTGAACAGCATCCGGCCTGGAAACAGATACACTAACGTGGACGAAAACGTTTTGGAACGTTGCGGAATATCGATGCATTTTCGTATTTCATCTCGTGCGAGGGTTTGTGGATATACCGTACCTATATTGGTGTACAAATTGGTAATTCACTCGGTATTTTCGTATGCTTCTACTTTTCAAATAATACAAATAAAAAAATTATATTATAACCACAGTATCCTACGGGATTTCATAACTAATATTAAAGCACATTTCAAATTAGCTTATAAAAGATTCGTTATGTAGTGTACGATAGGAAATAAAAAAAAACAACTAGGAAGTCACTTGGGAGTGAAGCGCAAGCAATATTGCAGAATTCGATTTAAAACTGCGACACGCCCTCGCGGCCGCGCACCAATAAAAAACACAAAATGAACCGATTAATTTCTTTGAAAACTAAATATTGTGTGTGATATTAACATTAAAAATTAAACGAAAATATGTTTAGTTCACGGAAAATAAAGCTATTTAATTTATTTGTATCTAATTGTCATTTAAGCTACTTTATTTTTCACTCCATTAAAATATCAACAACAGAGCCCATTTGTGGTACTTTAAATACTCAAGAATATTCAAAATAAATACAATTTTAAATATTATTTTAAATTGTATGCCATTAATAATGTCATGTTATTTCACCTGAGGGCCTCACGCGAGCAGCTCGTAGCAAGAGTGTCATAATGAAAAGTACCATAAACAGGCCCCCACCACTCCTACACTTCCTACCACGGATGCCGTCAATTTACACAAACTGAAAACCCACTTATGGTGCCTTCATGTAATTGGGTCTCTTGAGTGAAATTATGATTCATTTTACAGTGACTTTGATACTATCCGGTCTGTGCTTGCTCTTTAACGTCGTTAGGAAAACTAAGTTTTCCTGTGGAAAATTTATACTTTGAAAACTGTTTTTGAAGCTCCGCACAATATACGATTAAAACCGGTCAAACGTCTACATAATGTTATAAAGTTCTTAGGACATTATTAGGACGTAACCGTCATTAGATCAATAAAGAAAATAACGATAGAAATATACCTTTAAACGATTTAATATTTGAACAAGTTACAAATAACGCTTTCCAAACTATCTATATATGACATATTGACTGTCCGTCCAATTAGGTACAGTTTTAATTACATGTATAGAAGCTTTGAAGTAGATTTCAGCTCTTTTTATTGAAGCCAAGAAATAATAGAGACAGCGGTCACAATCAATACTCATTGTTTGACTTGACACGGTCGATCGCCAAACTAATTGAGACTTCAGGCGACCAAATGTGCTTCGACGAGTTAAAATTATTACAATGACGTCATGTCTCTTACTTTTCGACGAGACTTGATTTCACATGTCTTGATTTATGAAAAATAATAATTTCTCACCTTAATATCTAATTACATGACAATATATATTACTTTTAATATATATAATAATAGGATAATAATAACAGATTATTCATAGTACAAAATAATTTAAATTTAATAATAGAGTAACAAGTTGCATGTTTCCGACGGCTTCCTTCAGGAGGTCCGGGAGCGGGTAGACCGAGATTTTTTTTTTTGTACTATTTTCTTAAGCGTACAAGATATCGCATCTCATCTAAGCAGCGGCTCGGGGGAACGAATGTACTATCTAATTAACTTTATCATAAAACTCCAGTTATTGCCTTCCTCGCGCAATGTTTAATCGAAAATACAAAATGTATTTTTATTAACGGGCTGAAGGTGAGTCTGAGCCGGTAGAATTCAACGTTATGTGAGACGGAAAATTCTTGGATGAATTAATTATTAAATACATTTATAGCGATGTTTATTTTTTTTAACATTTTTGATTGAATTCCTCTGCTGAAAAAACAGAATTTCACAATAAAGAAAAAAATACTATTATATTTATTTATATTAATAATATGTATTCTAAATTAATACTAAATTATTATTAATTATTATAATTGATTTAAGCCCGGGCACGGGGTTGACTAATATTTTAAAATGCTCTGTCATCTTTTTAAATTAACATAACACAAATAATTCAAGCCCAACAAGAATAGCCAGTGAAGAAGGTAGTTTAAAATCCGCCGGACGACCTCGATTATATCGAGTTAAAAACAGTCATATAAATAGTAAAAAACAAAACAGAAAACCCAATAAAAACCGGGCTGGCAAGCTCAGAGTAATTCACTTTGGAAGATTAAGCCTCTCACACCTATGGTTCTGATGCAACACCTCTGTCGACTGCACGTACGAATGAAGACAAATTCCATTTAGGATCTTAACTTTGAAATTAAATTAAAATCGGATTTTGGACTATTATGTAAGCATGTGTATAATAAATGAATTAATTTTTTAAAAGAATTGATTGATTAATTAACAAGGTTTGAATTGTTTAGAATACATTGTTAAAGAAATATAAAACCTCTCTGGTCTCATAATATTGTAGGAAGTCTTGAAAACATAATAAAAGATACGAGTAGTCATAGTAATTTAAATCATAATTCTCAACTAACTAATATTTCCTCAGACAACAGAACAATCCACAAAGACTATTAGAAAACCAAAGCCCTTTCACAAATCTTACTAAAAATTAAAGTTTTCCCAATTAAAACCAACGAAAGGTACGGACAAAGTTTTAGCGTCTATCTCAGATAACCAAAGCGTCTGGGTTCCTATCTGGGATTAATAACAAATGAGCCAAGTATTGACTGAGATGTAAGATAACCATGTCTCGATAACAAATTGAAAATAAAAGGAATATTTGAAACTTATTTTAAAATATCTATAGAATAATGTAAAATTTTAACGCTGCGAAATATATCATTGAGTTAATAAATAAAAAAAATCAACAACAATGAAAGTATGAAGAAAAATCAAGAGCATCTTATAAAGAATTTATACAATACAAAAAATATATTGCAATATTTCTCTAAAGTCTCAACAATGAGTTTTAAAACTTATATAAGTCCCAACATTTTATAAGACTCCGCGTTCTAAAATATCTATACGACAATAGAAAATATTGAACAGTTATTCCAACTTCACTGCACTAAGTCTGTAAGGTAATAATAAAAGTATCAGAGCCCTTCCAAGTATCGGAGATAGAAGAATCAAGCAAACAAGAGGCAACTTCTGAGAACTTCAACTCTGTGTCGTTCCGTACCAACTGTTATTACTAACTCCCAACTTATAACTAGCTTAAAAATATCACTTTACAGTTTACGATCAGTTCGTTTTTATTTTATGATATTGGAAAATATTAAATATTTGCAATTAGATTAGATAAGTTGTGTAACATTTGTCAAATTTTATACTTTATATTTTTATATTTGGACCTATACATTTTTTCATGTATAAAAATACCAGAATATGTATTACGCGATTTTATAATAAAAAAAAATGTTCAAAGTTAATTAAATCATAACATTCTATAACGACATACATCTCATCGTATTAATTTCAAACAATGCAGCCGCAGAAGCCAAAAAAAATAGTGCTCTGAAAACAGTAGTACCGATAAACTTATATTCCTGATATTCAGCGTATCGTATGCCAGTAATAACATTAATTATTTGTAAAATATCACGGCCAGCTGGATGAAATGTGAAACATTTCCGATGCGTAAAGCTTTTTTAAGCCGGTATATATTTTTATAAATAATTCACATTGCATTTAGTTTGATTCTCCGATATTATTTTCCGAAAAAAGTTTTCGGTCATTTGTTATCAGGTAATCGCCTTAAATCTATAGAATGTCTGGTAGGATTGTTTTCCAAACTATAGTTGTATACACATAATTTTGAGCAGAAATATACACATTTAAAGAAAAAAAAATTCATTATATAAAATGTTTGATGATATGAAAAATCAGAGTAATAAAAGAGCACGTGTTGTCTATTTCAAAGGTAACCAGCAACGTGGGATCTCGCACCAAATTACATTTTAACGGTGCAGCACTAAACGCAATAAAAAAGCACTCCGGATAATTTACTATCCTACACATGTATAGAGACTGCATTCTGGAACCAAACATGACCATGACTAAAATTATTCCATGGTTTTAAAACTTCGATTTATCTGAAGATAATTTAGAATTTATGTATAAATTTTACTTATATGAAGTATTAAAAAAATAAAGAACTAAAATAGAATGATAAACTTATTTTCATATAGTTAACGAAAATCAAATATGGCAATATAAAATTCACCAAAATTCTGAACCAATATAATATTCCATCAAATTTAAAATATAACCTTTATCGAAAAGACTAAATACGAAAACGCCTTATAAAAGTGCACATAGTATGTGACAGCAAATTGAATGAGGCGGGCGAGGTGTTTGCCGTTCATCAATCATGCTGTATGGATTTCATTTTAATGCGACGTCATCGACGTCTACGCCGCATCATGCCACTGTGATCCATCTATTGTTCTACGTTCCCGGCGCTCCTCGCGTTTAGCCGCGTAATTAGCTAGCTACTGCTTGAACATTACCAGTTAAACTAATTATATTAAACTAAGTTTGTCATCATTTAGTTAATCTATACATCTCTTTTTTGAGGAAAGAAACAGTTGAGATGCAATGATGTACGCTTTCTTATTATATAAATGATTAAATATCAATTTCTGTTTATAAAACACGAGATATTTATCACAAACAATACTATTGTTAAAATTCAACAATATTATAAATAATACTCAAACATCTAAATACAAAATACCCCAAAACCTTTTAATCGTACAAGACAATAATATAAATACAATACAAGAATACCCTCGACTCTTTTATTTCCAGAGTTATTTAAACGTTCCAAAACACCGAAAGTGTTCCACACATTGTATATTCATAACGTAAAATTCACTTCACCGAAAGCTCTTGTTATTAGCCTGACCCTTCTTCGTTGGAGCGGACAGGTTGTGGAGGCGCAAATTTTCGCCTATTGTATTTACGGATACGGCAAATTAAATCCCCATTTGTACTGGAACATCTAGGGGGGCTGTAATCCATACCGGCCGGCGCCATTGTCGTCCGGACTCCGCTTTACCAGGCTTAAGAGCTTCGCGATACTACAGACATTTTGATAATTAATAACCAATCACATTCACATATCCGTATTTTAGATTCCAATAATTGTTTTACTTCTTCAAACAAATTACATTTTATATCTCATTGTAGAATGAATTATATCAATTCTCACGCAAAAGAAATCGACAGCTGATAGAAACCAGATTAAAAATATCCAATGTAGAGGGTGAGTAAAATGGATGGCTTTATACGGAGCTACACATCGGACCACGAGTCCATATCTCACCTGGTCAGGATTACCGGACCAGATTATATTTCCACACAAACCACGGCGCAAAATTAATGCATGTCATATCAGGTATGAACGAACATGATATAAATATATTAAATTTTGAAATTGTGCTTAGGTGTTTTATGGTCAATATTTATTATCTGTATTTTTTTTTTATATTTGATACCTTTCAGTACGCCTGGAACCACAAGGTTTAGCATTGTTCAATTCTTACCTATTTAAGTTAGTATATCCATACTAGCAACAGCGGAGTTTTTTTTTTATATCTTTTGTGTGAAAAAATAAATTTAAAAAAGTGTAAAATAATACTGCTGCAGTGAAATCAAAGAGCATATAGAGAGGAATGGTTTTGTAACTAGCTGATAAGACAGGCAAGACCCGTTGAATCTTCGGCTAGAGAGTTACGTGATTTTTCATATAAATAGTGTAATCTTATTAATAATCAAATAAAATTATTCCAATATATACCTGCTCGAAAACAACAAATATATATGATTTTTTTCTAAGTATTGACTCTCTTTTTCTGGTAAAGTTTAATTTATAGATAAAGCAAATTTTCTTTTACCAAAAAAAATCTTCATAAGCTATAGGTTTACTAGTTTTTAGTACACACACAAAGTTAAACCAACAGAAAAGAAAAAAAATAATCAAAGCCTTTAAAAATTGTTAAAACCAACATAAATACATACGAATAAATTCATTTGTCAGAAAATAGGAGCTAAAAATACGATCCGACACAGCGGGCTAAGCGCAGCGCACTCTGTTTGATTGGGTATTGTTTCGGGCAGTCCGTTGTTAATACGGTGCAGTGTATGTGAATTTAATTTTCTGACGCGCGCTATCGGTTAGTATTCATAGTTCGCGCCGTGTACGTGTCCGCTGCTAGCGTGAAGGTATGTGACCTAACAAAAACACGACCTCTGATATAGACTTCGCATTTCATCATCATTTCCCTTTTGTTTATATTCGTTGAAATTATATAATAAAAAAAATCGGCAGTTTTAAATATTATATACAAAAAAAACAACCTTTTTAAACATAATATAGGAATTCTGAGGACATTGAAGTATATAATAGAAGTTATAAAATATGCCGAACTCCGCTGGCTGCTGAGAACGGACAGAAGTAATCTTTTCGCTAGACATTTTTCAGGAGACTCACGAAACTGGCAGGCAGTGACACACGATAGGATCTCCGTTGAAAGATTGAAACTTAAGATTCATAATCCCTTCTAAAATTACTTCTGGAAGTTTGTCATAACCTTACAATTATAACAGACTGGCACAAAAATATCTTACATTTCAGAAATGAAAGATTTTCATTATTTTGCTACAGATATTAGAATTCCAACGGACAGACAACTAAAAATTCAAAAAGATTATTTATACAAAATACATAAAATAGAATGTATGTATAATTGTATGTTCATTGAATGTATTCCAATAGATGTGACATTCGAAAGTTGTCAGAAACCGTACGACATGGCTAGGGGCGATATTAATCAGACGGCATGCGATGCGGGCGGCGGCGGCACACATGTTCAACTTTAAGATTAGAATTTCTAAGTTAGCTCGCAACAATAATTGAGTCTGACGAACTCCAATTCGTACGACTTATTTGTCAACTATATTAATTTGATCTGTATTGGAATGTTATAGACCAAATCTAATAATCATAATATACTGAGAAATATTTCCTTGAATAAGATAAAAATGAAAGAATTTACAAAATAATAAAAGCTTCTAAATCTAAAATTACTAATTATGTGAAGCGAAATAATTGTTTTTGATATAAATAAATCCATTTTCTTTATTACCATTATAATTACTAAAAGAAGAAAGAAATTGTTTGTATATCTATTTTTATATTTATTGAAAGAAGAAGGAAATTATTTTTCTTTTAATTTTTTATATTTAATTAAGTTTTCTTAAATTTATATATTCTGAAAAGTTGTATATTATAAAATATACTGTTTGAATAACACACGAGTCTTCTGGATAATGGTATATTTGTGTTTGGAAACAAAGCAAAGCTGATAGACGCTTTTAGTCAACCTATTGAAAAATATCACACAAATTGACGTATTACATTTAAAATATATAAAAACATTCATATAAAATGGGTCAAAAGTATTAGAGAAGTGTTAGAGTGGGTGGCAGTGGCGTCTGCGAGGCGCAACAGGCACCCACCCTGCCGCGCAACAGGCGCGTCGACTTACTTGTTGAATCGACCGACCCACTAAAGTTTCAATGAAGACGCTACACGTGAAATTATCGTGAGAAAATCATTCCAGTTCAGGGAAAATGGCGATTGACGGAATGGCGCCCATTGTGGGCCTTATAATAAAAATATTATGGATAAAATTTGTCTCAACTACTATTGAGATTCAAATTTAATTTGAAAGTATACTGATAATGAGGATAGATACTTTGGTGAAAATTAAAACTTGTATACACATATGACGGTTAGCAAGGTTCTTCATACTTTTTTTTTATAATTATTATTATTTTCCACGGACACGTCATCCGTGCTCTTTTTTGACGTTTTACAATTATTGTGAAGTTAACATATAATTTTTGAATAGAGATTTTAAAAACATGCATAACAGAAGAGATTATTAGTAGGAATCTTAAAAATCAGTACTGTTAAAAGTAATAATATTTTTCGTGAGCTCCGTACAATGAGAACGGAATATGAAATGAATATGGCAGATATATGTCAGTGACGATGTTTGAGATATGAGATTAGGACATATAACTTTTTTTTTAACGACAATGATTTATTATTCTTCATTTAATTTGAACAGTTGTAAAAAAATCCGGGCTTAATTTTTCAAAGACGGAACCAAAAACATTACAAATAATATTCGGGATTGCCAAATATTTCTAAAGTCAACGACCGACCCAATACTAGATCAATTAGAAATTATTAACCTTTATATTAATATAAACTTATAAAAACAAAATCTATTTATAAGTTACAAAGCTGAAACATTTATAAATTACTTTTATTACAGAGAAATTAATTTTACCATTAAACCTAACGAAGCTAAACACTAAAGCTATATGTAAATCTTTATTCCATCTAACGAGCACACGAACCGTTATTGCAAACTCAAACCAATACTATACCATTGGTTGAACGTATATTTCCAATAGTATAGACGTCAAAGTTCAAACGTGGGGATTACTATTTACTACATATGGAAGCTGTAAGACGCCTCTTTTGCTTTCTAAATACGTCTTCGTTAGAATTTGCATGTCTGGCTCGGTGAAACGCTTGCAATTATACCGGCAATTTGTAGACTTTGTGGTTAGCTTTTCTATCGAAATATACATGATCGTGAGGCTTCTGGTAATATACTATGCAATTTGATATTGTGACGAAGTTGCACTTACCAACTAAGGCCAAAATAACTGTGAGTAGTGGCGCCGCTGGGAACGAGACGGTCACATTGAACTCCAACATCTGGAGCAGGTCCACTAAAACAATGCACGTGACAAAGGTTAGAATTAAAAGAAGGTAATATCACTATTCAGTAATGTAATATAAGGGTTGCCAACGGCTGTTATATTTTACATTTATATTTATATTACTGAAAATAACGAAACAAATTTAGTGTCTGGTCAATTATAGGGAACAGCTTACTTACTATAGGGATCGAATTACGGAAATAAATTAAATTTGTATTTTTTTGTAAAACACGTATTAAATAATGATACGACTTACAGTAAAGATGAGTGTGTGTGTGTGTGTGTGTGTGTGTGTGTATGTAAGTAAACAAAATTAAAAGCAATGTTATAGTATCGGAGAAGACGTCAAAGAGCTATAAGCCATTCTTAGGGTCCCCGAGAGTGCGCCCGCGACGCTAAAACGCGTTAACGCGATCAGACGGCTCCTGTATGAATTTTTCATGCGCCAGGAGTAATGGTGTCGCCCGAGACGACGGATCATTCTTTACGAGCCGACAACGGATCCTTTAAAAATATACGCTCTATACTAACGGGATATTTTATTTTGGCTTTTAATGTAATTACGTAATAGAAATGCATTAAGCTTGGAATTGGTTCCGTTTTTTTGTTTCCGTGGATGGTTTATTTTGTCTAAAATAATCCCCATACTATGTAGAGAATGTGATTTAGCAAAAGAAAAATAATTTGAAGATCTTTTAAATATTCGACTTGTTTAGTCTACCAAATAATAAAGATTCCTTATATTTAAACTTTCACTTATGTATTCATGGCGGACTGGCGGCTCGGACAATATCTAGCCGCCAGACCGCCATGGTTCGAGCTCTTAAGCAAAAGCCTCGAATGGGTTCGTAACTCTCAAATAAATCAAAGTGTATACAGCCGGGTAAATAAATATACGTAATATAAATAATATATGAGATTTGATAAACATACAAACAAACATCTGATTAAGAACCGTATGAGTTTTATTTGCATATAAGATATACGATGTTAACGAGTAATTACTGATAACCATAGAAATTTTTACATTCTAATTCACTTGATGGTATGGACTGTATACTGAAACATTTCCTAGTTTAATTATATATTTTTTTCTGAAGACCGTATTCCTTACAACAAGAGCACGCATAAAACTCTCTGCGTATAAAAAAAAACAGTATTAGTGATATATATTTTATTTTGTGTTGCAGATAAGCTAATATTTTCAGTGAAATTGTAAATTGCATAGTCATCGTTCATCATTCATCATGTAAAATTAATTTCGACGTCGTTTTCCCCGCTCGTTTTTCTTTACGTATTTTCTACAATTTACTGCTTCCTAGAGCCATATTAAAGCATCTGTATCTGAGGTAAATAATAAAAATGTTGATAATAAGTCATCTTAAAAAAAAAATTTTTTTCTTTGTTTAAACAAGAAATATTAGAGAATCAGATGCCGGTTATTATTTTACACAAAATAATAAATGGCAATATATTTAATTATATAACCATTCGAAATTCATCGCTACTGTATTTACAAATTTATTTATTATTTGACACAATTTTAAAGAAAAATATCAAACGAATGCATGCAAAGGCAATTTGTGACTTCTTGATTAATATTCTTCTGGATTTTTGCCATAAAGTCAAAAAGTAAACCTCAAGGTAACAACGATATATACAAAAGGCTGGCTCTTTAAAAAAGCCGGTATCTAACATTTATGTGATTCATCAAAAAAATATTTGAATCATGACAACTGAAGTTATTTCATTACAGTCTGTAACTTCGCTTAAATAGTAAAAACAAAGAATTTGCTATGATTATATTTTGAGAGAACGAAATTTTTTTTTTTTTTAATAATTTCAAAATTTTGTCCATTGAATGGGCCATTTCAAGTCAATAGAGCCTGAGGGGCGAATTTGATAAAATTCAAGGATGTCAATTCCTAGTCGCGTGGATTCTTTTTTTTTAATATTTAAAATATTGGTATTGAACCAATATTCTATATGAATTTTTCCTGATTCTCCTTTGGTCTGAATAGAAGATGGTATACAGGATAATAAAACCCTCAGGTATGTCCTCTCTCCACAAACATTTGATTTTCACACACATTAGTGGAGTAGAGTAGAGGATAATTTTACAAATATAGAAAAAAAATTGCCAAAGGTAGAGCAATTTTTCATACGATTCCTGTGCTTCAGGTTAAGACTTGCAAACTATTTGAATTCAATTAGAAACTAAATTCCCAATGAAATGGATGGGATTAAATTAAGCTATACCGGTATTGATAACAGCTCTCACCTCTTTGATAGTTTGCTGAGAAGTTTAAATCTGTTGTAATATTCGTCGAGAGGCAACCCTAAACATCCTGAGAGGTGGCATCCCTAAATGATACTTGACGCGTAGAACAATATGGCTCAGGTAATTGGCATTAAAGCCGGCTACAACGATTGTTCGCGATGTGAAGTGGCCTGCGAGATGGCGCTTAGTCCTAATTAGACAAAAATATGAGCAGTGAACTTGATAACGTATAAACCTTAAATTTCTTGTGTTAAAATGTTTTTTTTTTAATAATATTAATGTTAGATAATTTTACTACTCATACATGATAATAAAATAATTGGGCAAGATTAATATTATTTTTATAAAAAATCAATAGGCTCAACCCAAACACGTAAAGTACTATACACTATACTGACTTATTCGTATTCATATATTATCTGTAAAACATATTTTCTTCAGGACATAAAATATAATGTATATTTTCAAGAACTACTTAACGGGCACAATTTATTCAGAGCGAGCAAATTTTTTTATTCACTCCATATTATCATTATGTTCTTATTTTCGCTCTGAGTCCCCCTCGATGCCTTGTAAGATTACGCCCTTATTTGGAAGCGAAATAATTGATCAAATTACATCGTAAATCGCCTCAAAGGAGCACAAAAATATCCCAAATTTGATATTCGAAATATTTTTCTAGCATTCAATAAATATTTTTAACGTACGTTGAAGTAAAATTATAACTGTAATATATTAAACACGTTTATAATGTAAATATATGTGTACATACAAATTAAGGAATATTATATTACAATAAAAGTATAGTTAGAAAATAGTTCATAGTAAATCTCGTATTCAAGAAAATTCTGGGAAATTGTATTAGTTCCGTTTTCAACTGAAGGATAAATTGAGACCAGACCAGACCAGACCAGACCATTACCGTCTCATGTTCCAATCAATCATCATCCACCTGCCCTTATCACACTTAATTGGGGTCAGAGCAATGTGTCCATCTCTTCAGGCTCTTCTGTTTTACGTCATCTCAATACTAGCTTGCTTTTTTTTATTTTCATTTTTTTCATTTCCCTAATCAATATGTTGCATAAAGAAAAATGAAATAGCATTAAGTTTTTGTTTCATGCGTTAATTAAAAAAAATGACGTCATTTCAACAGATAAATTAAAAAAGAATAGAGTATACATAAAATCTTTTTTTAATATTTTCAATACGTAAGGACTTCACACAGAACTTACAAAAATTGTAATTTGAATATTTGGACAAGATTTTTTTTGTCAAAACCACTGAACTTGATTTGATGAAACGTGGAGTGCTCACATTTTAATGACATAATCAAAAGGTAAGATAATTTTTACTTTGAAATATTTACTCACATACATAAAACACAAAATATATAAAAGTCTCACACGAAGTGGTAGTTTCAAATCAGTAAACATAAAAGATGATGATTTTTTAAACAAATAATAATTTTTCTTATTACGTCACACATCAAAACCTTAATTAACTTCACAAAATATTATTTTAAACCAAATATATTTACAGGAATTACTTTTATAAATGAATTTCATTGATTATATATACGATAAAGATTACTTAATAATTTCCAACAACCAAAATCATAATATCGATAGAGAAAGAAAGAGAGAAAGAGAAAGCGTTAGAGAGAGAGGGAGACAGAAAGTATATAATTCAATCTTATGCAAAATAAAAATCAATATAATCTAGTCACTATAAAAACATATAAAACTTCCAATATAAAAATCTAACTGAATGCAAACAGTTCCCAACAACCAATATAATATCATAGTAGAGTAAATATATATAAAAGAAGAAAGAAAGAAGAAAGAAAAAAAGAAGAAAGAAAGAAAGAAGAAAGAATATCTTTATTAGAAACATAAAACACATACCCATACACACACAGAGGAAAAATAATAATGAGTTTCACAAAATAACCTAAAACATGAATGATTAAAAAAACTATAGTATTAAGGAAATAAACAAAACAATATTTCACATTTAGTACTAAGAGAATAATTAATTATATGTTCCAAAGTCCCAAAATGGCGTACGTAGCTAACCGAACCCAACGCTGACATTCCATGGCACCCTGTACATTTTCTATAAATTATTGCGATGCAAAATCAATGAAAGCTACATACATTAAACTTCCAATATATCTTCAATATAAAATCTAAACTAAATGACAAAATTATCGTATAATTTGTGTCGTTACTGATTCCCAGACGTTTGCATATTCACAGTACGAGAGCAATTCCGTATCTATCGGTTCTTGGAAGCCATTGAAGCAACTGGCAAATAAACTAGCGATTGAATCCTTACATATGCATCAACATTTCAGTTAGTAAATCATATACTTCGACTGCTCATACTTGATAGTTTGTTCGGGAAACGACAGAAAATATTTAATAAGTCTTGAGAGTAATTAGTTATAAATAAACATCAAATGAAAAATAAAACGGGCTGAGTTTTGAATCCGAGACAAATATTTAAATCTTTAAATATAAAATAAAAAAATAAACGAGGGATTCGAACCCGAGATATCTGAAAAACCGTACAGTCGCTCTAAAAATTGAGCTACCGTATCCACTACATAAATAGACCAACAAACATACAAGTAGCAAAACAACATAATTCCATTTATGGAAATAACTTAAAAAGCGAATTAAATCATTGCAGAAAAACCTACAAATTCCTCAAACATGTATTCCCGGGTCCCGCAAAGGGAATTTAATGAGTGCTTAGGGTCTGTCAGCGCGGTTAATTAGGAGACCTCACCACAGATTTACGTAAACGCTTAACTCTTCTGAATCTTAGAGAACACATACCACACGCCACCTTAAATTATTACTGTACAATATACTTATTACTGTTTTTTATGTTTGAGAATATCTTTAAACATGTATAGCCATGTTAGATATATTTGTATTTTTAAAATAAATATAGAGTTAAAAATAAACAGATACGAGCAGGAATTGGAACCCGCGACGTCTGGACGGTTAAACAGAGGTAGCGGGTTCGAGTTCCTGCCCGAATCGGTTTATTTTTCATTCTATATTAAAAATCTCATTTAATCAATCTTTATATAAAAACGTATAGCATTGTAACCGTAACCATTAAACATATAAACATATTTTCAATATATATTTATACGATTTATATTTATCATATATATATTTTAGATATATTTTATTTTATTTTTCCTCATTAAAGAAATAGTCAAAGATTAATTTATTACGAAAACAATGAACGTGTTGCGGACACTGAAAAAGATTGTTATATATATATATATTATTTTTTTCATCCATTAGCGAATATTAAAGCTAACGGATAATGTACAGGATTGGGGAAAAAAACATCAACTCTACCTTTGAGGACGGAAGCATCGCAGACATCAGACAATTAAAACTTATATTATACTTAATATAATATTTAAGACAATTACTTATTTGTACTAAAAACTAATAATAAAATAGCTAATATACATATATACAAATATAATATGAATAGAAACTTACCTTAGGCTAGCTTGAGATTAATTTAAAATATTTATATATCTTTACATGTTATTTAAAACGATAAAATATATTAAATGATTACATTTCAGAATAAAATAAAAAAATATTTAAAAAAACAGATCCTATGCCTTCGCGAACCATGACTATTATATTTATATTTAAGCGCTGTATTCACGCAGAAATTAAATCCGAACGTGCCCGACTAGTTTCAAACCCATTCAGGGTTCTTATTAACGACCTCTAAGCGTGGCGGATTCGCGGCGTGAACTGCTGCTCGCAGTAATTTCTCCGTGAATACAGCCGGGTAAATATAATATCCTATACCTAATTAATAAACTATACTAAGAACATAATATTTTAGTATTTATTCTAATATCTTTATTATTTCATATAAATTAAGTCGCAGGTATACTCGGCTTTTTAAATAAAATAAATACAACCTTACAATTCGTTATACACCAAATTATCTCCACGGGATGAAAAAGTTAATGCTGATATTTAATTATGCAAATGTGAAAGGAATTCTTTCTTTCCAATATAATAAAAGATAAAATGTAACAATAAAAAGAGATACATATATATATTTTGTTAATACTAGTTATTGGTTTAATTAAAATGTGCATGAGCGTGAGGCGGTCTGTTTGTCACACGTGCGGTCTCTTTGTGTGTACGTGCTGCAATACAAATAATTCAACAGAATATCGACTAATTAACAGATGAAAATTAAAACAAAAAGGTCGCAGGGGTCGATATATTGCGGTCGAGAGCAACGTGACTGAGTATAAATATTATATTCGATGAGATAAACCAGAAATAATAGACCTTTTATATTTGAAAGCTCTTCTCGTAATGAAACAACGAATACACAATACAATTTAAAGGTATGTGTATACAATTGGCAGTGCATAGATTATTTTTATAGCAACAGACTCAAAGGGGTATAAAGGTAATACCCCTTTGCGATGCGTTGCTATTCTGTACGATAATCCGCAAACGTTCGAGAACGTACGTCTACAAAGGGAGAGGTCAGCGATGAAATACAACTGTACGTGTTGATTATCTATTTTATAATTTACTTATATTTAGTTTTTAATTTTTATGAAATTGTCTATTTACTTGTTTCTACTTTCTTGTACTACATTTAATACTACTTCTGTATTTGTATGAAGTATAATAATTTAAATATTATAGAAAATTATTTAAATGACAGAAAACATATTATCAAAACAATATTAAAATAAATGTAAATAATATTCCAAAAATAAAAAAAAATACTTTTAAAATAAAAATGCTCAACATTTTCCTGAAACATTCTAAATATACGAAGATATTTAAAAAAAAAAAAAAAGAATGAAAATTTTTGAAACATTCCATCTTAAAAAAATTAAGACACCAAAAAGATATCCGACATCCGCGAAGTAGATAACAGAATTTCCAAGTATCTTATCCTAAGTATATTTTTCAATAGCCTCTACCGGGATGAGTCGTCATAGCGACCGACCGGATCCCATTGAGGATGTACCCTCCATCCTATATTGTGATATTGAATAGTTTATTCACTAAACTCAAGAGCCGCTTACTGATAAAAATCACCTTTGGATGTTTGATTTCTGTATTAACATAAGACCGGAGATTTTGGTGTGAGATTGGAGATATAAGATTAATATAATCTGGAGATAGATTTAAAAAATATATAAAGAAATTATCAAACGTTCCATTGAATTATTATATCATTTTATATACCTATTATGTGACTTTGTTTGTTTGTTGTGTGTACGGTACTTTGAAATAAATATTGAGTAATTTATTTTAAAATTTTAAATAATCTATACATGTTTATATATATTTTTACAATAACACAATTAATTCCGAGGAAATGGCTAACGAGATACCATATCATGATTCACGCTATAATGAGCTTAACAATGTATCAGCTAATAACGTCGCAGGACACACGCTTCGTCGCTGACGTTTCCGCTGAAGAAAATATAACATACGTAACAGATGAACAATAATTCCCTGAAGAGAATTGAAATAGAAAAAATATACAATTTTAAAATGAAAACAATCATCCGATCGAAAGTCTAAGTCAAGTGGCTAGAGAGAAACAAATTATCTGTTGCCTGCTAATTGTCGGATCAAAGCGGGGAAGCTTGGCAAATCCAACCTGTTATATTTTATTTTTTGTAGGGCCGCGGGCGGCACACGCAATTATTATTATAACAAAGAGATTGCCGCTGAGCCGGATCAAGACTCGGGCTTTTTTTCATAGAAATTGTTTCAACAAATCAAAAATTGCACTGTTTTTTTTTTTGTAATCACTAGCCTTGTTGAACGAGCGGGCTCGAGTGATAATGATTTTGAGCTTTTCTGAGCTCGACTCGTCTCTCTTTTATAGCTTTCCGATCCGCTACTTGTTTATATTGAAGAATAATATTTAACGATAAACTCACAGAACTAAAGGAAATAGATGAAGAATACTTACCAATAAATACAAAAATTTGATGGTGCGCGTACCTCAGCAACATGGATATGGAGACAGTCTGCGACAAGAAAATATATTAAAATTTCAAAATTAAATAAAAACAATTCAAACAAAAACTGTAAGCAAATGTTACTAAAGCACCTTGTAATTAAAAAAATAGTGCTGCGAAACTTAGCA
Source organism: Dircenna loreta (assembly GCA_963555665.1). NCBI lineage: Eukaryota > Metazoa > Arthropoda > Insecta > Lepidoptera > Nymphalidae > Dircenna > Dircenna loreta. Next base: position 13,160,606 of record OY743094.1, read on the forward strand.
ATTTATCGATAAAAAAAATATATATATTTATTAAGACAGAAGAATTCCTGTAGGCTAGTGAGGCAGTTATTTCAGGTTGATTCTGTGTGAACATTGCGGGCACTCTTAGTTAAATGGATTCAATCTACGCTAAGCGATTCATTAATGAAATTCAATCGCGTCGGCCGCGCGGGGAGCAAATGATGTGGCGAAAAGATTGATGGCTCACCGGCATCCTGCCTCTACCGCTACCTGCCTCTCGGATGGGGATACCGGAGTAACATTGGTTTTGTGGTTTGTTCGAATTCATTATTGTTGCCAGAGTGTCACTTTTATTAGGGTAGTATGATTAAGAGTTAGGGGATGTTCAATTTTATTGTTATTTGCAACAGATTTAATATCTTGAAAGCAATTTCAGAAATTAATTGTTAATTTTTCAATTAATATTTTGACTGTCATATAACCGATATTATAATATGTTAACGAATACGAACAAAATTATTAACCCTTCTTAGAAAAAAAACCATAAACTTTTCGCAAAACTTTACAAAAATACAATAATATTATTACACTTTAATGTGTTTTGAATTTAAAAACTTTGATTTTAAATAAATTTTTATATTTATGAAGCTCGTGCTAAAATCTATAAAACAAAATGGCGTATAGGGTAAAGCAATAAAGTAGCCGTTAATAGAATTTCGCGGCAAAATATTCAAAAGCGCGTCGGAGCGTACGTATGCACCTATGAAGCGTGTAATGCCGTGGGCAGCGTAGCCGTAGTTTTTGCAGCGACCGTAGGCATCCATCCGCTGTTAATATTAAAAGGCATCGCTTCATACACCCGCGATCAATCAACACCTCTTGTTCAGAAAGTTTTGGTGAAATATACACGCGTGCTTTCATTTATATATTTCCTTATTTTTTCATCAAGCTTCAAACGTCGTTTGAACTTCGAAAATATTCGAGAAATCGATTTTTTTTTTTTTATTGATATATACAAGTTTACAGCAAACGTTTAAGCATCATTTTGTTTTGATTTTATATTGGATAAGTTATATCTTGAAAGAGATCTCTTCCAAATAGCCGTAAAATTAAAAAAAAAAACAATTTACTGAAAGAAGGTTCTAAGGTAAAACACATCAGAAATAAAAAAAAAAGATGAAACATAAATATATAATACATAACTAATATAAAATCTAGATTTTCAATAATATACATATAAAAAAAAATATAAACAATAAATTGTTTGATCAATTTACGGAAACCGAACGCACCTTCGGCATGAGGAATGGCTGGCAATAAATGGTATTTGGGGGGGGGGGGGGGGCTGCATTCCACAATTTACTTTGTGTTTTGACAGGCTACCATGTAACCAGAGATATGGTTAGGCAATACGCGTGCCGTTTGACAATTGATTAATCCAATTTCTCTGCGATCTGACGTCGCCATACCAGATTAGCCGCTCACGTTTGTCACGAATATTCATGGAGACATCTGTATTGCATTTCGACGACTCCGTTTCGTTTAACGTTTAACTAATTGAACGAATATTAAATTCAATATTGGAGGACGCAAAATGAGCATCGAATTTTTGAAAAAAAATAGAAAACGGTCTAAGGGAAACTATTGTTTTGCGTTTAACGTCCATTTAACGTTTCATAAATTAAATTAATATTATTTAAGTGCCACATTCACGCAATTAGTACAAATCATACAATAAATCATATCTAAACAATGACAAAAACAAAGACTAACAAAAAAAGAATTATAACAAAATAAAACAGTTACAAAGAACAAATAAAAAATGCACAAAATGTTACACCGCGGTAAGGTATGGTCCACTGTTGAGAAGTATCCCAACGCTGTTTTTCAGTGATTTCAAATAAATATTGGAGCACCAAAAATACTAAATATTTTTTTTATTATAAAACAAACTAATACAAGCAATTTTCGCCTCTATCCGTGCTTTTAATACTCTAAAAACACGAAAATCCAATACATCGCTCACAGTTTAGTCTTACACATAAGACGTGAGCCGTATAAAGGTGGAATTTGGGACCGTAATAAAGTTTGAAAGGGCTGTAAAAGTGCAATAACGGTAACTCTGAGAGTCCTGATTTTAGTGGCGGCCGCACCTCGCTTTAACTATGAATTGATCTATAATGCCACCGGCTATTACTGTTTAGCCGGTGGCATTATATCGTATAAGAATTATATATAAGATTGTGGCATTATATCGTATTAGAATTATATATAAGATTGTGGCATTATATCGCATAAGAATTATATATAAGATTGTGGCATTATATCGTATAAGAATTATATATAATAATGTGGCATTATATCGTATAAGAATTATATATAAGAATGTATACAATTCATATTAAATTATATTACTTTTATTAAATAGTAACTTTTATAAAATCAATACGTTTTCGTTAATCTTTTCTTTTTGTTTTGTGGTAAAGAGGAAACGTACTTTGTTTTTTAATTAAATAATTATATTTTTTAAATAACGGCTTTTAACCTACGAGATTTGTGTTGGTATGATTTCTTAACATTTTTTTTTGTTACATCGTATTTCGTTTAGTTCTGATAAGAATATGTTAAACTTAAACAATAATAAAATATTTATTATATTGTTTGTTTTATTTCTTTACAATAAATAAATTATTTTACTTCTATATATAAACATACATATATATATATATGTGTGTGTCATTTCAAACTTTAGAGTATACATCGGTAATATACAAATTGCGGCTAATGTCTTCGTAATTTCGAGCTATTCTCATAATCGAGGGTAGCAAATAATAGTTCTGTTTTCCTGTTAACAGCTGGTCTCCAAGCTTTTCACAAACCACAAATATGAATCAATTTGAGAAGGTATCCGCAAAAATATGTCCCACTGCTGGGCCCACGGCGACCTTAACCCGCCAGCATCACTGCGGGTTGGGGACACATCACAAAACTTCTCAGCAGCTGATAAACGAACTACCTTCCACAAAAGTAAGTTATAGCGGCCAGGGAACCCAAACCTGGACTTCTCGTCATTAATAAAGTTTTGATTTATAATTATATATAAATAGTAGTATTAGAATGTTTATTTATTAATTATAACGCTTAAGATATTTTACTGATGTGACCAATTTAAATGTTGTCGTATTTTAAAAATGTTATAACATTATATAAATTTAAGTACATGTGGATCTTCTGATTGCAATAGTCATTATATATATTTTGTCTGTTCGTTTGTACGATTGTTCGTTTGTTAGATATGTTGTGGAAATACGGTGCTGTGATAGTTTGTTTATTCTCTGAGTCATATAAAAATATTTTTACTGTGGTAATTTTGTCCTTTTTACAATATCAGATCTTTTTTTTTTACAATGCAACTAGAAATGTAGATTTTTTTTTTTCGTAATGACAGACGGGTTACAGCTTGGGACTGATAGGGCCTGGGGGCAGATATAGTTACATCTTACAATTTAATTTAATATAATCTGTATTTACTTTTTTATAGCCAGTATGGCTTTTAACTACAAAGACAAAATTTGTATTAAAATAAAGTAATTAATATATGAAAATATTTGGTCTTAATTTTTTTTTACAAACTCTACAATCGTTATCTTCAAAAAACATTAAGGATCAACGTCGCCAATTTTAACAAGCTCTACTTCAGTATCTTTCATAAATATATTGAAGATCACCTAACGCCATCTCTTGTTGAGCGGACAAACTACTCGTGTTAACTTTCAAACCTGTTAATTTTCGAAAATAAAGTTTATTCTACCCGCCACTAGATGGCATTTCACAACACCCTTTTTAGTATAACGACATCTTTTAGCCGATAATTTTAAATGTCCTAAATTATTTGCACAAAAAGCCAAGACTCAGCTAACATAACTGCTTGAAAACTTTTAACGTTTCGTAATATCAAACCTCGTAATAAGTTGGTTTATATTTTTACGTTCGTTTATAGTGATATATTAACATGCCTTTAATTTGTGTCTCATACTATGATACTAGACGAATAAAGATATCTTTATGAGATCGCTACCAAGAGATAAGAACGCCTTATAGTATAATATAACCAACAACAAGTTTAAGAAACTAACAACAGTTTTTTTTTTGCCTATACTTTAATCTATGTTTGTAAGATAAAGTATATAATATTATTATTAGTTCCGTCTCAAAGTTCTTGTTTCTCTTAGTATATAAGGTACACTACTGGCAAAGGATTGTTGGTAAACCGACAGTTAAATTGTATAAACATTTTGCAGATGAAATGTTATACAGGTCGTGCAATTGTTTATATTTATTTATATTTTTATTTATTTATATTTTTTTTTTACATTTTTGACACTACATTAATTATATTATATATATTTAAAAATGGATATGCGGAAGTGACGCGCCAATAACATTATAAAAGCTGTATACCTTCAGCTTTAATAGTCATACAATTTCAAAAAAGGTTGATCTAGAACTAGAATCCAATCCTAGAAATATATGAACGTAATATAATTCTATTCTACAAGTGTCAGTGTCACTTGTCTAGGCCCTCTGTAGACAAGTGACTGTCTAGACCCACAGGTCAGCTCAAATGGCAAGCGTTAGTTGTTGTTTCCATTTAAATGTATGTACGTAAGCGATATTATATAGTACTCTGTCAAATATACACATTGGCTATTCTATTCGATACGTCAATGACGCTTGTCTAGACCCTCTGCTACGAAAGCAATAGGAGCTGTCACGTGACTCTTTCAACGATCTAGACTGTTAGCCATTCATTCAATACAACATTTTATTTTAAAATCTACATGGTGTATTTATTATTTGTCAATTGTTGCTCTACAGCTAACATATTTTTTTTTATTTTGTTTATTGGATTCTTGATTCATGCTTAGTTACTAAGTTATTTATTTCTCTAACAAAAGTCAATACTTACAAAGACGAGCATGATGAAGAAGGCGGCGATGTACGAGCTACGAGCCGTCAGCATGGATACGAAGCGGTAATGCTCGCCGGTGATTACATTTCTGTAAAAAATATACACACTGTATATATAGATATGTGCAAAATAAAAACAAACAAGCCCCTTCTGAACAATAATTGTCGATGTATGGTCTTGAAGAAAAACAATTCATCGAATAAGTTCGGAAATTTGAGGTCGATGAACTCTCCGAGGTACCGTTGTATTAGTGGCAACAAAAAATGAATAAAATAAATTAACTTTAATTAAATGTATTATTTTACTTAACTATGTATTTTTTTGTGAACGACCATCTCGACTTTTTACAACATTAGTCACAGATTAAATATTTGAATTCATTAATCCAAGAAACAGTTAGGATAAAATACTTTTCGATATGTACGATAAGAAAAACAAATTACATATACTTTCTTATATTTCAAATCAGTAAATTTAATTATATATATAATATTAGAGAAATGAAATTAAATTAATTTCAAAATATTTTTTTTAAGAAAATTTTAAAAACGTCTTGTAAAACAAAACCATAACCGAGATTATTTTTTTTACAATGTTTAATAAATAAATGTTTAAAGAGGTCTAATATAGCTAGTAACAATGAGATGAGATGACTCTCACTCCACAACCGTGGACGTTTTGAATAATTCGTAACTACAAAGTAATACAAGTTTAATTATAAAATAAGTTACGTAATTAATTTATAGAATAACTTTTTCTTCATAATTACATAAAAAATATACAGTAATAGTATGTATGTATCTAATTTCAAACTTTATTTGAAGTTGAACTTTACAGGCAACTTTTTTGCCAGGATTTCAAAATATATAAGAATTTCTATAAACTTTTTAATCTCCATTACATCTCTTAATGGGTTGATTAAAGGAATTCAATCCCGCCATATATTTTCTTTCTTTTAATATTAATATTATTTTGACAAACTAATAAACTTTCTACTTTCTAAAAACAGGAATTTAATTTTAAACAATTCATTTAGCTTCATATTTTAGTTATTTTTAAGATATCTTTATAAATTTTACTCTAGTATATCTGGTGTATAAATTAGATAAAAAGTTTCATGAAAATTCGTTCAGCATTTTTTACGCGAAAAAATGTCAATTTTCTATCCATACAGAAATAAAAATATAATAGTTATTCGAACCCAATTGAAAGAAGGCAGAAATTGACGCAATTCTGAGACACCTTTATATTCGTGGCTACAAAGTAAAAAAACATCGACCCATCTTCATACTTTGTTTAGAAGCCTTAAGACTGGTTGGGAATGTCTGTAGTCTAACAGAAATCGGTTAAGCCATTTAAAAAGATACCAAAAATTTGCTTAGTTAAATAACTTCGATCTTTGTATAAAAGTAATATAATTTCAAAATAATATTTTTTTATATAATAATATAATAAAAAAACAGACATTTCGTTTATACGTATACAAACTTTGAGAATAGTTAGAAATCCATGTAGTTTGAAACTAATAATAAATAATTTATGCTTTAGTAAATGTATCTGAATTTATTCATTACTTTACATAAGAAATACGCGTTGATTTTTAACCGTTAAATAAAGAAAATAGAGTTATTTGTATACTTTGGGAAAAAGCAGAAATATAATATTTTTGTATAAGCATTGTGCTTTATTAATGAAGGATGGGGCAATCAATAAAAGCGCAAGACTTTCACTTTTTGATAATCAATTTGGCAAAAAATATATTATAAGCACTGTCCCCACGCTTTTTGGCCATATGGAGATAGACCCCGAGTCATATTAACTAATAAAATACAAGCAAAGAAGTTTCTATCTGGTCCTAAATTAAGTACTGTTGTAATAAAACATATTTAGTTTTTTTTACGAATTAATTCATAAATAATGATGATGATTTTACGAATTAATTCATAAATAATGATTTGAAGAATTAATTCATAAATAATGATGATAATTATGATTGAAATATTATATGTATTTTAAATATTTGAATTTTATCTATTTGTAATAAAAGTCAGTGGTATTGTATTGGAAGATTCTTCTCTAATTATTCAAAAAATAATCACAATTGTTTTTAATATGAGTTTTTCGGATATTTTATATAATAATAAAATAATAAAAAATAATAAAAAACAAAATCGTTAGTCACTGTACGTCATGACGGTTCGGGATGTCACTAAAAATCAGTTTTGGTTTCTATTCCCAGTCAATACGTGTCATACCTTTTTGTTATAACACTGTAAAAAAAAACTATTAAGTACTATCGTATTATTTTGTGTAGACACTGTTTTTTTGTTTGGTAACTTTAGTGTTAGGTAATTTCTTTATTTATTTTTTTGTCCCAAATAAAAACATATTTACTTTACTAATAATAATAAACATTTGTATTTATGTCCCAAATAAATATTAAATTTACGTTATTAATTATAATTAACACTGTAGGGTGCTTCATATTCCTATGACGCCTTAATTAACCTTCCTCACACCAAAACAAATATAATTAAAACAGATCTGATTACGATATACTATTTCCTATACATTTACGAAATTAAATAAAGACAATATCTAGTAACATTTGAGATACATTAATTTTCAATTAAAAATACATTAATAGAAGTAATATTTACAAACCTTAAGTAACCTTTATTATCCTCTTGTTCCGCCAAACTCTTGATGGAAGCCATGAGAAGGTCATCATAACCAAGAAATTCGTCAAGAACGAAACGGGAGAACGCATCACCGAAACATTCATCCTTTTGAGGATCCAGGGTAACAATTTTGACTGGTATCTTGAAACGGAGTCTTGCAGTTGGTGAGAGTCTGAGGAATCCATATTCCAAAGAATATTCCAGAATGTAGTCCTCATCTGGAAATTAATGATGAAAATATATTTTTTGACGTCCTAAGAGCCGATTTTAATTCTTTAGATCATATTTAAATAGGGAATAAATTTACCAATTTTTCTTTAACTTTATTTTTTCCATCAGAAAATAAAAAATATATTTTAAGTTATCTGAGAATTAAATAATCTACTCTAAGAGCTGTTATCATACATGAAGTAATATAATAATGAGGAATGACAAGTCACCATTGTGAAGTATAGTTTAAAAAATGTAGAAAAAAATCATAAATTGTAAAAATATCATAAAAATGAAGAAAGCATGGTTTAAATAACATAGTGAGAAAATTCTTTTAAATAACATTATAACCTCTGTTGTAATTTTGTAACCAATATTTAGCAACAGGAAGAGAGAAAGAGACAACAATAGATGAAGAGGGAGAAAGCGATAATTTAAATAACAAATATTACCTTTCGATGAATCATTAGTTGCGGCCTCCTCTAACGCACCCTGTAAAATGAAACAAAACATTATAAAGTTATTTAAAAAAAAAAGTATATAATTTGCTAATTGTAAAACGTCTTAAGCAATATAAGTTCACGCTCTGTTCATCAAGAACACAACAAACAATGGAATAAGAGAAACTTAAAAATACAAGGTCATTTCCATTAATATAAATAATTCAACTTTACAATGAATTTGTTACAAAAGTGTTACAAAATAAAGAAACAATATCATCGTAATTAAATCAGTAATACCTATCTTATATACGGTCTAAAAATGGTCAAACATAACATATTGCAATTAAGTTAACCTCAATGCAACCAAGCATAATCAAGCATGTCAAAATTAAAAAAATCAAAATAAAAATATTTTTCCTCCAGTGGGCATTTATGAATCAATCATTACATTATAAAAATGTCAGTGTAAACTCAGTCCGTGAGTAATCTACCACCAGCTCGAAATACTGAGAAGGGTTGGACGGAAACTCAAGAGTTGCTCTTTTTAAATTATTTTAACAATTTTTAATGTATTCATTATAATATCAATCCTGCAAATGTGTCAACAATCAAACCTCCACAACCTAAGTTCTTAGTTGGTTGAAATACGGTCAATTAAAAACTCTGGCTATGCCTTATCAAAAGTTAATGTAAATATAAACTTTTAACCTATCAACTGGATTTTAAAGAATTCTGTTATGTACTGTACAGTTATTAAACGTTCATTACCCATACTTATTATCTAAAATAGCAACAATAAAATAATTTGCTTATACTAAGTTATCAAAACATAAATAACATCTGTAATCATGACCAGACTCAATCTTTCACACTTTAACTATGTACTGACAAACAAATAAAATTGTTCTATCTTATAGGTTGGAAAGCAATTTAAAACATGAAAGTCTGAAGTTCAAACAAAAATATCAAACAAACAAATATAATATTTGAATATTAAAACCAGACAAATTAATATTAAACATAATTTTCGTAACAAAAGTGAAAAACTTAACTAATCTACAGAAAGGTTGGTAAAAACAACTCGGTAACAAAGTTTTATAGCTCATAACCTTCAGGTCCTTGACCTGGATGTGTCACTTCCATTGAACTCTTGTCTCTTAAATAAATTAAAAGTATTATTCTCTATGAGGTACTAATTGTATTTGTTAATATAAATACTCCATAGATCAAAAGTAATTACCCCCAATAACTAGATGAAATAATCTAATTTTACTTTAAAAAAAAAATAGTTTATGGGAACTTATAAAAGTCATGGATTAAACAAATCATTTTTATTCTTTTTAAATATTATACAAAAAAAAAACTTACATCAACCAACTTGGAATCCTTATCTAAATCTTCAACAAGTCCCATAATTCCTTCCCATATTGTTGAAGATGGCTCCACCTCTTCCCCGGGAATGATGGTTTGGTTCAAATCACTCTGACCATCACTCATTACCATGTCTGGTTTGCTGTTCACAAAGAAGCCAGTTTCAATAACTTGCTCCGGCTCCTCATTTTCATCATGAATTCGTGTTATATTGCCATAATCGGTACCATCTCGTAAATATTCATCCTCTTCTATATCTTCATTGGTTGACGATTCTATATTTACAAATCTGTAATCAAGAAAAAATATATTTAAATTTAATAAGAATTCACTTCAGATTTTTTTCTGTAAATTTAAGATATTTTGGTGTATATTTTGAAACAAAAGTTAAAATAAAATTCAAATACATAAAGATTTTTATTTACAATACATATATTTTTTTTATTTATGATATTTTAAAATCATATATTCAAGTCACTCTCAATAAACAACTCATACAACATATTAATAGTAAGTAAGTTTGGAAAATTACACAATCTGTTAAATATTACCGCTGTAAGTAAAGATTATTAAACAGAGAAGCCTTAGAGTATGATGAAAAAACATATTGGGCAATATTATTGGATTAGTATCTTGTCTATGGTTTCAGTTTTCTTTCTTTACAATAAATATATCATAAAGAAAAACAGATTTTATATATTTATTTGAATATGAACAGAACTATAACATCTAAACTAAACATTATAAAGTTATAACAGATTTAAAAATGAGATTTGTTCTTGAGCAACAATTAAATCCAGAATACGTTAAAAAGATAATTAAAGTTTCTCAAACTGGAAGAAACTGAATATGTAATATAAAAGCTAATTTCATTACATAAGTATTACAAGACAGAGATGTAAAAATTAATTGCCAATAATTAAAATACCACTTGGTCTCAATTTATTTTAAGACTTGAGAGCATTAAGTTACGAGATTATGGTTATTTCCATTGAAAATATATGTAGAGAAAGTTAAATATTTACTTTCATTAAATATTAAAATATTATTCTACAAGAAGTGTAACTTAGACAATAAATACATTTCATACCCTTCAGTTGCTAGCATTCCCAACATGGAGTTAACTTCTTCTTTACTATTTTTTAACTTCCTCTCCTTAGCATAGCTTTGTTCTACGGTATAATCTTGAGCCGGGTTTCTTAGTATTTCTACTCGTAATATTCCATCTCTAGGCCACGAGTCTTTCACATGATTCAAACATGTTGTTGGTGTTCTTGAAAATGCTATATGTATATATGCAAGCACAAAGAATGCCACAAGAGCTTTTAAAAGCACAAGAAACTCGAAAAACCTTCTTACTGGCCGAGGGAATGTACGAGCATATGCTATTGCAAATTTGAAAAATAATGCATGAAATAATCTTTCTCTAACATTAAAAAGTGGATTTTGATTGTTATTCCTATTTCTATTCAATCCTTGGTTTATAATAGGTCCACCAGGTAACAAATTGTTCTCTGGGTTTACACCAGGTGGTAGGTTGTTCATAGCATTAGCCCCTCCGGCATTACTCATCTCTTTTCAATTGTGTTATACACTACAAAATTGTATTTTACTCTCTTACAGCTTTCCCTCGTCTATCAATTTATCCGCATTTTACTTGTGTATTCTAAAACAGAGCAAGTAATGGACATTTAATATTAAAACCCATGGTTATCTTTTGAACGAAATGTCAAAGTTAGAGGACATTAACAAAATTGGCAAAGATATTGCGAAAATACATAGACTTTTTAATAGAACCGTTGTCGATTTCAATCGATCACTATTCGACATTGACCTCGCAATTACTTTGTTAAGTAGAGAGTATTAATTATTTTAAAAATACACAAACAGCTGCCTTAGAAATTAGAACAAACGAATGTATTTTACATTTTAAACTCCAGATACATATGTTCAATTGAGAATTTTGGCCAACTTAAGTAAAAGTAATCAACAAGCTACTACTAAAATGTCAAATACACTTTCACAATAAAATTATATAATAACCTTGATTCGACACATTAATATATGTCGTTATTAACATACAATCAATACCGATTTACTTTTTCATAATACAATTAAAATAAATAAAACATGTCACTATGTATTTATTCTGTGAATAAAACGAAGTGAAATATCAAATTCCTGAAACGTCAATCGACATGCGTCTATGTTCATTGTTGTCATGTTGTCAGACACGTTTAGAAACTTCCTATTAAATCAAAATAATTTCACTTTATTTTTATTATATAAAAATAAAACAAATATTGACAACAGATAACAAAAAAATGGTTTCAAACTATAGTAAAACAATTTCCACCAATTTTAAGTGAAGAGTAGGTTTTTATTCACATTTCCGCTAGATGACTCTTCATTCAATTAGAATTTTATAGCCTGAGGTGTAATATTAAAATAATAATAAAGACACGTAATAAGCCATTTATCATTAGAAAAAAAAAAAACTATAACAACCTATTCTATATATTTTTACTATTTTATTTCAATTGACCTAACATTTAATACCTAGTAAATAAGTAGTAAATAACTAAACTTGAGAAAATATTATGAAAATATGAAAAAGGTGTCTTTTTTTATCAAACCATATTTTTTCATCTGAAAGAAAATGTCACTTTATCAACTTAAATTGTCAATTTAAATTTATAAAATACAGTGGTATAAAAGTGTGAAGTCAACTAATTCCTTTCTTTTACTAAAACCACTATTTCCTATGTATAGTTAATAAAGTATATGTTATCTTTGTGTTGTTTTGTATGATGTGAAAATAAAAAGTTTTTATCAACTTAGTGTAATTTGAAATTGAGAAAATATTCCATACATCATTGTTAAGGAAGCCATAACTAAATAAAAAATAAAATAAAAACTTAATTAGATCACGAAATTGGTTGTTTCATAATTCCAAAGTATTACAAAAAACTCTCAAACAAAGTTTTTACAAATCTGTGCAGTTAATATCTCTTATACTAATTATATATATTTTACATATTATTTTCCGTCATTCGGCATCTCGGGCAATATTCAATTTTTGCGTTATATAACTTTTGAAAACTGAACTATTTAAATAGTATAAAATGTGTTGTGTGTGAAAAAAAAAGGACGCTTTTTAGCACGTTGTTAAGAAAATTAAACTTTAAAAACAAAAAAATCATATATTTTTTTAATTTCCACGAAAAATTGGGAGAATATATAAGAAAAAAATGACATTCTACAAAAGGTTTACCATTTTGGACGCTGCCAATTGATTGACTTATATATTTTTTCCACAACACGTCACAAAAAGTCGAATAAAAGTAATTGTAAATTATCTTTACTTTAATGACTAATAGAGACACCTGTGATATGAAATTAAAATTAGAACTATAATAACTCTTTACCCATCGATAGGAAATCTGCGTAGATAATGTAATACATAGTCTGTATCGTTTAGACGGACCATATTGACCTTAATACGTTAGATAGTACAAAATACAATACATCTTTGATTTACATCAATGCTTTCAGCAACAAGTAATTATATGCCTTTTGGCAATTATAAATCACTTTACGAATAAAGTAGCCATGATTTTCTGGATCATTTGTGACACAAAGCGTCAACCTTTGAATGGTCTTGGCATTTCTGTAAAGAACGTCGCATGTGACCAGAGAACAAAGACCCTTGGACAATTAACAAAGCAAAAAGGAGTAAGTCTGATTGACGTCTTAATTGTGATACATCTACAAAGGTTTCTTTCACGTAATACTCTCGACGTGATAGACCAAAAAAACTCTGGATTTAAAATGGAAGTAGATTCTTACCTGCGTTACAAGTTGCATCAATAGTTCGGATTATTGTATGGCTTACCTACATTATATATAAAAAACCCTAACTTTGAACTGGAAACGTTTAATTGTAACGTATTAAGTCAAAGTCAAGTCAAATTCAAAGTTTCTTATTTCAATTTAATTTCATTACATTCTCTCTCTCATTCTTATGAAAAGTCAGACTATATTCTCTCTCTCATTCTTATGAAAAGTCAGACTATATTCTCTCTCTCATTCTTATGAAAAGTCAGACTATATTTATAAATAAGCATACACTTATGCAAGGTCAGGCATGATCCCAAAGGTTTATGGAGAAGAACTGACAAGAAACTCCATGAATATAGTCATTAATAATAATAGTATTTTCTAATAAAGTCATTAATTCATATACTTTAGTTTTACAGTATGAACTTTTAAGTCGCAGACATAAATTATATCTTAGAACAAATTGAAGCAAAAGTCAACCAATATAATAATTAATTATAACTTCTACTTCTACTAGATCTGTGATGCTTTCACATTTACAAGTGTTGTCTCAGCATTATACTTCATTTCTAAACCAAAAGAAACCTGCTACAGGGGTAAAAACAGTAAAGCTTTTCCTAAAACCAGATGTTCTTCTTTGATAACTGTCTCTCAAACCAATAAACGGTAGAAGGTAAATATTTGCATGTTTATTATTTTAGGATGTTGGGTACTGGGTGTATAGATATATATTTTTTTTAATTCCAGTGATACTTACTTTGACCGACTACTAACTATTGACTACTGACTTTGATGACTACTCAAATTACAGAAACCCAAATAATTAAAAAAAAGGTTAAGGTTAATTTTGTAATAGTCAATATAACTTATTTTATTATAGTGGCAAATTAAAACTTTATTAAGTGTCTAGCACGAATAATAACATATCTCTAAAACTACAAAAAAAGACAAAACCAGTATGTTAAAGCAATAATTCATCTAATTCTAATTTTTTTTTTCCGCCAGAACACGTTTGGAGCCACATTAAACGGAACCAGTTAAAACAAACTCAGATAGAAACAGATAACGAGTAACTTAAATTACGGTCTGCCAACGTTATAAATATTTAAAAACCCGGCTTGAAAAAGCTGACGTCTCAATTATCGGACCGTCGAGATGGTTCTTAATTTATATTATTCTCACGTGTGTTATTTCCTGTTGTAACGTCAGACTAGACACTTGTCCAAATTGACGCCATTTTATGTTTTTTTTTTGTCAGATTTATATCTATATTTATATTTTCCACTTTACTTTTTTTAATAGGCTCTGCAAAAAAGAAAGAAACTATATTTTTTTTGTATAAAATGATTTTATAATTATTTACCAGATATTTTTATAAAAGGAGGATTCTCGGTTTTTTTTTTCAATTTAACTTTTTAAAAAAATACAATCGTCATAAAGGAAGAAAACTGTTTTTAATAACTTTTGTTAATTTGTCAAATATTTCATTATATATTAAATGATAAGCCTAGCACCATCTAAAACTCATTTCTTGATGTTAAAAACAAAATTTGAATTCAATAAGAAATTTTGAACACTCCATTATGATTAACGTCGGTATCTTGCATCCATGAATAATTCATTTTGTTATATTCTTAGTATTATATTTATTAATTCATAATATTTCTATATATGTATTATCCATAAGTATTATAATATTCTAAATATTATTTTTCGTAGTTCAATACATCATATTGCTTAATACATAATATTTGTATGTTATTTACATACAATTTTGTAAATTTTATTCCTCGCAGTTCACTTAAAATATATGATAAATCGTAAAATGTAGACGTTTTAATTGAATGAATATTCATAGGTTCATTACAAATACTCGTGTTTATTCACAAATGCGATTAACACAGATAATAAATTGATGCATCTGCGCCCACGCACCATTGCCGACATCCAATTTAATCGTTAGTTGTGCCTGTATACGTTATTTTAACAAAATAATGTCTCAAGGATCAGGTTGACGTAAAAGACGTATTTAAATATTTCGACCAAATACAACTAAATAATAACATACAAAGAAATGTAAAAAATAAGGTAGCAAAGTTTAATTTATTTGATAATGTCTTCATTTCATAAGATAATCTGCCTGCATTACGAGATTACATAATTGTTTGACTCCATGCTTTATAAACATTTGCTAAGCACTGTGTAAACTTAAATTACCAAACAAAACATAGACCAAACATCGCCATATGTCTTGGCACCTCTGTATCAATGGCATAAGGTCTATAATAGTACAGATTTTGGCTTTTTGGGATGTCCTTATATCCCATATTCACCTGTGGCATGTTGACAGCTCCTGTTTTAAGGGTATCCTTGGTTTACAAAATAGATAAAAAAAGATATTTTCTAGTCTTTTCAAGAGTCATATGTAAGTTTTATGCCAAATACACAATAATATAAGCCCTCGATAAATTAAAAAAAATAAAAAGAGTTTATAAAAAGAATTTCAAAATAAAAACTTTTTATATATCTTTTACACGAAATAACTTTAATTAACAATAATAGTAAAATAGACATAACTACAATTAAAACCTTATTTCAAAATTAAATATAAGATAATACACTTAATTTTGTAGGTTGAACGCATCTGTCTGAGATCCTCTTCCAGCTGCGATATCTTCATTTGGAGGCTGGCAGGTGTCACGTGGTATAATATTGTATCCTGCTCACGCTCATTGTAAACTATATAGCGGACTCTTTCTCCTTTGTGCCTCTCCATAGGAAAGCTTAGCGGGGTCTGTAAGCCGGGTCTTATTTTATTTTTAGCTTGAAGGCTTTATTTATTTCTTTCGAGTTCCTGTTGGATACAAATAAATATGTTTGTATAACGCTGAAGATTTGTTTTAAAATTTAAAGATAACCTCATAGATATATACATGTTGCTGTCATTGTGAGAAATGACGGCAAATACATTTTCATATAGCTAGATTTATTTGGAAACTCAGAACTTTATCTATATTTTCTAATATTTTAATATAGTTTCTATGTCTGAAACCACAATATGAGGTCCGCTAACTTTTAGTTATAAGCTGTTCAATATGTCGGACAGCATCAATCATTGCCTCTCACCGATCCATCACCGCGGTCAATAAAACATGGTCGGTCGTACCAACGCTACCTGACATGACAGCCGCTTTCATGCTACACCGAGCTATGTCAAGAGAAACATTGCATTAACAAACTCTATATTATTTTTTCATATTGTTTTTAAAACCTGTTCCTCTTTATTAACATCTTTAATAAAATGTAAGTCTAATTTATAAAAAAAATAAATTTACTTTTTTTATCAACTATTACAATTATTTTTTAAATTTGTCTCTGCTGTTGGCACCACTGGCTATGACGACTTCTTTTAAAATATTATTATTACCATAAACAAAAGGAACACTTATAATTACGATTTTCAAAATAATACTCGACGAACTCAATTGTTTCGTCACCAATAAACATGAAATATACCGTGGTTTTACGACTGTGAGCAAAAACGATGCTCAATTTAGTACTATAAAACCATTATGATTTCACAGCGGGATCGGCCGTTGGGTTGTTATTTTTATTATGTTTAAATATTAATGTGTATTTTCGTAATGATTGGGACTGGTATCCGAATCCAGTATAGCATTTTCATTACTTGTCAGTCTAGATGGATAGTTTGTTGACGAAGTACTTTTCGGAGCACTATTTATTATTTGTAAAATTATTTGATATATAAATGTCAGTCCAGATAGTCGGAATAAACAGTGTGTTCACGAAGTCCTTTCCTAAGCACTATTTATTACTTTATTATTTGATTTACAATTGTCAGTATAGATGTTTTTGTTCAGGAAGTGTTTAACGAAGCACTATTTATATTATATGACATTATTTTATATACAAATATCACATGTATAGTTTTATGTATAGTTTGCATGCGAAGTCCTTTTCGAAATAGATACTATTTATTACATTATTGTTTATTATTTAACTGTCAGTCTAGATATAAATACAGTTTGGTCACGAAGTGCTTAACAAAGCACTATTTATTGTATACAACATTATTTGATATATAAACATCAGTTTAGAAGTAAAGTTGAGATACAGACATTTTCGAAGCACTTTTTATGACATTATTATTTAAAATATAAATGTGAAGAAAGTTGAAAAGAATTTTTAAGCGTGTAATTTCTTAATTACAAATCCACCATTTTAAGGTATAATATGACTTTGCTTTTATTAGTGCAATCAAGTTGTAGTAATATATATAAGTTTTATGTTTATGGAGTTATTTGAAGTGTCAGGTGATTAAAAGTAGAAAAAGCGTAGCGAATGAAGTCTATATAGTTATATGGGATACAATAAAACTGTCGTTGGTGTTAATTAAAATGAATCTTGATCTAAATAAGCACGTGGTCATAAAATTTTGAATGAAGTGATTTTAAAATATACTTTTATAGCGGAAAGTTATTATATGTTGAAATTTTGTTTCCGTTCATTTGTGCTCTGGTGTTGACTAAAAGTTAAATAAAAAATATAACCAACTCTCATGGTTTTATATATATATATTTTTATATTATTAAAGTCCTTTTAATCTATTTTCATAATTTCAATAAGAACTGTGAAATCATGAAATAGCATGTGAATATCGATTCCAATATTATTTTATAAAAATAAAACTATTAAATAAAATGACGAAGATTTATCATCTGGTGATGAATAGTTTGAAGGTTAATACGAAATATATACATTTACTAAACTACTAAAGTTCATTGAACCTGCTTCAATGGAGTGTATATACAGCTTAACTGCAATAATATACCTCTAACATAATAAAAAACAGTATTAAGGTATTGTTATTAATATTTTTTTACAAAATACCTTTAATAGTATAACAAAAAAGTTTAAAATACTCTTCCGATCATAGACAACTTTTTAATAAAATGACATACAGTTTTGGAGGTTATGGTGTTAAACTTTCATTTCAATCAATTCTGACCGGATATTCTGAGTATGGTTAATTAAAAAACTAAGAAGTACAGCTTATCAGTGATCTGGAGAAGCGGCGGATGGAGTCAGATAAAAGACCGTGTAATAAGAAAAACGAAGACCGTCACGTATAACAACTTCATTCGCGCTAACAGGAACCAGTTTGGGGGACACGCTACAAATTTATCGGCACCCAGCGAGGAAAAAGGTCATCGCTGCTCTGTCCTCAAACGAATGAAAGAATGAACGATGAATGCAAGGGAATGAAAAAACTTAATAACTATTCGTAGATTGCAACACTTCTAGATTCTTTTACATATAATAGATGTGTGACTCTCTCTGATTAAAATATAGTAGGAGTGTAAGAACGAATGAATGAAGGAACGAATGATGAAAGTAATTGATTAAAAAATCTTGATAACTATATATACATTGAAAGTCTCATATATTTTTTTATATGTAATGGATGTGTGACTCTCTGTCTCGAATAAAAATATAGTTAGGAATGAAAGAACGAATGAATGAAAGAATGGACGATGATAACGATGGAATTAAAATCTTGGTAGCTATATATGAAGGTACATAGCAATTCTTATGGATGTGTGACTGCATTAAAATAATATTATATATAAAATTTGATAATAACATATTTTACTAGAATATAATAATGTCAGTTGAAAAGGTATTCTCAGAAATATCAATCGTCTTGTTCTCTGAATTCGAATGGCTTATAAGTTGTTTTTTTTTCGCCATGCCTATAAAAAATTCGTAGCGATATATTTCTAAATATATCTACTAACTTTATAAAAACAACCAAATCAAAAAGTACTAATTCTTGTTTAAACGAATTTGTATCTGAAATGTAAGTTTTCAGTTTTTTTAAGTAATTTTACTGGGGTAAGCAAAGACGTATAAATAAAAATGAGTTAATTATATATAATAGTAATTAAAGTAAGTATAAATATTATGGAAAGGAGTTTATATCACACTGTTATTAATATTTTATATAAATGTGTACTAAAGCCTTATAAAAGAGATATTCGATTTAAAAAAAATAAAATATCAAAACTTAAAATGTAGGTAATAGTTATTTTTAAATGATTAAAAAAAAAACTTTCACTAACTAGAGTGGGGAAAGGGGTAGTAGATATTTAATCATTAAGTCATCTTAGATTTTTTTCGTATATCCATACAAAGAGTATCAGTAACAATTTCTTAAGCTCTCTTAGTAATGACAAATATAGATATTAAATATTTTATAGGGCAAGGTAAAAAAAAATAATTATCCGTATTATATGTGACATGCTACGATTTCCAGTATCCCCATCCGGACACGTGTGCCAGTGGGCGTTACTGCTGCCCACGCTATATCTTCCTTGAAATATCTTTAAACAAATTTATCTCTTATTACTAAAGCCACATAAATCATAATCCCGTGGTAATTTAAGCTCTGTATTCAGGTTAGTCGTAGCATAATTTATCCTGTAGTCAGCATTGACAGTAAATTCTATTGTATTTTAATGGCTAAGGCTGTGAAATATTAACAAATAATTATTATATGTAATAAGTTTCTTAGGAACTTTCTATTTGAATGTAAATTTTGAAAATTGTTTTAATGTTCTTTTTTTGAAAATAAGTAATATATATATTTATATGTTATAAGTTGCTAACGTAAGGAATATTTTCAGTAGAACCTAAGCCTCAATATTTAGTATATGATACATTAAATTGATTATTTGTTGAAAGGAAATGTTCTGAGGAACAAAATAAAAAATGATACATTAGGACTTACAGACCCGTCCCGCGCTCTCGCCCTCGACAAGTTAATCAGGCGAGCCAAAGATTCTCAAACTATCACCAATTTATTCATCGCAGTTTTCAAGACAATCTAACTATTTTTTATTTTCATTATAATCTGATAGATGGCAGTGTGTTAATTATTTAATTATTATTTTATAGTAGTAGGTAATTATAAATCTAGTATATCTAAATCTAAATCAAATCAATAAATCTAGTAAAAGTGCCAGATCCACTGCTTTGCGAGCTTACAACTTTTAATACTAAAACCTTTGCTACATTTATAAACTACACTTTTTATAGGTAATATAGTCTAGCGTGAAAGCTAATTCCTATTGTGACGATATTGTGTATATTGTATGGTTACTTTATATTAATTCTAAACTGAATAACTTACCTGCAATTCAAAACCTGAAATTGACAAATTCATTAAGGGTTGGAAATTAATTTAACCCATTTAGTAAAACCACAATAAAATATAATATAATAAGCAAAGCCCAAGTTTGGGAAACCGTGTACAATAATGTAGGATAATGACTCTATCGGCGTCGAGGCGGCGAGGCGGCGCGGCGTGCTCGCTGACTCCGCGCCCGCTTTCACCTGCTCCTGGCTACGAACATTATACATATACGAAAACTATACATAAATACTCTATCTCAAGCTTTTGGATTATTTGACAAGATTTCTGTACAAAAAAACAATTCTTTTTATCTATTTCGTTGAATTAAATTCTAAACAACATTTCATATACCAAAACATAGCAAGCTAATTAGTTAAATATCCAAATACAAGTATCTTAAGATTGTAAGCCGGTGAATCTAAAACAACAATATGTTAATAGTTTTAATGAAGCCTTCACGGTTTTCGGTGCTTTGAAGACTCTTTTGAAGTGCCGCGACAAGCCGGTGACGACTTAATAATAAAAAACTCAAAAAAAACAATCTATAACTACGTATCTATAACCTTCAATTGGCGCTTAATACTAGTACTTTTAACTGTTAAATTATTCAATTTAAAAGAATATTAAGACCGTTTAAAATATAATCTGTGTGTAACAAAACTTATGATACAATAAAGATGTTTGATGTTTATAAAAATATTGTTGCCATATATGAAAACAAATATAAAAATATTCATTAAATATTGAAAAATACGTACTTTAAAATTCGTTTACTTCTGAGATTACAAAATTCAAGCTACTAACAAATAAATATATACATAATAAGACAGATAAATTATCTGTTCTTGACTTATGTGTGCACTTTACATAGAGCGGCGTGGTTCTTTGAGGAACCGAGGAATCTATGACGCTTCTATAAAAAGTCATTGATTTACGCCATCCCTATTCACAAGCCGTAACCACTCCATCGTGAACTTTAAGAATAATTTGTGAGCCTTTTGAATATAAATTTAATTTGCTTTAAAAATACCTATAATAATTATTATACGATATATATTAATCAAAGTACATTATAAAAAATAAGTTTCAGTACTTGAATATGGTCATAAGTTTGTTTTTATTTATGAATACTTCGAAAATCCGGCTTAGAATGACAACAAACCAAGGTTTTACAAAATAACAAATAGTGGTTTAAAGATTACTTTCTCTTAATCTGAACTAAGATGGATAAATACAATGCTTAATAACCATTTAAAATATAAGTACCCGGTAGCTGACAACCCAAGGGCTATTCAACTCACAAAAGAATAAGTCCACACAAGTGGCCGCTTACGAATTGTGTAGAAATAAGTAAAATGGTACTTATAACTTAATGTGTTTTGGATTTGCGGCGTTCGTTAGAACTATCTAAGCTTTTAAATACCAACGATATTATATAATTACAAAGTAGGGTTTATAGCGAAATATATAAAATACAATAATAATGTTTAATAATGCCATCTAACATTAATTTCTCGGCCGCAAACAAAAGAAAGATTTTAATAATGAAGTATGTATAAATTGAGATTTAAACTTATAATATCACGGACAGAACTTTTGTCAAAAATAAACTTTAGATATCTTTATTTTTACTTTATATTAAAGTAAAGCTTTGTACTCAACAAGACAGTCGTTAAAACCAGTGGATTAAACTGAGGCGACTTGTGACTCTAAGCGACAAGACAGTCGTTAAAACCACTTCAGCTATAAACAGGGCCGGCTTTACAGGATTCAGTTTAAAACTCTGGTTTTTGACAAACATATTCTTTTGTATTACCGTCTAAGGTACATCTATTTTGAAAAAGTCAAAACATGTTTATGTCTATGTTTATTCTCTGGAGCTTTAATATCGATTTAATTATAATATAATCGATTAAAATCTCATAAATCGAATGACAATGAGTGTTAAGATTTAAGGTGCTTTTTGATAGCGTATCATTAAACATTTATAATTAAGCTCCAGTTACGCTATTGTGTGATCACCGTTTAATTTTGTGCAGTGTTTTAATGGTCGGAGAGCAAATATACCGAGAAGCAGAGATTCTAAATATAATTTCATTTGATGCTGTTCAATATAAGGGCTATTATACTGTGTATTCACACCTTTATTTATATTTGTTTGTTCGGTACTTAGCGTAGTTTAGATCAAACGACTACTATTCAATAATATCATTATAACAAATATTTATGACAATATAATACCACATTGTAACAAGAGTTATATTCTACTAGATGGATCATTTATTGAAAGATAAAGTTATATTTCCATACCTTAAAAGATTAAAGAAATGTTATGTAAAAGCAAAGAAGTCACATACATCTAGAAGTCTAGAACAAGAAAATAGTACAAAATCGCATGTCTATTAAGCTTAGCTAAGATGGCTCACAGCGTGATTCCACGGTATATTCACCACACACGGTGTACCAAATGATGTTACAACGAAACGTCTTGGACGTCGGAGGTAATATAATAATAGTTTTAAGGTATAATTAGGAGCTTCAGAGATCATTACAAAACCACGATGGCCACCCACTGTCAACGGAAACCGCTAGCCCAATTTTATCGAAATGCTAGTGACGTTCGCGAATTTATATCACCAAATATTGCTCAATTTTTAATTCTATCGTACGATATAAAAGTATAGCACACGTAGCAGGAAGTTGAGCTGGTTTGAGACTGCTTGTGATGTAATTAGAACATATAAGTATATATTAAAGTTGATAATCATTGTAAAATTTATATGAAAAATTATAGAAATTTATCGATAACCGTTATTTAAATTTAAATTTATATATTTTACATTAGTATGAAATGTTGTACGTTTAATAACTCCATCATAATGATCTGACATATAGCTGCTATATTTTGATATACCATTAATTCAATCCTTTTACTTGTAAACTGTGATTCATGTATTTTTAGATTTTATATTTACAAAATGTTTAACATTATTGAACACAAAATTTACATACATTTTAAAAAATTCTTATAGCATTTTTAGCAGAAATCGAACTCATTTTTTATTGCTTAATATATATGGCATGTGCCATATTTTAAGCAACAATTTTAACAAATAACTTAAAAGTTAACTGAAAAAGAAAAATACCATAACAGTAGTAATACTTAAAGACGTATTCGGACAGTGAACAGGTTTCTTATAAATTTCAGAAACATCAGTTGTTATATGATAACATTTGAACATCAAAAAATTTCAATTACTCTTTGTATGTTTAAACCTTTACCGTATTATCACTGTTTCGATAATTATATTTGAAACAAGATTTATAATTGGCTATTAGATATATCATACAAAGTTACTAGACAAAATTAGTATTTTGAAATTAAGTACTTTTCAAAAACAAAAACTTAACGAAAACAATAATAAGTAAGCCATAATAAAATTTAGACAAAAAAAACCTACAATTCTCTTATAATCAGATAATGATAAAATATTTTTTTAAACTCAGATACCTAGTAAATATCTAATCTTCTTACCCATCTTGTTAAAATGCTTTACGAGTCATTTCGTTTGACGAAAATATAATGAACGTCATATTAAAATTGCTTCTTTCTTCTCATGACGGCTGATTCCTCAATCAAAGTTTGATTTACGACATCGTTGGAAGCTAAACTTAGTTGCAATTTGCATACAGACGGGAAGCAGTAAAAAAGGTATTGTCGTGCTTTGATAGACCGCACTTAATGCACAAAATGCACTGACTTCTTAATGGTTTCTTGAGTTTTATTGAGTGCCTATTCGTATCTATCTAAATCTATCATTATCATTACAAATTCATTGGTTCATGACACCATGTTGCAAATTTGTTAAGCACAAATAGATTTAACTCTATTTGTATATGTGTATACATCTTTGTAATCAAATATATCTACTTTATATATGAGGAAACAAAGTGGGCCAAGTATATGTATTTGTAAATTACAGTAAATTCAGCAATTTATTTTCAAATAGCTGGTGCTTATAAAATATTTTATATCAAGATCCAAACAAGTCTGGGATGAATCACGTATTAAGTCATTGTTTCGCTGGGGGCGTAGATGTCGTGCAGCATCAGCGAGCTCTGTGGTCCACTAATGACTATAGTACTTGTTCGTTAATGGCTGAGTCGAATGCTAGACTGATGTCAACAAAAAAGCCTGTACTGTTTTATTGTATTCATTATGAATTTTCTGAATTATAACCCTTGAGTTGCAAAAGCTAGCTGAGTTTAGTTCAGGTAAGGTGTTTTTGCTGTTCAAAATTGCGGTCGTTCCATTGTAATTGTTAGGTATGTAAAAGTTGACAAGTTTAAGAATTTAAACCAGTTTTAAACTAAACGCTTTTGCGATACATAATCCCATGTACATTTATTACTTTTAACCTAAGTTTAATAAGATGATATCTCTAAAATCTATTCTATTATCTTTACTACTTACATTAAACGCATCCTTGTATCCAAAGCTTTTTATAAAACTGTTGACGTTAGTTTCTTTAACATATCATCGTCCAAGGTGATGTCTATAAGCATTCTTAATTCCAAAACAAGGCTTTATATAATTTAAATGCCATGCCAATGGGAAAGCATCATAGAACTATAATTAGTTCATCGTAATAGCGTGTTTAGTTATTCTTGTGTTTTTTTGAACATGCTTTACTTGAATTTTAATTTGTTCTCACATATAAATAATGGCTTTGAGTCAATTAGAGTCTCTCTTCAATATGGTGTTTCTTGTCAGTTCTCTACGGACATAGAATTTGGAACAGTACAAATATATTCTGAACTGTCAAAGAAGCAGCGTATGACTATTTGAAACAAAAGAGCCACTTTGAGTTAAAATAATTACTTATAAGTAATTAAGCCAATAATTTCAAAAACCTGGAGATTTGTCATTTAATTAAATTTAAAATTTTTGGTCTGTATATAAGTAAGATCTAGTATCACGTTAATACTAATAGACAGATTGAAATCCGTTTTTCACAAATTTGCTGAAAATAATATTTTTCAACAACATACCCAACGAGTAGAGACGGTGTTGAAAAACCATTTTCAATATGGCGCAATGGCTTAATTTACACACACTTTGGTGCTTTTTAAAGTTCACCCAAAAAAACATACAGTAGGTATACAAGAACTTTGTATTATTGATTACTAGATGACATTCTTATGTAAAATAACAGTATAATTTTTGTGGAAAATTATTAATATATATTTGTAAAAAAACTGTCATTGCATCATGATATAACTACATGTTGATAGAGGCAGGTAAGTTACAGTTTTTACAAGTTATTCTATACTAAGTATCTAGGTAAGTAAACTAAAGTATATCAAACTATATTATAAATAATTTAGATAAACCGTCATTATACTGTAGGTTAGAGAAAAAAACTAAAGAAATATTTTAACTAAAAAAAAATAATTTTTAGCTTTCCTTAATTCTCAACTAACAAATTTAGAACAAAAAAAATTACGAATAAAAATAAAATATTATTATGAATTTATAAATATTGCAAATTTAAAAAAAAACAAGCTAGACAGCCAATAAAAGGACTCTACTTGTCTCTGCTCTTTCACACGACCATCGCAAAACGGATGCCGCCCCTCAGGATATTCCCCATTGAAATACTTGAGACGCAAGTACTAAATTATGAGACAAGTAGCTGTTCATAATGATGAACGTACAGATTCGCTGACCCGAGTTAAGAGTCCATCGATAGAACGTGATCATTTCGGCAAAACAACGCCCAGCTACAGCTACGTAGGAACGGAAACAACTCTTCTTTATAGGTGGCAAAAAATTACTTTGAATGAATGCCACAAGAAAACCAAGTAAAAAACATTACAATAGAAAGGAAATTTAGTTTTTATATATAAGGACCTCACGTGGTTACATCCTTTTATACCTTTATTTATACAGCAGGTCAATTTAAAACTCTTTATGTATTTGCTACATGAACGTATGTACCTATCAAGTATTACATAAGTACTTACATATAAGTTTTTTTACACTCGTAATTTAAATAATCAATTATTTCAAGTGTAATTCAAAGATCTGATAGGACTTTTTAAATTTAATAATAAAGCTGTTCCACTGAAAGCTAAGCTCTTAAAGATAATGCTGTACAAGCCTCTTTACCTATCTGCAGCAATCTACATTGTATGTTAGTTTGACACAACTTTATTCATATCTTACCTATTATAACTTTTATTCTTACCTGTTATGTTTTATTCTTACCTAATATAAATTTTATTCTTACCCATAATAAATTTTAGTTGATTTTTGACTCTCAAGTTTATTTCGTATTTAGAATTCCTTCGTAATATATTAAATATCAATTAGAATTCCGCTAATACTTAAGCGTTTTTACTTCTAAAGGATGTTGGGTTTTTAATTAAACCTGAAATAAAACTCGCAAAGCATTTTTATTATCGTCTAATGACTATACTTTTATCAATATGCAGTTCATGATTGCACAAAATGACTCAATAAAAACTGATTGATTCTTATAAATAAGTTTTGAAAATATCTATAAACATGTATATAAATGTATATATATGACATGTATAAAAATATCTATAAACATATAAGTAAGTCTTATTTAATTTTTAAATAAATATAGAATGAGAAAGGCTTTTTTCAAAGATGTCACCACCGACCGATTAAGACGAATGTACCGAATGTAGAAGACTTTATGAATAGAGTCACAGGTACGATAGCTCAATTGGTAGAGTGACGGGACGGTTTTCCAGAGAACACGGGTTCGAACCCCCTGTTATTCTTCATTCTTTATTTATTTAAAATTTATCATTTTAATATATATTTTCTAAGGGTGATAAACAGCAATAATATAAAGAAAAGAAGAGAGCGCTTTAGATAATATATATTTTATCATATATTTTGATACGTTATCATATTGAAAAAAAAAAGTAACAATGGAGTCGATGGATCGTTAATACTTTTAATGTAGTATTCTTTAACGGCCTTAAATTGCCACATGGCAAGTTCTCTGTTTTTCTATTCTATATTAGTTATAGTATATTATATTAGTTATTGACAGCAGTTCCCGCCAAATATTCTTTTAACTCGGCCGCAGCACCACCTATCGGCTGTATATTGTGATTTTTTTATAAAATATTTCTTAGGTTAAGAACCTGTTTAGTGCCATATATTACTAAAAATAATTACTCCAATTATGAATTTTGCGATACTAAATTATCATTTCACCCCTTGCAATAATTTTCAGAATTAGTAGTAAGCTTTTATATGTATTAAAATTCTTCACAGCGGCCCAGCGATTGCGCTGACAAAGAATAACACAGACAGACATATAATATACTTTTGTATTTGTATTAGTATGGACTTTGTTACTGATTAATTAGAATTACAAAGAATGAATAGTTAAAATGATTTTTAAATAAACGCTACTTATTGGCTGTGAAAATAGTTTACTTTAACATTTCAATGGAATAAAAATACTAACAATAGTTTTTATTTCTTATGAAGTTCCAAAATCTATGAACAAAATAAGAGATCAATAAACTCGATAAACTCTATCTCACTAACTCTAAATCGAAGAAGCCTTCTGGCGGGAATGGCAAGAAGAGAACTGGAACGGGATGACAAGATCCACAGTATAAAAAATAAAACAATATATAAGAAAACAGAAAAGTTTAATGTAATTTTGTAAAAATAAATACAATTAAAACGAAACAAATGCAACAAAACTTATAAACTATTTATATATAATTAAATAAATAATATACTACTAAAATACTTTGTACGTAGACATTCGATGATAAATTTATAATATACAATACAATTATGAATAATTTCTAATAATCTCACTTTGGTAAACTGTGGTTAATATGTTCATTAAACATTATTTAATTTAAATAATTAATATTGATATTATATTTATATGCAATTTAATTATTTATATCAAATTCTATGATAATGTTATCTCTACTTAAAACTAATTAAGCATCTGATGAATCATTGTACTTAATTGGGGATATAAAAAATAATTCACACACACACGCACAGACACACACAAATATCTATACTTTATTAAATTTACTATTTACATCAACGTTGATATATAAAAGATATATTTACCGAAATAAATCTTTCATTGCGCCGTCTTACAAAATGGAATATTGTTTATTTATATACATATCTATGAGCTATTTAAATATATAGTAAAAATAAATTATATTTAAAACATACAAAAATATGCCGAATTAGTTTTTTCGATTGCTAGCACTGAATGTGAACTATTGAATGAGACTTTTAAAAAGAATGAACTTAATAGACCCGTGTGGTGAATACAGAATAAACTCAAATGTAAAGTCAGCCGACATTCTTATGGAATTGGTATCAAAGACGCTGCTTGCATATTACATATAAATCATGCCACTGGCGATGAAACATTAGTACGCAAATGTTCGTGATCTGAATACGATGAATACGCAGATATAATACATTCGTGAATGAGTATAACCGAAAGAATGAGTCTTTAAATCCCAGACGTTTTCTAAAAATGCAACATTCAAATGTTATTTTAAATTTCGAATTACTGCAAATAAAATTAAATTTCAGCTCTCTACAAAATTCTCAATAACTTCGCTATTTCTAATTCTATTTCTATTTTTGCTACGACGTGAATCACGATCTAGTTTTATTTTAAACAAATTTCAAGATATATTTCAATATTATTGATACAGTTACATGACACTAGAAGATTTTTTAAAAAATTTTGGCACTTATAAAATAAAATTAAACATTACAAGGTTTTGTTAAATAGAAAGGATGTTAAAAATGTTATACATAAGTTGACTTTAGTATTCGACTGCTTTAACGCTTCGGAACCGGTTCGAAACCTCTTCATTACAAGGCAACTAAGCTTAAAAGAACCACTGTTCCTCTCCCTACGATTGACTCTTCATGGAATCATCACGACTTGTATATTTCATGGTGAATTTTAAAGATAGCATTTACGAATCTAGCTTTAATAAATTGGTAAATCGTGAAATATTTCTGTAAGTTACAATATGAAGATACATTTGTACATTTTTTTGTATTTTTGTTAACGTTTTTTGTGCTAAGACGTGGAAAAGGTAAAAACAAATAAATATACATATAAACTTAAGTATAAAGATAAATTAATAATAACTTTAGCCATCTAACTGTAACTTAAAAGTGTAAATAATAATCTTAGATTACATATTGGGATCAACAAAAATATAATTGAATTTTGAAATGATACGAATAAATCATCCTGATTTATAAATAGACAAGAATTAGCTAAAAATGCTATCGAGCTAAGTATTTGAGCAGAGTTCTATAGAGAACGTTCAGGAAAATAAATAGACCAAATGTTGAAAGAATAGCTGGCATAACGCATATTTGGAACGCGGCTAGTGCCGACATCACTGAAAGAATATTAGTGTTTGTCCCGGAATTAGACACTCCAGAAAGCGACTTCCGTAACTCTTTCTGAACGCTTGACGTTTGATTGCATTCCTTTCTGAACTAATGAGTTTGACAGAGACTGAAAGTGGCGGGCTTTTCATTAAATGTCACGTTACCACGAAAAGCTTTAGATCAATCGACGTAGCGCCGCGACGGGAACAACCCTGCATTTGTCACCGGACCACCGGCGCCGCAGTATTTATAGCACGGCGACGCCCGCGCATGCGCCAGTGGGCGGTTAAAGCGTTCGCTATGAACTTTATTCGAAATCTATGTTAACTGACAAACCTTTTCTACAATTAAACCTTACAATGCGACCATTTTATCATGAAATCTAAGCTATCTCAAGCGTTAGCGTTAGCGTTAGCGTACAACGCATCACATAGTGAAATGGCTGTTAGTGAGTTAGTGCTTCTCTCTGATTGGTGGAGAAATCTACAGGGTATTTTCCAAGGTCAAATAGTGTCTCTAGAATTGTATAATGAAATTTAACTAAAGTAGGTACTTAAATTTAAATACTGTTTACATATTTACATGTTACTTATTATATCTAAATGAGGTAGACCCCAAAGCCTATGGTCACGTTTGGTATGTGACACTTAAACACATAGAAATACAAAGTAAAACTAATAAGCTTGCTACAGAGGTGGGTGCACATGACACCACGGGGTGGTGGTGCTTTTTATGTTTCTCCTCGTAGCCCCTCTCGTGGTTCTTGGTGTGATTTTTCAAGTGCTTGTGAAAGCATAACCTTGCCAGATTATTTTGCATACGAGGACAGTCGTAATCTTCGTTTCCATCGCACCGACACACTGTTAAAGCTGCAGCCTTCTCTTGCTTTCTCAAAATTTCTATGGAATTAAGGCATTTATTCGAGCATTTTCTGCCGCGGTACACTGAGCGGCATAATTGATTGTAGTAGTCCAAAGCCGTGGCACACTGGGCATCTGCCAAGCAAATGAGCTGAGAGAGACGACAGGATGACGTCGCATTGGCGGCTCCTCTCAACACCTGAGGCCGACAAACATCTATTCTCTGCTTTGCCTCCACACAGTACTCGTCCTCACATTGACACTGTAACAAACACATTGATATAAATACCCACACTTACATGCACTGTAATTACACACATTGACAGTGTCAGATAATTATTTCTACACATGTACCTAACACACAGACACAAACTGACGCCATATACTTAAAAGACAGGTTATATTATCAGGGAAAGATCAATATTTCGTAATATTAAATCTCAGCCTCATAAAATGTTTATGATACCAGAAATAATATGACCTAAGTTGCCCCAATATCAGTTTAGAATGTTTATCGCCATTTTATAGATTTTGTCACTATATTCAAGTAAAAAAACTTGTTTATGTTTGACAAATTCTTGTCAGTATCTATGCCGTTACAAAACCCACAACACAGATCTTTCGCATCAGATTAACTGGTTAACGGTTAATTTAAACCAAATTTGAATAATTCCCAATTTGGCCCTATTTGGTCCTATTTGGTCCTATTCGAAATTACCACAGCAGGTGGTCAATTATGATAGCATTACGAAGCGGATGCGATATAAAATATGAAAATGTAGAGTATGACCGCACTATGAAAGTAATTAACTGCTTGGACGGCAACGTTTAATTAAAGGCAGATTTATGTCTCAGTATTGCGAAGGTAGAGATAAATAAAAGAGTAGCCTCCGTCTTACGCTGTATTTTTTGTGGGGAGGCGGCAACACCTGCGCAAGAGTGCGCTGCGGTAGGTCCCGAACAAGACGTCAAATCTCAAGGCTGAATGCTTTGGCCTGCCTTTCGATACACATTGACCGACGTACCTCCATAATCACACCGTTACAACGACATCATCAACCGGACCGGTCCCTGATAGAGCCAGCGTTTCCTAAAAACCAACCGGAATTAATATCGCTCGACCCGGCTCCGTTGTTATTTTTTCCGTGTATC
Organism: Dircenna loreta; assembly: GCA_963555665.1. Lineage (NCBI taxonomy): Eukaryota > Metazoa > Arthropoda > Insecta > Lepidoptera > Nymphalidae > Dircenna > Dircenna loreta. The sequence continues at coordinate 13,192,772 of OY743094.1, forward strand.
AAATCTGATATGTAGGTATATTGTACGCTTCAAAGTCAATTAACATTTACTAAAAAGAAATAACATATCCATATTTGACCGATTGCTAAAATTAAAGTTGTATAACACTATTCTAATAATATATATATATATATACAAATATATATTTTTAAAAGTACTATAATATATATTTCTTTAAGAATTGAGCGTCTATACCGTCAAGCGGCCATTACTTCGAAACTTTTTAAAGCAATATCTCGGCACCGTTACTCGTATCTTGGTGGTCTGAAGTCATATAGCAGATGTAATATTACATAATTTGAATAAACATGTTTCAAATGACCACCTGCTTGCAATAGAGGATATAGAACGTTTACCATGTCACCTGACGTTCAATTCACTAATTATTTTACAAAAATAAAATAAATAAAAGTCAAGTTCATTAATAATAAAATAAATCACCTGTCTAAGAACAAGTTATTGTAAAACAAAAAAACCATGACTTTAACAAAAACAATTAAAATAAATATAAAACTACCATTTTATTTAATGAATGTCATAAAATGTTATTACAGCCATTGTTTAGGCGTCATTAATTAATATTACAAAATACTCCGTAACAATATTAAAAGAAATGCAACGAGGTCATCAACCGTTGGCTCTAGATGGCGATGCGTTGCGTCCGACAAATCTGACGTCTAAATTAGATTTTATTGCAAGCGTCTGTACAAAACCACGCCGATATAAATAGACCTCCCGTGCCCAATATAAAAGCTACTACATTATGCACAATTAAAGAATCTGACACAAATTGTGGTTCATAATAGTTTGGTCTTCCTCAATTGAGTATAAAATCTAACAAGTCACGATGAAAAGTTATTGCAGAAAACAAAACCTCTGCTACGAGTACAAATGTCTTTATTGAATATGATGCATTTTATATTGGGTAATAATAAATTGTTTTTATTTCATTATTATTGTTTATCAATCTGAATGAGATAGCAACAACTGTGACACATGACCTTCGACTTCTGATTTATGAAACACATTTTATTTGACTAGTTGGTGATTATTGGTTGGTGGTTGGTTGTTGGTTGTTGGTGGTTGGTTGTTGGTGGTTGGTAATTGGCGGTTTGTGTGTATTAAAACACCATTTAAATGGTGGTGTTTTTAGTTTTCTATTTTTTTTATTTGTTTTTTCTATTCTTTGTTATAATTACATGGGAACAGTTATATTATATTTTCCATGAGATAATGTTAATGCAGTTCACTCCTTTAATCGGTATATTTGTTTAACAGTAATTTCCTACCATAAGTCAGAATTTCAGAGGCTTAAAACTTAAATAATTAATTATGAAAAATAATCTATGACGCCTAAGCCGGATCACAATTCGACGCATAGCTATGTGATCTCGGCTTCTGTCATATTCTATTGTGTACATATTTGTGATTTTCTAGTTCGAGACATTGAAAAGTGCCAAAAACGGAGAACTCTGAAAAAAGTTGCCATCCATGAACTCTGTATCATTATAACAAATTGCCTTAACAAATTTCGGACAGTTGCAGCGTGATAAATATACAAAGAGTAAGACCGACAGACAGATCGAGATAAATTTTCCATATATAATTTATATTCTCCTCTTCTCTGTGCCACTCTCTTTTAATCTCTATTTCTTAAGAATGTAAACGCCTGCAACTTCCGGTGGTCGCTGCTCCAGATATATCTGAGCGATGTTTACTACTATGACATGAAAAACCTGCTCGTTTGTCCCCAAATAATATTTATATATACATGTGACAGTTACATTGTTATGTATATATATGTATGACATTTCGTCGACCTCATGTTTTGATTAACTCCATACATTGATAAGTGTAGCGGCTGTCTCGGGAGTAATGAAAAATTCTATATTTAACGATAAATATTTTATATGCGAAACGAAATTATATAAATATACAATAAATCCTGCTCCTGGTTTATTCTAGTGACCTTCTATTTATTCTATTTAGATGTACAGGATGTGACGTAAGCAAAAAGATTTTAGCTCTAAATATATTATAAAAAACCTTAAATCCTTACATTCATCAGCTCCTTCCCTTCTTCGGTCGAGGTGAGCGCAATAAGGGCGTGCTCACACTCTTTGGGGCACGTGGACGTGGGCTGGGACAGCACGTCGTTGCACAGGTACATATAGTTGCTGAGGGCGGCGCCGCATCCCGTGCGGTAGGCACACCGCATGCGGGCCTCAACGCATGGCGTCCCCTCTACCACGGACAGACACAGCATGGCCACTACCCACCACATTACCTAATAACAGAATTATATAAAATAAGTTACTTTTATAAGTTTTCACTATTGCTACTACAATTCCAATTAAACTATATTAATATTCAGTTAATCTATCAAAATTGTGCAAACAGAAAATCATACTCAAATCATGCAAAAACCATTTAAATATATAAAAACTTTTTCTGAATATCTCTAACCATAAAGCATTAAACATCTAACAAAAAAAAAACAAAATCTTGAATAAAGATACAAATTAGTACTTGTAATTATACGCGAAGAACATATTCATTCAAGTGGAAGATTCTACACAATCAGATAAAACCTCTCCACTTCATTCATAAGCAGTGGGTCATTAAATTCTTGATTTCTATTTCAATTACAGCTTTAATTTTTTAAATTATAAACAATTCAAAAGAATCCTCATAGATGTCGCTTTTGTCCCGATAAAAATAACCATATATTGTGAATTTATTCCCCGAAGCGGGTAGGTACATTGTAGATTAAATGGTAGAGCGACGGAATGGTTTGAATCCTGTTCCGTTTTTAATTCTATATTTATTTAAATAAGTTTAACATATCCAAACAGGTTTGTAGCAGACAATTTAAGGCAATATTACTATTTTTAATAATAAAACTGTTTTGTACAGTTATGGAAATTACTTTTTTATTATTATTTATTAGTTGATTTTTTTTTATTTCAAATATAATAATAATAATAATTCCCTTTATTTAAAATAATAATAACAGTAGGTATCAAAGACCCGTTACAAAGATAAAATAAATGAAGTAAAAACTATAATTAAAGCTAAAAATACAAATGTTTTGCTAGATTTCTGCGGTTTAACGAAGAAGCCTAGAATACAGTGAGAACAATTCATTTGAAACACTCCGCAGTGCAGCGATTATCAAGTTGCCCGATTCAAACAGAGTATGTCTAAATCTGGCAACCCGATGTCTGATCAATGCATCGAGAGTCGCCACGCGGGCCTCAGCGAACATCGTTGATGCACTACACCAACGATTAAGTTTAAATAAAACTCTAAAGGAGTCATTGTATTGAACTTTAAATATTCGGAAATTCTCTTTTTTATATTTACACCATAATTGCGGAGTATACAGGGCTGTACAATAAGTTTTAAATAAAAGTATCTTTGCGTCATGATTACATTTATAAAATTTTCTTGCTATGATATTGGCACGAACAGCCAGAGAACGTCTCTCTCTGTCTATATCAAGATTATCTCTCAGGTCAGTCGTGACAATATGGCCAAGGTATCGGAAACTTAAGACGAATTTAAGAGGTTGATCATTGAGATGAACAGGTAAATAGGAATCTCTAGCGGTGGAACCGAAGAGCATCGCTACTGATTTAGTGTCATTATAGATTAGGTCATGTCTACCTGCATAGGATTCACAAATCGCTAAGAGCTTTCTTAGTCCACCGACCGAGGGGCTTAACAAGACCATGTCGTCCGCGTAACTTAAATTATTCATGCAAATACCATCTATGAAGCACCCAACGCCGGCCTGGCAGAGCTCCTCGATTAGCTGATCTATGTAAAGATTGAATAAGAGTGGCGAGGTCAAACCACCTTGTCTTACGCCACAAGAGAGTGCATATTCATTAGAGCAAGTGCCTTCCCATCTCACTACGTTACTTTGAGATTCATACCAATGTTTTAAAATGGAAATAATATCAGGCGGCACCCGTGCTTTTTGCATTTTATACCATAGCAAGTTGTAATTTACCCTATCAAAAGCCCGACTAAGGTCGAGAAAACAGGCATAGACAGATCATAAACATATCAGACATAAACATATCAGAACATATCAGATTTGTATAAACAAAATAACAATGTATGTCACATGCCACCACAGATAATATATTAAGAACAATAATAATACAGTAAACGGCCTGTTGGTCTAATGGTTAGTGACTGTTGAACCAAAGATCGGGAAAATTCTTTGATTGATTCACAGATTGAAACCTCCTTGAGAGGGATTACTTAATATCAATTTACACACACTACAATGCGAAACATAACACACACTACTTCATTGTTGACGTTGTCACTGTCAAAGTCGAATATTCAGATGTCAACTAATCTGATTTTAAATAATCAATAAATTAGTATAAGAAACAAAAAAGTATTAAAGCATAAAGTCCACACCCTTATAAAGATTCAAAATTAAAATTAAGGTCTAATTTCGGCCAAAGACTGGGCCCTAACAATGAATAAATAAGCGACATACTATGGTCACCAAAATGGCCCAATCTCAGTGCTATCATTGAAAGGTAAACATATTACATGAGATGGTAATCCTCGAGCAAAGCCTTCTCGGAAGCTGCGCGTGCGCATCTAAACAAACAGAATCGCGTCACGTACTCTCGTCACTGGCTACTAACTTACACGTTTAGTATAACTAAGGGCTGCCTCGATTATTGTAAAAAAATATATATTTTATTATTAATTTTTTTTATGTTCGTTCTTAGCAATACCAAATATCGAAACTATACATTATATAATAAATAATTGGGTAATACACATTATTTTATGAAGAAAATTTTCAAAAAATGTTATCTTGCACAGCCCTTACAGCTCAAGCTACGGGTCGTCGTCCGGCGAAGGGCCCGATGGCAAAATAAAACAAAATGACAACTAAAGATGTCCAACTCGCCTCTTCCAAGTGTTGAATTACAATAACAATTGGTACCAGCTCTACAGAAACCTCTATGTCCTACGAATAAGGTCCAACTGACTCTACCTTAACTCCACAGTAGCGTCAGTATTTGATAATATAATTGTATTTAAAGCAAGTTTAAGTTTGAATAGAATTTCATTTGTTAATAATCGTGACTCGTATATTCAACATTTCTGAGAAATATCGTGACAAACGGACATCTAAAATGTTTCGGTGATCTACCGCGGGTGAACTTGATCTAAATGAAGATCGAGAGCCACAGCGACATCTCTACACTCAAATGGCAGACAGTTAGCATATAAGTGTGAAAAGCACAAATTACTCTCTCATAATATACAGGATGTTCAATTTAAAATGCTGATATTCAGACAAGTATAGGTACGACTTTATATATTGTTATAATAAACAAAATGAATACTTAAGTAATATCGTATAACAAATATGTAAACTTTAATTATTTACAGAAGTAATCCTTAATATAAATAGTATTTGTTTCAAGAATATATTTACAGACTTAATTAAAACATAATAAGAACATCATATATATACATATTTGCCAAAGTACTAACGTCGAGTGCTAAGAAATAGAACAAACATACACGTTCCCGGTCGTCTCATTATAGCCTGTCGTTAAACTTCAATTCGTTCAGTAAACAAAGAAGGGAATGTCATAAGACCTAGCTTATGGCTTGATAATTGAACCTAAAAATAAAACCCAAATCTATACTCGGGATTAAAATTATTCGTTGTGTACTATTCTAGGTATTGCTGCTATATTCTGGATTAAAATTATTCATTGTGTACACTATTCTATATGTGGCTGCTAAACTCTGGATAAAGTTATTCGTTGTGTACATTGTACACTATTTTATGTATGGCTGCTATACTCTGGATAAAGTTATTCGTTGAGTACACTATTCTATGTGTGGCTGCTAGACTCTGGATAAAGTTATTCATTGTGTACATTATTCTCGGTATTTCTGTTATACTCTGGGATGTACTTGTTCATTTTGTACACAATTAACATATAACTATAAGTTGTGTCTATCCAAGTATTATAAAAACAAAAACATTTTATAAAGCAACAAAAGATAGGATACTGTAGTCCACTTTTTTTAAAAATAAAAATAGAGCCATCTGCTCGGTGTAAGAACTAGACGCAGGTTTACTTTATGTAAGATATAAATTACACGTGTGTATGAAGCTTTATAAATAAAAAGAAACGGAGGGAAACCAGGTTGAATTTTGATACGCTTTCTCATATATTAGACTATTCATTCATAAGCTATTGTATAAATGAAAGGGTATAGAGTCCTTTTAATATATTTTAAAATGTAGAGCGTCAGTAACTTTCTTGTTTTTCATATCACTCTAATTATTTTATTATAAGTTATATAAATTATCTTTATTATTTCTAATGTGTTTTTTCTAATATTTAATGAACTTTATTGCACACATATAAAGGAAGATATAAAACAAAGAACGTCCATGTCACTTTAAATGATTTCTTCAAGGCAACTCAACTTACGAGCGCATCCAACTTACGAACGCACTAAGACGAGGAATCGCAATAAAATAAAATGTATTCATTCAAAACAATGTGTAAACTTCATCCTACGTATTATATACTAATATATATAAGCTTACAGTATACATAAGTATTATATAGTACATTTTCTGAAGTGTTATTTAAGGAATAAAATTCACGGAGGCTCTATTACGTTAATAACTTGAGGTTTCATTGTCAGTATAAATTACTATATTTGATATGAGAATGTTACACATCTTAACAAAAGGTGACCGGGTTAGGTCATATAATTATCAAAACAAGACAAATATACAGACAAACTGATTAAAAGCGTGTAAGACTTGATATATGACACTTGCAACTCTTTATACACACCGCTGACCTAGATCCATTAAACTCCAATCTAGAGATAACACGTCACATAGATAAGGCTTATTAATTGACAATATTTAGTATCACATGATTCTCGAGAACATTACATGTTAAAGAATCAACTTTAAAGTGTTTTGAGTAAATTTTGATATAAAGATTACAAATCTGACTGCTGTTTTTTTATTTTACCTTAAATATAACATCTAGTTCATTAGTTATTATCATTTAATCTAAAATTGTTAACGTTATCTCGTAAATCCAGGCCACTCTATATCTTCTTTTATCTATGGCAGCGGCCAAAATAAATAGCATTGTACTACAATTTTAGATATAATTAGTGGTTGGGACTTAACTTTTACGAATTTTTGTACACTCAATACACTTAAGATATCGCAATATAAACATCAAATTCATATTATATTTACAAAATTAATCAAATATTTCGATAAAAATATAATTAATTCTATAGCAAGATTTATATTTAAAAAAATAATTACTTAAATGTCAATGTGACATAAAAAAATTCCCGCCCATTTTTCATTGTTATTACAGACTATCAATTCAAAGTGTTTTACATCATATTTATAAAACGATAATTATCAGCTTATAATGAACAGTTATTGCAACCTGTTATAACGCTTGCAATAACCTGCAACCATGCTCGTAATATGTTCAGGTTGTAACCACATCATTTACAGGTTTACACGAACTCCGCCACTTTGATTTGTGTTAGCAGGTTTTTCTTTAATGTCTAGTCATTTAATATCAAATGAGTTTGTATATATATAGCGTTTCTTTGCAATGGCTTGTGCATTTCCGAGTATTAATAGGCTGCGCGGACGCAAGCGGAATGTCAGATTATTCACGGAACTACTAACTGCAAGGCAACTTAACACCAATTTATCAATGCAGTACTCCTCGTCTTACATGAGAACCGTAACTAAAACCCTTAAGATTAAATAAATCTATATCCCTTGGTCTTAGAAAAAGCGTTGTTAAGAATAGCTAAGCAACTTACGAGTATATGCGGGCGGTTGTGGAAGATTAAATTTCTCAAACACTCAGTCTAAGGAAGTTAGGCTTAGACGCAACGATTTCATAAAACAAATAAACATCTACTAAAATGAAATAGTAAATAATAATAACTTTTCTACCAAAAACTGTTTAATTACAGATAAAGCTTTATAGGGTACTTAAGTCACATTTTATTTTAAGATTTTTTTTATAACACTTACCACAAATATCTTAATATATATAATTAGTTATTTATCTCAATGTATTTAGCATATTAAAATTAATTCTCGATATTTATGATATCTCTACAATCTGTCAGAACTTACGCAAACGAGCTTACCAACATTGTCTGAAAAAACAGAAGGCATCAAGCTTATTCATCCTAACAAAAGCTATTTAAATTTGAATATATACTACACAGTAGGAATAAACCTTTCTTAAAGTGAAATATACAAGTTCAAATCACATGATGTTTGCTGACAGCTTTATTATAAAAAAAAAATAAAAAAAATATAAATATTCAACCTTCTTACAAGATACAAATTCTAAGAAAAGGTCATGTAAAAAAAATACATTCGTTAATTATAATAAAGTTACGACACTTGACATGGGCCGGAGTAAGGGCGACCCTCATAAATCAAAGTTTCAAAATCACATATGGGAAACAGCTGCAAATTTCACAGTAGTTATAATATAATTTTATTATCTCATACACAAGAAAAATAGGTGCTTTTTGTAGTTTCAGACACCCTCAACTTAAAAAAGAATCAAATATATTCGACTCTATTGTCTATTGTCTCTTTATGACTTAAATAATAAAAGTATTTAATTTAAACCCAATGGATCTCGACGCGAAAAATAACCCTAACTATTCGTGAGGACGGTTCTGTAAGAAGTTATGAAAATCCAAAATATTTTATGATTCATTCTAATAAATTAAACACCTGATATGTATATTTGAAAATAATTTGAAAAAATATCAAACATTTATTACGGACGTGACTTAACTAAAAACAAACCAAACATAAAGATAGAGAGAGAGAGAAGACCTGTAAATTATATTCTTTCTGAAGGCTGAAATTTAAGATTATTAAAAGTCTCTGATCAAGTAAAGTACTTAATATTAAATAGTATATTATACATAAGTCTTAGTTATTAAATTTGCTTGAACATTACGTTTGGTTTATGTTCTATGTGACATTATCAAATCAAACATGGATGTACAAACATCCTTTGAGAGCTAAGTACTCCACATCAGGCTAGTTTCGTAGACAGGGCACGTCAAGAAACATAATACCCTTGAGGACATGCATAGTTAATTGAGTAAACAAAGATCGTGTGTTTGAGTTATCAGATTTCCGAACCGAAATAAAATATTTAAATATAAAAATAGACAACAAATTGAGTATGTAATTGGTGTAAAACCTCATTTTAATGACAAACCATTTAAGAAACTGACAAATAAACATAATTTTCCGCTCAAACTCCGCATCGCAACAGTTTACGTGTATCGTTAACAAAAATCTTGCCTTGATAAGATTTGGTTTTTACATATAAATTAGAACAAGAACATTAAGATAATGTTAGTTTATTTATTCAATATTTTCATCCAACTAAATATTAATGAATTTGTATTTAAAAACTGCAATAGTTTTTGAAATAAAAGCGGATAGGAAGTAATTCTAACACAAATGATTTAGTTATGGCTTTAAAAATAATAATGGATTAAATATTTAAAATTTAACGTCAACAATCGTAAGATTTAAGCTGTACATCTGAAAGCCATAGCTTAACATTTGAAACAATGTAAAATGAAGCACTGACAGTCCATATAGAGCGGGTTGGTCGTCACTACAGTTACTTAAGGAGTTAGACAACAGACTCATTATGGAAAACAACAATAAATCAACGAAGCCAGGCGTGTTTTATTGCATGCGCGTGCGTCCGCAGTCTTATAGACGTATCAGTATCGTAAATCCCTTGTCATAGACCAATCAATACATTATTTAATATATGCTTTGATATTTCTAAAATATATTAAAGTTAATCTATATATTAGTTGTCGGGTTGTTTGTCTATGTTCTAAAATTAAGATTATTTAATTAATGTTTCCACATAATACAAAAATGTAACATTTGTGTTATAGTATTCTTCCGCGTTGCTTATTTCGTACAAGTTTCTAATTTATTTTCCAAGCATGTTTTATTTATTCTATCAATAATGCAAGTAATAGTTGACATTGTTTGCGCGTGTTGTACTTGTTACGTCAACTATATATTAAATCATCTCATTATTTCAATTCACGTTTGCATTACATGTAAGGACACGTTAGACCGAGGACAATACTAACCCACTTTACATATTGTATTAAATAAACAGTTTACATGAAGGAATTATTAGATTTAAACAATCAGAATTACAATAAGGTTCTTTTTATGCGCAGTTCCTGGAATCCGACTCAAACGACCCATTTTTATGAGTTATTTTTTATTTTACTAACTTAAAATTTTAACATGACTGACTTTGACAATATTTGTACATGATCAAGATTACTTTCATACGCTTTTAATAACAAGGGCAAATATAAATAGCTTTGTTAGCATATATTATTTAGGTAATTAACAATATGTGTTTTAAGAAAGTTATGTGGTTTAACATAGTTAACTCTTAAATAGTTTAGTACAAAAAAATAAAATTAAAATATATTTCTAATTATTATTTACAATATATTATTTAATTTCCAAATTCTATTAAAAAAACAATAGATACATACTTTTAATTCGGCGCGTCGATGTCGAGTCACATGGCTTGCGTTCGGTGAAAAGTTTAACAAAAACTTTAATCTTAATATCACTGATCACGAACTAAACATCACGAGTCAGGTTCAATAACTTTTAAATATTCTCAACATACGAGTTTCACTTTAGTTCATTTATTAAAATAATATATTATTTCGTATTAACGCACTTCACTGATACACGTGCGTCCAAGCCGCACGCGCCTTCTCGATTGAGTTGTGCCTTGTGGACGCATCTATAGATGACAGCTTGAACACATCTCCCCTCCACTTCTGCTATTGAGATAAAGCTTTAAACGGAATAAAATATTCCTGTTCTTATTTGCTTTTATTACACCCATTTAAGGAAAGCAATTTTTATTTAAATATGTTAGAGAAATGAAAACGTTATAATAAGTTGTTTTCCTCATTGGAATAAAGTTTAAAATTTATATAAATAGGTTGGTAACATTATAACTAGTTCTCGAGAAAGTCATTATTGAGACCTTCATCGAGGCACGTTTTTGTGGGTCGGCCGACGTTTGTATACTTCACTTATAAAAAAGGTTTATTTTAAAATTGCGTTGATTGAGTTGTTACGGCGGGAGCTGGAATATTGGAGTGATTTCATGCCCGCGGCATCGGTTCATAAACACCGGATTGTACGTACATATTATATGTATCCATTGTACGTTATTTTTACTTAACGGTTTGTTATTAAAGTGCAGTTTCGTCATAAAATATTTCTTAGAGTTTTTGTAGTATTATTAATTAGAATTATCTTGTTAAATAATTATTATAATACATATGTAGCTGCTAATTTCGATATATATTCATAATTATTCTCAACAAGCATCATGTCGTATGTTACATTTAAACTTAATTTTAGTAATACTTTATAATAATAAATAAGAAAGCAATTCAAATGAATACAACAATTTTTTTATCATTAAATATATTTTTTATAGAAAATATTAAGTAAACTAAATTTCATGTATTTATACAGAACATGACAGTTAGAGACAGTGGCTGTGTAAAGTTTATCCAAAGACGCACATGTTACGTGTATATCATAAGTTTTAGTAATAGATCAATCATCAAAGTTCTCTGTATATTGATTACTGAGTGATCTGTGTAATTTGTCCAAGCGCCTTAAATAAAGTATTAGCAAAACATATTTTTGAAGTATTATGTAAATTTTATTTTAGGATATTTTTTTTAATAAAACTAATGTTCAAAATTTCATATAAAAATTCCCTCGTCTCTTATATGGAGAAATATTAAAAAGTTCCGTTAATTTCTTGAACATTGTATAGAAAGCAACGACGCTTTAATGCTATATAGCAAAACCCTACAGAATGGTTGGAGCAGTTTAACGATGAGCTTGCGCCTTCATTTGTTTATTTATTTTTTGGTTAATAATTTGTATTTACGTTTTTTTAAAACCTTATATTATTTACCTAACCTTATATTATTATTGCCTTAAATGATAGGTCCCATTTCGAAAGCCCAAATAGTAATTCCCGTGTTGGGAACCAACTCCGATTGGTCTCTCTTCAAGATAATACCAAGTTGTTAAACATCTCGTACACAACCAACTGGGCAGGTAGGAAAAAGTAGAGGTACTCTATAAGCCAGTGTGGCCATAGAAAGGGAGTGAGCACGGCCGATCGCAGAAGTACCCGGGCCGGACATAAGTTTTTTTACGAATGAAAATGCATTTTCTTTTATGTAATACCGCAGGTTGATGACAACTTTGTACCTTACCGAGCAGTTTACTAAGCTTATATTTCAAAATCGCCCTAGACAGTATTTGATTTCAACCAATACGTAAGGAGTTATTATAGTTTTTAAAATGATAATGGTCAAATACCATGCGAACACGGCGTGCATGTGCGGAGAGTGTGGAGCGGTGAGGCGGGAGAGCGCTTGCCGATAGTTCTATATAAAATTCATTAATTCCACATTGATATTTTTAAATTGTTCACTCATAAATAAAATAATTGAGTAAAAATTAACAGTAAGATCGACTAATATATATAAAAGAAAGTCGTGTTAGTTTAATTATTTATAACTCAAGAATGGCTGAACCGATTTGGCTGAAAATTGGTGGGGAGGTATCTTAAAACCAGGAGACGGACAAAGGATACTGTTTAAATCGTTCGACCACTTTTATTAATATATTTTATTGCGAATTGTTTATTTATTATCCCACAGTCACAATTATTTGTTAGTTCCATACTATTCTAATAGATAGCGATAGATACTAGAGTACTAGTTGATTGGATTGATTAAGTATCTAATAGACGGCCTTTTATTAACACGCTTTTATTAGCTTGGATTGTATTTATGTATGTAACGGAATCTTTGAGCCCAATTTTCACCGATTTCCAGAAATCTGATTGAATTGAAACTTTGCACACATGTCAAGGATTGATGACAATGCAATAATTTGATAACAGTTTTCCATTACTCTAATTAGGACCGCCAAGATTAATAAATAACAGGACAAAAGCTTATTATGTTATATGTTACAATCATTCTATTGGCAACTATCTATAAGAGGATAGTTACGAACCGAAAATAATTTTACTCTGAATAGAATTATTCTGTTAATAACTTAAATTTTCTTATAATTTCAACTCAAGGTGATTAATTAAGATTTATTGTTTAACCTTCTACTACTGTAATGCAAACTCTCTGTAATTAAAAATTATTTTCTCCTTTTTAGTTCGAGTAGCATGAAAAGCGTGTTTTTTGGTTCTTTATAACTATTATTTATAAAAGTACTAACGTTTCATAAAAGCTACAACTTAATAGGATAACTGACCATGTGTTGTTGAAGGTAATTTATAAGTTAAATTTATATTATAGTAAACACAATACTGTGAAATTCAATATGTATATTATTTTTTGTTTTATTGCGCCAGGTGACAATCTACGAGTATTTAGCGACTATTAGACATCAGACTAATATATACTTAACATTGAAAAGTCTGAAAGTAAACAAATAACTTATTCATTACGAATTTATAATAGATTTTAAGATTTTCTTAGCACTCCTTTTCAATATAAACTTTAACTCTCTCCTATTTCTATCTTAAATTATACTAATATTTTTATTATTAATATGTATTTATTTTATTTTTATTTTTAATATTTTTTGATACCGATCTTAGTCTTCTAACGTTAGACAAAGCGTAAGATTAGGGATAGGACTATCGATGGCGCACCAATAGTTTAAAAATCGATATTACCGATATTTTAATACGGTCGATAGCATCGTTAGCGTGAAACTTATACTATAGACAAATATTAATAGTATTCGTATTTGATAATATTAAACCTCAGTTTTTGCTACGCTCCTGTTGTTATCATTGCTGTTGATAAATTCGGACGACATATTTTTCCAGAACATCAAGAGCCTGAACTTTACATTGTATCGAAAATTATAAAATGTGCTAAAAGCAACTCTTTGAATTATGAGTCTATTAATATTTTAGCTGACTAAAACATATTTTGGGACAAAAATTACCGTACTTGGTATTAAGTGGCAGTTGGTACTTAGTATCTACTACTGGGCACCAAATTCGAATTATGCCATTAAAATAATGATAAATTTGATTTATTGATTACAGCTCATGATTATAAATATACCTAGATGCCGCATAGCTCTGTCAAAAGTAAATCTGATCAGCGTGTTTGTTAAATTAAATGTAATTATTACACGAAACATGTTTAAATATATTTAGCCACAACTGAATAACAATCATTAAAAATATAATATTAATAATAAAACAGCAGTGCTGATGCAGATGAAAACAAAACATTCGTTATGATTCTAAAAGTCCATCTGAATATGTTTTGACGAGATAACGTCTAGTAAATCGATGAACATCGGCTCCACACACGAAGAATTATGAATCATATTCGTATAATCTTAATCATATAATCATAAAGCTAGGTGAAAAGCTAATGATGTTTCATTGTTTATTATAACAATAAATCATCTTCCTATCCTTAACAAAATAATGCAGATTGGAAGATCTTAAATATCACATTTCACATATATATAAAAGTTATAAATATATTTTAATAGCACATTGTTACTTCTTATTAATGTGTATAATTTAAATTTTAAAAATAAATAACGAGTGCAAATAAATGTTAATTTATCGAAATAATTTTAATTATCAATTAACTTACATAACATGATATTTATTCAGTAATTTAATTCAATTCAAAGAGGCTTGCTTTTTTTTATCAATCTTACCTTATTACATAATCGCGTAAAATTATCGTCCTTAAACCGACTTCACAGACAACCATTTTTTTGTTTTATGTAATTATGTACTTGTTTTTTTTTTTATTTTCTTAAGTCACTGTAGAAAATTAATAATAAACTATAAATAAATTGAATCAATCGACTGAAATATTACAAAAGATCTTAATTAAAATTGTAGTGCCTTTAAATTATTCACACTAGCTGGACAGATCGATTTTCCGATGTTTCAAGCCCGTATCGATTAAAGTAATCTAATCGATGTTTTCAGCAGGTACTTCACTATGAACTGACAGGTGACATAGACAGGTGTCAAATTCAAATGAGTTTGTGATGATTGATAATTGTAAATTGATTATATTTCAACTTCAGTAAAACTATATTTCGTACTCTTAACTTCATTACTAACGACTGCGATTATTTAATATTTTGGACTTATGTCATTTGCTAACTTTGTTGGCTCGAGATACCCTATACATGTTTATAAACAAAGGCAATAATATTCTGTCTAATATTATTTTTTACAAAATAATATTTAAATGTATTTATTAACAAACGGTTTGGTTACAATTAATTATGTCTGACTTTAACTGCAAGAACTTAAATCCAAGAAAGTACTTCGTAAAAGATTTCGTTAAGAAACAACCTCCGTTTGATGTATGGATACAAGGAACGGTAACACAATCAGTGGAGGATAATATTTTAATGATTAACGATTCAAATAAAGTTAAAGTTGAGAATTGTAAAGAGGCTCAAAGAAATTATAAAGAAAAATTTGTGACTAAAGGTATTCTAATATTTAGTAAGCTTAAAATACAATATTATATATCACTTACAAATTGTATCTAGTATTTTAAGATAAGCTGTATTCACTTCAGATGTTTGATCGTAAACTATTATATATTTTTCTGATTATTAATGTTTACATTGTTACCTATTTTTTTAATTCTTAAAACAAATATAAGCTATATTTTACAACAAAAAATACAGCTATGTGAACAATTATTTGTCCATGCTAAATTGTAAAATATTTTTTTTCTACTGAGTTGCTCTATATACTTATTTATTATTTTGATTGGAAGGTGTGCTTTTAATTTTTTTAAGTATTAGATATTAATTGAATTAACTGTTCTTTTATTATGAATATTTTATTATTTATTTTTTTTGGGTCATAAAAAATACAGTAGATAAACTTCAACAGACGGCCAACAAGGCTGGTGACTTGACTAACAGAATAAAACAACTTTTAACATCCTTTGAATGTAATGGAAGAAACTAAGAATATTATAATATCAAATTGTGTTCATAATTCTTCTCATAGTCAATAGATAAAGTTCTTAATAAGTACAAAATATGTTTCCATTGTCAAAGTTGGATGCAATTGGGTTTGAAAAGTGATTGCCACATATCTGAGTAGAACTGGCGTCTCAAACCCCTGAAGTTTATTTTCAATATTATATGTCTATAACAAATATATCCCTTGATTCCATCTTGTCCAAAAAAACAATTTAAAAAAACAATAATAAAGACAAAGACTAGAGCAAAATAAAAACAATTGAATTTTATTGAATAAAATATTTTTCAGATCTAAAATAAATTTACAATTCAATGTAAAATAAGTAATGTTTTGTTTTTTTAATTTAGTACCCAGAAATATAATTTACAAATCAAGATTCTTATTGAGAATAATATGAATATAAATTATTTATTATTATATAAATAGCTACTTATGATAAAATATAATTGATTTCTGATTCACTGACATAGTACTTTTGTTAAAAAAAAAGGATTTTAGGATTATTTAAATTTTAAAATAAATCTCAAAATCTAAAACTTTTACATCTAACAAAATTATTTATATTATATTACTAATGACATAATGAGTTCTAGTTCACCAAGTTTATTATTGCTAGCAGCCATTTAACCAATTTTATTAATGCCAGTGAAAATTCCATTCAAACTGGTTATTTCAAAGGTAAACCAGACGGTCAAAAAGAAAAAATGTTTATGCTTTGGTATCATGTAAATAAAGTACAAGCACACGATAAACAAGATAGTTTTGAAATTATATAGACTTTTATTTGTTTGTTTAGATGATATAAATATCTTTATTTCTAGGTGATTATTGCTGCATTATAGGAACTGTTACAAAAACAAATGGCGTACCAGTGATAAAAGCATTCAAAATAATTGATCTGTCTGAACAATCTGAAATGAAAGAAGCTTGGAATGATGAAGTAAGGGAGGCATCACTAATATTAGAGGGGAAATATCAGCCGGAATTCAAATAAAACATTTATAAAATACTTTATTCCTTCACCATTACATGATCAACTGGAATGAATAACAATATAAAAATATACACTACAAGCTAATAAATAAATGTGAAGACATTCTTTAAAACATTATTATAATATGTAATATTTTTTGTGACAGTATGTATGTAATAAATGCCTCAGTTTCGAAAATGCACTTTATTATCTTACTATTTTAAAAACAATCTTGTAATTCGTGTATTATTAGCTTTGATCATACTTCTGAGTGATATTTTCTGCTGCTGATATAATCTTAATATAGGAATATATATAAGAATGGTGATTAGTTTATTTTATTTTTGTTCTGCTTTTGTGGAACCATGCAAGCAGATATGATCAAAGTTATAAACCCATCACAATAAAAGAAAAATATATAGATTTTTATAGTTTGGCTTCACTCTTGAGCAAAGGTCCAAGTTTTTGAGCCAACATAATGTTGCCAGCAATCTTTAGCCTTCCCTTAAGATAGGCAACTTGCGGGCTCAATGTTCCTGCAGATATCTCCATAAGGTCACCATCTGATACTGTCATAGTTGTATCTGCTTTACCAGTTTTAGGCTCCCCTTGATATACAGCCAGAGCTGATTTTAAATCCAGGGCTAAAAATAAATTAATTATTAGTGGTGTCCAATAAAAACAATATTGATAAATAGTTAAAAAGATGCTTACTCCACTGCTTCACAGTTTTGCCATTTTCAGTTATATTGTACAAGAACACAGCACCGACGCTCTTTGCTTGATTGGGGTTAGCTTTAATTCCATCCTCAATTTTAGCAAACAACGCATCACTCTTCAACGAACTTCCTGACTGAGAGCTGGGTTGACTTGGCACTGCTGATGATCCTTCCTTTACCACCTTCTTTAAATCTATGTAGGAACCTGAAATAATAATAATAAAATTAATTTTATGATAATTTCAATGTTCATGTAAAATTATTGATAGTTGTACCATTACTAATATAGTGAAATTTTTATTATTTCACCATTTAAAAGTCAATCTCCTTATGCAAAAATAATGAAAATCCTGATTAACTGTTTCTTACAAAATAATTAATTTACATTTCGTTTTTTGACTTATCAGTGCTAATAGCTGACTCGTAAATTGTATTTTTAGAAGGATCTTAGGTCGATTTCTATTTATAAATGTCATGAAAGGACTTAAAAATAAACCTGTGGATTCGTAAAACAACAATCCAGAAAGATCCTTAAAGATTATTAATATATCTATATATATTTATTATATTATATGTATGAATATAAAACATACTAGCAATAACAATGTTGCCGGTCTCCTTCAGTTTGGTCTGGAAGTGTACCCGCTGTCCTTCAAGCCACATCTCAGTGACCAATGTCTGTCCGGGCAACACTGGTTTAGCAAAACGAGCCTTTAAGGCTTTGACGTTGGAAGCGTCGTTGCCTGCAAACCTGAGGATGGCAGCAAATTTTAATTATTAGTTAATATATAGTCCATTTTTAATTAAAAATATTCATAATATTGTCTATGAAAAAAATATTATTTTTGATGTTGACAAATGCAAAGCATTTACCAAGTATATATCAGTTAATAATGGCAATAAATAAAAAATAGTAATTTAAAAGCGCAGCAATTTTTTTGTTCACTCACTTCATGAGAACATGTCTGGCAGAGAAGCCCAGAGATGCAAGGCCGTGGAGAATTGGTTTTGAATGTCCGCTTGCTGTTGCCACATTAGGGTCAATATGTAATGGATTCAAATCACCAGATAGTCTGTGAAAAAAAAAAATTAACTAAAATGAGCATGTGTCAAAAACCACTTGGACATCACAATGGACATCAAATAATCCAGGCTTCATTAAAGTCTAACTGAAAATATGTATTCAAGTTTTAAATATTCAATAATACCAAGATAAAACTTTAATAACCTATACAAAGCAGCCTGGTCCTCGGCAGTGCGCTGTTCCACTACAGCATCAGGTGCTCTCTTTGGAACTGCCTCAACACCTACAGCGTGGGAGCTGTTTCTGGGTCCTCCGAAGCCTCCCTGGCCCAGGACGAAGATGTGCTGCTGAGTTCTGATCACTAGCTGCTTATTTTGATATACTTCGCCTGTAATATATTTCATAATATAGTTTTAAATTTTTACAAGATTATAGATCTCTCAACGCTATAAAATATATATATAAATATATTATTTCAAAGTTACAAAGTATATAATAACAATATTAGCTCACTATTGACGACGGCGACTGCGCTGGATCCTTTATCGAGCATATCAACGACATGGTTACGGATGGTGAACTCTCCCTCCGTGCCGGGTAAGTCTGAGAGGAACTCGATGTACTGCTCGCCGTGGAGAATCTGTAACAACCCATAAATTACGGTATTTGTTTTCATATAAAATTAAATTGAAAAAAAATTTAGAAATATGTAATCACATAAGTTCATTGTTTTTTATTTTTAATTATAAATACTAACTACTACACCTCTTGACAATAAATCTGTCTGCTAGAGAATGACAAGGCATTAAGTGCGCCCATTGGCGTTCCTTATGTTTAAGTTAATACAATAAAATGTATAAATATAAATGTCATTTGGTAGAAATAAAGAAAAATACCAATTACAAAGTATTATCAAGACTTAACAATTATGAATTAATTACCAAGAATTAACACATTTATAACACTAAAGCTTATTTTGACGGTGTAATATATATTTTACGTGTATTAAACAAGTCGTACATACATTGGTGAAGTCAGCATGCTTGCCCGGAGGCATGGCCTGGTTCACTACTGGGGACTCCATCACCATACCGGGCAGGATGAAGTATGTGGGCAATGGAGCAAACTCCTCATGACTCTCATACAGGAACTTCAGGTCCGATGGGTTCACTACTGATGCTCCCACTAAAAAATTTTTTTGTTAAATTTTTGTAGACAAAAATAAATAATTTAAAAAAGAAACTTGTAAACAATATTTTACAAAAAATATTTCTAAATGGAATTAAATTTGTAAACTACACATATGATAGTAACTAGTTAAAAAAAAATTTAGCAATTATTCCTAACCTCCAAGAGCGTAGCAGACCAGGTCCTTAGCATTATATTTGTATGAGGCCCAGTATGACTCTCGTTGGCTGTCCAACTTACTGCGTTGTTCAAATTCCTAGAATTACCATTGTATTAAAATCTTGAAATATATGTATCTTTTTAATAAAAACTATATTTTTTAATTTAGTATAATAAAAATTTCAAGATTAAAAATTGATAAGAAATTGATGCCTGTCATATTTAGGAGATAATATTTTGTTGATTGATTTATATACTATTGTTTTTTTTTTCAAGTTGCATTGAAAAGTGACTAAGCATATAAGGTCACGTTATATATTTATATATATATACCTGTAGTTTCTCAACAAGATCCACAGTGACTTCAGCGATCTTGTCCAAGCGTTGAGCGTTGTTCATGTTCACTACTTCAGGCCATCGCTCCTTGACAGATTCTATTGTTACTGGATCTGATGGCTTCTTTCTGTTAATGTTCAATAACTCATATAATTGTTCAATAACCTATATTATATTCAATAAATATAGAATGACAACATATTGGGCCGGAATCCATCCTACAATCTCTGAGATACCGTCTCAGTCAGTTCAATTTGTGTTGTACATATGTTCTTTCTGTTTTTTTTTATGTTTAATAATATAATATTATATAAACTTTGTTTAACAAAAAAATCCTTTTTATTAATTTAAATTCACAATATGGTCTCTTATTCCAAAGTGCTTCTTTACTAAGGCATTTATGTACATAATATATATTCTATGTAAAAAAAAAGTTTAAGTTATAATATAAAATGTAAATAAAATATTGATATTACCTCAAGGGTGCTCCCTGAGATCTGACGAGATGGGACTTGGTAGCAAATCCCAGAGTGGAGTCGATGATGACTCCGCTGTCAGGGAATGATTCATGGGCCATGTACGCCTGAAAGAAGTTACATTTTACTAAATCTTTAATTTTGTAAAATTGTTACTATGCTATTAATACTGCCATGTTTATAAATTATTTTATCGAATAAATAACACTCCTGAACATTTTTACTTAACATTTATAAACGCGCATATAAATTTTAAATATATAAAACATATATAAAGGCTCCCAGAACTTTTACGGATCAAAAAAGAAAAAAAAAAATATATATATATATATATATATATTAAATAAATTACATAAAGATATATTATAAATAACAGCTAAGTGTTGATAAACTTATTAAAAAATCATGCTTTTTATAGAAAAACAAACAAATTTACTTTTTATTTTACTATTATATTTATTATTTACTTGCTTTGTTTAAAACGAGTATGATGTTTAATCAGTATTGTAATTTATCATGTGAGGTCAAAGGACAGCAAAATTATATGATATTATCATATAATTTTCTAGGGATATTATTAAACATATTACAAGTATATATATTTTGTAATAATACTAACAGTAGTACATTTATTAAACAACTATCATTCGCATTAAGTCTTTAACACATACAAATTTAAGTAAATATATTATAATGATGTATTATTTTAAGTTGTACCTGATATCTAGCTGTCAGCTGTTTATGAGCTATGCTAATTCATTTCATTTTGTTTTAAATTAAAACTGTTTAAATTAATGATTGAATTTAAATATTTGAATATAACTGATATTTTAAATGCAATGAAACTTTTATAATCAACTATAAGTGATCACTGTGTATAACTAAGCTCTTGTTATAAATATAAAATATGACTCATCTGTTATATATATAATAGGGAAAAATATATAACATGTAAAATATCCAGTAAATATGATTTTATTACCACATTAAATAAAAAAAATCTATGATTTAAGATTTTTTTTCCAATCTATGATATGTTTATTTTTGTTTTTTTTTTATAATACATTTAAAAAACAACATTTTATTCTCTTGAATGATAAGAGATTATTTAAGCTTATTACATTTTTATCACTGATAAGAGATAATATATGGATTATTGTTATTGTAACGTTATGAAACATATTTCTATACCTACTGGCTGTTGGTTCTTGAAATATTACATAAGAGACCAATTTTATATGCAATTTTAGTTTGTATGTACATGTAATATTGTATAAGTTATCTATAATACTGTTATGTTTGTTTGTTTTTTCTTTATTATACACAAATAATATAAAAAAGTACTATTCTTAAAATTCTACATTAAGATGCAATTTATGCACAAAGGCAATTTATGTAATTATCTAATACACCAACTATGTAATTGCTTACTTGCCTGTAAGAGATCGCTTTTGGTGGTAAGGCCGTCTTTGTACCAAATTTTATATATATATATATATCTTTAATTTTTTTTTATTTCATATTTTGCGTGCAATAAAGTGTTATAAATAAATATATATATATATATATTATTATATAGTAAATATGCTATGACGCAAAAAAAAGGTTAACTATTAGGCAATAGTTAACCTTTAAAATTATTAAGATGCGAATAAAAACGCCGGTTGTAAATAATTTGAAGTCAATAAAAAACTCACTTGACTCTCAAGGTCGAATTATATAAATTTATCATACTTAAAAAAAGATAAAAGATAAGTTATATCACAGATATCTATTGACGTGTTGTATTATGTTATTGTATATTTTAAACCTACTGGTGTAATGATGATTTGAACGACCTAGGTTCGAAAATGATTTTAGTTTGCTATTTTATTTGCAAATAAATGTACGAGTTCTGACGTTACGATACGTTGGTAGTTTTCGTCATGAAACGAATTATTGTTTTATTACCATTGGTTAATTACGACTACCAATCACAACCTTCAACTCGTTTCGTGATCACTCGAAAACTATCAACGTTTCGTAACGTCAAAATTCGTAATAGGGGTACTGTAGTCATTTTTAACACACACCAATCGGAAAAGTTAACAAACTTTGACAGTATTTGGCACAAAAATGATTTTATTGGATATTTTTTTTTAGAGTTATGGATTTTAGTAATAGGGGAATTATATAACGTTTTTGACAAAAATATTAGACAATGTCATTATGTAGGAATAATACTTACAACGACGGGAGCGATGAGTTCAGGCTTCATTGCTTGGAACATCTCTGGGGGTAAGATGTCTTCAGTGAGGCGGGAGGCCGCTGTGGGTACTATGGTGTTAACTTTGATATTGTATTTAGCACCTTCAAGAGCTAATGTACTGGCTAGACCAACTAGACCCATCTTAGCAGCGCTATAAGTTAAAAAAATAATTAAACAAGATTGAACCCGAGACATTTTGCACCGTTTTCGTGTACTGTAAACTAAGCTATAGGGTCCGTTACATTTCTGTTATTACCTGTAATTAGATTGGCCGAAGTTTCCGAAGAGTCCAGCGTTACTGGATGTCATGATGATGCGCCCATACTTTTGATTTTTGAATGTTTCCCACGCTGCATGCGTTGTTTTGAAAGCGCCTTTCAAATGCACTGCCTGAATTAGGTCCCAGTCCTACGAAAAATGTACTCCTTGTCATTACTTTTATTACTAATACAAAATGTTTATTTAATATATACATATATATATATATGTTGGAATTGTAAATTGTGATAAAAATATGTCAAACATTCAAATTATAGGTATCTTATTATATGTTTAAATTATTTTAATATATTTTTTAATACATTTTTAATTTTATTGAAAAGATCATAAAATATTTATATGATCTTAATTCCATCACATTTACGAAAAAAGAAACTTTCAGAGCTTTTTATGGTACTCCCTATTTAAATCTATACTCATATACAAAAAAAAGTAACAGGTCAAAATATGTACAATATATATTTGTTCAAAAAACGTAGCTACGTGTTCAGTGTATGGAAACTAAAAACAATACTGTATAAATTTGTTGTATGTGTGTTTGTTAGCGCATCACGCAGAACTATAGGACTTCGATGAAACTTTATATGACTTTCACGAAAAACAGTGTAACTATAATTACAATTAAAAAAAAAACTAATTTAAATAAAATTGAGTGAGCTTATCATCCAAGTCAATATATATAATGCTTTTCATTAAAAAAAACTACTCATAAAAAAAACTAAGAGAGTTTTTTTTATGAGTAGTTTTTTTTGATTTGCTATATGGACTATAATAACAATAATAAAAGTGAGAATAGGTGGATGAGAGGGGGGAGAGGGGGGAGAGGGGGGGGGGGGACGCGTATTGGGCAACAAGTCATAATTTTATAAGATACTATAAAGTGACGTAAAGGTAAAACCAAGGTATCGATCACACCTCATACATATCAATGTTATCTTTAAGTGTTACCTGTTCCGACATCTTTTGGAAGCTCTTATCACGCAAGATACCGGCATTGTTGATAAGAATATCCACACGTCCATATTTATCAAGGGCGGTTTTGATAATCTTCTCGCCCTCGACGACAGAATTGTAATCAGCGACCGCTTCACCACCTATTGATGTGTTATATGTTATATAATATTTATATTCATTATATGATTCTGAATTATCCTTGGAATCTGCTTATCAGAATATATTTCACATGTATATAATATGAGGCAATGTTTTCTTTAAATATTATATGATAATTATTGTACTGTAATTGCGATTCTAGATAAGATGTTTGCAGTTTGTATTATGTTGACTTGTGAAATTTTTGAATGGGATTATACATAATTAAATTTAGTGATATAAATGTTTGGGATTATAAATTTAATAATAATATTTTTTTATTTTAATGTCACAATATTAATTCAAATATTACATTTACTATTTCCTTGTAGTTACTAGAAAGAGACAACAATATGAATAAAAGGAAAACATAATTTGTAATTTTACAGTAACTCAATACAAATATTGAGTAATTTTAATTCCTATTAAGAAAATATATATTTTAAGAAAATAGAGTTGTAGAGGTATTTGGAGATCAATTTTTTTTGTGTTATGTCTATGCTGTTAATCAATTTTTTTTTGTGTTATGTCTATGCTGTTAATCAATTTTTTTTTGTGTCATGTCTATGCTGTCTATGCTGTTAGCCCTAATGAATGTTACACCGGGGGAGTGGGTGGGTACTGAAACTCACCCTTGAGAAAGGGGTCTCACAACCATCGGGACAATAGACAAAATAACAACCAATGCACCAATCAGTCATCGAAAAATAAAAAGGCATTAAAGACAATTTCAGACACATCAATTCATCAATCAAGGATATAAATATATTTGTTTTATTTAGCATCATATCCTGTGAAATGCTGAAGAAACCCTAATCTTCACACAAACAGGTAAAATCACTGGTAATACCAGTTCTAGCAGAATTAAACAATAACATCTATTTTTTCACAATCAAAGTGAATTCTGTGAATTTCAAATCATTGAATAAAATATACCAAAGCATTAATATACTATTTAATTAATAACTTCTTACATCTCCAATTAAAGAGTTACTGGTGATTTCCATATAATTAAAATATTGATTAAAAATTTATTAAGCTGTTGAGGTCCCATTTATAAAAAAACTTGGTTTATTGATAATAGTTATTTTTAAATGATCATAATCATGGTAGCACAAAAAAAATGTAGTAATTAATAAAATGCAGTAATAAATAAAATGTAGTAATAAATAAAATACAGTAATAAATAAAATACAGTAATAAATAAAATGTAATAGTAAATAAAATACAATAATAATAAAATACAATAAATAAATAAAAAACAATAAATAGTAATATATTTAGTTTAGACAGTGGACTACAAAGGTCATATCATCTATATAATTTACTTCGAAACCATAACCTATGAACGAATGAATAATGAAGTTATGAATTTATATCACTACAAGTTTCTATAAGGCAACACAATAGACAGAGTAATCTTTGTTACATACTGCTATAATTGAAAGTAATTAAATAAATACATGTATATTATGCAATAAAATTACTGGTCTTGTGTTTTATTTTTAAATAGCTAATAATTCCATAGAACTTTATTAAATAACCTACCTCAAACATTTTATAAAATGTTAAAAATGTGTATTTAAATACCTAAAATTAACATGAAACAAAAAAACGAATATTATTTCCATAGCTAAGTAATAACTACTAGTATGTACTTCTTTAAGTTTTTATGACTATGATATGAATGTGTTAAACCTGCTATTACATCATTTATAATCTGATAAATATTAAGAATATTAAACGACTGCTCACACATTACATGTAAAGTTATGTGAACCTATGCATACAAAAACAATTCAATTTATTCTGAACTTAACTCACCTTTGTCCTTAATTTCCTTTACAACAAGATCGGCAGAGTTTGACTTTCCAACACCATCCCTTGCACTGCCGAGGTCGTTTACTACGACTTTAGCACCTCTAGACCCGAGGAGTAATGCATAAGCCTTGCCCAGGCCTCCGCCTGCTCCCGTCACAATAGCTACACGGCCAGTGAAGTTTAATTGATCCATCCTACAAGACGATTCAACACAGAATGAACGTAATTCAAGCGGGTATTTTGCAAATCAACAACGTAGTATAGAGAACTTTAATCAGTCAACGACAAAAACATGATAAAAAAAACATTTATTTATTGACAGTAATTTCTTGTACAAATAAATGAAATTGTAAATCATTTATTAAAATATTTAAGGATTGTCTGTTGCCTAAAAATTTAATATACTTTATCCAATTTTAGATAAATATAATATTTTTTAGTAAGTAATTAAGTTCTTACTGTAACACTTTGCTTGACCTTTGTACATTGAAGTTTAAACTTTGAAGTTTTTTGAACACTTTGAATACAGAGTACCTTAAAAGATTCTTTTTAATTGACTCTCTGTCATCTGTATCTATGGTTTTAATTTTAAAATAATAACAATATAATAATATTATTATTTGTTTAACCACCAGGTCTATTGGCATGTAAGCAATACTAGGAACGGTCTTTTAAAAAATCCGTCTGTGCGCTTGGACATTTCGTGATAAAATAGTCTTCAATCATCAGAAAAGGAGTACATTTCAGTGTATCATATATATGTAAAATCAGATGATGATAAGTAAAAAATTATAAATATTTGTTAAATTCTTACAAAAAATCTTGGTTAAGCTTTATTTATTTATCAGACATTTTACAATAAGCACTTTGTGCATTGTTTAACAGATAACAGCATTGGGAAGGAAAAATTATCTTTGTTATACCTATTGCTCATATCATCTAACTGACCTTATCTCAATTATGTAAGATCGGTGTTATATCAATTTCATCCAAGGCCATCATAAGTCAATTCAGTGGAGTTTTGATTTTTCGCCATATAAATTTATACCGAAGAAGAATTTATATCATGACTTCTTCTGCCACTTTCTTCTTTTAGGACTCACTGTTTATATAATAAGAATTACTCTTTTATAATTCCAATAAAAGGCAAATAAATATAAGCTTTAGCTAGCACCTTCGTCCAAAAAAATGATTGCGAAGTCGAAAGCACTAATAACCGATGGACGGTAAAGTTTCTAACTTACTTTCTTAGAACACAATACTTTTTTCGGGATGTGACTTCCCCTTTATACTATTTTATAACCGTGATAATATATTAGTTTCAATACTTTTAAAATAATATAATATATAAATGAAATACAACTCAATGATTTAAACAAAACTACTATTTTTAAGTGGGATTCCGTATGGTTGTTGAATCATTTCCAAGATTGATATTATAATTTATACACCAAATATTGTTAAATTTATTTAAAATAAGAAAATGTTCAGTTTCTGGCCAGATCTTTTCAGCAAACTGTATTCTGAGCTGGTGGTAACTTACTCACAGACTGACTACACTGACAGTCTAATAATGTAATTGTTGACGATTCAAAAGTGCTTGTAAATGGCTACTTGAATAAAGATATGTAACAATTAAATGATGTGAAAAAATAAAAAATTGTATGGATTACGGTTTGTATATAGCGAGACGCTACGACGATTACCTTGTCAATAATAATTTTAAATACACTACCAATGCTTCAAATGTGGTTTCCAGTGCTAGCAGTAGAAAATATTTTTGATTTACCTATAAGGCCCTCCGCACATGAAGGTACTCAAAAAAAGGCGAAACTAATCAGTAATTATAATTAGAAACTAGTAAGCGCAGAAGTTATTATTATGTTAGAGGTTTCCTCGTTCATTTTTCTAAAAAAAATGGTAACCAGTAGTGCGGCGACCGGTTCGACGCGTTGCGCGCGATCAGTTACTAACGCGTTTGCTAACTGGTAAGTGACTAGTCGCGTCATGTACGAATCTTATATGAGAATGTATTGGTAGTGACGCTCAAGTAACTCGTTATTGGTTTGAGTTTGTAATTAGTTACTTTTAATTAGCTTCATGTGAGGAAGGCCTAATCTCCTGGACGATCTATAGTCTATGGATTATATACTCTGTAATGATTACTAATTTCAATAAAATTTATTAGTTTAGTCTGTTACACATAGTGTTCTTGTTGTAATCTGTCTAGTCTATATGCTATGATATATTTTTAACGGTTAATATTTTAAAACTAATCTGTCATAAAATAGTTGAAAATTTGTTAAATAATGAACTTATAAAAATAGTTCTATGCAATTTAAAAATCTGATATGTAACATTGTGTTTTAAAATTGAAGCATCGATAGCGTAATATTTTATCGGAATTTGAAAAATCGGAATATGAGTTCTCATGTAATTAATGATCCTTTAGCTGGTATTGTTTTTAATGTTATTTAGCGTAAGATGTAACTATGAGACCAAGACGTGGTGTAAATAAATATTGTAAATTTCAGTCATATATAACGAAGGACAATGGCGAATAAACAAGGTCTCTCCAATGCACAACTTACAATACAATCAAGTAAAACTAAAGCAGTATTCGTTTAAAATTCGACAAGTACTTGTCAGTGCTATGGCAACAAATTCTGCACAAAAATATACAGTCAATGTGGAAAATCTGCCATTATTAAAGTATTCAGAAGAAGATTCAAGTGGACTTTTGGTATGGATAATTGTTTTAAAAAAATGTGAAAATGTATTACAATAAATATATTTTAAATACTTTACATCTTAGCTATTTAATTGTCTACTGATTCTATTACAACTAAAATTGAATAAGTATTAAAATACAAGTCTATCTAAGCACTTCTTCAATTTCAGATAACAGTTACCTCAACCATCCAAGATACCAATAAATCTAAACAAATCTATTCAGCTGTGCTGCTGTCCTGGGGCTTAAGTATAAGTATAGAAGATGCCACTCACCTGCCATACATGCTTGAACGGGGAGAGCAAAAAATTGGGACATCTGTTAAAAACACACTTCAGACAATATTTGATTGTAACATAAAACTATATAGTTTTACTCAGGTACATCAATATTTTGTATCTTACTTATGTAGTTTGAATATGATTTTATCTTCAATTCAAAAGAAAACACCAAATAACATTATCTTTTTTTACTTCCAGCATCAACTCTTACAGTTTGGGTTCAGTTTTGTTGAGAATGCAACATCCCGAAGCACAGATCCCTTTGTATTGAGTTACAAAACGCCACAAGTTAACTTCAAAGACAAAATAACATTAACATTTGATGTTGGAGATGTGCATGTTATTTGGAATGGGTAATTAAAATTAAACCAAAATATTTTATTGATATTATAAACATTTCCTATATATTATAAGCAAGATGTTACTTATGGCTTTCTCTACAATTTACATGTACTGCTCAAAGTTTAGATAAATTATTACATTATACTTGGAATTTCCGGAAGTAGCAAAATCCATTCAGTACTTAATGCCATTGAGAATAAAAGCAAGAATTATCTGGTTTTACTTAGCTCCTCTTTATGTGAGAATCTCACTGAATTCTATAAAATAAATATCAAAATGTTATTATTTAAGTTTTTCATATACATCTGCCTATCTTTTGAAAATAGCAATTATATTACTTATGACATAAATATTAAAATTAATATTTTTTCCAGGCAATTTATAAAGCTTAATGTACATTTAAAAGACAAAATACAAAAATATCTCTTTGTGAAATTATCTAGAAGTACATGTAATAATATATACATATAGAAAATGAAAAGACTTGTCAAATTTCTCATAGAAATCCAGTCTAATATATAATGCTAGATTCATTATGCTGGGTAGCCATTTCTCAATTGGCAAAGCGGGACAGTTTCCCAAAGGTTGCAGGTTCAAATCCTGCCTGTTTTAATGATTCTTTTATTTTATGATTATTTAAAATTATCTCTTATATGCAAAATATTACTGATCAATTTCATACTATTTTTATGTTTTAGAAAAACTTTGTTAATGGTTATTTTTTTTTTTATATCTTTTTTAATTATTTTCAAGATTATAAAGAAATACATTTTCTTGATAAATAATATTTTTCTTTTCCAGGATAAAGAATGAAGTGAACAGGGAGTCGGAACAGGTTACTCTGGCATATCAAATCCTTCAAAATCAGATCTACCATACAGTAACATTGGACATCACTGTGTTTGACTTATGCGAGGTCATGCTCTCTAAAGCAGAAGTTAAGAGCACTGGGGTTTTAAAAATGAAAACACCTGAAATTGTTAATGCAGTCTTTACCATTTTAAATGAAATCACTGATGGGTTAAGGCTCGACTATTGATAGTGTAAATTTATTGTAAAAAGGTTTTATTAAGTACCTAATATAGACTTAAGTGTTAATCTGAGAGTAATTAAGGTTTGTTTTATATATTCTATAGTTATGTTTAAAATTTATAATATATCAAATATGAATGTATTTTCTATTCTGCTAATTGTATGATAAGTGAAAACAAAATTAATTTTATAACATTTACTTCATGAATTATGCATTACAAATGGTTTGCATATTGTAACCTTATAAAATAGTACTACATTACAATGTGCTAAACTTAAAGTAACCTAGTTTTGTTGTCTTCAAACCGAGCAGTCCTCGTAATCACAATACCTTGGGATTGTTTGATGATGACATGGATCCCAACAATTATTTCTTGTGCAAACATATTTCCTAGCCCCCACCGTTTATAAGACTCGTAAATATGTTAATATCTAAAATTCTCTGGCAGACAAGCAGTTGAAGCTCAATGTATAGAACATATGATGACAATAAAATATAATAATAAAATAAACATCTTTCATTAACAAAAAAGTAAAATATTTATAAATATTTTGTTGCACACAGTCAAACATTACACGCACAAAGCAATAATGCACACACATGTAATTATAGCTGTGAAAGCTGTCGTTAAAATAGTATCATTCATTACAACTGCAGAATACTAGTTGCGGTCCTTATAAAAGTACAATTCAATAGCATTTCGTAGTCGCCGTTCAGTTTTCGAGTGGAATTTGACTCTTTATTTACAAAGCATTCGAGAGAAATCTCATTTTGAACTGAACATGAGGATTTCCAACCCAAATTGTATATATTTAATGTTGAATTCCGTTAAATATAAAAAAAGCGTTATCAAAAGCTAGCCAGCGACAGTAAATGAAGTGAAAATCAAGGAAAAGTTAATAAAACATTATAAGAAATATAGTTTTATGGATAAATTTAAATACATCTAGATGATTCCACGCCTGGTCCAATCTTACATTTATACGTCAATGTGGTTATGCATGATTTCAACTTACGTCTAATATTCATAGACAATAGACAGACGAGAAGTTACTTAACTGCCACTACAGATTAAATAAACATTTAAAATATTTTCAATTGTTATATAATTGTTACACATTTTAAAAAAGTAAAAAGAGTTCTTGTACATAAAATTTCTATGTCTGGTTTATAGTATTCCTTAATTAAGAATTAATTTAGTTCATTATATGTTTACGGATATAACGGGCTCACCGGCCACACTATCAAATTAAGTTGAGATGCGTCATATAGCGATAAAAATAAAACTAAACCGGCATGCAGTAAGTTTCGTACCCTTGTTTGATTGCACACAGCTGCATCCACTCTGAAAAATATAATTAATTATAATAAATAATATATTTCACAGGTATGAGTAATAAAAGGTGTTCTTAAAGTACCTTATGTGCGTACGTAACTTGACCCGTGAATAGCACCACAATAACATTTGTTTAAGTACAATAAAGTTTTTAAAGTACCTTCCTCCCCGCTCAGTGTGTGCAGCGCAGCACCTAGCAGCACCCCCCCGGCGGCGCCCCCCCCGCGCCCGCGCCCGCTCCCGCCGCGCCACCGCCACCGTGCTGCGGACCGATCTTGATGCCGTTCGCCTGGAACAATACATACATACTGACAATAGCTCTCAAAACGTGCAGGCTCAGTACTCCGATACTCCGATACTTGACTAGGCATGAAGATTTTACTCGAAGATCGCTTGAGATTAGGTCTTTTTTGAGTAAAACTGGACAAAATTTAATTTACGAGATTCCGAAACCTTCCGTAAGAAAGTCTCAATGGAAACTAGTGTATTTCTTTCGTTTATTTTCCAAGAAAGTCCAGTTCAAGAATAGTACATAGGATGCTGCCTTGGGGAACACCTGCTTTCACGGGCTTAGGGGTCCGAGTCATAACCGTGGGAAACGATTTACATGGTCCGTCCAGCAATAATCCAGTAATTTTTTTCATAAAGTCTCGAGAATCCTATAGAATGTAACTAGGGTTTATAAGTAAGCGCTTGTCACATACGCGATCGAAGGCTTTAATAATATCCATACTAACCGTGAGGCTTTCTCCATTACTTTCAATGGTCACTACCTATCCGTGTGTAAGTAAGGTATATGTGAAAATCACCGGCTGAACACCATGGTGAGATATTTTTTTAAAAACACTTTTCTATTATCACTTGTGGTGCCAATATTGTGATATTATATATTTATCGTAGATATGAGCCCCTTCGATGAGGACGGTTCTATAAACGAACCTACGAATGCTACGTAATAGTAAATCCGTTGGGTAGTTCCGATTAGTACGTTTAAACAAACATTAAAAACCCTTTAGGTTTCTAATAATAGCTACAAATAAGAAACTAAAAAAAAATAATTAAAAAAATTGAAATAAACAGACAAAAATATTTTCTTTATAATTTTGCAACACTGAACGGATTTTGATAAAACTATCGTTTAATAGAAAAGCAGCAACACTGTCTGAAACACATTGAAATCTAATTTCTGACATGATTTGAGCTATAATTAAAAAACTACACATTTACATTTTTTTTTTTTTTATCATAATATAAGGCGTATTATTTTTTAGCTATAAAGAAAACAGAGGAAATGGCCGGCTAGTTAATAAAGTATTGTACGGCTTCCCAAAGATGTCATTGCATTTATGCTTTTTAAGATTGATATATGTATTTAATTTCTGTAAGTATTAATTTTTATCAATTTATTAACTGTTTTCACAAGTTTCGAGAGAGAGATCCCTCGTCATGTATTCCATTCAAGTCTTTAAATATAAAAGGTGAAGCACGGGAGACGCGAGCTTCAGTCTCTGCGGCCTTCAAGCGAAGTAGACGTGAAGGCATCAATGGTGGATCGCGTGTTTCAACGAATCAATTATATAATGTTCTTTTGAGACCAGTAACTTGAAGCTCAAACTGTTAATTTGAGATTCCTTTCAGAACAATAACAAGGCAGCTAAACATTAAAGTCACTTATTACGAATTGAAAAGGACAAATAATGAGATATAATACTAGACAGAATGAAGTTGACTCATCTCTAGACATGAGATAAACACTGATTCATCATTTCATTATAAATACACTTATTCCTCAATAAGAACACCAGTATTTATATAAAATCACTAGCTCTGGCCCGCTACTTCGTCGACGTGAATTGTTGATGGACAACTGTCCATCTTCATACTGTCTCCTTCAGAAGTTGAATTATTAGAAGACTTCCAAACGATTATTGTACTTAGATATAATCATCACCTCCCTGCCTTTTTCCCACTTTTTGTGTGGTCGGTACAACATGTTCTTCTCTTCCATTTCTCCCCATCTGTTGTCATCTCTACGGTCACTTCTCTTTTGCTCATGTCTTCTTTAGTTTAACCCATTCATCTCTTTTTTGGTCTACCTCGACCCACATTCATATCTAATAATAAATCAATTATTTGGATTCCGTATTACAAACCTCATTGTTGATATCAAAGACGCCCTCCTGTATCTTCTCATAGATCTCCTTGGCGGTGTTGATGAAGGCTTCCTCAACATTAGCAGCTGTCTTGGCTGATGTCTCCATGAACACCAGACCGTGCTCGCGAGCGAACGCTTCACCTTCCTCCTTCTTCACCTCACGACGTGATTCCAAGTCGCTGGAATATTTTTATTACAATTAATTGAGTAAATAAGCGTTATGGCCACATTTTGATATGCAAATTGGTCAGTCTATTTGAAGGTCAAATAGCCTTGTTAAATCGTTTAATGCATTATTGCCAAAAGTTGTTCAGAAATCCTTTAATAACGAAAGGATTTCTGAAAATATTAAAATTGTGGCTATTATTAAGTATATAATTGGTGACTGGTAAGACGTATACATTTTTTGCAATCTGCAAGTTGTGCATTTTGAGTAGTTGGAGATGAATGGTAATTTAATTAAACAAATTTTTATTGTATGTTTGTTTAATTGTTATATTTATAAACTGTCAAATAAAGACAATCAACAATAGATGACTGAATGACATCATGAATTATAAACTTAAATCTCACGATTCAAATATTTTCAAAAAATCAATAACAGCCCCAAATGTTTTAAATCTTCAATCCATCTTACCTCTTGTTACCGATGAGCATGATGACCATATTGGAGTTGGAGTGCTGACGAGCGTCTTCCAGCCACGTGGTCAAGTGGTTGAAAGTATCTCGTCTGGTGATGTCGTATACTAGTAGCGCCCCGGCCGCGCCACGGTAGTAGGAACGCGTGATTGATCTAGTGTAAAATTAAAACTTTAGCCATTTAAAAAAAACAATTGTAGAAAATATTATTTTTACGAGTAGCAGAGCGATGGGAATGATACGCAGGTCGCTGGTCAAATCATACCCGTAGTAATAAATTTGTCATTGTATTATTTAAATTGTCAATCATTTTAGCACAGCTAAACAAACTTTTAGATAATTTCAAACATTAAGTTCGGTTATGGCATTTTTTTTATTCTATATTGAAAAGTTGAAAACATTGGAATAGGAATTTCGAAAGAAACCTAACGTATATTCCCTGCATCCTGAGAAAGATGATTATAATGCTGGAGGCTAGTAGTAGTAGTAGTAACAGCACTGTAGTTAAATTGGAAGATCGATGAGAAGATTTCCCAGAGGTCGCAGGTTCAAGTCCTGGCCGTGTCTATATATTTTTTTGATTGTATTTATATTTTAAATCCTGTCATTAGTTCCAACAAGAGCTGAATACCTTGTCGACGATTGCTTTTACTTACACCAAACATAGTCAAGAAGCTTCTCGATAAACAAGGCTTTCATTTCATACGTTGGGCTATGATGTCATAGACAGACACACGGAAACACATGTTAAACTTATAGCAGCTATCTAAACGGCGAAATATTATTTTAACTTATATTTGTATCGATACTAACAGGTCCGTGACTGTGCGCTAGGGGTCAGGTCATAAGAGGCGCACAGTATTAACAAATCGAAATTAAAATATATATTGCCCAAAAGTTTCAAAGGGCGTTTAAAACAGCCATTACATTATCCAATTCACGCGACGCTAGGTCAACTAACGTAGTAGAAGTAGAGCGTAGCTTAGATTGTCAAAAGGCTACTCGTGAGCTAGCGTTTTCCTGTTTGGCAAATCAAATTTTTGCGGATAAAATAGTGCCGCTTAAATCGGATAATGAAATGGGCCCATTGGTTGGATTTTGCTTCATCCGAGAATCTAGCCTTGGGTTTGCACGTGATTCAGACTCAAAAATTCTAAAGGTATAGTGGTCTTAATGCTTATCTTATAGGGCGAAAATTGTATATATTCGAAAATAAATATACGCTATGCTATCGCTTTCTTCCATAATTTAAATAGAACGATAACAGGCGTTGATAATCTGACTATAGCCTTCCTAATACTGTCGGAGATCCGAATAGGTTTAATAACAATTGTTTTAAAATACCTCGTGTGTATAAGTCTTTTAAATAATTACGTTAACATTTTTTGTATTGCATATTCTGAAAAAAAAGTTGCCTTAGTTCTAAAATTTTGTAAAATGCAAAGTAAATTATAATTTATGTTAATTACTTAGCTTAAAGACCTGTTTTGTGACCTTATTTAGAAAAAGCATGTCCTCCGTCTAGTCTAATTGAGTAAGCCAGTGTGGAGCTGATAGCTAATACAAACAAAAATTTGAGAAAATATAATTTGCATTTTATATAAAATTGAATTAATGTTACCAATAAAGAGATAAATATATCCAAAAGTATATTTTTTATTAAAATCGTCAATAGAGAGTTCTATGCACAAGTGCGAACCTTCCTAGACTCCAGACATAGCATTGGCTAGTCTCATTATTTAGCCAATCTCTTTTTAACCTTATCAATACAAATATATCACAATTTTAATTAAAAATAAACAAATAGTTTTGCTATTACATTAATATTGTACTCAACAATGGAAATTATATTTAATTGGGTCAATGGACTAATTGAATCTATGTTCTGATTAAGTAACTCTTTGTTATTCATCAATTTATTTGTTTAGTAAGAAACGGAAAAGCTATTTGCATGTAACTTAATAATTAACAGGTTGCTTTAGTTATCATTGTTATTTATGGATAGATAACAGATATTTTTTTGGTGAACACAGATTGCTATTAAAGAAAAGGGCTTAGTTATACATAAACATACATACAAAAAAAACTTTAATCTATGGCATATTACACCATAAGAATACACTCTAGGCTAAAATATCTCTTATTTTTTACAAAACAGACAGTAAACAATTTATATAAGTTTTTTTTTTTTTTTGTAAAATATACATGGTATATACATACCTGAATGCTTCTTGTCCAGCAGTGTCCCAAATCTGAAGTTTAATCTGTTTGCCATCTATGGTGATCATGCGAGCCCCAAACTCAACTCCAATAGTGAGATCATGAACTGGCTGGAACCTTTTGTCAGTGAACTGAAGTAACAGGCATGACTTCCCTACACCTTTAAGCAAATACAAAGGTATGAGATCAAACACTAAAATTAAAATGAAATGTGAAGATTGTCATGTTAAAAAAAATAGCAATAATATAATTCTTTGGTTTACTGAGATTATTATTTTTAATACAGGACAAAGATTATTAATCAAGATGTTCCAATAGTGATACATACACCAAGATTTAGATGTCTGTTGTTTTCATTGATTTTTAATTACATTCTTGCTCATTATGAATACAAAACATAACACAAAGGAAGGCTTTAAAATACCTGCCAATTACCCCATTTCTCTTTGTTAAAATTAAGAATAATAAAGAGTTTATTGCTAGAAGTAGTAATATTCCAAATTCCCCTATGATCAGTAAATTATAAACAGGACTATACGCAATTTACTTCAGTTTTCCGAAGCGTAGGCGGATTTCTAAAGGTGTTAATTTCACACAAACTAAATCATTTACAATTAACCATTTAGGACTTTTTTTGCTTTTCAAAATTATGATTTGATCATAGTTTTTCTTTGTTTAGCCTTTTTTGCCTTTGAAATAATGATAAAGAGAAGAAAGACCTCATGAACAAAATTAAGGAAATAAAATCAATACCTGTATCGCCAATGATGATGTATTTGAATAAATAGGCGTATGCCATTGTTTAGTAATATTCCTTCAGATAATCACGCAAAGTATTTATCAAAAGCACAACACGAGAATCTAAATAACAAGATTCAAGACAGTACGACGTAGTTTTTATTAAACTTACAGCTGGCTTATGGCTAAGCAGTATCAGTGTGTCATTATAAAATTTTGTAAAATTGACAGTAGACATAGATAACAGAACTAAAACAGAAGGATATACTCAATTATTTCAGTAAGCAGTATATACCTCCTATTTAACTGACACAAAAGAACTAATATTAGTAGATGCACAACATTTTTATTTAGTCGAGAATATTATCTTACGAAATTTTAAGTTTTTAGTAAGCATAACATTGAATGAATCCAGAAAATATAAGGTTATTTTTTTCACTTTCTACAATAAACATAGACAAATTTTATCTGTCAGATTGTCTGTTAAAATTGGTTTGTTTTTAATCTAATATTTCTAAATTCTACTTTCCAACTGAAATCCGCTTATTCTGAAAATTTATATTTTATACGTGTTAAAATATATAATAGATACAAACAGTTATATTGTTTTTTATGACTTGTGTACTTCAGTATTTAGACTAAAGTTATTACTTAACCTACAATGCCGATTGTTATTAAAATATATTCGTAGCTATGGATTCTAAAGAAGAGTCAACACCAGCTGCAAATCGTAATAAATGTGATCGTGAAAGTGAGAAATCTAACAATTGCAAGGGCACATCAAAACAACGAGGACAAGGTGACTGTGATGAAAATGTGTTTACATCAATGTCACATGAAACCGATTCTAGTTTACATCCGCAAAACGGTCCTAGCGGCAAAACTTCGACCTCAACTCACAATGAGTTCGATCAGCCATTAAACAGACTATTTGATAATCTAGATCAGCAAAGAAATAAAGACACTCAAATGACGAACAATATTAACAACACTAGCGCTAATCTCGATTCTGTAAGCACCACGGATACAAATTCTCGCGATAATGGCATAGAATCCAGTCAAGACAAACAAACGTGTCAAAAACACAAAGTATGTTTAGGTAATGCAGTTGCATCTTATAATTTTAATGCCCCATCTACAAGTGGAGCCTCATCAAGCAAAGCTGGTGAAAATGCGTCAGAAAATATAGATTTAAGGGAAAATAGAAAGAGACCCTCTAGTTTAAAGTTAAATAAACCTAATTTAGATGCTGATGAGAGCTCTAGTGATACTGGTAATGATGACTACTCTTTAGGCTCTGAAGATGGTTGTATATACACATACAGGGGAGGAGAACACCTGGCAGACTTGCCAAGTTCTTTCTTCAGTTTAGACATGGGTTTACCCTTAGACAAGCATCTGCCAATGCTACCCAACTACCAAGCTCAAGGTGCTAATGTCAGAGAACAAGCCTCCAGAGCCTCAAGTCCAGATATGGACTTTCTAGAAATGGATTTTGATCCTGGACCCTCATGTGAAGTGGATACAGGAGATGAGTCAACACCAGACGAGGACCTAGAATGTGCCAATATGCCTGAAGAGAGTGAACCAGTTATAAGAGGAACTTCTCCAGAGTATTTACCAGTTCCAGTGCCCATTGTAATAGCATGTAGCTCAAAGCAGGCACAGCCTACTGAAGTAGAAATACATTACTGTAACCCATCAACAAGTCAGGGAGCAGAAGTAACGCAAAGTGTGCCAGACAATGCTAGACCTGTACAAACTTTTGGACCATATATTACTCATGTGAATGCAAAGGGAGAACATCTTTTGGTCCGACGTTCCATGTCACATTCTCATACAAGTCACCCTGTCAACTTACATATTTCTAGTGGTGACCTTATATCCCCACATGAAGTATTGAACTGTAAGTATGCAGTTTGTAATTATACAATTTTACTTAAAAATATAATTATAGCCAAAAACAGAGTTTTTTCAATTTTCAGTGTAAATTATTTGATTTATTACAGAAATTATCCTGCACAGTGAATCAGACATTAAGCTAAGTTCTATAACATATTTTCAAGTGTACAATTTCAGACGAGGAAGAGCATGCGGAAACTCCATTTGCTCATCAAATCAATCAAGGCGAGAGACCAGCATTTGACTCAAATTTATCGTCAGTTCTATACCATTTAACTATGGCCAAAAAGCTTATGAAAGAGAAAATCAAACTAGATATTGAAAGTCAAGATGCTGAAAGTGTGGTAAATATATATTTTTTATTAGTTTTTAAAAATATAAAAAAATATATTTTTTTTATAACATAATATTTTAAATTTATATAATAAGGTTTTGCTTGCTAATGTGCCTGGGTTTGTATGAGTAAAACACTTTGTACTAGGTCATTTTTGATATCCACACTACTCAAGAAGTTGAACAATGTTAGGCAAGTACATATAGTGTAGAGAGGCACTTTGGCTTACCTCGGGAAACTTTACCTCGCCTCGGGCGAATTCGAGAGTGCTTCGCCGAGCAACTTCAGCCAGTAGTGTGGAGGTGGAATAACAGATTTTATTTCATCTGATGAAATAGATAACTGTCAAGTTTGCAAACTTTGGTCTTATTGTCTAAGTTTCTCAAACAATCAGTTAATAGATTAACATGAGCTAATGATCTACGACCTTGAATAAGTGAATCTATCGTATTAGATAGAAAGATTGTTTTACTAATTGCTCGACTTACGCCTCTTGAATCTAGATGTAATATGTGTAGTAAAATGCGCAAAATATTAAAAATTATTTTTTCCTTACATTCAATAGTTTAAATTTTTCACTTAAAACTATTGAATGTAAGGAAAACTCTATTGCACAGGAATATAGAAAAGATTAAAATTTATTATGTTATCGAACATTTTATATTTCTATAAAATAAATATTTATCGTATATATTGTATTATATACATATATATTTATATATTAATAGATTAATGGCACATATTACGAGTGTATATATACATTCGTAATAAGACCACTGGGATTACTGAAAAAAAAATAAAGAACATATCTTTGTTCAATTATAGCCCAATTATAAACATTTATAGACAGACATCTTTACACATTTTGAATATTATTTGCCTAAATGTTAGTAATGGTATATTTCAATGATACAGGAAGCAGATAAGCCAGCTGGTACGTCGGAGTGCAGCGTGGGATGTGTGGAAGTCCCGCGCTGCATGGTGTGGTCGGAGCGGGAGGCCTGCGAGAGACAGATCACACAGATCAGCACCAGCGCGTGCGGGGCCACCGCCGTTGTGAATGTCTTTGTTAGTGTTCAAACTTTTAATATATATAACTAGCTTTTGATCGCGGCTTCGTCCGCGTTGTATATGTAACAAAATATCTTGTTACACGGGTTATGTTCATTTTATATCAGTGCTTTTTTCGTCAATAAAGGAACCCTAAGTCCGTTTGTGCTAAATTTGTATAATAAACGGTTGAGTAGTTATTCCCGAAAGTGTAACAAACAAAA
Source organism: Dircenna loreta (assembly GCA_963555665.1). Classification (NCBI taxonomy): domain Eukaryota; kingdom Metazoa; phylum Arthropoda; class Insecta; order Lepidoptera; family Nymphalidae; genus Dircenna; species Dircenna loreta. The sequence continues at coordinate 13,234,313 of OY743094.1, forward strand.
AAACTCACATTCTCATTATATAATATTACTTAGTAAATAAATTGATCAAGGCAAGGAACAACACGATAGTTAAGTTGCGAAAGTTACAGAAAATATACTCAGACTGGGGTTCGAGACCTGCTCGTGTTGACGAATTTTACATTGTATATATTTTTAAGTAATCTAATAAGTTTTTTCTTTTAAAGAGTAGTTTAGTTAGTTATTGTAGAAATTACCTAAAAACATATGTAGTTTATTTTTAAAAACATGGATTGTGGTATATTTTAAATGTATTCTCTGTTGTAAAATTTGGTTTTGAATATATTGGTTAGAATTCGAAAGAAAGAATTAATGAATACTCCATCCATTAATTGTTTAATAAATTCCAATAGAGACATTACATACTGAATGTTAGATTCACCGAGGCCGGTAACGACACGAAAGCTCAATTGGCAGAAAAACTGAACGGTTTTCTAGAGGTCGCAGGTTCGAGTCCTGCCCGTCAATTTTACATTGTATATGAATTTTAAATGCTTCAATGATTGTTTAATTCGCAGATAGCACTCGGCGTACCCGTCAATATAGAGAGAATTAATTCTTCTATTGGAACAAGACTCCGAGCGTACAATGCACCTATACCTAGGTAATATTATAAGTATATTCAGTTTAAATCAATTCGTATTTAGGATTATCAAATAATGTACTGATTTTCGGTTTTTATTCACTACAAGCTATTCAGAAAAAACATATTATATATTATAATTAAATATCTTAACACATAAAAATATTTTTCTTGAATAGTATTGAAGCTATAACTGATTTTTTTTTCATTTATAATATGGTAATTCGCCTAAAATTATATTGTTGTAAATTTAATCCATAAATTGTGTGCAATATCTTTTCATGTTTATGTAAAAGACGATTCTATGATTAATTTTACAAATTAAATATATAAAAAAGGCTAGTTGGTTTATTGTACCAGTCTAGCAAAATGTCAAACGTTCGCTGCTTATTCTATTTAAATTTATGGTTACATAGCGAACCTTATATCAAACCCGTCATTTATCATTCTATTCGACTGGCGGCAGTGTCACTTGTCTAGGTTCTCATTAGAAATAATCAAAGCTATATTTGTGTCTCAAACGCTGTACGCGACGTGCCGCTGTGCTAAAGATAAACAGTTCCCTATCCAATTTGCAGCTAATTTTCAATCACCAGCATTCTACACATAAAAACTTATTTTTGCAAAATCTTTCCGAGTGTCCGACCCACATTATTCTTATGGTACGTCAGACTCTAGTTGACCGGCTCCAAAGGATAGAGTCCACGGAGATGAACTGGCAAAAAACTACAAAAATACTATATTAACTTATTTATTAGTTTAAAATTGTTTATATGATTGAATGCTAAGTCGCAGTCAACTGATAAGTGAACATATGCCGTCCTGCGTCCGACAGCTAGCCAGACTGACCGTGGTCCCCGCAGGTACCTGCTGTCCCGCGCGGCGGCGGGCTGCACGGCGGCCGAGCTGGTGTCGGCGCTGGCGCGGGCGTCGGACGGGCTGGTGGCCGCGAGGTTCTTCCCCACCTACCCCGAGCGCGCGGTGGCTCTGAGCCACTGGCTGGCCGACTGGATCTCGCTCGGTACACACACACGCACGCACGTACATACGCACGCAGACACATACACATGAAAACATTATATATTTAAATGGATAATATGTCATCCTCAAAAATTTTCTAACACATTTTGTTTAGTATATATTTTATTCCGTTAATTTCTATAAATATGTCGAAATCATTTAATTGATTTCCTTGTAGTTTGTTATGGCTTGGATACTTTATGTGAAATAAATATGGGGGTGACTGTCAGAAGTAGTCATTTAAAAAAAAAAGTAAAAAGGTAAAGTACTATTGTATCACTAAAATAAGTCCACCATTACAGGCGCAGTACCAATACTCACTTTGAACCTACAAATGGGTTGCGAAGGAGAAATACCAGACGCGTGGCATCACCAGATGGTATTCGGGGTATCCTCCCGGGGGGTTTACTTGACCAATCCAATGGAGTGTGTCCGTGAGTCGGTGCTGTGGCCGCGGCTGACCTCGCCCTCCGTGCTGCTCGTACGGACCAGGGATGTGCTTGCGAGGTTCACCGCCAACACTGATCTCACTCCGCTGATGGCGGTTCCTGATCGACGGTTTCACACGTTTAATGTACTGGGTACGTCAGAAAAACTGATGTTATAGATTGGATTTCTTTATTTTCCCAATGTACATTTAAAAGGTATATTTAAGATACATTAAAATTAAAGTGATGTTATTTTTGTAAAAACATATAAGGTAATGGGGGGTGTATCTGACAGTGAAAGTAATTCAGACAGATGTATTTGAAACTTCAATTTGGGCCAGTTGTTATTGGCCTGGAGTTATTGGCAACTTAAAAAGGACTCAATAAGGGCTTTAAATTCATTCGTCGGAATTATCGATGCTGTCGGATATACCCCCATAATACATGATATAAAATATAGTATATGAATAGTAAATGTTGGTATCCAGGTCAAGTGGCCAACGTGATCCGCGAGTGGCGCGCCACGGGCTGGTCGGAGCAGCCCCGCACGAGGCACGTCCGCGTGCCGGCGTCCTACCAGGCCGGCGTCACGCTCGCCGCGCTCTCCGGCTCCGACGCGCACCGCCGCCTGCTGCACGCGCCGCCGCTGCCGCCGCTGGGCCCCGGGGACCCCGTCTGAGACCACGCCCTGCGCTGAGGGGCTCTACATCTATTGGTACTCGACACAATAATGTTAAATAAAACGAGTATCACTCAACGAGACCTTGGCACTAACTAACTTTATTTCCATCAAAGATAATACAATCATAGACAACATTTATTAACACACTTGAAAAGAGATGTCGCTAATAAGTACATGTTATATTTTGCTATTTCCAACACACACTGAAAATATAAACTTACCTACATTTTAAAAAGAAAAAATATACAAACTTATGCAAATCATACTTTAACAATTCCTAAAGCATTCAAATGTTTAAAATGTTTTTCAGCAACTAAACTCTTTGTTAATAAATGTTTAGGCATATTTGATGTACATAGATAATTGATATTCAAAATGTTTTCATGAATTAATTATATATAATGATGATATCTAATTTCAATATGCGTTTTAATTTTAATATACAGGGTTTAATAGGAATTTCTGTGCACTCATACTATCATTAAACAAGTTGGTCTTATACATTCTTTTAGTAACTTCAAATTGTAAATTTCTTAAATAAACTAACTTTGCATGCTTCTGTACTAGAAAGTGTAAATACACTCAAACAAAGTATAACAAAATCCTAATTATGTTTCCTGTCATTAACCTCACTGCTCCAGTCTGCGTCAACATAACCTTCAATGTTTATATTTTACTATATTTTAAACCTAAATTAAACATCTATTATGTAATGAAGGTTCCAGTATATATAACGATATAATAAAATATGCAGTAATTTAATATAAATTTTACTGAAAACTACAAAATATACATTTGGAAAGAATCACAAAATGTATCAATACACAAAATATAACAGTATTATTATGATATTAAATTTTTGAAAAATATATACAGTTAAATTATATTGTATAATTAAAATCTATTGTAGAATTAAAATCTATTTTTTTTAAATAAACAAAACCCTCAGTGGAACCGTAACATGTATCAGTCATATTGTTATCTCGAGTTAAATAAGTTAAAAAAATATTATTAAAAATGTATTTTAACCATGAATTTATTGTAGAATGTGCTATTAATGAAATTAATCTTCATTTACAGGACACATTTTGGCGACATATGAAAAGAAGCTTCTGAAGATCTGGGCGTCTTGATGATTGTGCGATATGTTATCGTGTACCACCGAATTTTATTTAGCCTTCTTTTATAAAAAAAATATCACATACAACTTTTCTATATAAATTATATTGTATCAATTTCTATGTAAGGTTTTTTTCAACAACGCAATGATATTAGAGTATCAAAGTATACTGCTCCGGTAACAGAAATGCTGAATAAAAATCTAATATATATATATTTTTAATATTTATAATAAATATTGTTGAACAAATGTTTATTTAAGGGCTTAAATTTATATAATTCGCTCAAACGTTTATCCTTATTGTACAGTGGAAAAAATAACTTAATGAACTTGAATCTAGATATGAAAGTAACATCCGCAAAAAAATATATATTTAACAATAATTTCTAGATCAGGTTCGCAATAATCCAAGCTTTGTTATTGGCTAAATTTTATTAGCCATTGAAAATGTAAATATATTTTAAGTATATAAATATGTTAGTTAATTGGTGCTTACTAGTCAAAATTATTCTAGCACATACTATATGTAATGATTTGGATACAAAATTTAATTCGTTCGAAATAAGCACGAAGTGTCCCTTGTTCAGACCAAACTCATAAAACCATTGTTTATTATGTAAATATTGCATTGAAATGGTTTATTAGTTGTTTTTTTTTATATCTTAAAGGTGTTGCCATAAGATGTATCCGTGTCGAGTGTTGCACTGCTGCAAAATATAACTCATTAGTATGAAGCTGAAAAAAAACTTTACGTCAGTTATAAAACAAAATATTATTTTATAACTCTTCATTAATCTTCTGAAAATAAAATATATATTGTCTGATGATTTTCCATACTCATATAAAAATTATTAACCGAATATGTATTCTTTGACACATTCTCTATAGAATGTGTCAGAATATAAAAAGTATTACATAGAAAAGAGTTATTTGGTATTAATTTCTATGTGTGTATTCAAAGATTGTTTATTTCCGTGGTAGTGAGTCGTCTGTAATATAACAAAATGTTCGCTGTTTATTATTTTAGTGTATAAAGGTTGTAATATTGACGTAAATATCGATGAAGCAATGTTATCTATAACATTATATTTTTGGAATATACTATCATAGAATACAATGGCTTTTATTATTACCTACCATTTTATATCCGAATACCGTTTTGATTTATATTTTCCTTGATACGAATTTAGTTTGAAATTTCTATTAACATGTATAGCCATGTTGAGTTTAATTAAATCGAACTGCCGTGATTAGGACAATATTACTACTTTTTTACCTTTTAAAAGAAAAGAAAAAAAACCTTAAGTAGGCCTGAGCCATAATAGACATTACACGGCGGAATCGCTCTAGGCAGTCGAGACGGCAGTGGAAGCATTCACGGTTCTTAATCATATTTTTAAAAGTATTCTAGTGTCTTTTTATGTCTCTCACGCTTTTTGAAAGTACGGCATTAAAACTTTAGCTCATCTCCTATATAAAATTAAAGTTTAATATATTATAACACGTTTCTTTTTAATATTTAAAGTTAGTAATATTAAAACGTTTAATGAAGTAATATATTCAGAAGTGAGATCTGAGTCTGGTGCTATGCTTGAAATGAAGCAGAACAGTGTGATGAAGTTAATTGAGCATCAACAGCCTCCAGGAAGCGTCGTTCGTAATAGCTTTCAGTGAGACGGTTTGGGAAACTAAGACTCTGCTAGGAAATACACTCCTTCAACCTATCCTAGATTACGCCGATATTAGCTATCTAGATCTAACTGAGGATCTTCTTCTTATATACAAAATAAACATGCATAAAGCTACTTACACACGTACATATATAATACATACATACGTTTATAGATAAACATATATAAGTTTAATAAGTGAGCTTTTAAGCACCGTTTAAACGAATCGCATGAGTTTGCGTATTTAATTTCAAGAGGACGACCATTCCAAATGCTAATGGAATGTATAATAATAATAATAATAAATATGCCTTATTGCACACCCTGAAAATACATTGACACAAAAACAAATATAAAAAAGTGGTACAAATATGGTGGCTTTACCGCTAAAGAGCGATCTCTTCCAAGCAACCATTAAAGTAAAGAAATATATTAAAGAAACGTGGCGTAGCACTAGGCGTATCATATGTATAAGAAGAATAAGTTAATGGACAAAATTAATCTAAAGAAACGAATATCTATACATACCAATATAAGATATATATATAAAGTAGAAAAGTAAAGTAAAAATGATTAAAATCAATAATACATACTTACATAATTTAGTTGATCTTCTCTTAGATCAGGATAGCAAACATCAGCGTAGTCTAAAATTGGGAAAAGTACAAACAAACAAGTTTATAGTTAGTTATATTATTATTATTATTGTAGTAAAGGAATCCAAGTAGAAAGAGGATCAATGGGGAGGGACTTTAAGGATAAGGTTTTGATTTGAACGAAGAGAACGGTTATGAAAGCTACTCAAAAACTCAAAACGTTATTTTAAGTAGGAAGGGCTTGAAGGGTTGAACAGTAAAGAGTGTAGAAGTCTAAGTCATATGAATATTCCTGCGAAAACGAATCGGAAGCCACTTAAGCTTTTTATAGAAATGAGATATATGGTCTTATTTGTGAAGGCCAAATATGAACCTATTATATATATTTTGAAGTCACTCAAGTTTATTTAACTGATCCTCCAGATAAAATAGTGTTTGCAAGGTCATGAAGACTTGACTGACGGTAAATCTGAAGATCGTTTGTATACAGGTGCTAAAAATAATTTATTTGAGAGCAAATAGTGTTTATGAACACTGAAAATAATAGAGGAGACAACACTCCACCTTACGGAACATCAGCTTTAACCGCGCTCTAGATAAAGTCAGGTCATTTAACTGCACAAGTTGACGACGCCCGCGCAAGCTTATATGTAACGTTTATACTTTAACAAAGATCCTCCTATTGGATACTTACTCAAACCGGTCAACAAATACGCTTATACCGCTATCTGCTGGAATCGTATGGAACTAACAATGAAATAATAGAAATGAAATATTAACGAACCCATCTTTTACGTTGAATCAAACTGCATACGGTGCAAATTTAATTATAATTGGTGCAGGTTCAGTTTAGGAATCCATATCGGACCAATATAGTGAAACGTGATTTTTATATATTAAGATTTTTTGTATTATACACCAGAAATAAAGTAAAAGAAAAACAACAATAACAAACAAATATTATTATTTAAGCCCTTAGTGCTTAGCTGTAGAGAATAGGAAGCAGCTATCTTACGGGATAGCCTAACTAGAATCTTGAGAATTTTCTAGATTTGCCCTATGATTTTGAATTATGTTATATTAATGTAATTTATTATCCGAACCTTAACACAGTTTTAAGAAATAAATATTTCTCGATCTTTGTTGAGACAACACGAATTAAAATATAAATTTGTAATAATAAAAATAATATAATAATTCAAAAATACAGGCACATAAAATTTATTTAAATATGAGTCTATAAATACATATTGCTTGTGATTTTTTGTGACTGACAGTTTTGTGTACTGTTTTTATTGAGTTTTATAAAATAATTATTAAAATATTAAAGATGGATAATTGTAAACTTAATAAGGAGTACAAGGTGAGAATGGATGCAGTAAAATGCTTAAGATATAAAACGTTTCAACCTGAGCTACCTACTAAAAAGTTTATATTTTCCAATGAAAGGAAAAGTATACACAACTTGAAGTTACTCCACGATGACTCTAGGGACCAGAATAAGGCTACTCTAATTCACAATGGAAAAGAAAGTGTGGCAAAAGAAGAACCCCTTGAAGAGGTGGAAGAAGAGGTGGAAGAAATACGTAAAGCAGTGACTGGAATGTTCAGAGATAACATCAGACGCATAGATCTTGTACTGGTCGTAGAAGATAATGTCAATGAATACATTAATAGTATAAATATTGACTTTCTTGCATACATCCTTAAAGCTGGACTCGAGGTTGAAATAGAACCTGGCGTGATGAAAATTCACGAAAACCTCACATTTATCAAAATACACGCCCCAGATTTCGTTTTAGAAAAATATGGAAAGTTTTTCGGAACCAAACGATATTTTGCCGATACACGGTATGATTATATGGACCAGACAAAGAATTACGAAAAGGAATGGGTGATGTTAGTGCGTAAGAACTATCATTTACCATATGGATATTCGAATTACGAAAGAAGTATTATAGTCTACAAGATATTGTTGCATTTGTCTTTCGGTGACAATGCTAACTACTACGGGATCGAACGTTTGTTAAACAAAAAAATTATTGTAGATATTTTTGCACTTCACGATGGTCCATACTTTATAACACCAGATCAAACTATTTCGGGATCAAACGCCAGACAAATTTTAAACTATTATTGGAGTGGAACACGAAATTTATTTCAAAAGCAACCAATACATCTGATACATGAGTACTTTGGGCCAAGGCTGGCCTTTTATTTTGCATTTTACGAGTTCTTCACTAAGGCTCTGAAAGTAGCTGCATTTGTTGGAATCTTAAATACAATTTTAGGAACGCTAAACTTAACAAAATTTGAAAAGGACATAGAGAAGAGTATTTGCGAATCAAGCCTACGGATGTGTAAGCAATGTATCCAATGTTATGTTAGAGTGTGTAAAGAGTATTGCTTATCAACGAAAATTCATCTTTTTTTGGATCATTTATTAATACCGCTCTATTCCCTATTCATAGTCGCCGGGTCGTTTATATTTGTAAGACTCTGGCAGCGTAGAGAATATTTTCTAAAGTGGATTTGGGAAGTTGATCGACATGATTCATACTACAAAAATGCAGTTCGGCCATTATTTGACATTGGTAGCGTTTTAAGAAAGGATCCATTCATCACCGGACTTAAATACAGTGAGAGTGTTATTCCGATATTCATAAGAAATGTTATATCCAAATTAATCATCATTTCATATTGGTATTATATAGCGCCACTTATGTATAACACAAGAGCACTGCATATAAAATTTTGTAAAAGAATGTCAGTTGAAAGACATTCCAAAAAGTACAGAGACTACATTTTGATGTCGATGTTTCAATCTTTATATATATTATCGATGACTGTATTTGAGAAGATCTATCATTATATTGTCTACTTCATTGTGAAATATGAAAATCACCATTCTTATAAAAAATTTAATAATTCAATAATCATAAAAAAAATTGGTTTTAAGTTACTCTATCAATACTCATTCATTGTTCTTTACGCCTGGATACACAGTTACCATGGACGCTACGTGGCATGCTTCAACAGACGCTTTTCTCCCACCGGTACTTATCATATCACATTATATTATTTATATGGATATCAAACTGACGACGAATTCATATGCGACGCTTATGCATTCTGTTTTCCTTTTTCGTGTGTAATCGAGGTTGCAATATTACTAACAACTCTGTTGTTGGTGACGCAGGTTGTTTATAAAATATTCGATTATATTATTTGTTTGAGAACGGACTACAACAGAAGCAAATATAGAGAGTTGGACATTCCTTGTTGGGAACGTGAGTACAGACTCAATTCTTGGACCGAAGAAGATATGGTCCAGAAATATATTAATCTTGCGGCTCAGTTTGCTTTAGTAACTTGGTTTGTTATAGCACTTCCGCTTGGGCCGCTCATTCTCTATTTGATTAATGTTTGGGACCTAAGACACGAGGCTCGCAAACTCTTGTTAGCCAGCAGAAGACCGCTTCTTATTAAAATTCCAGGAACACAAATGACCAAGGTTTTTTATTTCATCGCATCGATTGCAATTTTAACGAATGCTATCAACATAGCTATTGTAACGAGAACACCACTAAGATATTTGCTGAATATATTGAGAAAAAAACCAAAAGATATATTAGATTTTATTCTTTATTTATATAGAGAACTAAACTGTTATGCCCCAGACTTTGTAACAGATCGTATCGATTATTATTATTTTGGTGATTTAGCGGAAAGACCTTTCTACAACTGGCACTTTTGTAGGTTATCGATGTATGGAATGTATATCTGCATTTTATTTGGATTAACAATGGGCTGTATAATTCTTCTAATTCTTTACACTATTATTCCTCAACGAGAAGTGAAAATAGTAAGAGCGTTAGAAGAGAAAATCAGAAACCTATACTATTACTACGAATACAAATATGGTAACAACGATTCAAAAGATAGATAAATGTTAACATTATATTATAATTGTTTCTTTGATACTGTGAGAATACTTGTACTTGATGAGATCACGTTATTAAAGTCTCCTATTCTTTCAGTATTTCGTTCCTATCATTTTTAAAATCCTTTATTCATGTACAAAATAAATACGTTTAAAAATGCTCATTCATTACTGTAACGCCAGCATTGCCATGTGCTACGCCAGCTATGACGTATTAAGCCAAGCCAAGCCGTTTCTAAATCTTTACACGAGTAAACGTAGAGATCTAAATTTTTATTTAATAATCACCCCTTCCAAGTTACCCCATCTTTATTGACATCAGTTAACATGCTCCGGAAGCGATCAAATTTATTTTACGCTATTTTATTTTAATAATTATATTCAACGATTTTTTTTCATTGAAATACAATCCAGCATTCAAAAGACAGTTAGCGACTGCACTCTCGTTTAATCGAATCATCGAATTGAAAAAAAGCTAAAGATATTTCGTTGACTTTCAAGTTTTTCTTAGTAAACAATTTTCAATTTTCATTTTTGATATTATTACTAGCCATGCGCGCAGAAGCCGAAATATATACACTTAGGTGTAAACTTTATATAACTGAATCGACTATAATCGAATACTATTACTTTTTCTTGACGACTTTCATTTTTTGGCAAATTTCTCCTTCTGGCAAATTTATTACATAATTTACTACATATTTATAATTGACCCATATACCGACCAAAAAGATGTTTGGATATTGGTACAATCTGGTTAAAGCATTCACATTGTTTTATAAATATTTCTTCATCTAATATATTTACTACTGTGGGTCGGCTGTGAGGAAGTTGTCAATCAAAATATGAATCTACGTAGGGGCACGTAGTGTCTAAATGTGCATCTCGTTAAATCCTAACTGACGAGATACTTACTTTACTTGATTGAGACTAAGGAATACGAAGGTGACGAACTCCATGAGAAAATACGTAAATAAAAAAGAGGCATGAAAGCCGTTGTGGATTACAAGACAAAAGATTTTTTTTTTTTTTCTCTTTATTTTGGAAGGGGTTTTTTCAATACTGAACATGTCACCCCTATGATTGATACAAAAGTATAAAGACTTAAGCTTACCTATTATCTACCCGTAACCTTAAACATAAAAGAATTAATTTATAAAGCATTCTAGCATTATCCGAAGAAGGACAAGCTAGAATGCTATTATAAAATCCTAAATTACAGAACTAATTACTAAATTAATATTAGCTACATTCCGACAGTATATGATGAGCGTCTTCTATGACCCCGCACGCACTACAGTTAGGTGATGTCAACTTTACCCATCATAAACCCAAAACTATTGAGAGGTAGATGTCCAGATCTAAGCCTCAAAGCCATCACAACCTCCTCTCTACTCATCCTTCTCTCACTGAACCACAAGGTACGAGGGAGAGATGGCTGAATAACCTTATACCATATACCTTTCGTCAAAGATCTTTTATCAAAATATTCGGACCAAAATTCTAAACAAAAATTCTTTACTGACGGAATAAGTTCGGTATACCATGGTAGACAATTTGAAAGTACCCCATCAGTCCGAGCCTCGTAAGCTAGACGATCTACTACCTCATTACCTTGTAGTCCAATGTGAGAAGGGATCCACTGCAATACAACGACTTTGCGAGCGGCAGTAATTTTAAAAATGCTTTTAATTATAGAATACGCCAATGGAAAACCTCTAAAAGCGGATGTACATTTAATCAAATGTAAAAGAGCAGATTTAGAATTCGTAAATATAACAAACCTTTCTAAATCCAATGATTGAATATATAAAAGAGCCTCTGCAATGGCGAATAATTCTAAATGCATAATAGAAACTTCAGTAGTAATTTTAAATTTACAATAAGTACCTGTTTGAGAATCAAAAAATGCAGCACCATAAAAGTTTTCATGTTTTGAACCATCCGTAAAAACAGAGTAAAAGTTACCATATTGATCATTCATTAGTTTACAGCAGATAGTTCTTAAATTATACATATTATAACAATGTTTAGGTCTACTCAAAGGCCACAAACTAGGCTTTATAGCTAATGACAAGTCCACATTGCTAACCCAAGTATCTAATGAAAACATATCATATTTATTATCACAGGTAATTGATAATTTATTTAAAACGTTGTGCATTGTAGCTAAAAGAGGCTTTTTTTTGTTTGTCCAGTAACTTTTTTCAGTAAGATCGTTTAATTTTTTAATTATTTTCATAATAGGAAAGTCATTAGATTTCACTTTTAAATAAAATTTACCTGCTAGATACCGACGACGCACTGCCAAGGGACACAGTTGTAGTTCAGACTCCATTACATGACTTGGAGTACTTTTGATAAAACCACCAATCACACGAAGACACGCGTTTTGTAATCGATCCAGTTTAATTAAATGACAGTCGGCGCTGTTATCAAATAAGAAACTAGCATAATCCACCCGGCTACGTACCAGGGATATAAAAAGTCGCCTTAATTGTAAAGGATGTAAACCCCATCCAGGTCCGACTAAAACTTTGAAAATATTCGTAAACTTAACTACTTTAAAACAAATCTCACTAACATGTTTCTTCCAGCGAAGACCTTTATCTAACCACAGACCCAAGTACCTCACATTTTCTACTACTTCTAACGGTACACCTTTAAATCGTACATCAATCGTTTGTTGACGAAATCCTCTATTAAACAAACAAATTTTACTTTTAGATGGAGATATGTCTAAGCCTATATTTGTTAACATAATGTCAATTGAGTTAAGTGCAGCTTGGATTTGGTATTCTCCTTCCTGAATAGATTTACATTGTACATATATAACAAAATCGTCTGCATACTGGGAGATATGCACACTATTTTGCAATTTAATACATATTTCTGAGGTAATAATATTAAATAACAACGGAGAAAGTGGGTCTCCTTGGGCTAAGCCGTTCCCGGCATAACGGCTAAAAAAATTGTTACCAATTTTAATTTTGAGCACTCTTTCATGAAGAAAATTCCATAAATATTTACAAATTAGTGACCCTACGTGAAGATTATCTAAAATCCGTATCAAGGAAATATTATTAACATTATTGTAAGCACTATCAATATCCAAAAAGCAACCAATAGTAGATTTACCCTCGGAAAATCCAATCTGAATCACAGAGACAAGACAGCTTAAGCTTTCAAGACATGATCTACCTTTGCGAAAACCAACCATGTATGAAGAAAAGGTGTTATTATTTTCGAAAAACCATTCTAATCTCCTGCATAAAATATTGTGAAAAATTTTACAAACACAGGATATTAGAGATATGGGTCTGAGGGATGAATAATCATTAGCGGCCCGGCCAGGTTTGGGTATAGCTATAATACAAATGTCGCGCCATTGAGATGGGACAAAACTATGTAAAAGAAAACTATTATATAAAATTAGTAAAACACGTTTACCTACATCGGGCATATTTTTAATCATAGAATAAGATATATCATCACAGCCAGGAGATGTATCCTTTAGTTTAATACATGTTTCAAGCTCCTGAATAGAGATTTCACATTCTAAAGATGAATTACTCTGAACAATTGTGGGAAACATAGGAGATGTATAATCAGGTGTTAAAGAGTTCAATAATGTTTTGGCATTTTGTGGATCAACATACCGTCTTGGAGAGTTATAACCTTTCATCCATTTCATTTTATACCACATGTCACTGGAAGTGGTTGATTCATCTACCGAAGAACAGAAATTATGCCAGCTTGTACCACTAGCTTGACGAATAAGTTTCTGAGAAGTATGAATTCTTTCCTTAAGAATATCCAAGTTTTGAGGGGTGGGATTCTTTCTAAAGATTGCCAAAGCTAACCGACGACGAGCAACCGCACGTGAAAGACAGTTTGTCCAATAAGACTTGGGAATAAAATTAGAAAAAGGATTTTGACTAAATTTAAAGAGTGGTATAAAAATGTCAGCTGCTGCATTTAAAGTGTTTATAAACTCATTATATGCTTCCTGTAGGTATTATATTAGGTATAATAAAATTCTTGAATTTCTTTTCTAAGTAACTAGTATAAGAAATCCAGTTAGCTCTGCGAAAGTTTCTTTTAATAATTGGTGGTAGTGGGGAGGTATATATTGTTGTAACTTTAATAATTAAATGATCACTTCCTAAATTTTCGTTCAATACTGTCCAATTAAATTGGAGTGCTATATCTAAAGACGCTAGTGATATATCTGGGGAGGATTGTTGTAAGTTATCGTTCACTAAACGAACACGTGTATGCATACCATTGTTTAAAATAATAAAATTACTGTCCACTAAGGTGTCATAAATATAAAGTTTTGTGCGACCAATTGACATGATGGGCGTTAAAATCACCTAAAATTAAAGTATTGGATGGAAATAATGAAAAAAGTTCAATCCAGTCTTGCTGTGTTGAATTAATTCTAGACGGACAGTATACAGAAATCACATATTTAACAGGATAGCAATTGAAAAGCTGAACACACACAATCTCGATTCCGCTATTTTTTAAATGCACAATTTTGCGTTGTGTTTGAATTGATTTATGTACAATAATAGCAACACCACCGTATGAATTATCTCGATCGAAACGGTAAACATTATAACAAGCCACTTTTAAGTTACAACCTGGATCAAGCCAAGTTTCGTTAAGGGCAGCAATGTGGACCTTTTCTTGACATAAAATTTCGGAAAAAGCAACTAATTTAGGTCTAATACTTTGGGCATTCCATTGCAAAACATTAAGTTTAATCGATGAATTAGCCATCACCATGAGCAATAAAGGTAAATACTTTTTTAATCCAGGACCACTCTGAGATATAACTAACCGAAACTTGCATCAACCACTCAAGACACAATTGAATCATAGAATTTATTTTCGATGAAACACTGGAACTTCGAAGAAAAATAACCTCTTTCAAACGGGAACACAGTTCACTAAAAGGGGGTGGATCCTTTTGATTCCCTTCATCCTTCATATGATCGTTTTCATTGTTTACATTGTCAGTAAAGCTCCATTTATCTTCAAGTGGTTGATTTTTCTTCTTTGAACTTTTTGACCCCGCTCTAAGAGACTGATGCGTAGATTTGGAGAAACCCACTTTACGGGAAATGGAATCAGCTTGTACCACATCAGCGTAAGTTCCACGAAGACGACTATCTGAAGGTGTTTTTTTTAAAATACCGTCACCTTTCAGCAAGGGAAATTGGTCTTGGTTATTATTTAACGACTGTAATTGTGGGAGAACAAAATTTTCAGAATCATTAAAATATTCCAAAGCCTTTCTATAGGTACATTTCAATTCAGACATTATCTCTCTGAGCTTCCTCTCTTTTTTATACTTTGGACAAGACTTAACGATATATGATCACCACCACAATTGACACAAGAAAATGTCTCGGTCTCACAATTTTCATGATGACCACCACACTTAGGGCAAATAATATTTTTTCCAGGACACATTTTACGAATATGGCCAAATTTCCAACACTTTGAACATTGCGAAACTTGATGTATATACTCTAGAACTTTAATATTGATATCACAAACACGAACAAATGACGGTAAACTATTACCACTAAAACAAAGCCTAATTGTTTCACTGGGGCACCAACCTCCGTCATCTTTGTTACGACGATTTAAACGCATCAATGATAACAGTTTTGCCGGAGGGGAAAACGATAGATTTTCAAGGATTTCATTATCTGAGAGGTCAAGGTCCACATTTTTAATAATTCCATAACAGACAGACAGTTCCTTGGCTTCCTGGAATCTCCATCCTTTCTTTATAAGATTCTCACATTGAAAAAGGTTTTTCATATAGGACTCATTCTCAAATTCCAGACGAATTTTAAACGGGCTTAAATATTTAACCTGACAAATATTTGTAATGTTATTTTCTTTTAAAAGACGCGCGAAGGCAAATTGCTTCGGAAGACGATCCTTTGAAGAAATGTAAACCTCAATTTTGTCCGTTTTTGAAGAATGTAAACTAGTACTTTATTTCTTTTTTTTTCCTTTAACTTCTGACCAAGCATCTTCGACATCACTACTACAACACTCACGTTGTCTTTTCTCCGCTCTTGTCAGCTCCTCCTCACTTTCATAACAAATATCTACGTCATATATATCTACATCATTCACAGGACGTACTACAATCTTTTGAAGCAGGGGAGATTGACATTCCAATAACTCACTAGCATTATCATCAGCCATAGGAAAAACAGCCGTGCTACCGTGTAATACGGTGCACGACTCACCTGTGTAATATTGCGTAATTAAATGAGATGGGGTATGATAACCGGTTCTGCAATAACACAAACACGACCTCCCGAGCGAGTGCCGCTCCAACGACTCGAAGACAAAAGATGAAAGAAGAAAGTCGAAGGAGGAACTGTCCACCGCGGACGGGCTCGTCGTCGAGGTGGTGAAGAACACTTTCGCCACGGTTGCAGCCCAGCGCTAGAAATTTACTAATCAAAAGCAATAAACAAACACTTATAATGCCGTGCCGTAGGTATCTGGAATTTTGGATAAAGATGAAATATTTCCGCTTGTATAAATAAAACCAACTGACATTTCAGTTATGTATTCAGTTAACATACAAAAATATAATAATATAAACCTTTTCGTTTACCACTACCCAATATTTTATTATTATATTATACGTAAATAATTCAAATATATGTGTATGTTCAATGGTATAAATGATATTTCCTATATATTCAAGTCAAATAATATACAAACAATATTATAGTTATATTTGCAATTAAATAATAATTCCTAAAAAAAAAAAAAAAAAAATGTATCCGTAAACTGGAGTCTAGCGTAAAGTAAATACAACTCTTTCTTGAACGAATGAAACAAAAGTTTTTATTGAATACGCATCACTTTTTCCCAATTAGTGTGTAATTTGCGTCAATAATATAGTTGATACCGTCAATAGTGTTCAGAATTAACATTTATCACTAATCATCCACAAGTGTTAAGTAGAAGTTAACTGTATAAGTAGATTTTTATGAAGTTAACTATATAAGTAGATTTTCATGAAGTTAGCTGTATAAGTAGTTTTTTATTGAATTCACATCTCTTTTCCGAATTGGTGTGTAATTTGTGACAGTAATGTAGTTGATGTCGTTAATAGTGTTCAGAATAAATATTTATCACTAATCATCAACAAGTGTCTTTAAGTGGAAGTTAACTGTATAAGTAGATTTTTATGAAGTTAACTATATAAGTAGATTTTCATGAAGTTAGCTGTATAAGTAGTTTTTTATTGAATTCACATCTCTTTTCCGAATTGGTGTGTAATTTGTGACAGTAATGTAGTTGATGTCGTTAATAGTGTTCAGAATAAATATTTATCACTAGTCATCCACACGTGTCTTTAAGTGGAAGTTAACTATATAAGTAGATTTTCATGAAGTTAACTACATAAGTAGATTTTCATGAAGTTGGCTGTATAAGTTTTTTTTATTGAATACGCACATCTCTTTTCCGAATTGGTGTGTAATTTGCGTCAGTAAGGTAGTTGTTATCGTTAATAGTGTTCAGAATAAATATTTATCAAAAGACTTAAGTGGAAGTTAACTGTATAAGTAGATTTTCATGAAGTTAGCTGTATAAGTTTTTTTTTATTGAATACGCATCTCCATTTCCTTAATATCGCCTTTATAACTTTATAATATAATTTTCATTAACAAGGATTCATTTAATGATATTGATTTTTTTTAAATGAATATTCAATGAATAATATTAATGGGTTTTGTTTTTTGGGTTCGATCTTAGGTGTGATCTGTATACTAGTATTAGGTATTAGCATATGTTGTCAAATGCTAATACCTAATACTAATGAAATGTAGATAAAGGCATACAAAATCTGGACAGAGGAAATATCAAACGGAACCAAAATACAATACCAGCCAAACAATAACCTTTTTTTTTTTAAAGCAATGGAATCAGGTAAAAGATTATTAATTAAATATAAGCCTCCGCTTAACTTTAGAGGATATACAAATACAAAAGTTATAAAATCCAAACACCACATACTAAAATACTGACAGTACGTATTACATAGATAACATTTTCCTATTTAGCAAATATAACCCGTATCTCCGAAATCATAAAATCTAATTCTTCCTATCATATAGCATGTCAAGTAATTTTAGAAATAGGTCAGGAGACATTGTATTGGCTGGTATATTTTCAAGGCTCCGTACGATGGAGTCGTACAAATCTCTTTCCGCCTTTCGATATAATGCGGGTAGTTTCAACTCCTCGTATAACCTCTTTATTCTTTCGATGTGAGCCGGTTCCGCGCTTCCGTAGCAAGAAACGAACACCGTCCTTTGTTTTGGATTACAATGCTTCAAGGCTTGGACCGCAAGCCACGAACATTTACCTTCCTGAATGTCTGTACCGATTTTTCCAGTTAACTTTTCTACACCGTAGCAATCTATAAAGTCGTCCTGTAACAAAAATGTTTTAGGTTTTTACAAATGTGTGTCACGGATTTGGTATAAACAAATACCACTACATATATATATATATATTTTTAGGACATTTTCAATAAGCCTTAGTTAAACGAAATAATTAATGTGTAAATTATTCATTATATTAAGCTGCTAGAAGTTTTAATTTAGGTTTAAAGGTGTAGTGTAGTGTAGTGGTAGATATTTTGTGGTATAGGTCTCATCTACTTGGTACGTAAAAAAAAATCGAATTCTCTCATCAAGTATGGCTTTCAGTAGTAAAAATTTTGCCTACAAGCAATTTTAGGACGTTTACAAGTAAGCGTGTAATTTAGTATACCGAAGTTTCACCTTAGATTCATTTTCAACTAATTATTAATAATAATTGTGTTAACCTCCAGTCGATTATAAATGCAAAGTAATATAAAATAATTAATTGATTATTTTATGTACGCGTTGGTGTTTTGATACAAAAGTGTGACATGTGTGGCATGGCCATTGGCCAGTGTGGCATGGCACCGTAATTACGGTAAAAACAACTGTAGAATTTAAAATACGATATAAAAAATACCGTAATACGCTTTAAAGATCACACTTGAATAAAAATCTTGGAAATGTTATTTATAATACATAAATGTATACCCTTAACTAAATATAATTTTAAAGTAATTGATTTTTTTTAACACGCGCACGCTATAATACTCCCAACAGTGTTATATCCGAATAGGTATTTAGTTAATATACTACCCAAACGAATTCGGTAAATGTATCATGTATTGGAATGTAAGAGTATATCTTAGTTTATGTATAATATTACGTAAGTGTCCCGTGTTTGCGTGCGATCAGTTTTTATTTTTTTTAATTAGTGACGTTATTATGCGTTTCTAAAGGAAAAAAATATGTAAGATCACTAAAAGAAAGTGCTATTACAAGATGTTTGATGTATGGTTGTAGAATAAATAGTACCGTGACTGGTTAAAAAAAGATAACACGTACTTTCAGTGTTTGAAACACACCTTTTAGTGCTGATAAGGCGATAAGAGTAATAAATCGAAACAAAAAAGGAAATAAACGTTTAAAAAAATGTGTTTTTGTGAAACACTACAAAAACACATTTTTTTTAACAACTACAAAGCAGAAAATTAAATCGGAATGTGCCCGACTAGTTTCGAACCCATTCGGGGTCCTTAATCATGAGCTCTGAGCGTGGCGGACTCGCGGCGAGAACAGCCGGGTAAATATAAATATAATAGTCATGATTCACGAAAGTTTAAGTAAAAAAAAAAACTACAAAGCAATTGTTAAAGACCTTAAATAAAACAGCCTTCGTTGCTGAGCATAACATATCTTTTTCTATGGATTATTTAACGGGTCTGTTACAAAAAATGTTTCCAAATTCTCAGACAAACAACATTTGAAGTGAAGTTCAAACTTTTTTAAACAACTGTTTTGACAATACTCAAATGAAAAAGCTGATCAATGTTAAAGACTAATTTACTCAGCAAATTGCAAATACCGAATTTTTCTTTTATTCAGTTACTGATTCAGTTCAAAAGTACGAAATTCCTACATAAAATATCATAGGATTCAGTTCAAAAGTACGAAATTCTTACATAAAATATCATATCATAGGCACTTCACTATCACTATCAATTTTGGCACTGATTCACACAATTTTTATTTATTTATTTATATGTAAAGTTTATAATTATATAATAAATGGATAAAGTACTGTACTCCTAGCTAGGTTATAAAACAATTTGCATTAATGAGTAACTGTCTTTAGTACAATATAATTTTGTACAAATTTGTTTACTATGTTTTTTCAAAATGATTTACTAAGTAATTTCAAAGATGTAACAGATGTTGTCAAGGCGATTCATTGATATCAAAACGGTGGTAATAAAATGAACGTTTCTCATTACGCTAGTAAAGAGCTTCCTCTTAATTGTGAAAATATGTTGGAAAATTTTTCAAATAATTATGTCCAGAGTCAAAATAGCCTAGAGAAAGTCAATATTTTGCTGAGGTGGACGTATGCATTAGACGCTCAGACCTGCTCAGACTCGATCAGGTGCAAAGTATTCTTGAACATTGGAATGTGTCATTCTTTATTTCGATAGCATTTGCTATGCGGACTGCTATAAAATTCATTCATACCTGAATGATCCCATGACAATTACTATTTACATTTTTTTTTTGGTTTAAATGCTAGCATTCACGATATTAAATCCCATAATACATATCACCATATTACTATTTGCTTATGAATTTGTTTCCAGAGAGAGGTTCGAAAACGAACCCACGAACCGTTTAAAGATATTACGAAGTGACGTTCCGAAATCAGTTTTAGTTGTTTAATACTAAACTAGATACTAAGCTTAGATTGATTTCACTAGCATTTATGGAGCTTTTGCTTTTCGAAAAATAGAGAGAAGTAAATTATTTTTATTATTTTATAGAGTAAATATTTCAGTTTATATTTTTTATTAATAGATTAAATACTTCACAGAGTAAAACATTAATAAAATTCAATCAAACTTACCTGCATTTGAAATAAGTAACCGATTTCCGAACAGATATCTTCAGCTCGTTTGTGGGTCTGCGGATCCATATTATTAACTAATAACAGCCCGAGACAGACTGGTAGTTTGATCGTATAGTACGCTGTCTTATATTTCACTATAGAATTATATTTTTCCAATGTGAATAGATTATAATCCTTCTTGTGTACGTGGGACATGGAGTAATCCAAGTGTTGACCCATCGACGTGTTCAATAACGTCTGAAAATATATATAAATATTTAGTTTTTTAATTTGGTAGCACTGTCAGTTCCAATATCTCCTATCAATAATAATGGGATAGTTAAACCTATATAAACTTTTTTGAAACTGGTATTGTTATTATAATAAATTATTATTATTATATATTATAATAAACAAACTACCTCGTCGTACAACTCGACAATCTGGTGGTACTGGGGCAGGTGACTGCAATAGGCTGCCAATATTTCCTTGGTAGCAGCGTGTATTAATATGGAATCGTTGATAGCCCCCAACCCCACGTTAGGTAAGCGATACCAGCACGGAACACCGCGACGCTTACTGGAACCATCCATTATATCGTCCACCACCACCAAGTATGAGTGGAGCTAAAATAAGTCATATAAATAACGAAAGAAACCCAATAGATGTCGCCCTATTTGTACTTAAGATTAATAAATATAGAATACTAACTTAATCAAAGGGAGTAATACTCGATAGCTCAGTTGACGTAGCGACGGAAAGGACTTTCAGTCGCAGGTTCGAGTCCTACATCCGTTGATACATTCTTATTGAAAAATGTAGGCAAGGATAACGTGGCTAACATGTTTGTAGACAATTTTAGATAATGTGTGGTATCATAGTCATGGTCGATAAATCTTTGTTCGACGGAATTGAAATAATCAATAATAAAAAGTCAGTCAGAAAGCCATCAACTCTCCTCCGCTCTATGTATATAGCAACCACACCAACCTCCCAGCTATAAAAGTTGAACCGCTATTCCTGCACCAAAGTTGCCTAAGATACATTTTTTGTACAGAAGATCTTATATCCAACGTTTGCCAAAACACACTAGTAAGTTCTCAAGGCTACGGTCATGGAGAAGTCCCATCGCGACCACCCTGCTACCTTTTATCCAGCAATGTGCCGGAGCTAACACCCGTTCGTGTACTAGCGATATCACTAGCGGGAAACATCAGAGGCTAGTATCTAGCTGGTGCCGGTGCTGTAGGGACCTCTGCTCAGGGGGATGTTCCAAGCTTCAAAGTGGAAGACAATTCGATTTGGCGAAGCACTGCTATTTATACTGGTAAATTTGAACTCTCAGTTATATCGGCTACGTAAACATTTACAGATATTGACATCGATAAGGCGCCTCTCATCCATTTTCTACTGTACAAAAAAAAAGGTAGCTATCGTCATGACGTCATGTGTAAACTTCATGTAGTAAACGATCGGTCTGGTAGTTAAGGCGTGAAAGCGTAACGAACTAACAAAAAAAAAATAACTAGGAAAGTCATATACATGACTTTGTTTGTGTTTTTGTTAAATTATGTTTTCGCCCATGTTTTCATGAAATATCGGATGAAAAGCAGGAACGTTGCCAGGCTTTGAGGAGGGATGAGACGGTCTTTTGAAGGCATTCATGTGGCATTGGAAACACCGCCAAAGGAAATTCATCTTCTTCAGTCTTGGTGGGTATGTAGCAGAAAGTTCCATGAAAATCGCACTGTTGTAGAACACCACGCCTACTACGTGGAATGGTAAGAGGATAATACAAATCGGCGGCGGATAGATCTTTGGTACCCTCCTCGTGATACTAGGTGGAAGAAGACGCAATAAGATCCCCGTCGTAGAAGACGAAAAAGACTTCTTACACAACGCCAAATGCAGCACAGGGTCTCTGACAATCCAAACGGTTATTAGCTGTCAAATGGTGGAGCTAGGGTGAACTGGTCTGATTTGTGCTATGTACAGAACCAGCCTCTGAAGTGCCTGAAGTACTCCCTTATTCTTTTTTATCGATTGTAAATTCTTTCCTATTCTTTGTTAATTCTAATGAGTTTTAACAAGAATTCTTTTTCAGATATGGTTGAAATTGTTTATTGTATTTATCGATATCGGCAAACTTTCCGATCTGAGACGTTTGACACAAAAATTCGAGAGCGGAAACGACCAATCCAAACCAGGATTATTTCGATCGCTGGCAGTATCTAGCACGTATACTGTTTTAATGTTATATCCTATTGGTGCCAAAATAGAACTCGTGCTCAAAAACTATCCGACAATTTTTTTTCTCAAAATTACAGAGATGAATCATATGATTCTTTTTAATGTCAGTTTTATTACAACATTAATTTGTATTTGAAGTTCCAAGTTAAATTTAAGATTTAGCTAGTATTAAAACTTCACACAAGGAAATATGCTTTAGTCATATACTCCGTTTGACGCTTTCATAAAACAAAACCCGTTAGATTAATAAAATAAAAAATAAAAATATTCATCAACACGTGCAGTTCTCGAACATTGACAAGTTCGTCTCCGCCGTTGTGACAACTGAGCTATCGTGTCTTTTCGTTTTTCAGCATTCTTTCGAATTATAACAGAAACATAAATAAAAATACTTTACTATTTCGACACACCACCCCAACACTCTGCTGATTTTGAGGTTCTCTTCTGTAATATTGTTTGGATTTTCCAACATTTCGTACGCGTAGGTCGCTATTAAACCCCGTGTCTTCTTACCTCCTTGCAAATTGTATTCCAATACCTGTATAGAAAATATTAAGTCAACGAATTGGTCCAATAATAGCAATGTTACATGTAATGGTGATTAATTACTATAGAGCGACCTATATGAATTTATATTGCAAAATTATACATAAAAAAAACCAAATGATACTAAAATTCAACATCTGTTCGACAACGACCACAGAATATCCCTTAATTAACTCTAGCAGAAAATATTACCTGCTTTGTCCAATTTGCAACATCAGGTAAGCGTGAGAATTTAGTGTTGGTCACCAATGTGTCCAAAATACTTGGAAGAACATCCAGGAACGACTCCTTCTCCTTTTGCATCTCCGATATTGAGGCACTTGTAGACATTCTTAGAATTTGCTGTTTGGGTATGCTGCGAAGGAAAATAATTTTAACTTAGATACTATATAAATAGGAAAATATGCTCAATAAATAACTATATATATATAAAAGTAAAAAAATGTAAAGGCACCACTAATAAATCTATTTAAATTATATTTGTTAGTTAGGTATTGTCTCTACCCCTATTAGCATTTTGTATCATTATTGTTTAGAGAAAAAAATCTTGACACTAGAGGTATTTTCTTTAGGAGTTTGTTTTTACTGATTCAATGGCTGATCTTCGTAACAGCACTAACACATTTTAATCGATTAAGAATTCAATTCGGCTAAACTCGAGCTATGCCCAACTCGATTTGATACGTCTCTAGCGTGTCTATTTTTTCATGCTTTTATAATTTGTTATGAAAAAACAATGCAATTTAATTATTTTATATAATATGTTTGCTTGGTCGGGGGAACAGTTTTTAAATGGACTTGGTAGTTGGAGCAGCGATCAGATTATAGGTATTTTTAATATTTTTATATGATAGAATAGTTGGTTCTACAACAAGAAACTGAATACACTATAATCTGTGCACTAGTGACTTAAGATAAGACTCTCCAAAATCGCTGGGTTCCAGGTGATTTGCGTACGCGCAGAGAGAATGCGGTTATAATTTGCAATGGATATAGCGGCAGTTGTAAAAATTATTTCACAGTATCATGCAGATGAAGTATTTATTCTTTAAATTTAATACTATAAGATTTACTTTTTCTGACTGATTTAATTATGTTGTTTTTACAAATAGCAGGAAACTCTACAATTTACTGATTTAATAATAGCCAATTAGTACCTACATATTATTACTTCACCTATTTCATTCAGTAAATTGTCATACTTATATTTACCCAGCTGTATTCACGTGGAATTACGACGACTAGTTTAGAACCCATTCGGAGTTCTTACTCTAACTCTAAGCGTGGCGGACTCGCGGCGTGAACTGTTCGAACTGACTGACGGGATCACGCCGGGAGTCCGCCAAATCTAGATATGTATGAGGTGAATAGAAATGATCGCTGCTATTAATATTTGTCTGATAAATATGTATGACACTATGAATAAGATGCTAAATTGAAAGGTGGAGGAAGTATCGAAAATCATACAATTTTGCAAAGTGTGTGATCTCATACTAAGTCAATTAGTCGGTGACGTGAGTCATCGGTATTCCGGGAAGCTAAGGAAGTCTCATCATCATCATCTACCTACAAAGCTGGCCCACCACGCTAAAGGTAAAGAATAAATTATTATACTATTGCACTCTTATGTGATTGAAATCTGACTTTGGGGGTCTAATTATACACCCAACAGTTCTTATTAAAAATTGTTATGTGTTATAAGCATTGGATTGTATTCCATATTCATTATTGTACACTAAGAAAAAATATACACAGCAAGAACATAAGACGTGCAAATGGCGGTCTTATCGCCTAACTGCGATCTTTTAAAAAAAACCTTTAACCACAGGACAATAATTTTGCTATAGATAGCTGGTGGTGCAATGTTAAAATATAGCAAAAGTCATACGTACAAATAATTAAATACTAATACACTTACATATACATATAACACATTTATACATAAATTAAAATTGTAGAAGCGTTCAATTCTGTACATTTAATAAAACCTAATAAAGCCAAAAAAAAAACATTTTGCATTAATTATGTCTGTCTGTTGACTGGCTTTCACGCTAAACTACTGAACGTATTTTGATGAAACTTTTTTCGTTTTATAGCTATTAGTACTCGGCAATATACAGGCAAATTTTGAAGGTCGGAACATCAGATTGAGAGTTTTGTCTGTCTGTATGTTATCCGGCTTTTACGTAAATATTACTGGCTAGGCGCAAGCGTTATGTTTTCCAATGTCTCCTAGGCATAGAGTAACTTGAATATCTTGTACCTATAGAGTATAAAGCCAGCGTCATCTATTGACTACCTGTCAAAGTACAATATAACATCTATAAAACATTGGGGAATGTATAACTTGTACTAAATAGTATGAATTAGTATACATTTTATAACTGTTATATGTTTTATTATTTGAGTCTGGTGGTGTGAGAAATGCGGTCAATGATTTTGATTTCTCGGGATCAATTAATTGTGAACATTTAACGCAGACGAAGTCACTGTCAATCGGGTTATAAAAAAAATGTTTTTAAATAATTGAAAAATATATTAAAATATAACTAAACTAATGTATTAAATTAAAAAAACAAAATGTGATTTTGAAATTCGAATTAGACAAAGCCGTAAGACTGAAAAATAGATTTAATTGTAATCCCCTGACACTTGACAGGGCAGACTAACCGATTGCACAGAGGATATTCCATATTAATTTAAGTCCTTGTTCTAACGTGTATTTGTCCATGTTGCAAAATAATAAATAAAATTCAATAACGTTATGTAGGTTTGAGTGAGTCTTCTAAAACTATTGAAAAATAAATAACTGTGATTAATTCCTTAAGATTTTGTCATACATTTATAACTGTTACATGGTCTATGCCGTGTCCCGTTGATGAGTCATTAGAATAAAATAATTGATTTATTTTTTAAAAGCTTTTATTTAACTTGACTTTTATGTACGTTTGTATGTGAAGATGGGATAGTTTTATTTTTTAATTGAAATTAATTAGATCAAGTTACTTAACTAGTTGATGACCACAGGTAAATCAGACAAACTTTTATGTAAAGTAAATTGTGTAATGACGTTATATATTGATGGTAAAAATTTTAAAGGAAAATTGGAAAATTAATGGCTTTAATGTAAATTAAATTGTATATTTATCTTTTTTTGTTGTAAATAAGTTTTAAATTTTCTTTCTATATCTATTAATTTATTACTATTGCGATTTTTACAAGTGGTAGTAATAAAAAATAATCATTGTATATAATGTATGTAATATATTTTATGTAAATATAGACAATCTTTATTGCACACACAAAAACTGGAAAATATAAAAAAAAAATAAATAATAAACACAAAAATTCTGTCTTATTGCTAAAGCAATCTCTTACAGACAACCTTTTGGAGTATGGAATAGTTAAAAAATAATTATAATACTACTACTATAATACTAAAATATATAATGAATTAATATATGTATATATAATTTTTGTTTTTTTAGAGAAGCTTAGACTTGATAAGATATATTATTGTTCTTTTCTCCAGTTTAAGTAGAGAGTTTTATTTCTAACACTAACAAAAACGTTAGTACATGGTCAATATGTAATTTTGATTATTTTTTGGTATGGTATTTAAATCTGATATTTCTGTTAGAAAATTAAAAGCCTGATTTGATTTTTATCAATCTGATGTTTATCAGCTTAGAAAGGTTTTATTAAAAATTAATAACTAATAATGTTTTGTTTTTTGCATTTTTAATGTGTTGCAAAAGTGTCTGTATATATATATATATATATATATATTTGTTGTTTTTTTGGGTTTCGTACCTAAAAGATAAAAACGAGACCCTCTATTACTAAACCTCTGCTGTCTGTCTGTCCGTCACCAGGCTATATTAAATAAACCGTGATAGTTAAAAAGCAAAAATTTACACAAATTATGTATTTCAGTTGCTATAACAACAAATACTTAAAATTAAAAATAATAAAATATTAATATTTAAAAATAAAAATATTTAATCCCCATAAAACAAATGTGATTTTCTTTTGTAGAATATAGATTATGGTATAGAACCCGTTGTGTGCAAGTCTGACTTGCTATTGGCTGGTTTTACTATTAAAAAATATGTCCAAAGAAATATATATCTCATATGATAAATTAAATACATATATATTAATGACATGTAGAAATTATTTGGTCGGAGAGATCCAATATTGGTTAAAGGACGTTAAAATCATGAAAATTGTCATATTATTTATATTTATTGTTTTCTGTTTTATTAATGTTAGACTTAACTTAGGATATAATATTTAAAAATTCTTGTATACCTACCTTCTAAGGTACAGGTAAGGTAAGGTACAGGTAAGGTTCTAAAATTCTCACTACCTCTTATCAACACGTAAATGTATACTGAAATATATCTTAAAAGGAATGACTAAATTTATATATGGTAAAGAAATCTATTCAAATTTAAATTTCAAACCTAATCAGCAACTTTGATAGTGCTCTGTTATTTAGATATTTAAAATTCTTAAACAACAATACAAATTGTTAAAAGTAGCACAATTTATTAAAATATTCTCTTGTGGATTCTGGATAATGAAATTTTAGATTATAGGTTTTGATAAACATAAAATATTCTTAAGAAGATATTATTTAAATTTACTCATTTAAATATCTACAAAGAGTTGTTTTTATCATCATCATATAACACGGGTATGATGTATGTGTTCAACCTTTTTTAAAAAGGTTAATAAATAAAAATTGTGTAAATAACAGAAATATAAATCTGATATAGCATACCAGCATTGAATATGATGAGAGTGGTAAGATGTCTCATTAAAATAAAATATGAATGATGATAAAAATATTAATTATAATAAAAATATTAAAGATAGCATTTATTTTCTGCAATAAATCTTGTTACTGTATGACTTATATTAATTAAAAATATGGTGTATTTATTAATTAATATAAAAAATATATAATAATAATGAAATCTTACATGCAATCAAAATTTCGAAAAGCGAGTTTTACAACTTTAAAAAATTTAATTGCTAAAAATTTAAAAATATGTGACTAACATCAAAATTGTCCTATTTGGAATCATCATTCAGATTATAAGAAAAATTCCCTAAATATTTTTTTTTTAACCAGCACATATTTATAGATCCAAATTATAGGAGCACTGGTAGATTTTACACGAACAGCCAGATAAGAGTAATACAAATCAATTCATAAATAACATTAGCAGTTACAGACCTAAAAACCTACATACCTTAATGTTCTGAATCGTGTTGTACTGCTTCTATTTATTATTCGTAATATTGTAGTGATAGAATTCATTCTGTTTGATTTAGGCTGCGCGCCAACCACTTTCTCTCCGAAATATTTGATCTTATTTTCGAAATATCTTTGAATTATTTCATGTAATGATATGATTGGCAAAAGAGTTTTTTATTAAAGCCTGGAAAAATACTACCGACTCATATAATAATTGAAAACTATATCTTTTAAGCACACAACATTGAATTATTTTCTGAACAAAATTTGACGTTAACTCATAACTGTTGAGTGTCCAGACATGAGTGTTGCGGTGGCGCTGCACACCTGTACCGTTGTACGCTTTATACAAAATATTACAACTTCATGGAGTGACACTTGACAGTTGACACTGCTAGATACCATTATGACCTAGAGAACGTAAAACTTAAAGATTGAACTAGGACAGACGATATTTTTTAAAATATCGAGTTCTCGATATATCAGTATTTATAAACATATCAATATCGGACTTTGATATATCGAAAAAAATATCGATTTTTTTTATCGGCTTTATTTAAAAAAAAACAATCGTAAGTCGGCTCAAAAATAATTTACAATGTTTAAAATTCAGTATATTTATTTAACAAATAGAATGATAAATGTTTGAAAATGTAAGGTTCTTAGTAATGATTGTTCAATTTGAATAAAACAGTGATGCGTACCAATATTTCTCAGTAAGAGTTTTTAAAAATACTCGTTGTTTTATGTGTTCAGCTATTTGACTACTACGATTATAACCCAGATAGCAAAATGACGTATTAAGTTATTCTGAATGAGCTCAGATTTCTGATTTGGACGTCAGATCTTAAGTCAGAAAGACGTTCTCAAGACCTCCTGAAGAAGTCGAATGCGCCACCTAACGTACATCTTAGGACCTCTTGAAATAGAGCTCTTAAAAAGCTCATTTTTACGAACTCGTGAAAATGAATACTTAATTAGCTCTTTTAATATTCATTTGGATGTCAAAAAATCGACTTCTCATTTAAGGGTTCATTAAGAGCTCTGAATTATGAGCTCTTAAAAATGAGCTGTTTAAGATGTCATATTAGGACTTCTGCAAGAAGTTTTTTATAGGACTTCATACTGAAATCTTTCTGACTTAGATGCTGACTGGGAAGGCACTAAAAGTTTGATTGCAGAGGCAATTCGTTCAGAATTGACAAGTGATAACTAACAACAGCAATAGGTAAAGTAGATACTAGCTACATATCTAATTATAGTATTTTTTTTTAATACAAAATTACATTTCTTTTTAGATAATATGCAAATAAATAAACTAAAAGAGGAAAAACATAATATAGTGTAAATAATACATAGTAGATTAAGCGTACAGTGATGTTATAATTAAAATAATTGGCGAGAAAAAATAAAAGCTAATTTAAAAAAAAATTGAATGTTGATATCTACATTACAATATCGAACAATCGATGTATCGTCCAAAAAAGTATTAGTAATAAATATCGATATTTCTAAATAATAATATCGATATTTCGATATATCGATATTTTATCAACAGTCCTTTAAATCTAGGACTGTTGATAAAATATCGAAAACTAAGTAAGCAAGGGAGTTAGTAAGTTGTAATAGGTATATATATTTTTTCATGTACATGATGATAATTATATTATAAAAACACTAGATATATAATGATTACGAAACTAAACTAAACTCGCTAAAAGAAGAAAACATTTTTCGGCAATAGAAATAAATTACAAAAAAAATATCATTTTACACAAAATTTAAAGGTTATATTTAACGCGTTCTAATAATATACAAAGCTTATAATACTAAGGAGTAGGACTATGTTTACGTCTGACTATAGGACGGTCTGACAACAATCAACTTCTTGACAATTCTATACTTGTTGCTTCACTGTAAGCACTTCCAAAGTGTTGTCTATTGGCGCTCTTAGTTCGAAGATAGGGCATAATATAACAACTATTGATTTGAATGTTTAAAGTCAACATTCTTTAAGCTCTTGTTATTATGAGAGCATCTGAGAGAGAGAGAGAGAGAGCAGTGTGTGAGATAAATGATTCAGTACCAAGTTTTACTTTCATTCTAATTCATTCTCACATATCAGTTATGACTGCAACTGAAATAGTCAATGTTATGGATAATTGTAATTTTATAAGTTAAAGAAGTATCCATGGATTTTTTTGCCTGTTTTTCTACACGGGCCTTTATTGGACACTTTGGATACTTTGGCATCGTGCAATTATAGTTTGACGTTTCATAAGTGCAATATAAAGGAGAACGTAAAAATAAATATTTGAATGTAATGTATAAGTAAATAAAAAACTTATACAAAACTAAACTACTAAATGAAAAAAATCATTCAAGTTACAGCGAATCAATATCTGCAGCTTTATCTTAAGCACCCATTTTTGCGAGTATACCCCTCTTTTTGGTAAAGCGTTAAAAGATCTGATGCTACTGCCCCAAAATATTCAATAAATAGTTAATTTGCTGATGAGGTATATTGAATGTTATGCCATTAAATTATAATTTCTTGTCTTATATATTATATATATATTATATTGTCTTATCTATTCTATGATTACTATACATCGCATTATATGCTCCTTTCCCTTTTTTTATTTATCTAACTACCTTCCTTTCATTTAACATTCTTGTAACATTTTGTTGTCTCGTGTTGTCTGTGTTGTCCTCATAATGTTATTTGTTTTAAATATCCAACAATCTCCTTGTGTGCTAAAGACAGGTCAACATACATATTGCGAGATGTGAGGCCATAAATTAAATTTAAAAAAAAGTAATTTCAGTTTTATAGTAATTTTGACTAGCGGGATCACAGATTTCTTAAAGAAATAGGCAGTTAGTAAGTATCATCAGAGAGTATCAGCCCGTTAGCATAATAGAAGACGAACATTAGAAGTATTTTATATTTATATTACAAAGTAGGTGTATGTAATTTATACATTTATAATTAATACATATTTACACAACCCTCCTAATTTATACACGCCGTCTCCAGTGTCTAAGGTTGTCTGGAAGAAATCGCTTTGAAGCAATAAGATCACCTATTTTTACTCTTCTTATGTAATGTATATTCATTTTCTTTGTCTTTGTATATTTTGTTGGTGTGCAATAAATAATATAATAATAATAATAATTTATAAAACTAATCAACCATTTAAATACAAATTACCAACCAGAAAAACTGTTTCACATTCTTTAATTCCGGCCGTATATAATGAATCTGCAGAAAAAGTGAGAATTTGTTTAAACCGTGCATTTGCAGAGTGTTTTACTTCTAATGGCTGGGCATCAAGAACACAGGATAGCTGCTACGCAATAAAAGCTCATCATCATAAATATTGAGATTATTATTTTATAGTGATTTATTGGGGTGCGTGCAATTTATAGAGCGTCATACCTCAGAGAATATTTCGAAAATAATTAAAAATATCATGACTGAATGTTACATCACGGATAAAGTTATGGTCATTGTAAATAATGATTCTGCTAACACGTTCAGTGGAATGGCTGAAGTTTCGCTCATTCTCTCAATTTTACTAACCCTTATTAAAGACATTACAATAGTCAATTATGATCATATTCAAATTCAGTTGGTGTAACTCAACCCAGGAAATCTTAAAAAGAATACTCACCGTTGTTTCAACGATCGCCATTTTTAAATCTTTACTCGTCCGGAGTGAAGAATCAAATTCTTTCTATTTCTTTCAGTGGATCTCATGATGAGTGGTTGATCACTGAACAAGCTTTACAAGTGATGGAAAAATTTGATGTCCTCACCAATATCATAAGTGATGAAAATAAATTTAGTTTCATATAATCATTTATTTAAAATCATTCAAATATCATTTGTAAGTATACATTTCAAACTAATAATAATAATTCCATGGCCGAAATTAATAACATGGTTTCTCTCCTAATAAGGGAACTTAAATCGCGTTTTATTAAAAAAAATATCATAAAAATTATCTAATAGGCTTAAGCAGAATTATGAACCTTACATTTAAAAAAAATCTAATTTATTGATGAGAAAGTACTAGAAAATGCTGGAAAAAATATATACCAAAAGTTGCCACTTTTGGTATATATTTTTAATATATACATATATAGGCTAAAAAATACAGTAACCACTCCAACTGCCACTTCATCTAGAAATGAAATAGTATCCGACTTATACATCTTCCACAAATGTAGAAAATAAACTCGACAGTATGCTATTCAGACTGACAACGTAGTACAAAAATACCTTGGGCTCGTCAATGAAGGATAACAGTGTTTAGTGTGGATGGATTCCAAACAGACCCCATTATACAGTGGCTTCAAAGAATATTTTTTTACTCTAGACTATTTCATCTTAAAAACCAAATTATGGATAATTGCAACCGCAGTCTATGCAAGTGTTTGTATGGGCAAATTGTCAATTAGAAGAGGCAATCTTAATCCAAGTAAAATTTATAAAATAGTTGTTTTAAATTATAATGTAAAGGATAACTAATCTAGGTATTGCATTCTTATTTTAGATATTCATCACTTAAAAGTTATTTATAGGTTATTTATTGCTCTTTGATATTTTCTAATTATCAACTTGATATGATTATATTTTTAAGTTTTAGTTAATTGCTTTTTTTTTTTTATATAGCAGTCATACACATAAAACATACATACTTCATATCTATAGTTCTTAATCTTTTGATAGAGGTATGGTTGTATCAAATTAAAAAAACTAATACATGAGTATCACATTTAATCCCTTACACTTAAATATAAACCTATTAAATCATAACCCACTCGGGGCAGAAACCATATTTTTGTAGCTTTCAAATGACTAAAATTAGTAACTTTACATATAAGATGGACAAGTTAGAGATAGAATAGCTTGTTTTTTTTTAACTTATCTATACAATTCATATTTAAACAATTAAATTTCTCTTTATAGACCTTATATAACATTATTATAAAAAGTAAACATTTATTTATCAGTAGAATCATTCTCATGTTAATTCATTAATTGATAGATAAAAAATATCAATTTACTTATGGTTTACAAAATTATCAGAAATTACACAAAATTAATACCATATTAAAATTAAGTATATTAAAATAAATTAAATACTTCGCCTAAAAATATTATCGAGAATTTTGAAAAACAGTTCATGTGGTAAGCCTCTTGTGACTTGTTGTATTTGTGTTCTGAGGAGATCATAGGTCGCTTCTTCATACACTGAGTATGTATGTGGAAGCTGAAGTTCCTCGTAAAGATCCTTAATCTTCTGGATGTCTTCTGGCTTGGAGCTGCCGTAGTGGTCTTCCATTAGCTGCCGTTGCGCTGGTGTAGCTCTTTGCAGAGCAACAACCGCTGGCCAGGTGCATTTGCCGTCTTGAATGTCCGTACCGTTCTTCCCTATCACTGCTGGATCTCCAAAACAATCGAGGAAATCGTCCTACAAGTAAGAGTAATTTAAGTTAATCATATAAATCTTATTTAAGTAAATTAAAATTTAGTAACTTTGTCCTTCTGTCTGTACGTTCTTAATAACTCAAAAACGGCTAGACCGATCTTGATAAAAAGTATTTATACAAGTTTTAACAAAATGTTTATTAAAGAAAACAAACTTAACATCGGATAGATAGTTTCAGAGTTCATCCCGAACGAACATCGTGACAAGTGAATTATAATATATATATATATTTCGGTAAACCTTAAACTGTATAGCGCGGGCGAAGTTAATCATTCATAAGAATAAACAATAAAGAATTTGTTGATATTATTGATAGAACGTAAAGGTCACATAATGTTAGTATAAATAACTTTGTTTGTGAATATGTTATTACCATGTATTTATTTATAAGTACCTCGTCAGAACAATATATGAGTATGGTAATTTTTCAAGCTGTAATTTTGATTTTAATCCATAATATAAATAAATTGAGTAATGATACAACATATATTTATATAAGTACCTGACTGAAAATATATACATATAATAAATGTTTCTTTTATCCTCAAATCATTATAAAGTTAATTGTGGCTGAAGATTAAATCTTGATTTATGTATTTTCTAATCTGAAACGTTTTTTTATCTATTTTATATTTTTCTTTTCTGAACGGAAACTTACTTGAATTTGGAAGAATTCGCCCATCTCAAGTAAAATAGTTTTGGCCTGTCTGTGCGTCTCTGGGTCATCGACACCTGCCATCAAAAGTGCCAGACCAACCGGCATTTGGAATGTGTAGTAGGAGGTCTTATATTTAGTGATAGCTTCGTATTTCTCCATTGTGAAGAGAGTTAAATCTGGCTTGTCCGTTTTCAGGATTTGTTTCTCCAAGTAATTACCGATTGAACATTTCAGCAGCATCTACAAAAAAAAATTATAAGTGCTTTACAATAATATTATTAAATACTTGTGCTATGATTCAGCGAGTAGGAGGGGTGAGTGACCCTCAAAAGACTTCCTAATCAAAATTCTTATTGAATAAAAATGATGATTAACATTCAGAACAACGCAAACGTATTTTAATTTTTAACATGTTTGAGTCCTCTCGACTTTGTAATTCATGTTGAGTTTTGGGGCTATATGGGCTCTAAGTTGCTCGTTACAATTTTGGAACACAAATCTTAAGTTTCATCATAATTGGTTCAGAAATGCCAACTCTATGCATATATATATGTACATACACCCATATACAAATTATTTCTCACCTAATTTAGAATAAATGCCTCGGTCAATTATATAAAATGTTAAATCAATTCATTTACCTCATTAAACATCTCAATGACGTTTTTGTAATACGGCTTGGTGCTGAAGTAACGTTTGAGGGTGGAGTACATGGTAGAGTGCATGATGGTGGAGTCGTTCATGGCGCTGAGGCCGACGTCAGGTCTGCGGTACCAGCAGGGGACTCCACGACGCATCTCCGCGGCTGTCATTATATCATTTAGAAGAAGCTGGTGAGCGTGGAACTGGAAATTATAAAACAAATGTTTGAAACGTCACATGTTAGCCTATTTAATTTTTAAAATAAATATAGAATGAAAAAAATAACCGGTTAGATGAACCCGTGACCTCTGGGCATCTGTGCTTATTACAAAAAAATATATAGCTGCATATATGTGGTTGATACTCGACAATTTTACAGAAAATAATAACACTGTTTATTATTATTTAAACTTTATTGTCCCAAAAAATGAACAATGGGCGGACTTAATGTTACGAAGCATTCTCTACCAGTCAACCCGAAGAAAAAAAAACAAAAGGAAAAAAAACAAAACAGAATGGCAAAAAAAAATATAACTATATAATAGGAAGTATAACTATAAAAAAATATTAAAAAATTTAAGACTGAGTAACAATAAACTCGAATGCGAGTCAACTATGCGTCAGTACTGAGAGGTCTGCTTTTTTGTCATTCTAGAATCAAAATATGTTTGAATTTAAATTTATGGATGGTTAAAACGGTTCCGAATAAGATATATTGTTCTCTTCATTGCAGCCATTACATATTTGGTTGGAATGTAAATTATAATTTCAAACATAATAACCTTTTGTTTGCAACATTATCATAAGAAAAACGTAGATAAAATAATTTGAATAAGACTCCCGAGTGGCAAAAACATACGACGCTAAACAACACTCAAGGTTGTCTGTCTAATAAGAACATACGCAGATATTTTACGAGCACTAAATAAAAATGTAACTATTTACAATATAAAAATATCACATATTGTCTTAAATTATCTATTAACTTGTTTAGCCATGTTAAACTTATTTAAATTTAAAATATAGGTAGTCTCAAATCTTTATAAAGATTCATGCAACAATTATCAGACTTCTTTCGAAAATCCTAACCAACGGTTTCTTGGACATCGCCGGTTCGAATCCTGCACTTATCGGTTTATTCTCCATACAAAATTTTTTGAATATATCATAAATTGATCGCTGGTAATATATATAGACAATAGACAATAGTCTATGGTCATTATTTTTTACATGGAGTTCTATTACGATTAAGAATTTAGATAAAATTCGTTAATTTTGTATAGATTACGTCATACACTTTTAGTAAATGTAAAAAAATCATGATAGGTTAGTTAATGATTTTATTTATTTTTTAATTTGTTTTAGTACTAAATATTGAGTTATATATTAAGTTACATTTTAAGTAACTCAATATTGCAATACTAGCAATTTTTTTCAAAGATAATGATATTTAAATAGAGTATCCATACTTCATAGTTTTTTTGTCTCTATTTTCTTATGAACCTAATCTTTGCAACGGTGTAAATTAAATGTCATTTTATAAGGGTCATTCTGTCATTTATATATGTATGGATACTTAAGAATAATATATTTTGAATACTTACAATTTCCGTGCACCATCCCATGATGTTTGCGAGATGGATGTTCTCTGGGGTCAGGTTTTCTTGCTTTTCAAGCATCTTGTAAGCAAGAACAGTAGCTAGTCCGCGGTTCTTCTTGCCATTTGGTACATTGTATTGTAGGAGCTGTAACAAATAAACAAATATTAAATAGATAAGTCCTTGGGTGCCATTTTGGATTTGTATGAACAGAATTCGTCGTTCGGTGACATTTTGGATTATAGGTACGACCAGAATGAAAAAGTTTAATCATATTTGTTTTATGCAAATGAGGTTTTTATGAGGCTAAGATATTAATAATTCTATGGTCACGTTGCAGATACACGCTTTGCAATATCAGTTACGTGTAAATTAATATTAACTGACTATATTAAATTGGTATCACGAATGAAAACAGATAAATATTTTGAAAATATTTTTCATTTACTGCCACAGAGTATTAATATATCATATATATATAATTTATTTTATTTATGCTTAATATGGCTATATACGTTGATAAATATTGCAAACGGTTATATATATATAGGATAATGGTTTCATCCAGTAACCATTACAACGAAAAGTTTTATTGGCATTAATTAATGTATGTTTATTTTAAACATTTTCAGGATATTTCTATTTTGAGGTGAGCGTGAATGCGCATTTTAAAGGGGCCCCTTAAACCTACACCTGGGTCGCAACTCCCAGGAGCTGTTTGCACTCTCCCTGCAAAGCGATGGGCCCGACACCCGCACGGTGAATACATGGAATGCTAAGAAGCTTCGTCTCATACTAAAATACATTCAAAACGAAAAATATATTCCTATAAAATCCGGAGAAACAGTTTTATCGAAACTACGAATCAGAATTCGAAAAAATCTTTATAAACATTTGTTAACAATGAAATAAATAATATTGTACTAGTATGTAAAACACTATAATGCTATCAGTAATTTAAAATGTATTTAAAACAATGCATATTGTGATATTTCAAACTTAGGTTTTAATTAATTTTTTTTTGACAAACATACATACATACATTTCCGAAGCCGAAACAAGCCTTGTTTTAAATAAATTAATTATATAGTAATTATAAGACGTTAATTCATATTGCCGTTCTATTGTAAATAAGATGCTGAATATTAAATATTTGACACCTCTTATATAACAATAAATTTAATTATTTATTGTATTTCCAAATATCTAAAAGTGGCCTTGTAGTACTCGCTGAAATCCAAGTATTAGCAAACAATAAATAATACTTAGACAATGAAAAAATATTTCGCAAAACGCTCGAAGTTTCCATTGGTTAAGATTTCTGGAAACTTCTATAAATAAGTTACAAAACCTTTTGAAATAAATTAACTGCTGAAGCCATAGAAAATAAAAACAAATTATTAGGAAATTTCTGTTACGTTATAGAGGAAACCTTTTTTTAAATTTGGCTTATTCTTATTGTTGACTTAAAACGTTTCTCCCATTTCTTTTAACGATTAACGCAATAATGTAGCTAAAATGTTATTTTTGTTTTATTATAATTTGATAAAAATTAATACTTTTAATCTGTGTCCCTGTATTTATATTAGTTTTAGGAAAGATAAAGGTTTTACAGAAATGTCAAAATGTTAAAATGTCAAAATTTCATTATGATTAAGTAAAAACTATATTTACCTAAATATTAACCGTAGTTACATGTATACCTAATATAAAGTTTAAAAATATGGCAAAATATAGGCGTATTAACTGTAAGAAGTTTTTCCGATTTTTTTTATATTTTGTAAATGTATATTTGCTGTTAATGTACCTTCATACAATTAAATTATTGGACCTAACTTTCTATTCCTATAATATCATACAGTAAGAAATTGTAACCAGAAAGATAATTTAAATCTCGTAAATATTCCTCTGAGAAGTACCAAACAAGTTCGGCCTTTCTATTAATACCTTAGACTTTAACGTCTACCTGTTTTCACAACAGGTTTTAAACCATCAATTACTTAAATACGTGCAGATCGGAAACTAAAAGGAAACATAATAATAACAGTCTAAAGGAAATTATTCATATGAATGAAGTATCCTTTATATACTATTCTATAATCTGGATTCCCCCAAGTGTAAATAACTATTAAGACTTAAATAATTACCAAGCACTATTCTTATCTTACATTTCTCACATTGAATAACACGCATTGACATGTCACCACGGCGTGATAACTGACATACTAATAATAACCTCAAATTTATAAACTAGACTCATAATACATAGTTACAAAACCGGTTACAAATTACTTTTATATGACGCCTTGTTTACAGCGAGCTAATTATAATTTATCATCTATTAAGGCTCTATATCATTCTGTCGAAGCACTGACAAAAACAACATAGAACGTACCTTAGCCAACCACTTGCTGGCTTCCGGCACGTCAATATGCTTGCCAGTTTCAGTCAGGTCCCTCACGATGTCCGGGAAGCAAGCCATGAACTCCCGGGACTGGTCTTTGGAGACAGCCAGTCCACGGGCTGCCAGTGGCATTTGCTGAGGCGTGAGGGTCGACAGGAATCTAAAGATTAAAAATTGATATTGCCTATTTTCTGGATATGTGATAAAAAACCAATGGAGCTGTCTACCTAATTCAATAATAGAAGTTAAATTCTTCAATTCATATTAATTGACGTTAATCAATACTCCATCAATCAATAAAAATATCCTCAAAAAATATCTTTGAATCTAGAACCTTAATTTTTATGTTGATATTATTTAAAACGTCAATTTATTGCGAGTGCTGAATTTATCCATAAAATGGATTGTTTTTTTTTGCTTGACAACAATGATTAAATAAATCGAGTAATGTTATCTGACTATATATTTTGCAAATAAAACAAAGTGTTATAGAAACAGCGACTTTGCCTCATTAAAATGTATGTAAAGATAAATACTTTTAACTTGAATCGCGGATGTAATTTGGATAACTAATGAGCATGAGCACGTACAAATTACAAGTCGAGTTGTGTTTACAAACGCGATACGGCTTCTAGAATTACACAAACACTCGAGTAAACTGAGTTCACTGACCTGTGATATTTCTGCAACTTCAGCAACTTCTTCGGTCCCGTTTCTTCATTGGTAGTCTTTATGTTGGTCTGGTCAAGTCTAGGTGCCATGGCATCTGAATTGGTAACACTAGTAGTTTTGCTGATTTGCCGACGAATTTCATTCTTGTAAAGTTGTAAAAACTTGTCGACACTCTTCTTTGTCGAAAACATATTTACTGTAATCGTAATTTCTCTTCACGTTTTGATACACTTAAGTTGAGTTTTCTTAATAACAGTTCAAAATAAATTGAAGAAAATATTTAATTGTTCACACACGGGCGCCCACAACGAGTTGTTGCGACCGACTGATTCTTTGTTGTGTTTTGCTCCTTCCCAGTTGGCTTTCGATGCGGCTCACTCAAAATATAAGCAATAGAGTTGTGTGCATTGTTTACATACGTTTTATCGACGTCGATAATCTTATCTACAAATTCGCTTTATCGTACTCTAACCTAATTTATTTTATATATATGATGGCGTATAAAATCACGTGAATTTGCATTATCGTAAAGAAGGACGTGATAAATGCATTTTTTCTTAATTCTGATATCATACATAATTTAAAGAAGTATTATTATTCGAACTACTTAGATAAGGTATGTTTTGAATTGAAAATAAAACTGATTTGATAAAGATTCTCCTGAACACTGATAATACCCAGATCAAATTGTCGACATTTAAAATGATTAGATTTATCGATAAAAATCTCGTACATCAATGCGTGCGCACAATCCGGCCGGTCCCCTCGAACCACGCGGGCCACGTCACGTAGGCACCGACCACGCTCCAACGCCATGCAATTCTGACCTATAATATATAATGAGACTTCTCTCTTTCGCATCAATATTACAATATTTTAAGTAAGTATAGCCTTTTCAATAATCATAAATGAGATGATAAATACATTGTTATTCTGTAAATACTTAAAATAACAAAGAGTAACCATAAACAAATACACATTGTAGACTCATTAGTCATTATTTAATTATTTTAATGAATTAAAACAATGAAATAAATAAAAAACCTCAAGTATATTGTTACATTGTTTAATATAAACTATCTTATTGAATCAGTTATTTGTTCAGGTATACGATATTACCTTGATGCTTGGACGGACGCTGATATTCGTAAATCGTCAAAGAAATAGCAGTACGTATAAAAAACATGTAAGAGGTACATTCGTCTTTAGATCCATCCATTTAAAAGGTCCGGGTTCACTATTTCTGAAAGCAACACAAAAAGATAAATAGAGTTTTTAAAACTTTTTTTTAAGATATCATTATAAAGTTAGTTTTAGTTAGTTGTTTAATATATATAATAATTTATTCAGTAAACAGTATACATACGACGTCAACGACATATTATTAATTACTTAATATGTTATTTATCTTGAATAAACTAAGGAAAAGGCTTCCTGTTCACTAATACAGTATAATACACATAATGCAACAGTAAATACGTAAATGATAATTGTTATAGATTGTATATAATTACAACAGATAATAGTTTATGCCTGTGCGTATAGTTTTATCTGTGAGCGCTAAGGTAACTCCGAAGTCCGGCAGTTAGGACCAACAATTTTGATATTTTAGAGAGTATACATTCCTGAAAAATTTACTTTATGTATTCACAGAATATAGATATATTAATCAATGTATTTAAAGATATTTTAATTATTGAAAAAGTGTATAACATTGATATTTACAATATATACCTAGTTTTATTCTGTGAGTTATTACTTTACTGCAGGGCTAACCACTTTAAGTTGACATTGACCTAAATTAAATGTATTGCCTTTTTTGTTATCACATAATTATATAATATCGAAGTGCAAAAAAAGATAATACTGTTTAAATGATATTGATAATTATTCTTAAGTATATAATATTTTTTTACAAGTAATAAAGTTTCTATCTGTAAATAACACTGATGAATAATATTAAATGTTATTTTAAGGGGTTTATGAAATGACATATATTTTGAGAGACAAGTGTAACATTTAAGAAAATTGAAGTTTTTTTAAATTTACTTTAAAAAAACATAAGTCTTTAATAATAAGCATTAAAATGTTAATTAAATTAAATTGTTAATGTTAAAGATAAATTAACGCTAAAGTTTCTTCTTTTTACCTTTCACATATTTTTTTTTTTTTTTTTTAATAATTGGGTATTCGGGCCAGTAAAGTCCTCCCAGTCTAAAATACTGCCTTTGCTA
This sequence comes from Dircenna loreta, assembly GCA_963555665.1. Lineage (NCBI taxonomy): Eukaryota > Metazoa > Arthropoda > Insecta > Lepidoptera > Nymphalidae > Dircenna > Dircenna loreta. The sequence continues at coordinate 13,277,166 of OY743094.1, forward strand.
TGTGATAAGTTTAAACCTATGTGGATTGTCTAAACATATAAATTTTAAACAATAGAATATTATGTGTGATTGATAAATCTCTAAAACTAATTTACGGATAATTAGAACTAAATATGATATGATGATAGTCTATTGTCTGAGTATATTATTATGAGTGGAAATATTACATCGGTATTATATATTAATATATAATATAGTATCTACTTATAATATATTATTTTAAATTCACGAAAAAAAAAACAACTAAAGCTTATGATTTGGGTTAAAGTATTTACAATATTTTATACTAAAGAATATTATTGTATAAGTTTTATGTTGGATGATGACAGATTGTTTTCTACTTCAAGGACCGAAGAAGTAAACAAAATAGCTGACAACAGCTAGTAATTTTTAAAACAAACAAACATACTATATACGTAATAATTGTATAATTAATTTACACAATTGACGCCCACAGACACACCCGTCACGGTAAACAAAGTTAGCAAGAAATTAGCAACTTTTATCATATTTTTCAATAAAATCGTGCATGTTTTCACAATTTCATGCAGAGCGCAATTCATTGTAATTTATTCGTTTTGGATAATTTTATCGTCCGAATAGTTTGGGAAAACTGTAAATCGATTAAGGTCATCTACCTGTGTGTGAGAATAGATAACATATATTTATAGAAAGATATTGAAAATATTCATAATAATAGTTTTAATTAACAATACTATTTCGTTTTAATAAATGTCTTTGTGATATTTGTCAATATTAACACAGGTGATAACCTACTCGTTGATATATCTGTAACAATAGTGATAATAAAATTCTATAATAAATATTCTTTATATTACCTACCTTCCTATATTTAAATTTAAATAAAACATAGTGTATGATATCAATGATTTTTTTATTCATTTGAAATGATTATGATTGGAATGTAACATCATGCAAATGTCCGCCATAGCTGAGCGGGTTGGCGCGTATCTGAAATGTCAAAATTTACATGACACGCTTGGTATAACTTGCGTTTAATTCAGACTGCATTTAACAAATAGCATTAGTTATATTGGTTTTAAGGGCTGTGAATTGTAGCTTATTAACATACAGCCGTGACTTTAGAAAAACTCATAAGAAAGTAAATAGTCTTACGGTGTCAAATCAAACGATCTCCGTGGCCAGTCCACACCACCGCTACATGAGATGACCATGCCCTCAAGTGCAGCAGAACAATTAAGGTGGTGTGAGCTTTGTTGCACGTAGCGTTCTGTTGAATCACACGTCGTTGGTGTTTAATGTTTATCAGTGACGTAGCGTGTTTATAACAAAATTTTATGCACGTTTGTGAAATTAAAAGGTATTTTTTATGTCCTAAAATAAAAAAGTTACGGTTTACGGCAGATACGACGGAAGATAAGCCCCTAGTTCCCATATCATCCAATTCAGGCCTAAAAACGATGGTTTTTTGATTGACCTCCAAGCGCTTGCCGTTGACACTGTTGGCATGGTGCAAAATCTGACACTACACCAAACTACACCAAACTGACTTTATGGAGATGGAGGCGCTTCCATTTCATGTGAATTGGTATTTCCCCAAATTATTCAAATTTGTTTGTTGACATACCGATTCATCAGGGGACTGATGAAGATGATTTTCTGATGATAATTAAAGTCATCTTCCAACGGCTTCAGGGTCCATTCTGAGAAAACACGCATCGTAGTTTATGGTCGTTTACCTTCAATTCTTGGGTAAGTTGAATTTTGAACGTGTCTCGTCAAGATGTCGTAATTACGGATTTAATATATATATATATATCCGACGTAATATTATTTTATCTATCAAATTAATGTAATAAATTATTTATATTTAATCCTTTATAATAATATATATCAGGTTATTTGCGTTTGAACAAAAGCATATAATTGCCTTTTATGAATTAACTTCGAAATAATTCTATACGATCTAATAATATAAAAGTAAATAAGTCTACATATCAATAAAATGCATATTCTAACACTCTACTATCTTTCATTCTTATCTGTTATTTTGATATTAAATAGTCTGATAAATGAATATTTATGTCATTAAATTACGAGACACGCGCTCTTCACATGAAATGCATATGAGATTGACACGAGATCATGTACCTATGTCATGTAATTTACATTTATCAGTAAATAATATAATATATATGTTTTTAACATTTATGAGCATATACTTACAGAAATTTCTCCTTTAGGATAATTTTAAACAACCCAAAATATATTTTGAATAACTACAACAAACTTGTACAAGTTTAATAAAAACGCATTATAGAAAAATATAATTTATGGTATATTAAGTACAAAAATATTCGACAGAAAATCAGTAATAATTTCTTTAGCTAGTAGTATTTATTAACTTTGTTTAAGATTACGAACGTAAGATTACTAGGGATAGCGCTGAACGAAATTAATTAAACATCTGTGTCGACCCGCTAGAAAAATATACAAGCACATAATACAGTCCCGTCAAAATCGGCTTAATCGTTTTTAGGGATAACATTACAAATTAACAGACTGACAAATCAATGTAAACTACACGATACGATAGTTCAATTGGTAGAGCGACGGGACGGTATCCCAAAGGTTGCGGGTTCGAAATCCAGACCGCATCGATAATTTAAAAAGAAACAAATGGTTTCGAACTTCGAAGTTTCCATAGCAAAAAATTTAATAGCCGTATGACGAAATTTATATAAAATTGAATCGTTTGTTCAATTTACATCATATTATAAAAACTAAATATATAAATAAAAGAATCGTTATTGTTATGCTGTTTAAGATAGTGCTAATATATAATAGAACGAAAAAATGGAATATTTTGAGTACATTTAGAATTTGTGAAGGATGTTTATAGAACGAATTATCGCTGTCATTCTGGCCAATGGAAAAAAATATTTTAGGCATACATTATTTAAATAAATTACAATTATTAAACCGTGTTCTCAGAAGTGTGTTCTCAGAAGTTATGTTAACTAATAATATAAAAAGTACTTTTTGGACAATATTCATTAACATTAAAGGGATGTATACAACATTTTATCTGGGGGTACGGCAGTGTCCCCGCCAAGTCGAGCAAAAAAGGCGCACGGCCGTACGATTATTTTCTTGAATTTTCAGTAAAAGCTTGAATTTTCCACTAGTCAAAATTTCTTAATTTTGTTTACTCACTCTCTGACCGATCATCAACAGTTTAAGGCATTAGCAAAACATAGAAGCTTCAAATTTATAGTGCAATTAGTGTTTAGTTATTTATAATTATACAAATTAAAAATATATATATCGGCGCAACAACGAATTGTACGACTAATGAAAATCGGCAAGTCATCGTGCAGGTGTTTCAAACTTTGTAAACAAGTGATTAGTGATATTTGACCCACTCCTTCGACTATGCTGTGTATAAAAGCTAGGCACAAGGAAGGGAAAAAGTCGATTCGTTTGTTACTGTTCATACGGATAACAACTGTGTAAAATTACTTTACTTAAAATAAAGTTTGAGTTTACTGTATTGGTTTATTTCTATTATGGAACACCAAAATATCAAGAAAAATAGATAATGACGTCAGCTGTGCCTGACGTCATAGTTTTTAAAAGACACCGGACCTGGCTTACTTCGACATCAGAAGTGGGATCTGAAGCTCATTGGCTCACTATGTTCGAAATACAGCTGAAGCATATAAAGTTGTTTGAGCTTGAATAAGCTCCTAGTGAGGCACTCAAAGGCGGCGACTCATCACGACTTTTACAAATCTTACATGTGGGTATGACGGAAATAATTTAATGAGTTGTTCTTTTTTTAGTGCATTGGCGTAATTAATGGCAAACCGAAGAATGATGAATATTTGGAAGCTTAAACTATTCGTTTTATGAGTCCATTGATGACAAAGTAGAAGAAATTGCCGCGTCAAGTGATGGCGAGTAAATTGGTTTTATCTTGAGAAAACGATAAAGCTATCTTAGACGTTGACGTTCGCGAGACAATCAAACAAGAGGTTTGTTTCCGTTTGTTTGTTACGGCAAAAGCGGGCATGTTGCCTGGAGTGGTCGTCGTACTAACGGAGGCGTAGGCGGTGCGACTTCGGGCCATGTGGTCCATAGCAGCGGAGGCAATGGCATACCCGGTACATGTCGACAACTATTACATCGCGGATATTCGCAGGTGATTGCTATTATCTGGTGAGTTGTAATATTTTTATTTGTATTCTGCTGCCGTATACTCTCTTGTTACGACATACGTAATGTGGTAGAACAAATTATTTGCGACGTTAAGTCACCCGTTAAGAGTTACAGATTTTATTGTCCATACTTTCCAATAATTATTTTAAATTCATCATCACTTTGCTCCCGTGTGGACCACGATCATATTAAATGATCCAGACCACACCATCGACCTAGATCCATTTCCTTTAGAGCCTCTGTGGACCAAGGCGCACAAGACCGCCTAGACCACAGCATCATCACTTTGCTCCCGTGTGGACCACGATCATATTAAATGATCCAGACCACACCATCGACCTAGACCCATTTCCTTTAGAGCCTCTGTGGACCACGGCGCACAAGACCGCCTAGACCACAGCATCATCACTTTGCTCCCGTGTGGACCACGATCATATTAAATGATCCAGACCACACCATCGACCTAGACCCATTTCCTTTAGAGCCTCTGTTGACCACGGCGCACAAGACCGCCTAGACCACAGCATCACTTTTATGTACTAAAACTTAAACAATGCAGATTTACGTGGAGTGACTGTATTGAAAATCAAATAAGCGGTGGCATGATGCGCGGAGCATTGTCATCTCTTTGTACTTAATCTCATTATACTTCGCTAATATGTTTATGAATATTGAACTATGGCTGATGACTTTGTGAAGTTGATTAGCTAAAAATCTACTATTTACATTATAATTCTGCTAACTTTGCTAATGGAATATTCTTGCGCTTTTGTTAATTATTAATCATAGGCCAAAGATCTTGTGAGAGTCAATATTCAATTACATTACCTCTTAGTATCTACAAGAGTGGTACCTCTGAGCTAATTATGTGTTACCCTTGTGCTATTACCATGGGTCCTTGATGAATCCATAAGAGAACCCTGAGATACCATTGGGATGCCTTGTGGAGCCTTAACTAGACACGTACACACCATAATCTGGAGAGTAGTACCTCTGAGCTAACCACGTGTTACCCTAGTGCTAACCACGGGTCCTTGATGTATCCACAAGAGAACCCTGAGATTCCGTTGGGACGCCTTGTGGAGCCGTGGTAGACACGTACTTACCACAGATCTACGAGAACCTTAAAGAACAACTAATAACCTGGTCATTACGAGTTACAGTTACTAGTGCTCACAAAATCTTCCTATGTTTACAAGACAGTGCACGAGAGGTGTCATTGTCTACTGATTTAACACTATTTGAAAGGGCTGTATTGCTTACAGATGCCTACTCAAAAGAAAATGTTTCATTTGCTTTCAGAGTACGAAATTTATAAAACAGGTAGGTGCAGAGTATGCACCGCCTTTCAGATGGCCGTATCGGCGGAAGAACCCCAGCATATCGACCAATGACCCAGGGACTATCAAGAACACGGCTGGTGCAGAGCGCGCACCGCCGGTCAGAATGGCCGTATCGGCGCAACAACGAATTGTACGACTAATGAAAATCGGCAAGTCATCGTGCAGGTGTTTCAAACTTTGTAAACAAGTGATTAGTGATATTTGACCCACTCCTTCGACTATGCTGTGTATAAAAGCTAGGCACAAGGAAGGGAAAAAGTCGATTCGTTTGTTACTGTTCATACGGATAACAACTGTGTAAAATTACTTTACTTAAAATAAAGTTTGAGTTTACTGTATTGGTTTATTTCTATTATGGAACACCAAAATATCAAGAAAAATAGATAATGACGTCAGCTGTGCCTGACGTCATAGTTTTTAAAAGACACCGGACTCGGCTTACTTCGACATATATATATTTTGCAATTTCGGTCTAGTTTTCTAGATACACCAACTGCATAGAAAACTTTGTAATTTCATATAAATACATAGGATTACAAAGTTACATTTGCAGTTAATTATTCAGTTTGCGAATACAGGTGTAGAGAAGATACGTACGAGCGAGCATTGTTGGTGCGAGGGAGCATTCAAGAAGTAGAAGGTACCGGATAGAAAAAAATGTAGTAAAATAATGAATATATTATGAAAACATGAATAAATTGATAACAGACTTGGTATTACATATTTATCTTACAATTTTTTACGGTAGAAAAACTGCGTTGCGAGACTTTTTTTTTTACAGGTATTGTTTTTTATGGGTAGCTATTTCCTTTATTGTTTGCCATAAGGAGATACTTATTTAGGCTTCGGTATTACTTATCTCAATAACAAATACATATGTTTTTTGTATTGTCTCTGCTGTTAGCCCTATTGACTGTTACAGTGTCACCGGGAGATCAGATACTTATATAAGTTTCATTTCAAGACAATAAGTTAAAACAAATATTGACATATTTTTTTAATAAAACTACGTATTGATGCTAGACATTTTGGTGATGGCTTTGAGGTCCAGATCAGATTAGAAAAGTGGCAACGAAAATAGGTGAGTGTTGGCCAGAAAATCACTAAAATAAACACTTGAGACAGATTTTATGATTTTGACGGCCTCTCAAGTTTTGAGCTTATAATACTTAATGGAGCTCCCTTGCCACTTCCCTGTTCCAACTTTCGGTACCCTGTTTCAGTCATTCAAGACGATAGCGAAAATATTGAACTGTCAAGATTAGCGTAGTGTGGATACAAGAACATTACTCTAATCCTGTTTTTCTCCTTAGACTGAAGAAGACTTTAGAATTTCTTAGACGATAATACGACTAGAATGGTTAATAGATCAGGTGGCTTGGAAATGAAAGCAATAGATATAGATGAAAGCAATAGATATAGATGAAAGCAATAGAGAAAAGCAAGTGCATGCTGCTGAAATGAGAACTTTGAGTCGGATTCGAGGAGTCATAGAAGAGATAAAGTAAGAAATGTAAGAGATAATCTCAAACTGAACCGATGACAGAAACAATGAGAAGTTGTGGTCACGCAATTGATGGATGAAAGGGATGTGACAAGAAGAGATTTAATTATGAATGTAAGAGAAGAAGACGATCGAAAGAAGACATGTTTGGAAGAAAATTTATATGACAAAGAAGCAATACTCCTTTGCTTATCATTATAATATATATTACTGTAATATTTTTTTGGCTAAGAATATTGATTTACCCATATTGTTAGTAAATTTCTTTTATCTAGTTTCCACAGTATATTTAGTGTACACTTGCTATGCCGTCATATTTGCTGCTGTTATCTTTATGTAAGTATTTGTTCGTTCGTAATCTTCCTTAAATATCATATTAATATATAAAAATGATAAACCTTTAAAAACTGTCTTAATTTTACGATATTTTTGTTTATAATATGAATGTTTATGTATGTTTGTATGTTATGTAAGAGTGAAAGTATTTGTATACTTTATAGATAAGAATTGCGAATTGTGACTAAATATTTATATATATATATATTAATGTGTTTGTTTATTGTGATAATAATCAGTACGAGTGTTTTTGTTATTGCCAAAGCAATTGAAACTTAAAGGTCAAATGTCAGACGAACCTGCTGATTAAAACTAGCTTCGTGTAGTTAATAATTTTATTATTAACATTTTAATAAATATATAATGAGAATTAATCGATACAGTCCGAACAGAATTCGACACCTCTGGGAAACCGTCCCGTCGATAGAGCCTTGAATTGATCAACATTTTCAATACCCGTTTGAATCATTTTAATATTTTATATTTATTTTAAATTTAAACATAACCAAGTTATACATGTTTATAAACTTTGTAACATTAATCGTATTAATTTTATTGCTGTCAATAACTTTTTATGAATTCGTGTTGTAGTATAATTCTTACACGCTTAAAGAGTTATTTGTAAAGAGATTATGGAAGGCATATTTAATTTGCTAAATATATTGTTAAAGAAACGATAATTTTTCTTATCTTTAATATCAATATTCCTTGCCAAATATTTACTTGAATTTAAGAATGTTTATCTTTTTATAATAGCGAGATACTATAAAGACATTATATCTTAAAATAGATGAAATTTTTTAGCATTCTATGGATTTACCGCGGGCGCCTGGCCCCATCGTGTTGCAGGGAGAGGAGTGCAAACAGTTCCTGGGACGTAGGTTTGAACGTTTTTACATATTAAAAATAAAAGTACGACTCAATATAATAGATTTTAAGTTTCCTTACCGAGTTCGTTTGTGAATATAAACACTTTAAAAAAAATAAAGGATAATAAAATACGTTAATTCCGTAAATAGTTTATTAACATATTCCGTATTCAAACTAATAAATATGTTTTCGTATTAAAAATATTATAATTTTGAATATGTTTTTGTAAAAAAAATATTATAATTTTGTCTTGAACCTGTATACGGATTTTAATTTCCTGAAATAATAATAAATATATCTGATTCCAATATCTTCACAATACAATTTAACCCAAATATGATAATAATGTTATTAAACCGATATCAAAAGATTCATTCAATAATAAAAAGAAAAAGATAATAATAAAAATAGCAACTTTTTTAAAAACTCTATTACATTTATGATATAAAATTTAATACAGATTTCAAAAATATACGAAGTCTATAAATATTCTAAGAATGTTTTAATGATTTTATTTTATTTATAATTTAAATATAAGTATATGTCTTTTAATGTAAAAAATAATATGCTGTCATTCAAAATACTTATAAGCCACTATATAAGCTTTTTAAGGGAATCTGTTATTACATTTATATTTCTAAATAATTTTGCTTTAGAATTAAGTATTACCGTCAAGTATGTTGCCGCCATACCATTTATTATATATAGTTATTTCGAAATGTTTATTTATATATCTTTAACCCCGATATTTATTGAAGATAATGTCATCGCGTGATTTCAAGATAGCGTTTGGAAATGTAGTCTTACATCAACTGGATACCCATTTTATATACAATTCAATTTTCTTTTGGCGTCTTTATCACAATTTAGTTTATAATTATGATACCAAGATAGAACCTTTTGTAAAAAGTTTGTTTGTTTTGGCTGTCTGTAAATTTTAAAGACATACACATCTTAGTTACAGCTGCACTGAATTTGATAAAACTTTCATTGGAAGAGGAGTTATTAGGGGTTTTAAGACGTTTTAATCCACTAATACTTAGGCCAGCAGGTCAGATCCTTAAATTACTCAAAAGGTGAATGGACGTATCTAAGCTATGAGCTAACGACCAATAGACGTCAACAGATTTGTAATAGACAAACATTCAATAGTTAGTCTATACAGCGTGGACGAATTGCTAAGGATGGTTGAATAAAAAAATCTATACATTAAAAAAAAGATGAAAAAAAATTAAAGAATCCTTTAAATACTTGTAATGTATAAGTGTAGCAGAATTTTAATTATTAAAGCTTCTGATGGTATTTTTTAATCATATTTGACCTTATGATACATATGATAAGATACGACCATGGGATAGTTCGGAGCGTATTGTTTGGTAATTTATTATTCATTTTGTTAAATCTCTGAACCAACGTAACGACCTGCAATCGTCATTACTGATCAGAAAGATCATTTGTGACCGCGCTCAAGGTCATGGCATAAAACAATATGATAATCATTAATTCGATTATAATCTGGGTACATTGGCGGGAACGCGGCAACATGGCCGCCACGCCGACATATTGAAAGAGTGCGACGCTACGCTTCGTGCACTGCTTCCGGAAAAGCGCTGTTTGGGGTCACTGAATTACGTTTGCCTGTCTGTTTGTATTTATAAAGATTAAAGAAATGTGAAATGATAATTAATAATCTAATGAAACAATAACCTTATTTAATTTATGTAACTACCTATTTAAATCTTTTCTTTAAACCCATATGCTATGACGAGGTTCTCTGAAGACAATAAAAACTATTTAGAACCAAACTTATAACTTTTCTAAATATTTTGTACGTATTTATATATGACTTATGATGTTAGTATATAATCAATATTTAAACAGTAACATGACGATGATTTTGGAGCGGTCATCGGTGTCTATGGAAAATTAGCGATGCGTGGAGCTAGTGTGATTCGCTCATACTGTTCTCCCATTGTCATTCCCCCCCTTGATGTAATTTAACTGAATTATGGTGTAGAATATCCACAATTTGGTTTTGGCTGTCCCTTAGTACACCCGTGAGTTAACTAAGTGCAGGTGCCTGAAAGTGTTTCAAGTGCGGCGTCACTCTACGGAACGTAGACTGTACCGGCAGTTTTAAGTAAGTTGCGTAGAGAGAGCTACAAAGCTATGATATATAAATATAACTTCTCAAATGATATTAGTTATCACATATATATGTGATAACTAATATCTGAGCTGATTGTGGATAACTGAGAAATGTATGGCAATATCATCACATATCAAAAAAGTTTTATGTTGGTTAGATGTTTGAAAGTCCGAATTTATTTTATATTTAAACTTTCGTGAATCACGATTACTATTATATATATATTTAAATGGCTGCATTGGGGGTTCTTACTCACTGTTGTTACTGATGAGTAAGGGTTTGGGTTCGAATCTAGTCGGGCAAATTCTGATAAATTTACTTAAATACAGCCGGGTAAATATGTATATAATATAAATATAATGGTTCTAATATAATTTATATTATTATTGCCTATAAGACTATGTCAAGATATAATTTTCTAAATCAATTCATAGATAATGTTACAATTGATAACCTTTTAGATTATTTTAATTTTATTATTTAATGAGATAAAAACTATATACCTTCTGTTTTATTAAATAATAAATATGGATGTATGAAATGAAATGAAATTAATATTTGTATGGTGTTATAATCACAATAAAACATGTTATATATTATTTCTCAGAAAGCGAAACGAATGGATGTACTCGTACTTAAAGGCTATTGCTTTTTTTAATTATAAAAAAAACTATTCAGATTCATGAATTGGACATAAATATAAATAACTCTTTTATAATTATATACAAATATAATAACGTCGTAATGTTGACAAAATACGGAAAAGAAAAGTATAGTTTAATAAATTAAACATACTATTTTTATAAATGCGACAGTACCCACGTTTCTCAAATGAATTTTCACGCTGACATATTTCATTTTTTTTATGCCAGTTTAGTGTAAAAATAACTAGTCTAGTCTTAAAAAATAACCTGAAAGCTTAAATAAAAGTAACAACTGGTTTTGGGTACCTAATAAATACGTTTCAACTTTAAGATATTTTCAGGCCGTGCTGAAAATAATGAATACAAAAACAACACTAGTATAGGAATATGTGTGTTATATCATATAACACACATATAACATACATATAACACACATATAACACACATATAACTAATATGGAATTTTAAATAGTTATTGATACATATCTACTATTAACATACCATATCTACTTAGAGTTCTCTATTACTTCATAGATCAAAGTTATCAGAATATTATCTAGAAATGAAAATCATAAAATCTAGACTCGTGTTAGTTAATAGGTTTGGCCGTTTTGCAATAGCTAGTATATTTATAAATATTTAAGTATATTTATAAATATTTAGAATATAAATATGTTGCAATTTGGGACTGGCTATTTGTCTGTTTGTTGTGAATTTTAAAGATGAAATATAAAGGTCGACATTAATAATCAATCTATAATCCGAAATAGAAAACAATCTGAGATAGGTTAGACAGTTCGGTTATTGGCACTGATAGCTCGAGAAACGAATCTTTATTAGAAAAATTGGATAAAGATTAATTATTTTTAATGGCTGTACAACTGAAGCTATGAAATTATAATTAGTACTTCACATTGCAAATATCAACAATAATAGGTTTTAGGTTTGTAAGACTTCCACAGCTCTTCATTTATTTAAAACTCTGTCTCTATAAGAACTGTATACTGAAATATATGTAAAGCTTCTGTAGGAGGCTTCAAATGTTGTTTTTTGATATAATTATTGTTTTCTTATCACATGAAGTACAAATTGTTTTAACATTCAGGGTTTATCATGAGTGTGACTTAATAAATTTACTCCTTCATATATAACATATTTAAGAAGAGACATATATTTTTATTTCATTTCTTAATATCGTAATTTAAGACTTTTGCTTGATCATCCGAATCGTTTTCAAAAGTAAGCAATGAACGTGAAATCCTTAAAATAAATACATCTCTGTACAGTAAATATAATTAGGAAAGAAAGGAATTATTCAATAACTCTATAATATAAATAGTTTTAATACGATATTATTGTGTTGGCGATGGCCCTATACTATTTATTTATAGAGAGAATTAAAAAGTAGGTACCTAATTTTAAATTCATGTTTTTATTTACTTAAATTTAATCAAGAGCGCGGTGATTTTCTGACAGAAATGTATATAGGAATTTTGCCTAATATAGATTTAATAATATATTAAACCAAAAATATTGGATATAAGTAGTCATTTAATTTTAATGGCGGTGGAAATAATTTGTTCCACAGCATTTAAACTGGCTAGCCATTTAGAAATCCGCCATCTTTTTTACGTAATTAGTGCCCAAAACTATACTTGCTTATATGAAGGCAGACTATAGAATATTTTGTTATAACTACATTGACGAGAGATTGAGATTTATCTGTCAGTTATTAAAGAATATCTGTGAACGTCTTTTAATTAAAGAATCTTATAGATTTATCGTAATCAACATTTTTAATAATATATAATGAAAGTTTGACCGATACAGGCATGATTCGAACCTGCGACCTCTGGAAAACCGTACCGCCACTCTGCCAATTGTGCTATCGTATCGCTACCCGCTTCGATGAATTAAATATATTGTCCTTACCGAGTCAGAAGTGAGTTCTACTAGGCCTATTATCTATAGGTATATGGTTATATAAATCTTGTTTTTTTTTAATTTCAAGACAACACGAAAGGAAATGAGAGAGGTGAATGCTGTTGCCCTCCTTTTCACACATTAAGGCTGCTTCATGACGTTTGATCAAATACTTCTGTAGTATACATAATTTTGTCTGAGAAAATTATGTTATTTAATTCTCGTACCGTATCTTTTCTAACCTTTGACATATGTATTGCAGGTAGCACAGGCATAGTAAAGTGTTTATTTGAATTGCTAATTGCAAAAAAAAAAATCTTTTTGTATTACGTAGTCTCCGCAGCTCTTAACCGGATAAAAAATAGGAAGGAATTCTTTAGAAATATAAAGTTATATTTACCATTATGAATCTAAGTAGTAGTAGTACTTCTATATTTTAATAAAAGAAACAATACCCGCATCTCTCCTTCGCTTTGGGCATTATGTTTATATTATATTAAACCCACCAACCCCACCAACCCAACCCAATAAAGGTTGCTATTCCTGCACCAAGGTTGCCTAAGACACAGGGATTTTTGTACAGCAGATCTTACATCCAACGTCTTCCAAAATCCGCACTATAAAGACTAGAATAAAAGAAACGGTCTGAAATATCGATATTTATGTTACTTTTAGGCTGGACTAATAACTAAACCTATCCTGTAAGAGAGGTCCATTTTGCAATGTGCCATGCTATTTATAATTCATTTCTAAAAGCTTTTACTTACTTTTTCTATAATTTAATTTACCTACATAAAAATTCCGAAATATAAAGGCTGCTTAAGTTTATTAAATATATAACTAAATATTCATCAACGAAGGCAAAGTTAGAAACATTGGTTAGGATTTTTGAAAAAACGAACGAATCAAAGAAGGAACGAATATATATAGAAGAAGAATTCTAGATTCATTGGAGCTGGTAGCGACACGGTAACTCAATCTGCAAAGCGGTTAAAGTTAAAGCGATAATTTCCTAGAGGTCACAACTTCAAGTCCAGTCCGTGTGAATGATTTTCTCATCCTGTACTACACTTTTTTACAAAGCCTTAAATAGTTTTGGGTGTGTCATATTGCATTATTCCTAGAGTTGCGAAAGCACAGCGCCATGACATTATCTACTTTCCCACGGGCGCGTCCTAGCCAATCCCATCTCCACAATGGCTTAACAGTTTTCACACCATCTCGTTATGCGTGATTACTCATGAAAGAATCCCGTTAAGTCTCCATGAGAATGGACTTCCGCGTTCCATTTGGAAAATGGCATTGATTTATTGAACGGACTTTCGCTGTTCAACCCGACCCAAATATACAGGCTGGCTGTACTAGAACAATACTGTGAACGGTAAAAGCTGAGAAGTCTTCCAGGATTCTTTTTATGTAGCTGCAGTGGTTAAGTAACCTGTTCGTACTGCAGGCCTACGATGTCCTCTTACTGCAATATTTCAACAGTCTTACTTTCGAAATCGTCCTACAATTAATTTTACTATAATAAAGTTTCGATTACAAGTTCTGATGACGTCATCGTAAATAAATTATTCTTCTATATATCTTCTATATAGGAAGCATTCATTGATTCGTACCAGGAAGTGTGTTTTGATATATGAAATATCAATATAATATTGATTTTCTGTTAAATTTTGGCATTAAAAGTAGGAATTCATTGGTTTACGTCACTAAACGGGAATAAAACAATATTGTTATATAGAGCTCATGGTACGAATCAAAGTAATATTATTTTAATATATGAAGAAAACTTCTTAAAACCATGATAATGTTGAAGAGTTCGTAAAAATTGGAATTCAGGTGTAAAGTTTGAGGATATGAGCTTAGTTTCCTTTTAATTGAGTAAAATGTTAGTATTATAGTTGAAATAAATAGTTATATTTAGTTCTCCTATAATATATCTTTTATCTTATCGTCAACAGTTTTATGTCAAATTGCATGACAGCAAAGATAATATTTTTCTTTCCTTTTTTTGCATGTGGGTCGAATTCCAGTTAAATCATTCATAAGAAGCTATGATTGTCGCTCCTTGCTTTCTATCTCAACTATTATACTAAAAATTTAAAATCCTTACAAACCTGTAAAAAATAGTAAGGAGCCAAATCGGTAAATTAAAAACATATATATTTGTCAGGTTTTAAGTATATGATAGGTACAGATAAAAAATGGGTTCTTGCAATGTTGTTAGCGCTTTAAGCAAAATGTACAAGATATGATTAAATGATATGATATGATATGATTTTCTTGATATGATTTGAATTTCGTCTGAAAATCGTTTATTATCTGACGTAGCATAATATTAACTAAACCTGGTTTCAGACGATTACTAAAATAAAACAAGCAATAAACATCGTTTAAAAATAAATGATGATAGACAGTTTATAAGTTTCAGTATTGAAAGGTTGAGCAATCTACAAATAAAGTAATTGCAAATCGATCACAACTAATATATAATATAATAATCCAACAATATAGGTAAAATTTGAAATAAAATCTCGGCCTCTACAGACAGATTTCACGGCACAGATAACTGTATAATAATATACTACATTAGAATTACTGACGAGGACGTCGCTCGTGCACAAAGCACAGGAAATGGCCATCCGCTTTCCATCAGCACATTTTTTGGAAACTCCAAAAAATTTATGCCACAGTCCTTCTAGCTTTGTTATGTAAATTAAAATATGCTCCAATGTACATTGTTTATATGAATCATCTTGTACTTTTAGAAATAACGCTTATTTTAAAATATATTACTAGTTTTAGTTCAATTTTTTAATGTAATGTAATTATTATATATATATACGTTATATTACGTTAATTTCATACCCTTCGGGGTTATTTTTCATGAGCTCGAAGCTAGCGGACTCGTAGTGTGAACGCGCCTTGAGTTCATCAAAATTACGATATACTTGACGTGTGTACAACCGGAAAAAATATATTTTATAGTAATATAATGTATTATTTAATAAACATTTACTGTGTACATTTTTCAATAACAATACATCAGGTGGGATGTAGTCAAGGGTCAACTTAGTTTAAGTGTAAAAAAAAAAAGTTACCTGACTAACGGTTTTATTTTCCAACCTTATCATATCAAAGTCTAACAGCACTTTAATTATGGCAATCAATGCGCAATTTCTATTTAGAGTTAAACATCCAAACAGTCAATCCTTTGTTGGTTATATGATATGTCAATAAATAAAAAAAATACAAGAGCATCATTATTTTGATAGCGATATTATTCTGATAATTGCGGCGGCTGCTAAATCCCGCTATTTCAGCGTTTGTTGCCACATAGTTGATGATTAATCAGCTTTACTGAATACATTGACAATTCAGATGATTGACAATGACAATTGACAATTATAAGGGGTGTACACATTGTAAAATTAATAAAATAACATATTTTGTAGTTGTTTTTGTGATGATTTATTTATCCTTTAGTACAAATATAAAGCTAGATACGTCAAAATATTAATTCAACCTTGCTCTCGATTGTCTCACCACATTCATACAGTGCAGCCAACCGATGATTAACGAGCAAGTACCAATATAGAGAACAAAATCACTAATTTACTACATGCGTGTTTATCTTTACACTACGTTAAATATACACACCTAAATTGTCTAGATTCCATCATAGTATTGACAGTCTTATACATATTAACAATAAGGTTTATTTTAATTTGTAATATTATTAATTTATTTATATTTAAATGACTTCGTTTAACCTCACCCCACGCCATTCTGACACAGAAAAGAAACAAAACAAAATATATATTATTCATCTACCTACCTACCAAAATTAGAATAGTATAGATATATTTTTGGCTATTGGCATAGCCAAAGTCTAGCGTCAAAATTGGCGATATTTTCAAACGATAGGCAGTTTTGACAAAACCATTACAATATCCGTCGTATGTCATCGTAATTTCAAACATACAGAAACAATCCGCTCCTTATAGATATCCAAAAAACTATATAATTAGCTCGGTCTGAATAAGCATTTAATTATATTAGATGAATGAAAATAGTTCAATGTAATTTAGTCTTAAGGTTTAGTAAATGTTGAACTCATGAAAAATAACCACGAATGGGTACGAAAGTAATCGGGTAATATTGAACTAAAACTAGTGATATATTTTCATATAAGCGTTATATCTAAAAGTACAAGATGATTCATATAAACAATCAATATTGGAGCATATTTTAATTTATATAACAAGTTAGAAGGCCTGTGGCGTACAATTTATCACTCTTCAAATAATAATAAAACAAATATTTACGTGCTCAGGAATAATAATCTTGTGCCGTTATCGGTTGTCAGAAAAAAATATCTTTGTTACATTTTTTGTTTTTGTGTAAATGTTTTGTTTCTCTACTGGTGCAATATCCTATTAAGTAGTGTGCTCTCAACCTTATTACAATATTTAAAAATGAATAAAATAATAATAAATAATTATTTTACCAGAACAAAAGACTCTTTCTTTCAATCTTAAATCTGTTAAGGTCGTATATGGATGAGCATGAGTTATAGATTAATTTATGTAAAAAATATGTAAGTTTAAGTATTGCGTCTAAATTGTATAAATGATTTCAGGACCCTATGCAAGGTCGGTGATTGGGAAGAAAGGAAGATGAAGCCGCGGGGGGTCCGCGTCATGCACGCTTTCACAGCTCTCACGATGCTTACTATGGCTAATGGTACGATACTCTATTAGAAAAACTACACTGCATCAATTTTTGTTTTAAAGTATAAGAAGAGAAGAAGAGAAGAGTTCTTCTGTTCATTAATCTTTTTAAATACAGGATACAGGAAATTATTGCGTGAAGCGAATGTTTCATGAAATTTTAAATCTTACAAAAAGTTTATCACATCTTATATGCGAATAGAGTTTTCATGACTGTTAAAAATGATTTGATACCATTGACTCCCTCTGGATGCATATTGTTCTATGCAATTCATCAACAGTTTCATGGAGGTGTTATTCACATGCCATTAAAAGTATTAAAAACAATGTATGGAAAATATTTATTTTATGTTTAAATAACGTTTTTTCAGCCCAAACAACCTGTAACCAAGGTATGGGGAGAGTTATGTATGAACGCTTACCCAATCAACAGCTTCATGGTTTTGACGATGACGTTGTATGTATTTTTAATATGATTAAATTACTTTAGTTTCGAATAAACAATATTGTTATTAAATGTATAACTTTATAATTAATGTTATTTTAGATACGTGAAACTGCCCCCCCATTTCGAGTCCTGGAGAAGTGTCAAGATTTATGCTTGAGGGATCGCTCCGGTAACAGTTTAGTACGGACGTGCAACTCCATCGATTTCCAGCCAGGGGCTAGAATAGCAGCCTTCAGTCCGGAGCCGGAGTACGAGGAGTCTACATGCTACTTGACCAGGGAGCAGGCGGCTCCTGAGGGCATCGGCACGCTTATGATTGTGCCAAATAGCGTACACTTTAATGAGATTTGTTTGACTTGTAAGTTTACAAATCAAAAACAAATTTTAAACAAAAAAACAATACTTGGTTATGATGGAGATGATACGAAACACCACAAAACATAAATATTAGATAAAAATATAATAAGAAAAAGATTTCACAGAAATAAGTCTTGTTCTTAAGTAATACAAATTTATGTTTGAAATTGGGTCTAACGGTATTAGGACAATGTTCCAGAACTCGCTGATTCGATTCCTGCTCGTGATGATAATTTTTTGATTCAATATTTAAATACTTAAAATACTAATTTATATAAGTACATAATCGTTAATATATACATATATATAAATACAAATGAATGCCTTACCAAAGATAGACGCTATCAAGTTTTATTAGAGTCAGATGTCACAGTTTTAGTTCACGTTTTATACGTCAGATTAATAATTTGATATTTATTATAATCGTAAAGAAAATAAAAAACAACTCCTTAAAAAGTTCGTTGAACTCTAAGTTCAAACTACATAATATTTCAATGACCTAGTAAACTAGAAAAATGGTTAATAAGCATGGCATCCATATTTGAATTATTTAAAACCCAATGTGTATTTTTTTTTAGCTAACCGCCCAGAACGTGAATGTCCGTCTCGTCGGTATGTTTTTGAACGCCATGCTCGGAAACGTTTGAAGCTTCCACCCTCAGATCTTAAGGAGATCATGGTGGCCAACAGAACTGAATGCGAGGATAAATGTCTGGGAGAATTCAGTTTCGTTTGTAGATCAGCTACATATGACTCCGCTTTGAGAACTTGCTCCTTAAGCAGATTTACTAGAAGAACCCATCCAGAACTGCTGGAAGATGATCACAACGCTGATTATTTGGAAAATACTTGTCTCAATGGTAAGGCATCTCCTAATAAGTATATTAAGTATGTGTGGTTCATATTTAATGGTATTTTTTTAATAGCTGAACGACGATGTGACGGTCTGGCCGTATTTATTAAAGAAGAGAACAAGAGGCTTGGTGGGCCGTTTGAGGCTGATGTTTTCTCAAATATGACACTAGATGAGTGTCAGTCCATGTGTGTAAGAGCCGAAAAGTAAGTAATAATACATATACCAACAATAACATAGTAAAATTACTAGCTGTTGCCGTGACACCGCTTGCGTGGAACAGAGGGCAGCTCGACTTTTTTTATCATCTTAATTCGCAAAATTGGTCTTCACTTGAACTTGGTAACAAACAGATTTCCACTTTGAAGAATCATTCTATAGATAGGTGAAAGATTTTTTTTAATCAGCTGGATAGTTTCAAAAAACGAGTTCTTAGTTCCATTTTATAATATTAGTATAGATAGTAAATACTAATCTCAAAATACTATTTTTTCTCAAAATTCTAGTAATGGATAACCGAAAGTATTTCAAGGAAGAAAGTATTTCTACACTCTCAAAGTTATTATTGGAACCAATATTTTTTTGTTCGATTGAAATTAAAATGAGTCAGATTATAAATGTTGTTTACAAATAATACAATAAATTAAACTTATAAACAATATTTTAGATATTTCTGTCGCTCAATCGAACACGATGCCATGACGCGTCAGTGCGTTCTCTCAGAAGAGGACTCAGTATCTCAAAAAGACGATGTGACAGTCAGCGCGTCCCCGACCCATCATTTCTACGACCTTGTTTGTTTGGATAATCGTAAGTAATTTTGTAATGTTTCATTTTTCATTTCAATGATTAAAAACAATACATACGACAAGCCCGCTGAGTTTCTGTCGCCAGCTCTCCTCAGGTCAGTGGCAATTAATTTTCCGAGCTGGTTTCTTTGACAATAAAAAAAAGCTTTGTATAAAACTTACTTTCAATAGAGATTTTTGATTTCATAGATTGCCAGTAAACTTTGATAAAAATTTGAGTTTAAATTAATACAATATATGAATAGGTGAGGTAAGGTTAAAGGTTATCCGTATATGGTTATAACAATACCAAAACTCAATGAACCTACATAACCAAATGAGGTTCCTCTGATCAGTCTCTCATCGGGTGACAGCTCGCGGGACCGAGTACCCGGATAACAGTGTGACGTCACATCTCTTCTCGCCGGGCCGACGGCCGGATACTGCCTTCCAGCGGTACCGGAACAGCCGGATCACGGGCGAGTTCCACTCCGAGATCACCGGACGGTCGCTCAGCGAATGTCTGGATGAGTGCTTAAGACAGACTAGCTTTCAGTGCAGGTAAAATATATAAAAGTTTTGTCTAATAATACACGAATAGGGAGGAATGAGGGAAAGGAGGGGAAAGGGGAGATTGAGTTCCAGCTCTTTAAGATACCGAATAAGCCTCGATAACTAGTTTAAACTTATTTCTTATAGGCGAGTAGTACCAATTCGTTGAGTCTGTACAAATGCAGTCATTTGACTGTTGCTAATGTCTACCATTTTTTTAGTTTGTGGGTAGCTTCAAAATTATCCCGAGTTACGTTACTTAGGCATAGTTGAAGACTGGATACAAACACCGAATATTATTTAGCTGTTAATATGTATTAATCAGTTATAAAATTATTCTTATTGTATCATATATACATATTAATTATTATTATTATTTAAGTGTCATGAATATTCTTCATGACTCATTTATTACATTCCTTATTGCAAATAAGATAATATGTAATAAAATTTACTTTAATCCTATTACTTTTATTCAAAAACGAGGCAACTTTAATTATATTGTTATTGAACTTTAATTATCGTTTTTGATATTTACATGACTTCTTTGTCTATGCTGTGTAATATATGTACATATTTTAATATTTCCTTTTGTGAATTATGATATTATGAGATACAACGTATTGTATTCTTAAGTACATATTCTTGCAAAACTATTTTAAGATAATAGAATATAATTATTACAATTTTTTCTTGTTTATTTATTACGCTGTAATTAAAAATAACATTGATAAAACAGGAAAATATTGATAATTGACTGCGAGGAACGCAGGCGCGTTTTAATTATACAAAGAGTACAGGGCTATTATACAATATCTATGATAAGGATTTCTCACCGACCAGTCCCGGACAATTATAAGTTGTCGCACCCCGGGATAGAACCCGGGATTCGATTCAAAGGCAAGCTTTAAGACCACACTAGACGGTCGTCAGCACATCAGAATTTGTTATAATTTTATTTATAGGAATTTATATACATACTTTATTTACTGAGATTATTCGTGTTAAAACAAAACAAGTGATAGTAAAAATTTGTTTTTCTCATAATGGGTTATGGATGCATTATCGTGTCGTGTGGAGCATTCTATAAATATTATTTTTTGGGGTCAACGTACGATACAGAATGGCGTATATTCTGAGGTTTGTTTTTGTTTTAAATAAGTTCACTAAGTTTATTTATTTGATAAATTTAATCATAATAATAACACCTTCAAACGTTATATACTAATACAAATAACGGCTGATATCATTGTCCAATATTTAAAAGACAAGTAAAAATAAAATTAAAATTAATCCGACAAACATATAATCAGACATGATTTTAAAATGAAATTATCTGCAAAATAGTAAAGATGAATAATTTTAAATCAATGAATAAATACTATAATTACAATATAATTTATTTGTTCGTTATATCATAGAACAATCACAGCAAATGGCGTCAGGCGTAGGTAAAGAATGTTAACGACAGTATTGTACGTATAACATTTTTCTATAATTGATTGTTTATTTCCTATTTCAAGCAATTTGTACACAAGAAATCACGATTCCCATAAGCTTATGCTTTATTTACCTCCAAAAGACGTCACGTCATCCGCCATGACGTGAATTGCATTATATTATCTGTAACGTTTTTTTTTGTTGAAATAGCCTTTTTCTAAATATCCCTTATAAAATAATTTCGTTATGCAAAATGAATTTTGAATGTTTTAATATATTGTATACATAGGTCGGCTGTGTACAGCGATCGCGCTAGAACTTGCCGCCTCAGCAGATACAACCAAAAGGACGGGATGCGTCTTTTATATGATCCAGACTTTGATTACTACGAGAATCTCATGCGTAAGTATTCTTAAAAAAAAAAAAATAGGGTACCAATATTGACTTTCAAATCATTTTATTTTAATTAATTAAGAGTAAAATATTAATTAACCATTAGAACTCATTGTATCTGACATGTGACAAGTCACTTCAACAATAAATAAATAGTAAATCAGAAAGGAGGAGAAAACCAGTTGAACGAAATAGTTCACTTTCGAATCAGTTTTTTTGGTCACTTTATTAAACACAATTATACATATAAAATTTAACGAGGACCTACCTACATAATTTTTATTTGTTACTGTTGCTTTTCGGATTGCAAAAGAAATTTGGTTAGGTAGTAGATTATTGTCTGAGTAAATAGGTAGAGTAAATAGGAGATAATGCTAAAAAATGCAAAAAAATTCAAGAGAAAAACAAAAACTGAATTTCTTGACTGACGTAATATTTTGCTGTAAGATTTTTGATGTCTTGTGATGATTACTTGGGAGGGAAGGGGGAAGCACGCAAAGTCACTAGCCACAGGTAGTATGTTATAACAATTCATTGACTTGGGAATATGAGCATTTCAATTGGAATTTATTTAGGTAATAAGTAATTTGATGTTATCAGAGTTCCCCGAGTCGTCATGTGTATACACAGATATTTATACATACAATAAAACTGTAGAAGCGTTTAATTCTGTACATTAAATAAAAACTAAAAAAATACAAGAAACACAAACTAAAAAAATTTTTTTTTGATTTTGTCTGTCTGTTGTTCGGCTTTCAAGAAAAACGACTGGATGGATTTCGATGTAACTTTTTTGTTAGCTATTAGTCCTCGGCAACGTATAGATTATAATTTATATTGAAGGTCGGAATATCAATATAACATTGGGGAATGTATGAAATAAAATAGTTATTTTAATTATTTGAGTTATTAGGCTTATTATTTGTGTCTCTGGGAGCTGACGAAGTCGCTGACAACAGCCAGTTATATAATACCTACTGTCAATTAAACAACGGAAGATGTCAATAATGATTGTTGGCTGTAACCTCTATGAATAAATGATCAATTGGTATAAGTAGCCCTTCATTGAAAGCGAACACGTGAATACAAAAATAGAATACACACCAGATACGTACCATAGTAATAAACATCAGATAAACTTGTTTCGATATTGATATGTATAGTAAGTTACGAATGCGGAAATAAACAGAACCTCTGTCTTGATGTTTATACAATCATTGACTAAATTACTCTTTATTGGAAAACTAAACTGTATAAATATATCGTACGTCTCTAAGCTCTTAAAAATTCAATACGATTCTACCAGATCAACTAGTTAGTGGCGAAAGCGAGACTGGGGGATCTGGCGGTGGCTCCAAATCGACGTGGGGGTCGAATTCGTCAGGTTGGATTAGTGCATGACATATCCAGTACTCCTAGTAGGAAACGTTGATAGTTTTCGAGTAGTCACGACAATGGTTCTTGCTTGTGGACCAAACAACCCAATTACAAGCAAGAACATGTTTCATGACTGCTCGAAAACTATCGACGTTTCGTAACGTCAAAACTCTTATAGATTATACTTGTAATTTGGTGCATGTTATAAATAGTCTTGTCGCCTTTTCTCCAGTAGAGATTGTAAATCTATAATATGTATTTTTCTTTAGGTAAATTGAGATTTGATTCCTGTAGTTGATAGTTGTTTATATTTCTTATTTAGATAATTATGTTCTGTAAGTGCATGAAACTTTAATTTTATATTTATATATTAAGTCTAAGTAGTTATGTTTGAATTGTTTGGTTTTGGGTTTTAAATTACGTAAGCCTTTACAGATACTTTACCTATAAGCTATTTAACTCTGTAGTTGTTGTTATGGCTCGTTACTTTATAATTAAATATTTTGCTGTAGCTAGTATAACAAATTTATAACTTCACGTAGGCACACATTTAACTCTCTTTATTTTTGAAGGTGGTAGTAATGGCGGCGACCGCGACAGATATCCGCCAGATGTAGATCGTGACAGATACCCGGATGACGATCGGTATTACGAGGATGATCGATATCCATCTCGGCCGGATCGGTATCCAGAAGACCGTTACCCGGCCGGACCGGATTCCTACCCAGATAGATATCCGGGTGATCGCGACCGGTACCCAAGTGACAGGTATCCGGATGACAGATATCCGGACAACAGATATCCGGATAATAGGTATCCGGACAACAGATATCCAGATGACCGATATCCGCCTGGCGTAGGACCAGAAAGAATCCCTGAACGGTATCCACCACCAGAACGGTATCCTTCAGGAGTTGATAGATACCCTAGCAGATTCCCCATAGGAGACCGATACCCAATAGACGGTGGACGGTATCCTATTTACGATCCACCAAACGACATCGGTAGATACCCAGCTCCTAACCGCTACCCTGTCGGCAGATATCCAATTGATCCTTACCCTGATCGATATCCGGCTAGAGATCCAGCTGACAGATATCCTATATCCGACAGGGGGCGGTTTCCCCGACCTTGGTCTAACAGATATCCTGATAGATACAACCAGGACCGTTATCCTGGCACTAATGATTGGGGACGGTACCCGTTCAGTAGGTATCCGGTGGGAGTAAATCGAGATCCTGTACCACTGGGCGGAGACCGTTATCCTGAGTTGTATGATAAGTATCCGCCGACCGGATCATCATACCCTGGTAAGCACCAAATAACTTTAAATAACAACGTGTATAATTTATCGTTATATTAATATAATATAATTTGGTAATAATTACTAATTTTGAGCAGGTTTTGGAAGAGGTGGTTATTACGGTTCAGATTACCCTGGAGGCGACCGTTTTCCAGCTGGCGATAGATATCCAGATAGGGGAGTCCGACCAGTACCTGACAGGTTGTAAACCTCTTCAATAAACAGTCGTGCTTATTTTAGACATACAAATAATGTATTGTTTTTATTTCACTAGATATCCAGTTGACCCCAGGCCACCGATTGGAGTAAGACGACCGATAGAAAGACCTTTAGAAAGACCAGGAGGTTATCGAGGAAGTTATCCACCTGGTTTAGATAGACCAGGCTTAGATAGACCATTGGGTAAGTTCTATGCTAAACGGTCCAGTTATCATTTAATTGAAATGCAAAGGAGTTTAATTTTAACCATCAATGGTGCATTCTTTACATAAGGTGGTTATGGAGGATACGAGACGGATGGTCCAATAGGACCGTTAGGAGGTCCAGTGAATGTCCCAATTGGTGGTTCTATAGCCCCAATCGGAGGCCACATAGGAGGACCATTGGGGGGTACCATAGGTGGACCGATTGGCGGAAGACCTGTAATCGGTCAACGACCTTGGCAAGGATCAAGATGCGACGACGACAGCTTTAGACAAGTTGGTAGACAACGTATGCAAAGACGATTCGTTCGGCGGTTTACTACAGCACAATCACTGGCACATTGCCAGCGGGAATGTATCGAAGCTCGTGACTTCATATGTCGGTCGTTCAACTACAGGTATATTTATAGCTTTCGATTTCATAACTTACAGTGAAATTATGCTAATAGGATATATTAACAGGGATGGAGGTTATGGGGCCGAGCCACGAGATAACTGCGAACTAAGCGACCGTGATACTCGAGAATTAGATGCGGCAAATCCGGCACATTTCGACAATACTGCAAACGAATATGATTTTTATGAAAGAGCTCTAGGGAGGATGAATGAAGATTGTTTAGATGGTATACATAAATCAATTTAATTCAGAAGCAAGACTATGAATTGTTAATAATTTTCCATCATCGTCGATAGTGTCGCAGGTGTGTAATGAAGATGGAATGGAGTTCACTCTTCGATTACCAGAAGGCTTCTTTGGTCGCATGTATACATACGGTTTTTATGATCGCTGCTTCTTCCGTGGCAATGGCGGCGTATCCAATGTACTCAGAATAACTGGAGCTCATGGATATCCAGAATGTGGCACACAACGGGTACGCTATCTTATATGTAGTTAGTTCAATATTTGGTAGTTAGTTTAGTTTCAATATTAGTTTTTTATAAATAACTTTTTTTAGTATGGAGATACAATGACCAACATCGTTGTCGTGCAATTCAGTGACAACGTTCAGACTTCGAGAGACAAGCGTTTCAATTTAACTTGCTTATTTAGAGGACCAGCTGAAGCCGTGGTTACTTCAAATTATATTGGCGCTGGGTGAGATATTTAATTGAATAAATAGTCTATTTGAAAAGAGGACAAATGTTATATACGTGTTAATTTTGAAGCACTTATAGTTAGAGCTGTATATGTTAACTACTTTTCAAATAGACGCAAATGTTTGTGTATTTAAATTAACAGTTAACAGTGAGTGATTTTTATCGTATCAAGTTATTTAGGGTAATGATAAATGTGTTTCTAGAATAAAATGTGCTATCGGGTTTAAGGTGAAAACTGTTTTGTGTTTTTTTCAGCTTCGAGTGAAATTTGTTTTCTTTGTTTCTTTGAGTTTTGTGCTATATGTATTAGGTAGTCTGTCTGTACGTTGGTACATATTTTAGACCTATATTATATTATGGTTTTAAGGTTCTATATTGTTTTGAGTGCTGTTACGAACTAACAGCTACTAACTTATTCCTTTGAATGAAATCTATGTTATCTATATTATTTTAATAATAAATCGATAAGTATGTAAAAAATAATAATCTATAAAAGTGAATAAGCAAAGAATTCATTCAAAGTCCCCAGTCCATATTAATGTAAACTCATATTAAAATCTAACAGTAGTTTTGGGTACGATTTAACCGACAGGTCTGGAAGCCCAATACCTATTGAGTATCTACCAGAAGAAAGTTCCTTGAACTCCAAGGTGCGACTGCTCATCCTGTATCAAGGAAGACCCACAACCACGATCGCTGTTGGTGACCCTCTCACATTCAGACTGGAAGCACAGGATGGATACAATTACGCTACAGACATATTCGCAACCAATGTGATCGCTAGAGACCCCTATTCTGGTCGTTCTGTGCAGCTTATTGACCGAACGGGGTAAGACAAATATTTAAAAAACATAAAAATAAATAGATTGTTTTTTTTTTATTCTTGTAATAGTTCAGAATAAGATGATCTATTGTATTCAGCGTATTAAGCAATCCTAACGTTTGCTTATAGTCATGGCAGTCTCTTTTTTTTTCTCTTCTGTTAGCCTTATTGACTGTTACAGCGTCACCGGGAGAAAGTCAAAGTTTTTTTTTTCATCAAATAGGCATACTTTGTGCTTATGAATCGTCAGACCTACAAGAACATCCATATATAATATAAAATGTTTTTAATATACCATTATTTCTGTCAGATGTCCCGTAGATCCAGATGTTTTCCCGGAGTTGGACAAGGGACGCAGTGGAGACTCTTTGGAAGCTAGATTCAATGCTTTCAAGATACCTGAATCTAATTTCTTAGTCTTTGAAGCTACTGTCAGAACATGTAGGGACGGATGCCAGCCTGTAAGTATCGATGTTATTGTATATACAATTTCTCTTACTAAGACCAGAAAGAGAGTCGATAATCAACTCTCTATAATAATCAAAATCTATCTCTATCTATCAAAATGCAGTATACTACGCCACATTTACATAAATATTTAAAATTATATAGTATAATTTAGGTTCCAATAGTGCTTAAGTTTAATTTGGTAGATTGAAATTATTGTATTGTAAATTTACTGTAGATACAAATATTTCTTCCGAACACGAAAAAGAGAGCCGATGACTGAAATTTAAAACCATATATTTTAACCAAATGTAACTAAAAAGTAGGCTATTAAGCTAAATTTAATTAAATACTAAAAGTTATACTATTTAGGTTTAAATAGCGCTAAAGTTTAATTGCCTTGAAATTGTTATGATATCAATGTTTTTACTTGAACTAAGATGCATTAAACTAAACAACGGTCGCTGTTAGTTCTGTTATCTCGTACTTACGTCACTGCCGATAAAAATAAATACTTACCAGTCGTTATCAAACATTAACCAGTTGTTAGGTTGATTCCAGGTTATCTAAGTCTTAATTAGATATTAAGTTTATCTCAGAAAATGTGTTTTCAACTTAATAATAATATTTGTATTTCATCATATACAATGTTATTATCACCATCGTGTCCATTCACTTGTCAGTCATTTAATCTTACAAATTATGTATACCTTTAAGATTATTGCAAAGATGCGCTTCTGTGCATAGACATTTTTAATATATATGTTTTTTTTTATATAAACTGTTTCTTTGATTACTAAATCTTTGTACCTACTAAAAAAAAAACTAATAGTTCAAATGTATGATTTAAACGAAAAATCTTATTTCATGTATTATTCACGTATGTGTAAAAAATCAATTTGCGTTACCTACATTTATAACAAACATATCAATTATCTATTTATTGTAAGTTTGAAAAAAATCAAAGGTTTTTTTTTAATTTCAGGCCTATTGCCCGAGTCAGAGTGGCAGATCAGAGCCGTCATTTGGTCGTCGTCGCAGAGATGTCAACTCTACCACCGAAGTAGGAAGCGACAGCACGGATGTTACAAAGCCAGAAGACAACAGCAATACTACCGATAATATTAGTGAAGCATCCGTGTACAAGGTGTCATATGAAGAGGCCAATGTTGATAAATATCTGAAGAACGAAGTGGAGACCCCGAGCCATGTGAGGAAAATGATAGAGGTAAGATCAAGACACGTATCCTACCTAATTTCAATCCAAATAAAGAATATCTAATTGGCTTATACAAACACAAAATAATCCTGACTCTTATGGTAATCCAAACTATAATCTTCGGTTCAGGAGTCAGCGACACTTATCATTCGGCTTAAAGGCCAGCGCTATATATATATTTCTTGATATATTTAGGTGTTCGACAACCGTAACGAGCTGATAGAAGAGAACGGGCCAGACTCGTCTCCGGTGGTTGCTGCGGTGGAGCCGTGCGCGTCACAGACGCAACAGCGCGCATTGCTGGTGGCATTGTGCGTGTTGCTTGCACTTTTGCTTGCTATGCTATTAGCCGCGCTTTATATTTATAAGTGAGCTCAATTTCTTATATTTTCTGTAACATCGACTGTGTTTTATTAAAAACTAACCTCATTGTTACAATTATTTACGGACGAAATTCATAATCGATCCGATCCTATTTTTTCTGAAAATAAAATTACAACTCTGTTTTAAGTTATGGTAAGTAAACTAGGTTTGGATTTTATTTATAGGTTTTTAGCAAACAATCTAGGGTTGCTTTAAATTTAGTATTGTAGATCAATTATTTTCGACTGTTAAACAATCATGGAATTCAAAAAAATATATATTTATCTTGCTAATTAAGACGAAAATCCGATGTCATTTCCTCGTTATATTATTATACTTAAGCACCTTTGAAAATAGTCTAATTTCCGACAGGCGTTACTGGCGGGTAGTACGTAAGAACATGTCAGTGTCGGCGCCGGTGTCCCGCGCCGCCGCGCCGGCTCCCAGACACGCCCGGCCCTCGCTGTTCGCCGCCTCGCATCTACACAAACCGTTCTCCCTCAGGTGTGCAAACTATTAATGTAAAAACTTCTTTGTCGATAATAGTCATATTTAATTTAATTCCTACGTTAGGAAAAGAAAATCCAATAGGTCAATTCGGTTGTATTAAAAATACATTAAAGACGTTGGTAAGCACTAAAAATCAATACTACTCTCTTCTACTCTTTATAAGCTGTTCTCATCCTGTATTCTAAGCAAAATAAACTTAAAGATCAACAAAAGGCAACATATTGAACAAGTAGCCTTCGAAGTGGTCGAAAGCAGTCACGTCTTTATATAACTCGGAAATACCTATATGAAATTTCGAAAAACACTATAAATAGGCCCAATCACTAAAACTAATCGTGACACTGGGAGGCATTTTAGAGGAACAAGACATAAGAGCATATTCTAGGTGTAAAATAAAATCTATGAGAATAACACTTTTAGATGATTCTAGCATGGTTTTGGAAACCATAGACCCAATAATAAATATAAAGGAATGAAACAAGGTGATCTCCTATATACGCTTATTTCTGTCCTAGATAGCTTATTCAGAAAATTTCAGTGGAGCAGTGTAGGGATACGATGGATATTTTGACATTCTTCTGCTTCAAAAACGGGTACATTGCTTTTCATGAAGTTATTTGTTTAAAAAAAAAATACAAATGCAATGGTTATTGTTGAAAAATCGCAAGATTTTTTTTATTGGTATTTTAAGAGAGGTGTGACTTTGGATAATTTTTTTTAATGCACAAGACACGGGATTGAATGAAAACTTTACGAAAAACCAAAAATATTATTACAGGGACCGAAATGTAGATATCTGAAATATTTTCTCTAAAAAATATAATTAGCTTCTACAATGACACCAATATAATATAATGTGAGAACGCATTCACTAATTTTTTTTTTCTTTTTACCATATAATTATTAATGTAATTTATTTTTCTTGCAGTGGTCTGGGTAGAAATTTCTCGGAAATGGGTGAGGAAGCTGGCTCATCAGGGCGTCTGGCTACCGCCTTCGACGATGGAAGCGAACCAATTTACACAGACCCTTCGCTGTTTGAACGCTCCAGGTCTCTCCGGTCCTTACACTCTTTGGACTTGAAACCTGAACGTCGTGAACATCGTTCTTAAGCTACCCTCACTTTTATTTCTTATTACAACCTTAGACTTAACCGCCTACTAAATATGCTCAGATTCTAATTCGTCCAAAGATCTTTTTACAAATGTATTTTTTTTATTTCACTTCTTAATATATATTGTTCTTTAAAGATTTATTGTAAGTCAATACTAATAAATAAATATTTTACAGTGAATTGTTTTTTTTATTTCATAAACATTTTAAATGTTAGTATAATAACTAATAATATAACATAACAGAGTATTCAACTACATGTGGTAAGGTGCAGGTGTTGGAACACTCATGAGTGGAGAATCCAGATATTCCATTTCAGTAGCGGCCGGTACAGGCTCGGCTTGTGTATTCATCTTTTGCTGCATAGACTCATATAATTTATGCACAGATTCATTGTGTTGAGTCCCTGGCTGAAGAGCTTTCATTAAGGTGTGGATTCTGGTTTCTGGCAATTTGGGATGTATATACCAAAGTAGTTTTAATAAATGTCTTGTTACATTGTCCTGACTCAGTCCAGCAAAAAAGAATTCATCAAACAGAACAGTACTGAAATCTTCACCCTGAAACTCATCAGGTAATTGAATTAAAAGAGCCACAAGGGCATGTAAAAATGGATCCTCATATGCCCTCCCATCTTTGCAGCTCCCAAGAATACTTAAAACTCTCAGTATAGCCCCTCTATCTCGTAATTTGGCCGCATGAAGTGTGTAATACATTGCCAGGACTCCACACACCGGACTTTCTCTCATGTAGGCCTCACATGCATCTGGAGGAGGTCCAGAATGTTCTATTGTTGTTATAGCCGATTCTCTCTCATCAGGTGGCAGTTTATTATGCAAAGCTCTCACTTGATCATCAACCATTAGAGACATCATTGCTGGCAGATATTTTGTAACCACCTGGCTGTCAAGTTTTGGTTCCTTAAAGTTTTGTGTATCAATAATTTCCCAGGCACTTAAACCTAATGCTAACATCCTTAATAATAATATTAATATGGTATTATCTCTTGGAAGCCCTTCCGTATTTATCAAATGTTGTAATATTTTTATAGCAGATGTTGCTAAAAAGTTGACTGCATATGGATCACACAGAGTCATAGACAAATCTCCGAGGACTTGCGCTGCACCTTTTTTAACATTGTCAAGAAATCCTTGTAACTCCCTAGACCTTTTAATGTCTACATTTCTCTCCCTTATGCAAGCATCCAAGCACCAAGTGAATTTATGGCAGGGGTCCACAGAAATAATGTCCTGGACTTCCGAGTCATGAAGTGCCATTAGAAGTTCTGCTCTCAAAGTACAGTAATGAACATTTCTAGTTCTGAGAAATAAAGTACGAAGAAATTGTAGAACCATGTCATAAAGTTTTATGCTGGTACCAACCATGTGTGCTAATTTCTGAACAACCGCTCCTTGGCGTCTTACTTTTGGTGAAGGTGAGAAAAACAGGCTAGAAAGGTTTTCATGATCAAATAAAATATTTTCCTTTTCTCTTATATACTGACTCAATAATGGTGACACTTCATCTCCAAACAAGGATTGATTATCTTGCCAAATTTGCCTTTTAACTTCTGTGTCAGTGTCATTATAAAGATCTCTGTCCCTTACTAAAACTCGTAAATATTTATCATCTATGTGTGGAGTATTTTTTAAAATACTCATTATTACTGGCCGGAGAGCCTTTACTTTTACAACAGGAAAACTTTTATTTAATAACTCTTTCAATTTCTTTTCGTGTTCCTTTAGTCTATCTTTGCCGCCCATTTCGTTTATGTGAGCTATTAGTTTATCCCTTAATTCTTCTAATACTGATGTGTGAAAGTCTAGCCGACGAACACCGTGTAGGTCAAGAAGAGGGAGCATAGGTCTTAATGATGGGAGTAATATACCGTTTTCAAGTTGAAACTCTTCGATTGCTTTTAACGGGTCCGTGCAGCTAGTAAGAGCATCTCTAAGAAAAGTTTGTCCTGGTACTCCTACATCTTCTAACCCTGTTCCAGGCAGTTTACTCGATGAGGCCATATTAAGATATTTATAGATTGTAAATACAATCAATTGATTTAAAACAAATTAAATAATAAATAAAAGCCAAGAAGACATACACCTCAGTAAACAAAACTACTCATTTTGACAGCATTTGTCAAAGGTTCTATGCATTTTTTAAAAATAAAATAATCTTGTCTATGGTAAAATATGTTGACAGAGAATGCTACTCTGCGACGAGAACTATGGTTTCCTTACTGTTAAACGAACTCAGGGTAGGCTTAAAAGTGGGTAATATTGTTTTTGTCACATATAGATCAAAATTAAATATGCATATCAAATATCCGATTTCAAAACTATATATTTTTGAATTGTAAGTAAATCTCGATTTAAAATCAAATAAAATTTCAATTTCAAACAAAAATGAGATGGAAGAAGGTTTTTGTTTAAAAAAACCACTGGTGGTACTATATTCGCATAATGACTATTAGCCTTTGCCTACAAAGCTGTACAGTGTACAGTTATAAAAGAAAATCTAATGTCAAACTGTAATGTTTCGTGCATGTAAATTTTAATTGGTTCTTGGGGTTTGTTAGTATAATAAATAACTTCTTCAAGTTATTTATTATTAGTGTGTTCATGGTTTGTCAGTGATACTATAATTACTATTATTTCATATCATAATGGCAGAAAAACAGAAAGCGTAAGTAGAATTTAAATAGTAGTGTTTTAGTGAGTTCAATGTTAATGCTTATACATTACTTTTTATAGGCTTATTTGCGGCGACGTGAATGGAAATTTTAACGTATTATTTTCTCGTGTTGAATCAATAGTAAGAAAGTCTGGAGATTTTGATATGTTATTGTGCGTTGGAAACTTTTTTGGAGAAGATAATTCGCAGCTAGACGCCTATCGTATGAAAACAAAGCTTGGTAAGAATAAAAGTTACTTTCTCTATAATTACCTGTAGCTCCTTAAGTTATTTGGTTTGCCATTTTATTAACAATATTTAAAAACTTTGTATTCTAAATTATTTTCACATTATTTAACACCTAACATAATATCCAGATTTAAACAAAACTACCATACTATATATCACTCAAACTTATTAAAACACAATGCAGTGCACAAACATGCTTATAACCTTTATTTAATATTTATATTTATTTACATTATAACATTGATTCTATTATTGTTTTATAAAGTGGCTTTTCAATGCCTGTGGTTTTGCAGTACATGTCAAAACATATGTATTTGGACCTTGCAATAGCGATCATGTGCAATATTACTGTGAGGAAGGTGAAGAAATTGTTCCAAATGTCATTTATATGGGTATGATATATTGTATTATTTTTTTATAGTATTGTACATATTTTTTTCAATTGTGACTGCAATTGTATCAATGTTTAATTTTTTTTATCAGTTTAAGTTGTACAAGTTTATAAATTCGTTTTTAATATATAAATAATGTTTCTCAATGAATATTTCAAGAATTTTCACAATACTAAGCTCTAGTCTAGCTATAATCTAATTTCCTAGGTAGAAGAGGTATATTCACAACAAGTGCTGATGTTAAAATTGCCTACCTCACTGGTCTATCAAGACGGGAGCTAGGTAAAGATATACCTATGTGCACATTTGAGCCAAGTGACTGTAGTGTGGTCAGAGATGCATGTTTTAGAGGACAGAGTGAGTACAGAGGTGTTGATGTGTTGATCACCAGCCTTTGGCCATCTGGAATACAGCAGGATGACGTTCAAAAGGTATTATTTCATTTATATATTTAGATACTTAAATACAATATTTTCTTATTAAAATAGCTTTTTATTCAATAATACTGTTACAACAAAATTATATTATCAATACAATTTAGGCTCTTCTAAATTTTAAATTTCTTATTTAACAATTATTTTATTTTAGGCTGAAGTAGAGCCTGAAAGATTATCAGATCTGATATCTTGGCTGACAATACACTTGAAGCCTAGGTATCACTTCGTACCGTCAGCGGAAAAACATTATGAAAGGCAACCATATAGGTGAGATTTGAGACAGTCATAAAAGTCAAAGCCTCTCCTTTTGGTCATATCAACCTGCATTCTTCCATATTCCTCAAGGATAGCAACCAATCTGCAACCACCCATGTTTGCATTTGCAGATGTCCATGAGCCACGGCCACCATACCATCGGGTGGTATGTCTGCTCAATAGAGTTAATACAAATAAAAAAAAAATGTTTAAAATACACTCACATATCTCATAACTAATATTACTACATTATAAATATTTCTATTGATGTTGTCCAAAAACGAAGAAATGTATATGCTTTGTGAAATTTCACAGAAATCAAAGTGTCAACCAGGATTATAAAGAAGTTGCCTCACGGTTCATCGCATTAGCTCCAGTGGGTAACAAAGTTAAAGAGAAATGGATTTACGCATGTACTTTACAGCCAATAATAAAAATGCGTATGATGGATTTACTACAGAGTACTATAGATGAAACCCCTTGTCCGTTTGATCCAGAGTTATTGAAACAACATCAGCCTGGGAAAGTTGTAAAGGTATTCTTCATATTTTTATGTTATTTAACTTTTAATAGTTTGTTAATACATTTTTTTTTAAAATAATAAATATTGTCAACAACTATAAACTCATGTATCTCTTTTTTATTTCTTGCTTATATTGTTTATCTTTTGATTTAAAATTGTTTTTCTTTCTTTTTATTGATTTTAACTATAACTTTATATATTTTTATATTGCCTTATAAAATTAATTACATATATTTTTTAAGGTGTCTGGTAATGGTCAATTCTTTTTTAATATGGACGCTCAAGATGATGATGGAAAAAGGAAGAGAAAAAGTGGCGACAATTCTGAACGGAAGAAAAGGGAGTTTGATCCAGATACATGCTGGTTCTGTCTTTCCTCACCTTCAGTGAAGAAGCATTTAGTGATAAGTGTTGGGAGTCATAGCTACCTCGCTCTACCTATTGGCCCTTTGACACCTTATCACGTTCTCATATTGCCTATCGCTCATCACCAATCTATCACTAAGGTAAGATAGCGTTTGAAGTACACCCTATCTATCACAGAGACGAAGCTTCTTAGCATTCCATGGATTCACCGTGCGGGTGCCGGGCCCATCGCGTTGCAGGGAGAGGAGCGCAAACAGCCCCTGGGACTTGCGACCCAAGTGTAGGTTTAAGGGGCCCCTTTAAAATGCGCATTCACGCTCACCTCAACTGGTTGCGCTCCTTTCCCTACCTAACCAAATTTGGAATGAACCTACTAATGCCGCCTTTGAAGTACGTTCTAGAAATGTACTGATGATAGTTCTAGAGAGGTCAAGATCTTTAAGTAGGTTATAGAGAGATTTCGCTGTTATACCTCTCGCTCCCACTTCTACCGCGTACAAATTAACTATATACCTATTCCTGGTCAGTTCGTTGGTCAGTTCGTAATACTTGTTTACTTTAATTGTGTGATCTTTGGGAATGTTAGTTTCCCACGGAACAGTAAGCTCCACAAGTATCACGCGCTTTAACTGTCTAGAGTACAGGAATATGTCCGGTCTGGATACGAGACAACAATATCCTCAGGAATTCTATACTGTTTCTCATACGTATCCATCATTATAGTCCAATCGCGAGCCGCCTCTAAGATAGAGTGAGGCTTTTGTTTTGTTTTTTTAGACGAGCCTTCTTTAATGAACTCTATGAATCTTTTGGTGGTTGTTATACCCTTTTGCGCTCTAGCTACTGAAAGACTAACCGCTTCACGTATGATTTCCAATACTTTATCATGGCGCCGCGAGTATTGACCTTTTTCCAATAGCACCCTACACCCTACCAACAAGTGTTTAGCCGTTCCTACCGCCTCCCCACAGATATTGCAAGACTTTTCGGTAGCTTTACCCCATCTTACTAAATTACTTTGATCTGGGAGAGTCATTTGGAATGCATTTAGATAGAATTTTAATAAGGCTGGAGACCACTCATGAAGTAAGGTGCGCCACCTCAATGCTAATGGAATACAAAAGTCGCCTATGGTCACCCACTCATTTTGAATTTCTAGATTCATCGCGTGCACTCGATACTGATCGTTTTCATCTTGCCGAATAAAGGATTTTGTTAAGTCTATATCTCGAACTTTCCCGCTAGATCCTAACCCTGCTTTATTTGTTTGAGCACCTATCATGAATTGTTTATGGAATTGAAGTCGTGACTCCAGCTCTGATGCATTTTTATCTTTTGGAAGAGATGTTACAATATCATCATGAGATTTTTCGATGATATGTCTTTTGGTAGCTCTTAGGTGTTTATAGAGCTCCGATGGTTTCTTTAATTTCATCCCAAAATTGTTTCGGTCTCTGAATAAAGTTGAAGAGTCCGCTGAATGCGCGAGCCCAAACCACGACTTCAATATCTTTATGACGTTTGCATCTAACTTAGACAAAAGGGTTTTATTAAGATCGTAAACTATAAAAGGCTACTTTAGACGTGACGTTAGATAGTTGTCATATATCCAAGCTTTTTTGATATTACTGATTGGTTGACCGTTTACCTTCTTAAGATCATTTAAAAAGCTATCGACTATAATATCTAGAGATGGAGTGCGACCTTTGTAATCTATTTTTTTACCTAAAAATTTGAATGGGGCTGCTTCAGTAATTGTAGCAACACTTTGACCGCCTATTGAAAGACCCGGATTATAAGAGGTATATTTGGTGTCTCGTCTACCCAGACACAGACAGTGGCATTTACTGGGTTTTGTCCTCAGTCCTTCAGTCCACGTACAGAAATCCTCTACTTCATTTAAAAGTACCTGACATTGTTTAGGGTTACGTGTCAGTATAGCGAGATCGTCTGCAAATGCTAGTATGGATTCCGTGTATTTATTATTAAATTTAAACCGATAACCCCACTTTTTCTCATGACTTATTAATTTATCTATTAAAATGTTAATTACTATATTAAATATTATTGGAGAAATGCAACATCCTTGAAACAGACCTATATTATAGCTTAGCGGTCGGGAATGGTTTCCGCTAGAAGTTATTGAAAAATATAATTTTGAGTAGTATGATGCAATTATGTCGACAACTAAAGTAGGAAAGTTATACCATCTCAACGCGAACATCATCAGTTCATGTCGTACCGACCCAAAGGCGTTCTCTAAGTCTATCCAACACACCGTAACTTGTCTTTCGCTCGTTCTGGCATCTTTAAGGCTTTCCGAAATTAATGTGTTGTGTTCCAGGCATCCAGAAATACCGGGCAAGAACCCTTTCTGGTGATTCGGCCTGAAATACTTATTTTTAATCATGAATTGCGTCATTTTATTTTGTAAAAAAGAGAAAAAGATCTTAGAAATTGTGTTTGTTAAAGCTATCGGTCTAGTGTTTTTCGGATTCGTGACACTGTCTTTTTTTGAGATGAGGACAAAAATGGCTTTTCCGAATGTTACCGGTATTTGCTTCCTTGACCAGATTTTATCGAATATATTTAAAAGTTTATTACGAACCGACGGACATTTTTTATACACTATGTAAGGAATACCATCAGGACCTGGTGCTGATTTAGTTGGCTTCTTTTTTATTATTCTATTAATTTCCTCCAAAGTTGGTGGGTTAGATTGAAAATCAATAGAAGGACTCTCAGGTCTTTGTTTGTTAGGATCCTTATATAGTATATGAGTTTTTGGTAGTTGATAAGTGCTTTTGTAGTGTTCGTAAATTTGCTCGTTGGTCAAGAGAAGCTTACCTTTTTCTTCTTTGAAAATGTTTTTTGAGTACTCGAAAGGATTTTTTATTAACATTTGGTTCCGTATAAATTAAGAATTTAGGTGGCAATACAATATCTTTTAGATATAGTGAAATGAAAACATTCATAGTAGTGAAAATATTGAAATAAAGGCTTATATTATTATAATTCTAGTAATTGATATAAAGATGTTTGTCAGGCGCCGGACGAAGTGGTGGAAGAAATAAAGAAGTTCAAAGAGGCGTTGAAGAAGTTCTATGCGTCGATGAACCGTGTGGGCGTGTTCTTCGAGCGCAACTACCGCACGTCGCACATGCAGGTGCAGTGCGTGCCCGTCGCGCGCCCCGCCGCGGAACAGCTGCTCGAGGTGTTCCAGGTCAGAGCGGTTATTTACATAGCATCGGTGTACGGTCTGGGGTATTGGTACAGAGTCATTCTTGAATTTTAGACGAAATACGCGGGTTTGATTTTTTAAACATTGACTGGTTTTTAAATAAGGACTTTTTTAGGAAGTTTGTGTACATTTTTATGCAAGTATTTGATAATGTTCTTTATCCACAATATAACCAGCTGTTGGAGTTCTTCCAGATGTATTTTATTTTCTCATCCATGTCCGTGTACTGTAGGTGTATATACTGTAGGTGTATATATATACCTTCAAATACATAGTTGAAGTAGTTATTATTGGCAACTTCATGTTTTAAAAGTGGTAAAGCAACTATCACCAAAATTGTACATCTTTCGTACGTTTCTAGTTTGTAATTATATTCCAACTCAGTTTTACCTTAACTCGTAAACTTTACCATTCCGAAGTTTGGAGCCGTACTGCTGATCTTGTATCATAATACTTATCAAATAGAAAACAAAAAGTTAGTGTAAATGATGCTATGTGTGCACACTGGTAAAAAAAGGTGTTTTTCAAGGATTCATTCTTGGACCTTTATTATTTATGTAGTTCATTATTTAATGTCACAATCCAGGACGAGGCCGGCATCAATGGCATCCAACTGGAGGAGCTCCCTCCGTACACAGAGCTGGTGCAGGTGACGCTCCCGGGGGCGCCTTACTTCAGCGCGGAACTGCCCACCGGAGAACTGCTGTACGCCAAGACCAGACAAAACTTTCCCTTGCAATTCGGCAGGTTAGATATTTATGTATATTATTATTTATTTTGGTATGAGCTGCATTAGGAATATTTTATATGTTAATTTTTTTTATAGTTGTTTTTGTTTTTTTTATCCATCTATTACTCAATCATTGCAAACTTTTAAATGTAAAAGTTTCACTTATATGAATTTCTATTTATTTTTAAGGATAATTTGTCTAATGAGATAAGGGTCGGTAAATTAGTGTTAAAGTACATGAATACCTCCATTAATTTAAATGCTTTAAGAGCAATTCATACCAGAACAAAATTTAAACAAAACGAAGTTTAAGTCTAAAAAGATGCATGGCATATTGGTCCTTGTCTCCACACACTAAAGCGCATTTATTTTTTAATCTAAGATTCATAATAAATTAAATCTGGTGTTAATACTTTGAAATTTATTATATGATTTTGTATAATATATTTTTATGATATTTTTTACATGTTTTATTTCCAGAGACGTTTTATCAAGTCCACCGATTCTGAACTGTGAGGACAAAGCGGACTGGCGGCAGTGTATCCTCGGCAGAGATGAGGAGGACGAACTCGTAGCCACCTTCAGAGAACGGTTCAAACCTTACGACTTCACCGCAGATGCGAGTGATAGCGATTAGATAGTGCAAATTATTATATCTTTTGTGACTTTTTTAAAATATTTTTTTTTATCTGTTGTAGATTTTCTGTATTAAATATAGTAAAATCATTAAATGTCAAATGTAATGTTTGACATTTATTAAAAAAAAAATTGTTTCCAATAATGATAATATATGAAATTGTAAATGTCAAATTTAATGTTTGACATTTTTTTTTCCTTTTTTTTATAATAATATGTATTCTAAATGATAAATAGTTTAATTTAAAAACAATAAAACGAACGGATCAAGTAAATGATTTTTTGTTTATTTTTCGTTCACATCATACTGTTTCTAAACTCATTTCCGTTTTATAAAAAACATATCTGTAACAACATGATTAACTAACTTACACGTATTAACAGAATATTAAAATGATATGGTACATTTACTATAGAAATGATAATTCGTGATTTTTTTAGTGATCTACAAGTGTGTTCGTTGTTTATAAATATATTATTAATATTTCATTTACGCACTTTTGTTCACAATTACCTTACCGCCATTTTGATTTTTCAGTATATTATAATCGGATTTGCAAATAGTTTTTAGTTGCTATAGTACCTTGTCTAAGTCCTTGAAGTGAATTTTTGAAATTATAATTAGTGATTATAAATAATAATGAAGTATAAATTAATTCTATATATAAATAAAATATTGACAGATAATTTTGTTTTATTCTTGCATTAATAAAGTTTTTTTTTGTATTTTGATTTGATTAGTTAGGTAAATAATA